>CM066328.1:166121150-167321150 GCA_033807585.1 Hydrophis major
AGGGTTAGGGTTAGGGTTAGGGTTAGGGTTAGGGTTAGGGTTAGGGTTAGGGTTAGGGTTAGGGTCAGGGTCAGGGTCAGGGTTAGGGTTAGGGTTGGGTTGGGTTTCGGTGGGCTTTGGGGTTGGGGTTTGTGTTGTGTTTTTGGTTGGGCCTAGGTGTAGGGTTAGGAATAGGGTTAACATTTAATTTGTTCTGATTTTTAAAGTTAGGGTTGGATTAAGATTGGGGTTAGGGTTAGGTTTCTTGTTCGGTTAGTGTTAGGGTTAAGGTTGACTTTGAATTTATTGGAATTTATTAAGTTTAGGGTTAGGGTTAGGGTTAGTGTTAGATTTAGCATAGTAGTAAGGGTTAGGGTTAGGTTTAGGGTTAGAGTCTGGGTTAGCGTTAGGGTTATGGTTACGGTTACAATTAGGTTTAGAGTCAGGGTCAGGGTCAGGGTCAGTGTCTGGGTCTGGGTCTGGGTCTGGGTCTGGGTTTGGGTCTGCGTCAGGGTCAGGGTCAGGGTCAGGGTCAGGGTCAGGGTTAGGGTTGGGCTAGGGCTAGGGCTGGGCTAGGGCTGGGCTAGGGCTAAGGCTAGGGCTAGGGCTAGGGCTAGGGCTAGGGCTAGGGTTATGGTTATGGTTATGGTTATGGTTATGGTAAGGGTTAGGGTTAGGGTTAGGATCAGGATCAGGGTCAGGGTCAGGGTCAGGGTCAGGGTCAGGGTCAGAGTCAGGGTCAGGGTCAGGGTCAGGGTCATGGCTATGACTAGGGTTAGGGTTCGGGTTAGAGACAGGGTCAGGGTCAGGGTCATGGTCAGGGTCAGAGTCAGGGTTATAGTCAGGGTTAGGGTCATGGCTATGACTAGGGTTAGGGTTAGGGTTACGGTTACGGTCAGGATCAGGGTCAGGGTCAGGTTGGGTTTGGGGGTGTGGGTTTTGGTGGCAGTGGTAGTGGGTTTGGCATTGGGTCTCAAGTTGGGTCTGGGGCTAGGGGTCGGGTTAAGAGTTTGGTTAACATTTAATTTGTTCTTATTTTTATGGTTAGGGTTGTATTAAGATTAAGGTTAGGTTTAGGTTTAGGGTTGGGGTTGGGGTTGAGGTTTGGGTTGGGGTTGGGGTTGAGGTTGAGGTTGAGGTTGGGGTTGGTGTTGTGGTTGGGGTTAGGGTCAGGGTCAGGGTCAGGGTCAGGTTTAGGTCTAGGGTTAGGGTTAGAGGTTAGAGGTTAGGGGTTAGGGGTCAGGGTCAGGGTCAGGGTCACGGTCACGGTCAGGGTCAGGTTTAGGTCTAGGGTTAGGGTTAGGGTTAGGGGTTAGGGGTAAGGGGTTAGGGGTCAGGGTCAGGGTCAGGGTCAGGGTCATGGTCAGGGTTAGGGTTAGGGTTAGGGTTGGGTTGGGTTTCGGTGGGCTTTGGGATTGGGGTTGGGGTTGGGGTTGAGGTTGGGGCTGGGCTTAGGTGTAGGGTTAGGAATAGGGTTAACATTTAATTTGTTCTGATTTTTAAGGTTAGGGTTGGATTAAGATTAGGATTAGGGTTAGGTTTCTTGTTCGGTTATTATTAGGGTTAAGGTTAACTTTGAATTTATTGGAATTGATTAAGTTTAGGGTTAGGGTTAGGGTTAGGGTTAGGTTTATAGTTGGGTTGGTATTGGGGTTAAGGTTAACTTTGAATTTATTGGAATTGATTAAGCTTAGGGGTGAAGTTTAGGTTTAGGATCGATTTGGGTTTGGGTGATATATTTTGTTAGAGTTCAGTTTTGGGTTACAGTTATGGCTTTGATTAGTGTTCATGTTAGTTTTTATTGCTGATGCTAAAGTTTGTGTTGCTGTTTTGGTTTGATCTAGAGTTACTCGAAATTATGCCAAAAATTTTGCATAAGGGTTAGTTTTTCTGCTGCTCTCTATAGAATGTCAGGATGACCACTCCTCTTTCAGTCTTGGTGTCATTCTTGGGAACTGGCTTCAGCTGCCTTATCAAGGATGCCCCCAAAGCACCACAAATTAATGCAGCTTCCATATAATACGGAACTTGTTACAGAATCATGGTAATAGCACATGTGGTAGAATAGGACACATTTGCCCTATGTTTGGCTCTCATCCTGCATCTGAGCATCTCTGTCTGGAATTGCAAAAAAAAAACCACACACACACACCAAAAAACCAGAAAGATAACTTGGGTGCTGTCAGGTTGAGTTCTTCAACTTCCTGGGTGGAGAGAACAGTGGAAACTTGCAAGTTTCCGCTGATTCAAATGTGCTGTAACCAGGGGTGGGATGTTTGGCCCAGTTCTATAGAATTGGTTGTTATGGTGCCCGGGAGTTCGGAGAACTGGCCCCACCCCTCTCTGCCCACGTCTACATTCCCTGCCCAGTCAGTCCTTATCACACATGCACAACATTGTGCGTATGCCTGACATGCCTGCAGCCTGCTTCTGCCCATCCACCAAGGCAGCCATTGCCTGCCTTTTGCTGCAGCAGAGCAAAAAGCTTAAAAGTTCCTCTTTCAGTATGGTTCAATCCTGTTTCTCTCTGCTGCCCAGGAGCGTTTCCCAAAAGGAGGGGAACTTGCAAGCTTTTCGCTCTGCCGGGAGAGGCTCTCCCAGCAGGATCAGGTGAGAGAAGCAGCCCAGAGCTGACACGAGCCTCTCCACTGATCTGCTTGCTCACAGGTAAGTCTGCGAGTCATTGTAGCCCTTCCCCCACTGTCCCCAGGTCTCCCTGATCCTCCCCCAGCCATCTCCGGAATTCCCCAGCCTCACTTAGCCTATCTACCTCCCCCACATCCCTGGGATCTTCTGGCTGGCTTCTCCAATGGCACAGCCCCATCCTGCTGGTGCTGCTGGCTGGGGCCTACCTACCTGCTCCCCCATCCTTGGGCTTGGCTGGCTGGCTTCCCCAATGGCATGGCCCCATCCCGTTGGTGGTGCTGCCTGGTGTATACCTACTTGACCCCCCCCCAATCACTGGGCTCTCCCAACTCTCCCTACCATGTGGTGGCTGAGGTGCAGCAAGCGGTGGTGGCGGTGCTCCAACCAGTAGGGCAGCAGATGTAGCTGCCTCCCATAAGCAGTGTCTCCACCACCGCTGCCCACTTCTCCCAATGCAAAACAAAAGGAAGTAGGTGGAGACGGAGATGGCACTGCTTACGAGAGGCGCCCATGTCCACCATTGCTGTCACACGCAGAGGCGCTGTGAGAGGACCGGGGCATGGGGGGTGCTCAAAGCCCTGCTGCTGCAGCTGCTGCAGCTGCTGCTGCTCCCCACTTTCTTCCTTTTCCCACCCCAAACTGCTTTCCATTCACCCTGTTCCTTTGCTATGCTTCTTTCATCACCACTTCCGTTGTTTGCCTTTCTCTCCTATTGCTCTTCTCCCTCCCACTGCTTCCCTTTTGCTGCTGCTGCCGAAGCCACCAAAGCAAACTCCCCATTGCCAGTGCAGTTCCAGGACATGCTGCTTCCACTGCTTGTCTTCCCTGCGAGAGTCTCAATGGTAGCCTACTCTGTGATATCTTTCTCTCAAGTTTATTTTGCAAAATCCATAGGCAACAATAGCAGGATAAATCATCCCTTATGCCCCTGGAGTTCTTTAATGAAATATAAGGTTTCAAAAAAGTAACAATTACCTACAGTTGCTTTTCAGTCCTGCTATGGACATAAATGTACCAAAGTGGGTTTAGAAAAATAACACAGTACTATAGAAATCAAAAATAACTACTTTGGTCATTAAAAAATTCTCTAAAACCAAACTTAAGAAATATATTTGCTAGTTCAGCATCAAAAAATCGCAAGCTTTTTTATTCTTTCCTTTATTTACTTGTTTGTTTGTATTGTAGTCTTTGATTATTGCATCAGCCACAATTGTATCAATGGGAGTGCTTCAGCAGAATTAGTCTAGGTGGAGGGATGATATGTTATCCTAGGAACTAATAATCCAATATTGAGGCATTGATAATTCGTGGTGGTATTTTGCTTGTGTTTTTCTCTGACAAAGTCACTTAGATCACATTAGCATTTTCAACATTATTTTTAAAAAAGGAAGAGAGGTAACACTTCAGATATATTTCAGAAAATGGCTATTTATTTCTTATTATTTAAAGAATGCAAGTTGTATTTTGGAAATTACCAGAGGCATTAACAGAAAGTAATGATCAAAAATGAAGGCATAAAATGCTAAAGCAAATTTTAAAAACTACTATTTTTATATAGAAGTGGTAAATCACATTATTGAAGCTAATCAGTGTGTGATAATTTACAGTAGCACATCATCAATATTCTTTTATAACATTCACTGTTTGGAAATAAGTTTTGTGGTATTGAATATTTATAACCCACTGTTCTACGTTTACACTGCTAGCATAGATAAATAAATAATTAATATTAAATCATTTTAATGTTAAAAGGTGGAACAATAAAAGCAGCTAAATAGAATGCAAACTAACAAGCAATTTTTTGAAAACTTGAATGAAGGAATTTTGTGCCAAAAACAATGTTACATATCAAGTATGCCTTTAGGAAAATAATGAATCTCCAAAATGCTGTCCTAATCAACAGGCCCTTCCTGTAAAGTAAACAGATTTTCATCACTTCTGTCATTCATCTTCATTATACAATGATCTGTTATGAAAAGGTAACAGTGCAACATTCAGAAGAGAGCAGATAATGAGAAAAGCAAGTAAAGTTCTGAAAAAATAACCTTCTATTTTTGCTTCATTGATATATTAAGTGTTTTAGTTGTGTCAACTGCAATAAATTCTAGATATCCTTTAAAAATTAGGTTTACCACATCACCACAGCTGCTTATTGAAAGAACAGAACAGAAAATTAGATACCATTAGATACTATACCATATTTAACTTATGTATTCAATATATGACAAAAATTCTGGAGCCAAGGAGTAAAAACTGGAATGAAAAATGGAAAGAATCATCAAGAACCTTAAATATACTGATGATACCAGTTTAATAGCTGGACAATTATGCTAGAGGGGCAACCCAATACAAAGAAGAGGAGGAAGAGGACAAGAAGGGCAAGGGCATATCTGGCACTGTCCTTTTGGGGTGTACTTCCAAGAGGCAGGATGCAAGCTTGGCACTGACTTTTCTTTTTCCTGCCTTTCTGTGGGGCATGTGACCTTTGCTTAAATCTGGATGATTTCCTGAGGATATCTTGTGAGGTAAGTGAGACCAGCTGGTGTCTTTAAGTGGTGCAAATGGATCTAAGGATTGCTTCTCCTGGGTGTGCTTTTTCTGGAGAGCTTAAATGACCTCTCTGCTAAAGGGTTTCACTTTATGAGCAAGAGTTGGCTGCTGATAGTTATCATTGCATTTTAACTATTTTAATTCCTCAAGGTGCTCTGGCATCCTGCCTGACTTGTAACTTCGGCTTGCAGGTATTTTTAATCTAATGATTGGTATTTAGGGCAGGTTTTTGCAAGCAAAGAAGATTTTTGTATTTTTGTACAGGTAATCCTTGACTTACAACAGTTCATTTAGTGACCATTCAAAGTTACAGTGGCACTGAAAAAGTGACTTGTAACCACTTTCACACTTACGATGGTTACAGCATCTCCAAAGTCATGAGAGGCCAGGCGAGGAGAAGCTCTCCTCGATGTGAGTGATGTTGAGTTGGCCACACCCATCCAGTCACATGACCAATCGAGCCATGCTCATCCAGTCACATGATCATCAAGCCACGCCCAGCCAGTCACATGATCACCAAGCCATGCCCAGTCAGTCACATGACCACCAAGCCATACCCACAAATTAAGCCACGCCCACCCAGTTGTTAAGAAATTTGAATCCCACCACTGGCTGTAACTGGTCTGATTTCCTTTGGGTGAATGAGCACAGTGACCCAGTGGGACAGGATGGATGGGTGAGGGTAGTGCAGTATTTCTGCAGTCAGCCATAAGGGTAAGTCTGCCACACTGTAACTTTGTAATCAGGTCATAAGTAGCTTTTGGGAGGAGGACGTCTGTTATAATTTGAATGGTTGATAAGTGACCAGTCATAAGCTAAAAGCTATTTGTATTTATTCAAACCTTCAACCATTTGAAAGAAGTGTTGTAATAAATTGCAGGAGGCTGTGCTGATGGTGAGCCTTACAATTTTTCTCCCTAGAGTTCTAGATCTTAAAATATGCAACATTCCCCATTGACCTAGCAACAAATATTGCATGTTTCTATCAAAAGCATATTGCTTACTTTCTATACAAAATGGCTGTTTTGAGGTAACTATACATTTCATCAGCTTTTGCCATTGGAAAGCCCAAGAACAGATTTGAAAGTTCCTTTCCCCACTTTTAGAAACATAAAATCCAATTGTTAATATCCAATAACTCTTTGCATCCTATAGGAGTGGGGAAGCAAACTCAATTTCATTGAGGGCTGCATCAAGGCTGTGGTTGATCTTGGGGGGGGGAGCATGGCTGACTGGGTGGGTGTGGCTGATTAGGTGGGGCATGGCCAGCTTGATGCCACTCCCCAAACTGCTGGCATGTTTCCTCTTCACATTGTGTAGATCAGGCCGAAGTCCTGCTGGCCAAATTGGGCAGACTGGGCTGAAGCTACATTGCCCTGATCTTTCCTCTCTGCATTAAGTAGACTAGGCTGAAGCTTCGCTGGCCTTCCTCTTTGCACCAAGTAGACTGGGCCGAAATTTTGCTGACCTGAACTTTTCTCTCTGCATTGGGTAGACTGGGCCAGCGTTGCACAGGTCCACAAGGATCCGCTGCCTCCCAGTCTACCTCGAAGAATACACATGCACTGTCAAGGTGAGAAGAAGTGTTATGTCTCCAGTTCTCCCTCTGGTCCACTCCAGAAGGGGGGTTGCCCAGCTGCAACCTGATTGGTCGCCAGTTTGACAGCTCAGTATAAAAGCTGTCAAACAGGCCAAAAGCTGTTGCCTCATGGCTGAGCTGAGCAGAGCAGTCACCTTTAAAGTGTGTGAAGCTTTAAATAAAGCCTGAGTAACCTCGACTAGCCACCCCGCCTCTGTTATTGTGCATTCATTTCCCAGAACGAAGCAATTACAGTTCATGTAAGCTGTTGTACTGCACTTATAGTCAAACTAGTTTTGAAAAAGGGTTAGTAGGAGTCTTGAGTGTACTGACATTTGTATCAGGATACAATCTCTTGTGAGCTCTCCTAATCTTTTTTTGAATCCTCACAAGACTTTGTGACCTGCTGAATCTAATATTGCAGATCAAGCAGGACTGTGGAAGCTTTTATAGGTATCTCAAGTCAAAAGAAAACTTTATTGACCTTTTCCCCTGTTTCCTGATCTTTCTCCAAGCATGTTGTTAATTTTGCTTGGGATAGTCAGAATGTTATGGTCTGCTGGTGACCTGCAGAGCTGGCAGCAGAGTTGGACAGTGGGGAAGAACATAAGCCAGTCCTGGAGTCTGGGGAGGGCTCAGATGAGGGATCTGCATCTGACACAGACATGGGGCCAGGGCCATCTGAGAGTTATGTCTGACTCCAGAGCCTCCAGAATTTGACATAACCGAGGCAGAAGAACAGGGGGAGCTTGTTCCCAGTGTGTGCCAGAAGGCAAGAACAGTTAAGACAAAAGGGGCAACTTGGAAGTAAGGCTTGGAGATGATTGGCCCCACCCATAAGACACAAAGAAGGAGCAAAGGGACATGAGCCTTTGCAGGAAGCAAGTTTGCTCATTTTGGTTGGTTTAAAATCTGAAGCTCCATGTTGACTTTGTGCTCTATTTGGCCTCCTACAGCTAATTGGCAATTTAATCATTGGTAGCATTTCAAGAGAGATAAAGATGGATGCTTATCAGCCTTATCCCGAAAGACTGGGGCAGACTTCTGTTGGACTATTCATAAACTGTTTGGGACTCATTACAGGCTGTGAATGCATATAATTCACAGCCACTGAAATAAAAAAAAAAGGTTTTTGGGAAGAGCGTATGTTTGTTATTGTCTCAGGAAGCCTTGGTCAGAACACAGAGTCAAAAGATAGCAGCTCTTTTGAGCTTTTGTTCTTATGAGCTATTCATCTGGCAACAAATTTAGAGTGACTAAACATTTAGGTCTGGAATTTGAGAAAGATTTTGACCAAGTTTGTCACCAAATCTTGGTAGCTATGGCTTGAGAAGACAGGAACTCTTATTAAAAGTAATTGGCTAAAGAATAGGAAACCCAGTATAGGAACAGAATATTGCTTTTAGAAATAGGAGCAATCTTGTGCTGATAGATTGGTTCTTTTGTTTTTGTGGTTGAAACAGACAATTACTTTCTAGAAGTATTGAGAACCAAAAGCAAGGGAAATAGCATTTCAAAAATATATGTTTTTCTCTCTCTGCCAAGGAAAGTGAGTTTCTATCTAAACACAAAGAATTTAATTATTTTATAAATAAAAGTATTCAGTATTCAGTGTACTCAATATGTTTCTTCTAAAAAGATCATTAACTTTAATTCAAATTTTGTGAGCATTTCATTTTGAATGCAGTTTTAACATCTGCAGGAATCCATCCATGAGTCATGGTAGTACAGTGGTTAGAATGCAGTATTGCAGGCTACTTCTGCTGGCTGCCAGCAGTTTGGCAGTTCAATTCTTATAGGCTCAAGGTTGACTCAGCCTTCCACCCTTCCGAGGTTCCTAAAATGAAGACCCAGATTGTTGGGGTCAATACGCTGACTCTGTAAACCCTTCAAAGAGAGTGTAAAGTACTGTGAAGTGGTATATAAGTCTAAGAGCGATTGCTATCTGCAACTTTAACAGCTTGCAGCAGAAGGCTTTAAATCTGTGGTTGGATCCACTAATTCCTTAAACTTACCTTGTTACAGTATAGTATACAGTATATAGATATCTAACGAGGGGTGACACTTTTAATCTTCTGACTTTTCGGATTTGTGTTGAAACTTGTCCTCAGAAGTCAGAAAGCTGGGAAGAGTAAACCTCTGGTTCCTGTGAATGACCCAAACTGGATCTTGCAATATTATCCTGGGACACATATATTTGCCTTTATCCACGAAGAGACACTGCCTGTATTTATTACCATGTAAATATGTAATTTCAGAGGTTCATAATCAAACATACTTCAGCTGTATGATTTGCCAATACTGTAGTGCAGAAGCACTTGAAATTAACTATGCAAAAACTATGTGTATTAGTCTTTGCAAAGTGCCTCAAAATTCATTCCTGGAAACTTAATTGAATTGAATTAAGATCTTCAATATTTATAGGGTAGTGTTTCATTCATTTGGTAAACACGAGGGATATAGAGAGCACATGATCCAAAATGAACAGAAGTCAGCAATAGTCCTACAGTCCTTTTACTATACTGGAAGTATTTTATCCCTACCTGCTACATTGAAAGTGTTTTCATTTTAAGTATGGGGACAACTTTTCTTTGTGGTCCAGTTGGGGTTTTGTAGCATTTTCATTCCTTTACAGAGGATGAAATCCAAATATTTAAGGAATATACTTCAAGTATCATGATGTGTTCCCAATATTGTCTTAAACTATGACACTATGGGCCTAATGCAACAAAAAAAAATCAAACTTATTGTTCAGGAGTGTCAAACTCGCAGCCTGTGGGCCAGATGCATCATGTGCTGGTCATGCCCAACTCCAACTTAGCAAAGAGGAAAAAGTCCCAATACATCATGTGATGCCACTGTGCTTTGACAGCCCTGTTATAGTTAGACATGTACCTCCTCTTATTGGTTAAAGACCTCCCTGCCCCCACAGTGGATTTAAAACTTGTAATTTTGGGTGACAACTTTGTTTTATCTTGGGGTGGAAAATTGTATGAGGAAATGAAGCATGGTGGTTTTTCACCTGGTGTAACTTTGATGGTGATATTCTGTCTTGTCTTGCCAAAGGCACTAGAATCCCAATATTGTGGCCCTTCAGTGGCCAGCAGAGCTAGCGGCAGACTCAGACACAGGAGGTTGGAGAGGAACATGAGCCAGTCCTGGAGTCTTGGGGAGGCTCTGACAAGTGGTCTGCATTGGAGGCAGAGATGGAACCAGGGCCATCTGACAGTTATCAGCTGCCTTTGGAGTTGGAGATCAGTGGGGCAGAAGAACAGCTGGAGCCTATTCCTAGTGTACGCATGCACAGAACTGCCAGGAAAAGGGAACAATTAAGGAACAAGTGTTGACTCAGGAGTAAAGGCTCAGGTGGATGGTGAATGGCCCCTCCCATAGGGAATAAAGAGGAGATAGAAAGGAGTGGTGTTTGCAGGAGACAATTAGTTGAATTCATTAAGAGTGAAGATCTGTTCCTGAGTTCTTGCCAAGTAATTACTGCTAAGGCATGGTGTTTGGAAGATATTGGCCTGGCAACTCTCTAAGCCTGATAAAGGTCTGTAGTTATGAAATCTCATGAAAGACTGTTTGCTGGGACTTTGTTGGAGAGGAATTCATTTTAACCTAAATAAAGGGGGTGTTATTGGGACAAGGAGTCTGCTTCATAATCTTGAGTAGCCTAGGTCAGAACACCCAAGGTCTACTACTTAGCCTATTCTTTTTTCTTGAAAACCTCCAGCAATGAAGTACCCGCAACTCCAGAAGGCAAGCTGTTCCATTGATTATCCAGTGTTCCCATTGACAGGAAATTCCTCCTTAGCTCCAGCCTGGATCTTTTGACAACAAGCTTTCACCCATTATTTCTTGTCCAACCCTCAGATGCTTTGGAGAATTATGTTGTTTGTTGACAGCTTGATATAAAGCCTATCAATGAATCTATAATGGGAACCATATGTAGGGAAGAAATATAAGTGAGACAGCATGATGATGCAGGCCTCATTTGGTGATTTGTACAATATCAGGACACACTTTATGGCTGTTCTAAATTACTTGGGGAGTGATGCTTTGCAAATGCTACTATAAGCAAAGCTACAACTTCCAGACCATCATACAGATTGGAACTAAATTATCCATAAACATCTATATTTCTTATTTTTCTACCTCCTTGACTACTCCCATAATTTATTTTTTCCCCCACATATCAGCACATTCTGATTATTTGAAAGACTTGTTGCTGACTTATGTGCCAGTGTGGTTGATCTAATATGGTCCAAGATCAACTCATTTTCCCATGTTTTAATTGTTAAGATTACAATATTATGTAAAAGATGAACCTACCTGTTAATCATCTTGTTTCCATTGCAAAATTAAAAGTGAAAATGCAGAAAATTGAATTGATTCCAGTAAGACAAACACCTAATTATTCTGAAGGAATTTGGTTTTCTGGAGATTAAAGAAGGCAAAAGATAGCTTTCTTTTTCTTTATGGTATCTACAGGTGAAACTCAAAAAATTAGAATATCATGCAAAAGTTCATTTAGTTCAGTAATGCAACATAAAAGGTGAACCTAATATCTGAGATAAACTCATTATATGCAAAGCAAGATAGTTCAAGCCGTGATGTGTCATAATTGAGATGATTATGGCTTACAGCTCATGAAAACCCCAAATCCACAATCTCAGAAAATTAGAATATTGTGAAAAGGTTCTGTTCTGTACATTCATTAGCATTCTTGAAACCCCACGCTTTGATTGGCCAAAGCGCAGGGTGATCTGATTGGTTTAGGGAGCCGCGCTGATTGGCCCGCTAAGAATCTCCTGCAATTGGTGGATATGGATCGCGGGAAATTCAAAGCGGTGCCATTGGCCGCGGCCGCCGCGGCTTGAAAATAAAAAGCTGCTGTTTTTCCCTTGGAGCCAGATCGGTTCCAGGGACCCAATAAAGAGCTGAAACCTAGTCACCGCCTCCTGGTCTCCTTACCGATGGACATGACACTGGCGACGAAGGTGGGACCCCGATTCTGAACCCCAGCAAGCACGGAAGCAAGACCGACGAGATGGCCAGCATCGCTCTGCCCGCACCCTTCAACCCCGCTAATGAGGACTGGGAATCCTACACGGACAGATTCTGCATGTTCCTCGAATGCAGCGACATTAAGGACGCCACCGGGCCGAAGAAACGAGCCGTCTTCCTGACACACTGCGGGCCCGCAGTGTTCAAGATGGCGAAAGCCCTAACGAAACCCGCTGATGTCACCGGGATGGACTGGGCCAACCTCGAACCTTTACTCCAAAAACACTACGCTCCCGCTGTGCCCACCCTCATCAGACGGCACGAGTTTTATCGGCAGGACCAGAGGTTGGGCGAAAGCCTCAGTGACTTTGTTGCGGAACTGCGGAACCTAGGAGGACTATGCGGGTTCTCCAACATGGACGAGTCCCTACGGGACCAAGTTGTGCTCAGGCTTCGGGACCCAGTCCTACAGAGTCGGCTGATGGCCAAAGGTGACATTGCCCTCGCCGATGCCATCGCTGAAGCCACCGCAGCTGAGGCCACCAGGCAGTCAGCAACCCGCATGCAGAGACCAGACGCTGGGGACCGCACCGCGAACAACAACCCTGGACGGGTGACCGAGGCCCAACCAGAAGCAAGTCACCGCGAAACTACCACCCACCATGGCGAATTCCAATCCACCTCCGACACTTCGGACGAGGAGGAGGAAATCCACCGGCTCCAGGCAGGACGCGACCAGCACAGTTGGCGGGGTCGTAAGTTGGGGACTGCGTGTGCCGGTTGTGGAGGTGACCACCCTAGATCCGAGTGCCAGTTCTTCGATGCAGTCTGCCGGCACTGTGACAAAAAGGGTCACATCGTATGCCGATTAAAGAAAGCCTACAGCCCCAGACGGCGTGACCACAGCGAGCGGAGACGGGACAGCACACCCCCCAGAACCATAGATCGCCCAGCTGACAGCTGTTGGGACCAGAGCGGGTGAGCCCAATGAGGTGGCGAGACCTGGCAGAAGGAGGAAACCCAGCAGACGGACATCATCGGCCACGCATCAACCACCGACGCCCGAAAATTCTACATGGAGGTAGGCATCGAAGGCGAGCCATGCAAGATGGAGGTGGACTCCGGGACCTATCTCTCCATGGTCGCCTGGCAAGAAATTAAGCATTTGGTGCCTACCATCCAAAAGAAGGGACTGGAGAACCAGAGACTAATCATAAAAGACTACCAGGGAAACCGCATCCCGGTAGTCGGAACCGGACAATGCAGAGTAACATTTAAGGGACGCACGGCAAAGCTTCCCCTAACAATCGTGGACCGAGACCGGCCCAGCCTTTTGGGACTGCAATGGTTCGCACCTCTCGGCATCGAAGTCACGGGCATCAACCACATCACCGAGACCAATTGGGAGCAACAACTGGCACGGGACTTCCAGGAAGTGTTCGACGGCACCCTAGGCAAGTAGCAAGGGCCCCCTATCTCTTTTAGCCTAGATCCGAACGTTCCCCCGAGACGCCTAAAACCAAGGCGGGTATCTTTTGCACTCAGGCCAAAAATTGATGAGCAAATTGACAAGCTCGTCAAGCAAGGGGTCCTACAACCCATAGACTATGCCTGGTGGGAGACCCCAATAGTCACCCCAGTCAAGCCTGATGGGTCGGTGAGAATCTGTGGGGACTATAAGGCCACCCTAAACTGTGCCTTGCAACAAAGCGCCTACCCCATCCCAGTAGTGCAGCATCTTCTACACTCACTGGGGGGAGGCAAGGTTTTTGCGAAACTCGACCTGGCCCAAGCATACCAGCAGCTGCCGGTCGACGAAGAAACCACGGAGGCACAAACCATAGTCACCCACCGGGGAGCTTTCCAATATAACCAACTCCAGTTTGGAGTCAGCGTGGTGCCTGGAATTTTCCAGAGCCTTATGGAGAGACACTTACAAGGCATCAAGGGGGTGGTGCCCTATTTCGACGATGTGCTGGTATCGGCAGCCAATCAGCCAGAACTAGAGGGTCGACTAAGGGAGGTGCTAACCAAATTCAAGGAAACTGGGCTAAAGGTGAAGAGGGAAAAGTGCCAACTTTACACAGAGCGGGTCGAGTTCCTGGGGTACCTCCTAGACTGGCACGGCATCCACCCAACTGAAACCAAAATTAAAGCCATTAAAGAGGCCCCCACACCCAGGACTAAAATGGAACTGCAGGCGTTTCTGGGACTGCTTAATTTCTACAATGTTTTCCTGCCCCAAAAGGCGACCGCGGCAGAACGGATGGTTCAATTTATGAAAAAAAAAAACCATCCAGAAAATAGACCACGGGGAGATCCAAGACAAAATAAATAAAATGCTTTTCATGCAACACATAACCCCGAACACGACAACAAACAAAAGCCCGGCAGAGCTATTAATGGGGAGGAAAATAAGGTCCCCACTCGATAGAATGCACCCCACATACAACCCGGAAAAACCCCCAAACTCCTCCAGCAAGCATCGATCCTTTGCACCAGGCGACACCATCTAGGCAAAGAACATAACCGGAGACCCACTATGGGTACCAGCAACCATAATCCAACTGACAGGTCCCCGCTTGTACCGGCTACAAACAACCGACGGACGAGCATGGAAACGCCACATTGATCAATTAAGATCAAGGACAGCCACAAGAAACACAACCGACACGCAACCAGATATAACCAATCCCCTTAACACAAACCAAGAGGAGAGGGAATACCCTGGGAACCAAAACCCAAAAGAAAGGAACCAGCCATACTCACCAGCAAGCAGCCAGCTCGGAACCTCACCAGGAAGAAGCAGCCAGGCCAGCTCGACCAGCCTGGAAAGACCAGGCAGGAGTGGCGAAAACCACAGCTCAACCAGCCCGGGTAGACCGGGAGGGAGCTGCGACGAGCGGCCCGGCAAGACATACCAGGCGGTTCCACCGACGAGTCCGAGAGACACAGAGAACCCGACCGAACCGGCTGGGAGCCAACCCACGACTGACCTGCACAGGTCCAGTAGGCAAGTACGGA
Organism: Hydrophis major; assembly: GCA_033807585.1. Taxonomy (NCBI): domain Eukaryota; kingdom Metazoa; phylum Chordata; class Lepidosauria; order Squamata; family Elapidae; genus Hydrophis; species Hydrophis major. The sequence goes on from CM066328.1 coordinate 166,135,936, forward strand.
GCCCCGCCTACCTACGGGACTATGTTATGTAGGACCAAACCAAGAGGGGAGGGGTGTTTTGTACATTCATTAACATTCTTGAAACCCCGCGCTTTGATTGGCCAAAGCGCGGGGCGATCTGATTGGTTTAGCGAGCCGCGCTGATTGGCCCGCTAAGAATCTCCCGCTATTGGTGGATATGGATCGTGGGAGATTCAAAGTGGTGCCATTGGCCGCGGCCGCCGCGGCTTGAAAATAAAAAGCCGCTGTTTTTCCCTTGGAGCCAGACAGGTTCCAGGGACCCAATAAAGAGCTGAAACCTAGTCACCGCCTCCTGGTCTCCTTACCGACGGACACGACAGGTTCAATATTCTAGGCTCAAAGTGTTCCACTCAGCCAATTAAACCATAGCACCTGCAAAGGGTTCCTGAGCCTTTAAATGGTCTCTCAGTCTGGTTCAGTAGGAATCACAATTATGGGAAAGACTGCTGACCTGACAGTTGTGCAGAAAACCATCATTGACACCCTCCATAAGGAGGGAAAACCTCAAAAGGTAATTGCAAAAGAAGTTGGATGTTCCCAAAGTGCTGTATGAAAGCACATTAAGGGAAAGTTCTATGAAGGGGAAAGTATGGAAGAAAAAGGTGCACAAACAGCAGGGATGACCGCAGCCTGGAGAGGATTGTCAGGAAAAGGCCATTCAAAAGTGTTGGGGACTTTCACAAGGAGTGGACTGAGGCTGGAGTCAGTGCATCAAGAGCCACTACACACAGACGGATCTTGGACATGGGCTTCAATGAACAACAAACAATGTCAGTAACATTTTTCCTGAGCAAAAGAAAAACAGAACTGATCTGTTGCTCAGTGGTCCAAAGTCCTCTTTTCTGATGAGAGCAACTTTTGCATCTCATTTGGAAACCAAGGACCCAGAGTCTGGAGGAAGAATGGAGAGGCACACACTGCAAGATGCTTGAAGTCCAGTGTGAAGTTTCCACAGTCTGTGTTGACTGGGGGAGCCATGTCATCTGCTGATGTTGGTCCACTGTGCTTCATTAAGTCCAGGGTCAATGCAGCCATGTACCAGGAGATTTTGGAGCACTTCATGCTTCCTTCTGCAGATGAGCTTTATGGGGATGCTGACTTCATTTTCCGCCAGGACCTGGTTCAATGACCATGGGATTACTGTGCTTGATTGGCCAGCAAATTCACCTGACCTGAACCCCATAGAGAATCTATGGGGCATTGCCAAGAGAAAGATGAGAGACATGAGACCGAACAAAGCAGAAGAGCTGAAGGCCGCTATTGAAGCATCCTGGTCTTCCATAACACCTCAGCAGTGCCACAGGCTGATAGCTTCCATGCCATGTCGCACTGAGGCAGTAATTGCTGCAAAAAGGGCCCAAACCAAGTACTGAATACATATGCATGCTTATACTTTTCAGAGGTCAGATATTGTTCTATGTACGATCCTTGTTTTATTGATTGCATGTTATATTCTAATTTTCTGAGATTGTGGATTTGGGGTTTTCATGAGCTGTAAGCCATAATCATCACAATTATGACAAATCATGGCTTGAACAATCATGCTTTGCATGTAATGAGTCTATCTCATATATTAGTTTCACCTTTTAAGTTGCATTCCTGAAATAAATGAACTTTTGCACGATATTCTAATTTTTCACGTTTCACCTGTATTAAATGCATTGGAGACCCATAGTCAACCTTTCCCTGATAGTCATGGAGGAAAATGAATTGAATTTACTTTTTTTGTAGCATCTTGTCAATTCAGCCTACTATCAACCTGGAGGTGAGAGGAGACAACAACTTATAAAAGATGGAGCCACCTTGATTACAAAAGAGAGAAAAGCCCACTTTCCCCCCACAACCTGTGCAGAACCCAAATGGTGGGCAGATGGGCCAATACATCGATCATCAAATTAGTCTATGGCAGCCCAAGTTGTCTTGATACACATTTGCTATTCTCATTCTTCATAGCAGTTCAAAGGTAACAGCAGCTGTAGTGCTGATTTATTTATTTATTTATTTGCTCAGGCTTAATAGAGACAAAGAATGAAAAGGATGTGTTGTGAATGCATAAAGAATTAATAAAGTGTGAGCTTGGAGTTAAGTGCAGGGTTTTGGCCCTGCACTTCTGATTGGCTGTTAAGCGGCCAGACCGGATTGGCCTGTTCCGGGGAATCCGATTGGTCCTTAACAAAGAGTTCCTATTGGTTATAAGAGCTAGCGCTCCCAGCTCGTTATTGGTTAAAAGTTACAGGGTTTGCCTATATAAGGCGAGTTTAGCTGCTATTGAAGCAGAAGTCACAATGTAAATAAAGAGCTGAAGTTCACCGTTCAGAGGCTTGTCTCCATTCTTTCTCGCCCATGCTCAAAACATAACACTGGCGATGAGGATGGGATATGGAGATATCTGAACCAACGAAACTTCGAAGAACACCGAGCACGTGACAGATGAAGCCAACAACGGAACCATGTCCGGCAGCATCGTACCACCCGCTCCGTTTGATCCAGCACAGGAAGACTAGGAGTCTTACATGGATCGTTCCAAATGTTTTTTAGAGACGAACAACTTAAAGGATGCCACAGCCGGGAACGCATTGCGGTCCAACCGTATTTAAGATTGCTGAAGCACTAACCAAACCTCGAGAAGTGAAGGCCATGGATTGGGACGACCTTGAACCTATCCTATGAGACCACTACGCTCCGACCGTGCCTACGCTTGTGAGATGCCACGAGTTTTATCAGAGGAGCCAGCGAAAGGGAGAAAGCATAGCCGACTTCATAGCAGACCTCCAAAATTTGGGAGGCCTCTGCAGATTCGCCGATTTAGAAGAAGCATTAAGAGATCACATAGTTCTGGGACTAGATGCACCAGGCGTCCAAAGCAAGCTGATGGCGAAAGGCAACATCAGCCTTGCCGATGCCATCGCTGATGCTACTGCAGCAGAAGCAACCAGGAAGTCGGCTGCACAACTACGCCAAAACCGCGCTCCGGTACCACCACCGACCAGCGACATTTCACCTAGATCAGAAGGGCAGCTTGCAACAACGCACCACGAGGACCTCTCTTCGTCGTCAGACAGCGACGAAGAAGGGGTCCATCGACTGTGGTCCGACCGGGACCATCACCCGAAGCCCTTACGCCCTTGCGCTGGTTGTGGAGCCAACCATGCCAGGTCCGAATGCAAATTCCGCGACGCAGTCTGCCATGAGTGCAGGAAACGAGGCCACATCGGACGGGTCTGCCACAGCTTGCCAGGACCCAGCCAGTCCTCAAAAAGGGCTAACTATTGCCAATTGAGAGGAAACCGTCCTGTACGGCGAGAGTCAGTAAACCACTCCTACAGAAATCAAGCTTTGCAGAGAGAAGAGGCTCACCATACTATCACTATCGGTCACGCCTCAGCCTTGGACACTAAGAAAATCCGAGTCACAGTAGCCATCAAGAACCAGCCTTGCCACATGGAGGTCGACTCGGGATCGTCCCTCTCGATGGTGTCCTGGAAGACACGCAAGCAACTCATCCCCACAATTCAACACCAGGATCTCCGCTCCCAATGCCTCATCCTCAAGGACTACCAAGGGAATCGAATCCCCGTCGTCGGTTCCTGCTGAGTCCGAGTCTCCTTCAAGAAGCACACAGCATACTTACCTTTAACAGTCATCGATAGAGATAGGCCTAGCCTACTGGGCCTCCAATGGTTCGCGCTACTCGGCATTGAAGTGGCTGGCATAAACCGAGTCAGCGGCGGTGACTGGGAGGAAGACCTTATCTATGAGTTCAGGGATGTCTTCACGGACAGCTTCGGTGAGTACAAGGGAACCCCGATTTCATTCAGTCTAGATCCAAAAATAGCTCCCATCCGTCTAAAGCCCCGTCGAGTTCCGTTTACCTTAAAATCGAAAATCGACGAACAACTCGACAAACTGATAGCTCAGGGGGTGTTAGAGCCCATCGATCACTCCCCGTGGGAAACCCCAATTGTAACACCCATTAAGCCAGACGGGTCAATCCGAATTTGTGGGGACTACCGGGCCACTTTGAACCACGCCCTGCAGCAGAACGCTTATCCAGTTCCGGTGGTGCAGCATCTCCTCCATTCCCTGGGGGGCAGGAAAGTCTTCGCTAAATTAGATTTAGCTCAGGCATATCAGCAATTACCAGTAGATGAAAAAACGGCACAGGCCCAAACTATTGTGACACACCGAGGTGCCTTTAAATGTACCCAGCTGCAATTCGGAGTTAGTGTAGCCCCGGGGATTTTTCAGAGCCTTATGGAAAGGTTATTGCAAGGAATTAAGGGCGTGGTCCCCTATTTTGATGATGTATTAATTGCAGCCCCTACAAAAAAAATCTTACAGGACCGGTTAAAATTAGTCCTAAAAAAATTCCAAGAGGCCGGTCTTAAAGTTAAAAAAAACAAATGTAAATTGTGTACTGACAGTGTTGAGTTTTTAGGGAACCTGATTGATAGCCAGGGCATTCGCCCTACCGAAAGTAAACTAAAAGCGATAAAAAACGCTCCCAGGCCATGAAACAAGGCCAATCTCCAGGCATTCCTAGGCCTCATCAATTTTTATAATGTATTTTTGCTGCACAAAGCAACGGTCGCTGAACCGTTACACCGGTTGTAAGATAAAAAAGCAAATTGGATATGGGGTTACCGTGAAGAATAGGCATTCCGAAATGTTAAAAAACTGCTCACTTCTGACTCTGTACTCATGCAGTATAACGAGAGTTTGCCATTAGTTATAACCTGTGATGCACCATCTTTCGGGGTAGGCGCAATTTTGAGCCATGTACTGCCTAATGGGAACGAAGCCCCTGTTGCATATTTTTCAAAGACTCTTTCAAAAACTGAGCGAAACTATGGACAAATCAATAAAGAAGCCCTCACAATTGTCTCAGCTGTGAAAAGGTTCCACGAATACGTGTATGGCCGGGCTTTTACTATTGTGACTGATCACAAACCATTATTGGGGATAATAGCCGGAGATAAGCCAACTCCCTTCATATTATCCCCTAGGATGACTTGATGGTCAGAATTCTTAGCTGCTTATAACTATCGGCTGCAATACCGCCCAGGGAAAGCCATTCCCCATGCCGATGCATTGAGCTGAGCACCGCTTCCAGAGACTCTCGACGATCCTGCACCAACAGTAACCATGTTGCAAATCGAAGCACTCAACTCACCGCCACTAACCGCCCGAGATATCACGAGAGAAACCAAACGCGACCAAACCCTAGCACGAGTCCTAAGCTGGGTAGAACGTGGATGGCCATTGGACCAGTTATCAGATGACTTCACACCATTCAAGACTCGACAAACCGAGCTCTTCTCCCAGAAAGGCTGTGTCATCTGGGGCAATAGAGTCGTTATCCCAGAACGACTCCAGAAAGCGCTGCTGAGAACCTTGCACGATGGCCACTCCGGCATCGTGCGAATGAAAGCCCTTGCGCGAAGCTACGCATGGTGGCCAGGCATTGACAAGCAAATCGAACAGTGGGTTAAAGCTTGTCCCAAATGCCAAGAAGTCAGCAACGCCCCACCAAAAGCCATGCCTACTGAATGGGAGACACCACGTGGACCCTGGTCCCGAATTCACTTGGACTTCGCGGGGCCAACCAAAGGCCATACCTTCCTGCTTACCATCGATGCCTACTCGAATTGGCTCAAGATCCATTGCATGACGACTACGACCTCCGAGGAGGTTATCAAAACCTTAGACAGACTCTTTGCAACCCACGGATTACCAGACATCCTGGTATCCGATAACGGCCCTCAATTTACCGCACTAGCATTCGAGCAGTACCTCGCTGACCACGGCATTCGCCATGCGCTCACCTCACTTGCGCAACCTGCGACCAATGGCAAAGCAGAACGCATGGTCCAATTTGTGAAGAAAATCTTGCAGAAGGTAGACTACGACAACATTGACAACAAGGTCAATCGAATCCTTTTCTTGCAACACATCACCCCACATTGCATCAACAACAAAACTCCCGCCGAACTGCTAATGGGACGAAAGCTCCACTCCCACCTCGACCGGTTGCATCCAGCTTACGAACCGGAGAAACCACTAGGATCCAATGGCCGCTGTCGTACCTTCCAGGTAGGAGACTTGGTATATGCTAAAAACCTATCGGGCTACCCGTTGTGGGTGGAGGTGACAGTAGTACGTGTAACCAGCCCCAGATCCTACCTTGTACAATGCCTTGATGATAAACTTTGGAAACGTCATATCGATCAATTACTATCGTGGCTTCCAGCAGCCAGTCCACAACTCCCCTATGACCAAACTGAGGGGGGGGAGGTACGGAAGAAGATGAATTCCTAGAGAACCCGTTTGAAGGAAACGACGGCTTGATAGAGACTCAGGAAGCATAGCCGGAGGGAGAAACGGTTGCACCTCAGGGAATTGCAGAGAATGTGGGCAACGACGTAGAAGTGAACTTTGAACCAGAAACAGCCCCACTGCCAAACAACGATCTACCTCAGCGTGATTGCAGCCTGCCGATACAATGGAAATCAAAGAGACTAATAAGACAACCGTCCTACCTAAGGGACTACGTAACTGTGCCCTGCAAATAAGAAGCCAGGGGGAAGGGGTGTTGTGAATGCATAAAGATTTAATAAAGTGTGAGCTTGGAGTTAAGTGCAGGGTTCTGGCCCTGCACTTCTGATTGGCTGTTAAGCGGCCGGATCGGATTGGCCCGTTCCGGGGAATCCAATTGGCCCTTAACAAAGAGTTCCTATTGGTTATAAGAGCTAGCGCTCCTAGCTCGTTATTGGTTAAAAGTTACAGGGTTTGCCTATATAAGGCGGGTTTAACTGCTATTGAAGCAGAAGTCACAATGTAAATAAAGAGCTGAAGTTCACCGTTCAGAGGCTTGTCTCCATTCTTTCTCACCCATGCTCAAAACATAACAGGATGCATGGATTGGATCCCTATAAAAAGTCTCTTTGTGTAGGTAGGTCACTAGTGCCCAGAAATGTTGCTTTCATGATTTAAATTTGGGAAATGAAGATACAGTTCAGAAAGGACAGAAACACAACTGAGATACAACTATTCTCTGTAAAAACTTTTTTTTTCCTGGCAGATTTTATATCACCTTATACATAAGGTAATGTTTCAAAAACGTGAGTCCTCTTTCAAACACGATAGAAGCAGGGGGATTCAATTTTTTTTAACAACTGGTTCTGGGGTGTGGCTTAGTTGGTGGGAATGGCTTGGTGGTCATGTGACTGGGTGGGTGTGGCCAGCTCAATATCACTCTCATTGGGTCATGCATCTCCGCCTGGTCTCTCATGACTGTGGGGATGCTGCAACAGTCGTAAGTGTGAAAAATGGTCATAAGACACTTTTTTCAGTGCCATTGTAACTTCGAATGGTCACTCCACACAAGCAAAGTACCAGCAAAGGAGGGGAAAAAAACTCCAGAGATGTTCCTGAGACAGGAAGTCTAGTCCTGCCAAGAATGTAATAAAGCTTAATGGAGAGGCAACTTCTGTAAGCAACACCAGAATGTTTCCTTCCTGCCTTCCTTACAGGATTAGACCAGTAATTTCTTCTAACAACCGGTTCTTCAAACCGCTTAGAATGTTAACAACCGATTCTAGTGAATAGGTGTGAACCTGTAGAATCCCATCCCTGGATAGAAGTACTCTGATGGGTTTCTACACATTTGGTCTAAAATAATAATTTCTGCCATTTGGACATGGCTCAAATATCTATGTATCCTTGCTTAAACTCAAGAGATATTCCCCATCATCTAAATAAAATGAAATTTTGGAAATGGTGGTGATGGCTTGGATATGAGCTGATAAACCTCTGCCAAGGCTGAGATCCAATGGCTGCACAGGTCTTAATACAGTATATTCAGACAAAGAAGCTGGTATACCCAGAAGCTGGGTGTTTCTTTGACTCTTGATTTTTATCCTTAAAGTTATTCTGTAGGGTAAAATACATCTCCTTGCCAAGTATGGTTAATTGACCTACAGTGAATCAGTAAGAAAATAATAGTTTTGTGAATTAATAGGAAAACGGAGATTTTGCTATGTTTTCCAATCTGCCAATAATTGTCTCATCAATTATTCAGGTGTGGGTAGACATGAAAAATTAGTTGAAAATCTTTAGTTAGTTCAAAATATATCCACAATATATCTACAATAAATACTGTTTATTCAGATCACATCTCACCTCAACTAGTTCTCTATTGATTGTGTAATCCAACTTGAAGTACCAAAGAAATTGGAATTTAAATTTCTACAGGAATACCTCCTCCTTTCTACCTCCATGTTCCTGCCTCTTCAGAAATAGCACTTGTTCCTCACGCATTTTGAGCACTGCCCAAAGACTTATGTGGCAACAGATCCCCTCATAACCCATTCTTAAAATTATGCATTCATAGAAATTAGTTGAAGGACCAACAATACTTCTGCAATTGCAAAAAAAAAAAAAAAATCCTAGTAGAATTGGAGGGTGGAAAAGATTGATTTTGATCCAAAGGTACCTCAGTTGTATCTCCAAACAAAATATACATTTCACATTTTCAAATTGTTGAAATACGGATTGCAACTTTTTTTGTGATATATACATGCAAGAAAAAATGTATTTAGGAAGATTTGCAATGTTTACACTTGAGAAAAGTGTGTACAATATATATTTGGAGAACTGACCATGAAAAGCCAGAAGCATAAATTTACACAGAATTTACACAGAAGCATAAATAAGTTAGGGTGTGTGTGTGTGGGGGTATTTTCCCATGTCATTATAGTTGTGTTTTTAAAGTTGTAGCGATGTTTCAGCAGAATCTCATTTGCCATCATCAGGCTTCTGTATAGTGTTCGTCTGTGAGTCAGGCTTTCACAACTGTTTCTGTTTTAAATTTGGTGCTAGCCTACTACTTCTTCATCCTGATTGGTTGGGAGTCTTGGTCTGTATTTATTGGTCTTGGAGTTTGCTGTGTTCTGCTTGATTGGTGTTTCTAATCTTCTATCTGTTTTATAGTGTTTTTTTTGTCTTGATTGGCTGGCAACATTTTGTTTCCTGTGTTGGAGGCTTTTAGTGCAGCTTGGCTTCGAGTAAATGGACAGCTATCATTTATTAGGAAACTAGGTTTCATCTGGGTGCCTAGTTGGGGTGTGTTTGAGATAGAGGTATTGGGGGGGTCTGTTTGTGCCCAGGTGTTTGCTTGGCTTGTGATGTGGATATTTTTTTGTTTGTGAGTGCAGGCTTCCAGATTATTGACAGTCTGGTGGAGTCATCTCTTCTATTCATGCTTTTAGGTCTTTTTTCAACCTCTCTATGGCTTCTCTGATAATTCTGTGGCTGGGGTTTTCTATAGTGGCTAGGATTTTGGTGCCATTGAAGTCGATGCTATGACCTGTGGCTTTCATGTGTTGGACTAGTGAGGAAGCATTAAGCCGAAAGTACCAGCCTAAAGATGGCAAGTGGGACCTCATCAACATTGCCAAGATACTCTCAATCTTCCACGGGAAAAGACCCGAACATGCCAAGACCTGCATACCTGTACCCGTGAAAATCTATGAAAACATATATATGTGTGTGTGTGTGTGCGTGCATGTGTGTGTTTGTATGTATGTAATCTTTGAGGTTTTCCTTTTAAAATAGAAGTAATTCATTCAACAGATCAAGAGAACAAAATTGTCAGTTGTTAAGTAGACTGAAAATTGGCGGGGTCTACTAATTAAAACTTAGCTTGACAATTATTTGACCATTATTAATTTTAATGTAAAATATGTGGATTTACTACTAATTTTGAAGTAGGCTTGCATTTAATTTAGCATTGACTCAGGACCATGCTACAACAAGCAAAAAGGCTAGACAATTATTGTTGCCAACAGTCCTTCACATTTGATATAGGGAGACCATGAACTATAATTTGTATTTCTCAAGCTATTCTTCCCAAAACATGGTAATACTTTTGAAGTGTCACTGAGTAACTGGGGCTCTGCTTCTGGCTCAGTTCTCACTGCGGTCTAATGACCTTGCCTTCTTAATCATAATTGAGAGTCAAGTGACTTTTATGAGACATGAATTTTAATTAGAGTTCACATTAACAAGGAAAGTACTTTGTCTAGAATTCCTCCAATTGTGATAATTAATTGGCTGTCATGATTAAGTCTTCTGTCTTACTGAGTCTGTTGTGCAATACCTTTTCAAACATTTATTAAGATATTTTAAGATATCTATCAGAGAATCTACATTGTTTTTAATCATATATTGAACTACTTCCTTATAAGGATAAACATACAGTTTAATGGACTATACGAGAGAGGGGAGTTTGTTTTAAAGAAGAATGACATTAAATTATACATTGGTAGTACACATATTTCATGCATTTTGCATGTAAATACAAAGGGATTTTATGCATGCATATTTTACATATTTTAAGCATGCATAATATGATGAATTGGATTTTAGGCATGGGCTGCAGCTACACAAATAGACAGATGTGATCTGATGTTATCCAAGGGCCCTTAAATTGAGGAAATATTTCAGTGAATAAATCTGAGGGATGGCAATACCAAATTTAGTAAATCCAAGTTTAGTTACTTATGTAGTATTTCTCGCAGCATTATGATTGTGGAGGTTTGTAGCTCTTCTTCTTCTTGCATTGCAAAATTTAGATTAAAATAATTTTATGTTTTTATTAATAAAGAGAAAAGAAAAATGCTTGTTGTATTTGGGGAGGTAATTTATTCTTTGGTGCCAGATCTGGGATGCAAAATTACTGTTTTGTGTATTTCTTCCATCTAACGACCTTGTAGAGGTTGTCATTCCAGATCTTGTAAGCCTTTGTATCTTATACTTATTTATTGATGAGCACTAATAGCACTGTAAAATATTTATTGAATGAGATTCCATGATGAAAACCTCTGAAAAAAAGTTTCACTTAAAAAATACAAGCAGTTTTACAGTGTTAAATATTGGATCTGTTTAATTTTTGCAGAACTGCTGTGGAATGCATGGGTGCAAGTATTTTTTAGATCATTAAAGCAAACTTTCATTCGTACAGGGACATGAAGCTGCTTCAGAAGTTGCCTCTGCTGTGTCCACACATCTGTGGATGAACAGCTACTTTCTTACACTGGGGAAAAACATGAAGCTAAGTTAGCAGAAACAGCCAATTGCAGCTTCTAAGGCAACAATGTTAGGTTGGGAAAATAGGCAGCTACTGTAATGATTCTGTTATGGATTAAACCATCGCAGCGATACAACCAAAACAGCTTCGTCTTACAACAGGCTTGTAATCCTGCAATTCTTATTGGCCCGTGAATAGCGAGTTGTGATTGGTCAGGTTTGGCCAGTCTGATTGGCTGTTAACGGAAGCCCCTGATTGGACGCTTGTGAAAGCGATAGACTCAATTCATTGGTTGTTTAACGGCAGCAAGTTCTATAAAAGAACTACTGCTGCCCAGGTTTGGGCTCCAGTCCTTCTTGTTTAATAAAGAGTTGAAGTCACAGTCCAATGTCTCATCTCCATTCTTGCGCCCTTGCCCAGGACATAACACTGGCGACGAAGGTGGGATGCGGAGACAATAGAGCTGACTAGAACATATCGGACAAAGAAGGAGCACGTGGCGAAAGAGCGCATGAAACAGACGGCAAGGTGACTAGCGGCGCCATACCACCTGCTCCATTTGACCCAGCAACTGAAGACTGGGACTCGTATATAGACCGCTTCCAGATGTTCCTGGAGACCAACAATTTAAAAGATGCTACGTCTGGCAAGAAACAAACGGTGTTCCTGACTCTTTGAGGCCCTGCCGTTTTCAAGATGGCTAAAGCACTAGCAAAATCGGCAGAAGTGAAGACCATGGATTGGGACACCCTTGCTCCAATCCTCAGGGCCCATTACGCACCCGCAGTACCTACACTGATACGAAGACACAAATTTTACCAGAGGGACCAACAGAAGGACAAGAGCATTGGTAATTTCATAGATGACCTCCGGAACCTAGGAGGCCTTTGTGGTTTTGCAAACTTAGAGGAAGCCCTAAGAGACTGAATAATTCTGGGATTAAATGCACCACATGTGCAGAGTAAGCTGATGGCAAAAGGCGACATCAGCCTTACCGATGCCATCGCCGACGCTACTGCAGCAGAAGCAACCAGGAAGTCAGCCGCTCGAATGCGACGAGCGAACGCACTGCTTTGCCAACTCGCCAATGAGGCACCAACCACCACTGAGAAGCACGCTACCGCTACCCACCACGAAGACCTCGAGTCATCCTCAGACAGTGATGAAGAGGAGGTCAACCAGCTCTGCTCGGAACGAGAACAAAGGAACCAGCGATGTCCACGCCAATGTACGGGTTGCGGGGCAAACCACCCACGATCGGACTGCAAATTCCTTGATGCACTCTGCCGTAACTGTGGGAAAAAGGGCCACATTGTGAAAATCTGCAGAAGCAGAGGAGAGTCCAGTTCCAGCTGAAAGGAGAACAACCTCCATCGGGAGATAAGCAAACCTCCTGAGAACCGGGACTGTCTGAACCACCACTACTACTACAGAAACCAAGCACCTGCCTTTTCAACAAGATGAGAAGAGCCCACCAAACCATTATCATCGGCCATGCTTCATCGCTCGATGCAAGGAAAATATGAGTGAAGGTTACTATTGAGAATCGACCATGTGTGATGGAAGTCGATTCAGGATTGTCCTTGTCGATGGTATCCTGGAATACCCTCAAGCAACTGATCCCTGCCATCTCCTGCCAAGACCTCAGCATGCAGCGAATCATCCTGAAAGACTATCAGGGAAACAGAATCCCAGTTGTCGGTTCCAGCAATGTCCAAGTATCATTCAAGGACCGCACAGCAACGCTTCCCTTAACTGTCGTCGATTGTGACCGACCCAGCTTGTTAGGGCTACAGTGGTTCACCCCACTCAGAATTGAACTAGCCAGCATACACCATACCAGAAATGATGACTGGGAAGAGACTCTCATCCAGGAATTCCAGGACGTGTTCACAGGAATATTAGGCAAGTACAAGGGGACCCCTATATCGTTTAATCTCAGCCCCGATGTAGCTCCCATTCGGCTTAAACCCCATCGAGTATCTTTTGCCTTAAAACCTAAAATCGACGAGCAGCTAGATAAACTGACAGCCCAGGGCATGTTGGAACCAATTGACCACACCCGTTGGGAAACCCCGATAGTAACGCCCATGAAGCCAGATAGTTTGTTAAGAATTTGCGGGGACTATTGGGCCACCCTAAATCATGCTCTTCAACAGAGCGCTTATCCAGTACCGGTGGTTCAACACCTTCTTCATTCCCTGGGTGGTGGAAAAATATTTGCGAAACTGGACTTAGCTCAGGCGTACCAGCAACTCCCTGTGGACGCAGCAACTGCAGAAGCCCAGACAATCGTTACACATAGAGGCGCTTTTAGTGCAATCGACTCCAATTCGGAGTAAGTGTGGCACCGGGCATTTTCCAAAGTTTAATGGAGAGATTATTACAAGGCATAAAAGGAGTCATGCCTTATTTTGACGACGTCCTAATAGCTGCTCCCACTAAAGAAGTATTAGGACAATGGCTCAGAAAAGTCCTGCAGAAATTCAAAGATGCGGGTCTTAAGGTAAAATGAGACAAGTGCCAACTTTGTATGGAGAGAGTGGAGTTCCTGGGATACCTTCTTGACAGACAGGGAATCCACCCCACTGAAAAAAAAACTAACCACAATAAAAAAAGCCCTGAGACCTAGGAATAAGACAGACCTTCAAGCCTTCCTGGGACTCATTAACTTTTATAACATTTTCTTGACCCAGAAGGCAACTGTAGCCGAACCCCTACATAGACTCCTCGATAAAAAGGCTCCTTGGGTTTGGGGACAGTGTGAAGAGATAGCATTCAAAGGGATAAAAGACCTTTTAACCTCTGATGCTGTATTAATGCAGTACAAAGAAACTCTCCCTTTGACAGTCACCTGTGAGGCCTCACCATTTGGAGTAGGAGCCATCCTAAGCACGTCCTCCCAAATGGAAATGAGGCACCCATTGCGTTCTTTTTGAGAACTTTGTCTAAAACCGAAAGGAACTATAGTCAAATTGATAAAGAGGCCCTCGCTATTGTATCCGCAATTAAACGTTTCCATGAATATGTATATGGGAGATCCTTTACCATAATTACAGACCACAAGCCATTACTTGGGATCTTGGCGGGAAACAAACCAACTCCCCATATATTATCACCAAGAATGACACATTGGTCAGAATTTTTAGCCGCCTACGATTACCGATTGCAACATCGCCCAGGGAAAACCATTCCCCACGCTGACGCTTTGAGCCGCTCTCCACTACCAGACATTATAGAGGACCCTGCTCCAACCGTAACCGTACTACAAATAGAAACCCTCAAATCGCCACCATTAACTGCTCGAGACATAGCTTTAGAGACAAAAAAGGACCCTATTTTAGCACAAGTCCTCAAGTGGGTAGAACGCGGTTGGCCGATCAGTGAAAGAGTCATAGTCCCGGAAAAGCTACAATATAGGGTATTGAAAATGCTGCACGAGGGACATCCAGGCATCGTGCGGATGAAGGCATTGGCCAGGAGTTATGCATGGTGGCCTGGTTTAGATAGACAAATAGAAACTTGGGTAGCAAAATGCAGTAAATGGCAGGAGACTCACCCTGCTCCTCCAAAGACTCCCCTAATTCAGTGGGAAATGCCTTGAGTCCCGTGGTCCTGTATCCACATCGATTTTGTGGGACCCACAAGAGGACACACTTACCTCTTAATGGTGGATGCCTATTCAAACTGGCTTGAAGTCCAAAAAATGGAAAGCACCACCACAGAGGCGGTCACTAAAAAACTGAATAAACTATTCACTACCCACAGACTTCATGATGTCCTCGTCTCAGATAATGGCCCCCAATTCACTGCTCTGCCATTCGAACAATACCTGGCTGATCGGGGCATCCGCCATGCTTTAACATTGCCAGCTCACCCTGCAGCCAATGGTAGGGCTGAGCGAATGGTTCAATTTGTAAAACAAACCCTACATAAAATGGACCATGGCGACATTGACGACAAAATAAACCAAATGCTTTTTATTCAACACATAACCCCAAGCAGCACCATGAACAAAACCCCAGCAGAACTCCTGATGGGCCGGAAACTTCACTCGAATCTTGATCGCCTCCACCCAAACTATACGCCAGAACAGCCCCTGGGATCCAGCAGTAAGTGCCGGGCATTCCAGGAAGGTGACCTCATGTTTGCGAAAAACTTCTCCGGTGACCCATTGTGGGTCCTCGCTATCATAATGCAACTTACGGGACCCCGATCATATCGTCTACAAACGGCAGATGGTAAGATGTGGAAACACCACATAGACCAACTCCGTTCCTGATTAGTGCTGGAACCTCCAGCTGGGGGGGGGAGAAACATGAAGGAGGACGAAGAAGAAATCGAAACCCAACAGCCCAGGGGATACTCACCATCCGAGGGAGAACCGGACCGGGGAGCGGCCTCGCCACGTGACAACACTGTGACGGAGGCAGATCCAGGGAACCCAGAAGACAGCACCGATGAGGGCAACCCGGAACTACAGTCTTCACTATCCAGCCCAGCAGACAGCCCACCGGAGCCAGAACCAGAACCAGAACCAGAACCAGAACGAAACCCAGTGGAACAGCGCAGGTCGAGCAGACAGGTGAAGCGGCCTGCCTGTCTGTGTGAATACGTCACCCCACCCCTCAGACGGAACCAAGGGGAGAGGGGTATTATGGATTAAACCATCGCAGCGATACAACTGAAACAGCTTCGTCTTACAACAGGCTTGTAATCCTGCAATTCTTATTGGCCCGTGAATAGCGAGTCGTGATTGGTCAGGTTTGGCCAGTCTGATTGGCTGTTAACGGAAGCCCCTGATTGGACGCTTGTGAAAGTGATAGACTCAGTTCATTGGTTGTTTAACAGCAGCAAGCTCTATAAAAGAGCTACTGCTGCCCAGGTTTGGGCTCCAGTCCTTCTTGTTTAATAAAGAGTTGAAGTCACAGTCCGATGTCTCATCTCCGTTCTTGCACCCATGCCCAGGACATAACAGATTCACAGCTTTGAAACTGTTTCTCTATATTGGGGAGCACCTGTTTTGAAGAATTTGAAGCACCCGTATTAATACATTAATCCGAAAGGGTTGGTAAGTCACATTTGGTACAAACCATGACCTGCCAAAACAATAATGCAGTAATTTCCAGTCCACTCCAATTCTTCCAAAATAGTGGAAGCTAATGCAGTGCTCATCATCTTCATGGCTGCCCAACTGCAAAATGCTGAGCAAGAACACAACTTTTAGTCACCCCTCCCCAATTTTCATGACTTATTCTGGGCATTCAGCTAGTAATTCTGTGAAATTAAAAATTGCAATAGTTATTTGGGGGAGAGATGCAAAAATACTACCCCCTTTTTTTTTTACTTTGAAGAGCATCTCAGCAAGATGAAGAGGAAATGATAGCCTTCAGGGACAGAAAAGAGGCTATCCCTGAGCCAGGAGCGTATGGGAAGTGAGAGCTTTTGCCAATGAAAAGCTCCTGCACTCACAAACTTTCCTGAGCTGCAGTGCATTAAAAGGAAAGTCACTCCAAGAGTCCATTCCAACACAATATAGACTAATTGGAAATACATTAGCACTGCTGGCTTTAAGAATTCACTTGTATGAATGTCAAGTCTACAAGCACATTCAGAGAGTAGACTATGATTGAACAGGAATGAGATATTTAAAACCTCCCTAGCATATCTCTGATGTGAATTTTGAAAGAAATACTATGACCTTTTATTTTCTATATCAAGAAAATATAGTTCAGCCCTTAGATAATTAATGGAGTAATTAGCAGTGGAAAGTTCAAGGCGAGACTAAGAAGGCTAAAATCATCTTAAGGTGTTTGAAATTATTTCAAAGCCAAACAGAAATGATTAGATCCTAGGTATAGCAAATGGACAGGATTAGTACACGTGACTTGCAGCATCGTTAAATAGCATTAAAATCCATAAATATTAATTCAGTTTTCTTTAAAATTAATAGTATTTCCCAGGTAAGAATAAAAAGGAAGGAACCTGCATTTTGGCAAAGAAAGAGAAAGTGGAAGAGAAAGGGCTGAGAATAAATAAAGATAAAAATTATATCTCTTTTTGGTAAAGAGGCTTAACAGGATCTGCTTTTGAACATTGGCTGTTATGTTACATGTATGCAGATGTAATCCTCTTTTTCTTTCTGGGCCACATGTTTATTTTTCATCAAGAATTTTATAACAAAGCCAAGCAAATGTGTTAAAAATTAATCCCCCCACCTCCACAAACACAAAGTGCTTTTAAGGAATATTAAAACTGTTTAATAGACCACTTGTAGTCAGAGAGTTGCCAATCCCCCTACAGAAGCGGTGTCAAACTGGCAGCCCATGGGTCGGATGCATCACATACAGGCCACACCCATCCCAGCTTCGCAAAGCCCCAAAAACCATCATGATACACGATCAAGTTTGACACCTGTGCCCTACAGTATCATTAGGAAAACTATATCATTTTCATTGTTTCCTTCATTTGATGTGAAATGGTGAATATATAACAGGAATGACATCTGTTTCATTCAAAGTTCATAGCAAGAAGATCCACTGAACTGATATCCCACTGTAATGTGATTTTAATATAATTCTCTTCGTTTCATGTTTATTTGTTTCTAGTTTATGTTGCTTATGTAATACCTTTGTGCATTTAAAACGTTCAGTAATGAACAGTAATAATGAAATGTATCATTTAATTAAAGGAAGCCAATGTTTTTATAGATCTATAATACCTAGATATATAGGCGGCATGACTCTTTTAACCAAATAAAATGAAATTAAGAATCAAACAGTTTTAAACTGAAAAACTGAAGTTTTGCAAAATATGCATAATATTGTTCAAGCAAAACTGCACTTGTATTTACTTGAATCAAGTAGTTTTTTTAATAAAGGCCTCAACATGGCAAAGTTTAAAAATAGGCAGTATGCATGCACAGAATACAACAAAAATTCTCTTATAAAACAGCTGTTATTTTTGCAATGTTTGTACAAAGGGAATAGAGCCACCACAAACATATTTAATCTGTTAGATTAATGGATCATGACAGCTAAAATCAGCAACGTAGCTGAGGAATGAAAAGCCCTCTAGTTTTCTGAATACTAGTGTGAGAAATATTTTGTGCCTTAAAGTTGTTTAGAAAAGATTCCGTGGGTGGTTATCTTTTAATATCCTAAACAAATTACATGACATCTTTCTGCCACAATTAAAAAAAAGGCAAATATTGTATTCATTTTTTTTTATTCTTCATAACAACATAAAATAAGCTAATGCGAGAGAAAGTGCTGGAAACTGATTACATTTTTACACTCTCCATAATTGAGAATGTGAGCTTGAGGTTTGTTGAAGAAGTTTTAAAATTTATTCATACTTGCTTTTAAATAAATGTGTTGATTGATACAAAAGAATAAAGACTGGTTTGCTGTAATGTTTTTGTGAAAGGGTTGAGTTTCCTCCCTCCTCCTAAGAATCTGGTTCTCCATGTGTGTGCTTATGGCTTTTTGCTCTCTTGTCAACATAGGAAAACTCATCATACACAAAGTGTGTCTGTGACTGATTAAAGAAATGCATAAAGTTGTATGCAGACTTGGCAACACCCTCTTAGTATCAGGACTGCAGAAGAGGCCTTCTCACACATCTGTTAAAGTCTCACCACTTCAAGTGGTATATCACTAAATTCACTAAGATTTTACTAAATATGAATAATTTTTACATGGTATATATGTTTAGTATAGCTTGGACAATCACTGAATCTCCAAAACGGAATAATCTGTGCTCATGCAGGCCATTAGATGTTTTCTATAGTACTCATAGCTTCTTTGCAACCTAAAGCTAATTGGAAAAGCAAGTTATGTTTGATTGTGAAATTAGCTCCTCTATAGTTTTAAAGTTCTGAAGTGAATTTCTAATGAGCACGAAGAGAGTAACAACCCAATCATACTTCCACTATCTGAAACAAAAACAAATTCACACACTGTACTACAGTCTTCAGACCATATTATGGAAAAGTGCAGATATTGTCTTCAGTAGATTAAGTAAAACCAAAGGAAAAAATTCATACAAAATAGATTGCCCATATTCACACTACAAATTTCTTCAAATTTTTAACAAATTCAGTATGTGTTATATCAGCAGCATTGTTGCAAATTGTACGGTAGTGCAGGTTTTTTTTTCTTCATAAAAATACCATACAAATGGTCAGTCAAGTCATCAGCAAAAGAAAGACCCAGATAACCACCAACCTAATTGAAAAAATATCCAGAGGTAATGCTGATGCCAAAACAATAATAATACTGTTGGTACATAGAAAAGTAATCCTTATATTTTATACATTTATACAGTATACAAAAGATTACAATGGATTATGCCACAGTCTCCCTTATGCCAATATCTATTTTCTTTGGAAGAAGTTCTTTTCTTTCATCCATGCTTGCTAAGGAGTTTCGGCAATTCTGCCCATCCATGTATAACTTTGCATATACAGGATTTGAATAGTTTGTTGGCTGAAAACAGACAAACATAAGTAACTGTTATTTGGACTGTTGTAAGTCCCCTGAGTGAATGCTAATCAGAAAAGGAACATGATGTGCATACATTTATCTAAATTTGATAAATAAATAAATAAAAATACATCACAAGACACTAAGGAATGATCTTTAAACCAAGGAATAGAGACTGTTATAATATTTCATCTGAGACCCTTTGTACTTCAATGATGACATACATGGGAGAATCTAAATTTATCTGGAATAGAGGAGGAGAAAATCACAGATGTCCCAGTTGATTATTTGTTTTGCTTTACAATAGACATATCCTTCCTTTATAGATCATGAATGACTGTTTTATGCTTGACAAGTCCCAAAGGATTCTCATCTGGAAGTTGATTTAAAAGTTTATTCTATTCCCTAGCAGAGATATTAGTGAAACATCAGCTTTGTAAAAATTAATAAAAGGGAGGGATCAGATGGGTTCCCTTTCCTTATCCAGATGTTGATTGAAGGTTGAAACAGGCTATTAAAAGATAAAGGGCAATGTCGGGAAGGCGGAGCTTCGTTTCGGTGATACAGCTGCGATCTCGGG
This sequence comes from Hydrophis major, assembly GCA_033807585.1. NCBI lineage: Eukaryota > Metazoa > Chordata > Lepidosauria > Squamata > Elapidae > Hydrophis > Hydrophis major. The sequence goes on from CM066328.1 coordinate 166,156,112, forward strand.
GCTCTGAGATCGCAGCCGATATTTTCGCCCCTGGTCGGTCCTAACGGACCTAAACCATCCCGTAGAGACGGTGATTGTGAAGGGCACTGTTCCAGGATCCCAGAGATATCGCAAAATCTCTGCTTTGATCCGGAAGAAGCCCTTTCGCTGGAGGCGGAGAGGCAGCCTCCATAGCTGCTGAAGTCGGGACAGCTCCGGAAAGAAAGTGATTGGAGTGAAGGTGTGTCGGCTGGGTGAGAAAAACTTTTTTGTGTTGTAAATTCGCTGAGGTTGGAAAGTTCATCCGGAATAAGAAGAAAGCTGTGAGATTTTTTTTTGACTGAAATTGTTTGAGCGGCGTTTTTTAAAGTGATGTCAAATTGAGGCTTGGGGTTTTTTTTTTTTTCTTTTCTTTATATTTTTTGGGAAAGATTTTACTGTGACTTTGTAGGTAACCGGATTGAATTTTCTATTATATATATTTTTATGCTCCCTTTGATTTTTTAACTTTCTTTAGGATAGAGGCTCCCTTTGGCTATCTTTTTTTTTTTTTTTTTGTATATATTATTCCTTTTTTCCGGCTGGGGGGGAGGAAGAGCATTAAGAAACTTTGTAACACTGCCAACTAGAGGCTTGAAAGTATTTTATTTGAATGGGAGAGAATTGCAAAAAGACCTCTTCTCAAGGACATTTTAACGTGATAAGATAGAGGGAGAGCACAGCAAAATATCATTGCAGGTGCTTTCCTGGACTGTTATCAAGAACACTTGAGGTTTGGCTTTGAAGCTGCTGGAGAAGAGAGTCATAACAAGAGCCTTGGATAAATAAATAAAGTGCAGTGTGCTTTCTAAAACCCCACACGCGAGCCATTTTTTTTTAAATTTCAATTCGAGTAATATTTTTATTTTTGTTTGCTATTTTTTTTAAAGGGAAAGCCTCAGGTTTTTTTTTTCTTTATTTTTCTTTTCTTTTTTATTGGGACTTTTTTGCTTTTCCTATCTATGTTCTTGGACCACTTTGTTGTTGTTTCTTTTTATTATTATTATTATTATTGAGACTTTTCAACTGGATTAAGGTGTGAAGAATCTGGGAACTTTTTGTTTTTCTTTTTTCTTTTGCTCTTAATCAATATTATTATTTTTGGATTTGTTTTTCTTCTTTCTACTTTTTTTTTTTTTATGGTGGACTATTTCGTAATTGGATTAGGGTCTAGAAGAACCTGAAGATCTTTCTTCTTCCTTTTTTGTTGTTTCTTCCTTGGTTTCGTGTTTTTGATTATCGGAGTTTTCCATTTTGGATTATAATTGGCTGCTTTACTAGTTGGATTAAAAGTTAAGAAGAATTTGAAGCATTGGAAGCATTGAAATGAGCAGGAAACCAATATCAACTGGCATTTCTGCTTCTACCTCTGCTTCCCCACCAGCTGGAGGACAACGCTTAATCCAGACAATGTTGAAGCAAGATAAGGAACAAGAAAGAGTAACTTTACAGACGATTATGCAAGGAATCCAAGATCTCAAGATAAAATCAGACATCATTGAACAAAGAACAGAAAATATTGAACAAAGAATAGAGAAGACTGATGAAAAAGTGGAAGACATCAAACAAATGATGGTTAAGTATGAGGAGAGATTTCAAAAAATTGAGGAAGAAGGAAAACAAAGAGAGAAGAAGATTGGAAATATTGATAGTAGATTAACAGCGGTTAAACAAGAAAAAGGTGGGATGCTGAGGTGGGAGATGGAAAGGTCAGAATTTTACCTTAGATTTCAAAATATAGAAGAGGAAAAAGGAGAAAACTTGGTAGAGCTAATGATAGAAATTTTGGCAGATGCTTTGGAAATTACAGAGGAAAAGATGATGGATGGAATAGATGAGGTATATCGAGTTTATACAAGATATGCGATGAGGAATAAACTACCCAAGGAAGTCCATATTAGATTTACCAAAAGATCCATTAAAACACAAATATTACAAGTGGTAAGAGAGAAAACATTGAAATACAAAGGTAAAGAGATTGTGGTTTTAAAACAAATACCCAGAAGAGTGAGAGAGATGAGAAGAGAATATCGATTTCTGACCAAAATGCTACTGGAAAACGAAGTGAATTATAGATGGCTGATTCCAGAAGGATTAATGTTTACGTGGCAAGAGCAGAGACATAGAATTGATTCAATTGAAAAAGCAGAACTTTTCCATGCAGAATTTTTTGGAAGAAGAAGAGAGGAGGCAGAGAAAGAGGTCTCAGTAATTGAGTTTCAAGAGGAACAACTGGAGATTGAAAAAGAGAAAGGAGCTGTAAGTGGACAGGTGGACAATAAAGAACAGCGTGAAGTGAGATCCACGAGAGCTGTTAGACCTAAATATAAAGCATAATCATGGAAGAAAGAAAACTGATTACAATGAATATAAATGGACTTAATTCAGCTGTTAAAAGAAGGAAAACTTTTCATAAATTAATGAAATTAAAATTTGATATAATTTGTCTACAAGAAGTTCATATTAAAAAACAACATGAACAATTGTTAGTACAGCCAAAATTGGGGAAAATATTTACTTCTTTGACTCAATGTAAGAAAAGAGGAGTGGTTCTATACATTAAAGAGGCTATCCCAGCAAAATTGATTTACACAGATGAAGATGGAAGAATATTAATAGTAGAAATAATGGACAATAATATAAAAATACTCTTGATTGCAATTTATGCTCCGAATGATAAACAAGAAGAGTTTTATAAAAAGCTACATATGAAAATAATTGGACTGGACTATGTTAATATAATTATGATGGGAGATTTTAATGGAATTGTGGACAATAAATTGGACTATATAGCAACATAATTCATCTGTCATTTTTTTAAAATGACAGATGAATTAACTTTAAAAGATATTTGGAGAGAAAGAAATGTTAAAGCTAAACAATATACTTTTTATTCAAATAGACATTTATCATGGTCCAGATTAGATATGATTTGGATCTCAACAGAATTAATATCCAATATTAAAGAAACAAATATTGAAACAAGTACTTGGGCAGATCATAGCCCAATAACAATTAAATGGAAGGGCCAAAAGAAAAGATCGAGATGGACATTAAACAATACTATTTTAAAGGAGAAAGATTTTATACAATGGATGGAGAAGGAATTGGCTTTTTTCTTCAGAGAAAATAAAAAAGAAGATACTTCAACGCAAAATGTGTGGGAGACAATGAAGGCATATGCCAGAGGTTTGATAATAGATTATACAAGAAAAAAGAATATTAGGAAAAGGCAAGCTTTTAAGGCCTTGGAAATGAGTACAAAATTCTTGAAAAAGAATTACAGAAAATGCCACAGAAAAAGGATATTAAATTGAAGCTGGATGTAATTAAACATAAAATGGAATTAATAGAGAAAGAAGAACTGGCACAGAAAATCAGAAACTCTAAACAGAATTATTTTGAAGATGCAAATAAACCAGGTAGATGGCTAGCATATAAATTGAGAAAAGAGAAGGAATCAAGAAAAATATTGAAATTAATAGATGATCAAGGCCAAGTTTGTTATGGGAATAAGGAGAAAAAAGAAATTATTCGAGATTTTTATGGGCAACTATATAAACAAGAGAATATCGATGAAGGAAAAGTCAAACAGTATTTACAGGAAGCTAATTTACCAAAGATACCTAAAGAGACTGAAGAAATGCTAGAAAGCAATATAACAATGATGGAATTAAATGAAGCATTTAAGAGACAAAATAATGGGAAAGCACTGGGTCCAGATGGGCTTCCAGCAGAATTCGATAAAACATTTCAAGAATCATTGAGCATCCAATTGTTAGAAGTTATGAATGAAGTTATGTTAAAAAAGATGATACCTAAAACATGGTCAGAGGCTTACATTACACTTATACCGAAGGAAGAGACTGACCCACTGCAAATTAAGAATTATAGACCTATTTCTTTATTGAACGCAGACAATAAAATCTTTGCTTCAATTTTAGCAGAAAGACTTAAAAAATATCTAAATAATTTTATTCACCCAGATCAAAATGGATTTCTGCCAAAGAGACAAATTAGAGACAATATGAGAGTAATCTTGGACACTTTGGAATACTATGAGGCTCATCCTGAAAAGCAAATGGCTTTGATATTCCTAGATGCTCAAAAAGCATTTGACAACGTGAACTGGAGATTTATGTTATTATTATTGGAGCAGATGGGTTTTACTAAAAAATTTATTCAAGCAATAGAAGCCATATATAATAAACAGACAGCAAGGGTAATGATGGAGGGGGAACTCACAGATTTTATTAATATAAGGAAAGGTACAAGACAAGGATGCCCCCTATCTCCTTTGCTATTTGTGTTGACCTTGGAAGTGTTGAATAGAAATATTAGGGATGATAAAAGCATAAAAGGAATGAAAATTAAGAAGGAAGAATTTAAGCTACAAGCTTTTGCTGATGATTTAGCTTTTATTTTGGAAGACCCGCTAGAAACAGCTCCAAAGTTATTGGAAAAGATAGAGACTTATGGAGAGGTGGCTGGTTTGAAAATAAATAAAGATAAAACAAAGATTTTGACAAAGAATATGCTATTGAGACAGAGAGAAGAACTGGCAGATCTTTTGAAAATTCAAGTTACAAATACGGTTAAGTATCTGGGGATATATTTGACAACAAGATGTAGCACATTAAAGGAGAATAATTATATTAAACTTAAACAACAGATAACTACAGATTTGAAGAAGTGGGAAAACTTGCAATTGTCATTAATAGGGAGAATTTCAACAATTAAGATGAATATTTTACCTAGAATTTTATTTTTGTTTCAAACAATACCAATTAGGCTTGGAAAAGACTATTTTGAAGATTTAAATAAAATCATGTTGAAGTTTACATGGCAAGGTAAAAAAGCAAGAATAAAGCTAAAGCTTTTGCAAGATGCTAGAAATAGAGGAGGTTTTGGCTTGCCTAATTGGGAATTGTATTATCAAGCTGCAAGTTTGATGTGGGTCAAAGAATGGATAACATTAAGGAAACATAGGTTGTTGACATTAGAAGGGCATGATTTGCTGTTGGGTTGGCATGCTTTTTTATGGTATAAGGGAACTAAAACACAGGGTTATTTTAGAAGACATTATGTACGGGAGTCTTTGTGGTTAAATTGGGAGAAGATAAAAAGACAATGTTATTTGAAAATTCCAGTTTGGTTATCAACCATTGAAGCATTTTCCTATCCTATAATTTACAAGAAGGAACAAACAGTTAGATATGAGGAACTTTTGGATGAAAAGGGTGAACTTAAATCGATTCAAAATTTAGAGGAACAAGGTATAAGGATGAATTGGTTTTCATATGCACAAATACATTCAAGGTATGATGAAGATTCTAAAACAGAGGGATTTTATGATAAGCAGACTGATTTAGATAAGATCTTGATGGGTACTGATGAGAAAGTGATTAAAAAATTATATGGTTATTTACTGGGAATGAAATTAGAGGAAGAACAAGTCAAAGAAACTTTGATTGTTTGGGGGAAGAATTTTGGATATGGGATTGATTTAGAGAAATGGCAGAAATTGTGGTCTCAAAATTATAAAATGACAATGTCAACAGCATATAAAGAAAATTTGTATAAGATGTTTTACAGGTGGCACTTTCCTCCGACAAGAATAGCAAGAATGTTCAAGAATAAATCTGAAAAATGTTGGAAATGTCATCAGATACCCGGCTCGTATTACCATATGTGGTGGACTTGTGAGGATGCTAGAAAATATTGGACTATAATTCGCATGTGGTTGGAAAAAATGACAAAGAAACATATAGACTTGAAACCAGAGATCTTCTTATTGGGAATTTTACCTGATATATATAGTAAAGATTTGAAATATCTGTAAATGTATTAACAGCGGCCAGGATTGTATTTGCTAAAAATTGGAAGAATGAGAAAATACCATTACAGGAAGAAATTATTAAGAAAATATCGGAATGTGCTGAGATGAGTAGATTGACATTTGAAATCAGAGAGCAAGAGGATAAACAATTCTATGAAATTTGGGATCTTTTTTATAAATGGCTAGATGATAAAATACGATAATAGAATATTTTAGATAGTAAGAAATATCTTTATCTTTTTATTTTGCTATTATTTTGTTAATCGATATTATATTTATAAAGGTTTTTTTTTTTTTTTAGGATTGATCTGTTATGATTATATGATTTGTTGAATAATTTGGTTAAAGTATTGTTAGCTCATAAAGCATGAATGATTAAAAGTATAGTCAAAATTTTTTTTTTTTTGTTTAGTGATTATAGGATATATAAGTTTGGATTGATAATATGAGTTGTTATGTAACATAATTGTAACTGGGACTACAAAATGAATGCACAAAAATGATGAACCAACTGACACACTGTATGTAAATATGAGAGTTGTATGTTTTGATGTTTTGTTTGTCTTGTCTGTTTGTAGAAAATTAATAAAAAAAATTTTTTTTCAAAAAAAAAAAAAAGATAAAGGGCAATGTTTAGTATTTACCAAGCCAAAACAGTAATGGATTAATTTCCAAGATACTTATAATGGTTTATTTTAGACCCAAATTCTGTTTTTAACTTAATCTAGAATTAGCAATTATATCACCAAGCTACTATTTATAAAAAAAGAGAGACAGGAGCAACTAACATCAATAGGCATGTTCTGGTTATCTTTGGACTACTATGTATATTTGTATCCATACATATTATGTGCATAGTTTAAACTTAGTGCATTTAGACTTACAAGGGCACATAAAAAGGATGCTCAAATAGAGTTTTTCCCTTACAAGAGGGCTATTGTTAGAAGTATAGCAGAAAAAGTATCCAGGTTAATGTGCATGAAAGGGCTGAGTGGTGATGCAAAGAGCAGATAGAAAAGCAATTTTTATTTGAATTATGTTGGTAAAATCCAATATTGTGCAAAGAGCTTGAATAATTAAACTTTCTCCTTGCCTGTATCTCCCTTTGGCTTGAGTACCACTAAAAATTCCTGTTTGGGGAATCAATAGAACTTACAGACTCTGCAACTATACGGCAGTGAGAAGGGAAACTGTAAATTCAAGAGTTTAATGTGACTGCTACAACATTCCTCTGCCTAATATGAAGTAATTTACCTTGTTTATTGTACCTTTGAAACTTATGACTTCAGCCTTCTCAAATAGATTTTCAGGGGAAACAAAGGCTTCATGATGAAGAATATGAAACATGTGAATTTATGTTTAATTTATGAAATGTTGCATTTTGTTCTAAATGTTTGTTTCTGTGGACAATAATTTTATGAAGCATAAATAAGTATTGGTTCTGATAGCTACATCTCCCCTGCAGATACAGAGGCAATATAGCTCCTAATGCAAGTTGATGGAAAACAAAAACTACTATATTCATGTTGTAATTTAGATTTCTTGGGTGATAAAATTAGCAAACAGAAACAAAATGGAGGACATGATGGCTTTTGGTCTGGCCAGTTTAGCTATTTGTCTGCCCTTATTTTATTGTCTGGTGGTCTAGTGTACATATCTTTAAGTGTACAGTTCAAAAGAATCTAGCTAGATGCATAGTTGAAATAATTCTGCTGTATGCCCATTTAGAAAGCAATACCTCATACCAAAAAAATTAAGATCTATTGCAATTGCACTGAAAAACATTTTGCTGATGTGCTCTTTTTTCAGTCATAAACCTAGCCACAATTTCAGACTACAGGTCTGCCCCAAATTGCTTCCTATCCGCTTTGTGTTTAAATGAGTTCACTTTTCTGATGATCTTAAGAGAGAGAGAAAGCATGATTCAAACAGAGATAAACAAAGGTCACCCTGTTTTTAAGCCTATTGAGAACAATATTGGAAACATTCATAGCATGAGTTCATGATTTAATTCACATTTTGAGTCTTCAAACCCAATTATTGTCATTATTGCCATATGCAGCCAGTCCTACTTGTCCATGTATCCATAGTAAAAAATAAGTAGTATTAAATATTGCACAGAATTAAGATGCATTCTTAATGAGTGTCAAGCAGTATATAATTGGCTGGAATATAAAAATTCATGATCAGAGAAGCTCAGCATAAAAGAGTAACAAAGTCCCTTACATTATTCCAATCATCCACTCTTTATTTTGTAAAACATTTTCCAGCAATTTTTTTTAAGAAGAAGAGTCATTTTGCAGAATTGAATACATGCAAAATGATTTTCAGTTAAAGAAATCATGAAAAATGATTTTCAGTTATAGAAATCATGAAAAATGAAATATATAAATACATGCATGTTTGCCAATGAAGATGATTAATATCATGAAATCATATGATTTTCATATTTAAAACAGTTCAAATATTTTCAACATATTATTTAGATGGTTGCAAATGAGTAAATTGAGAATATTAACGTTTTTGCCTAATTTTAAAACATATTTTGAATGTACTTTCAGTGCACATATCTTTTTTTAATTGCATATATTGTGCTAATGAAACTCTATCAAAACTAAGCACATATTTATGAACATGTAAGGTTCAAATGGTTTTGGACTCCCATCATATCATCTCTGGGAGAACATCCAAGAAGTCCAAAGATTTTTCCTATTTCTTTCCCTAAAACTAAAATGGAAGAGAATCCTGCAAATGTAATGTGCGTTGTTGCACCTTAAGCCTTTAGAAAAGATTGAATCAGTACTTCCCTAGTATTAGACAAAGTTAGAATCCAAAAAGGGGTATTCTGGAGAATTATTCATGAATCACAAAATTGGGACTTCTATGGCAAACATGGAGCCAATATTGTTTATTGTTCAGATGGGAAAATGTATAGAGATGGAAAACCTGAAGAAGAAAGAATTCTGCTCTTTTCTTCTTTTCATCTTACACAGGTCTGATATCTTTTGAGAACTAAGTTTTGACATTGTTTGCCCTGAAGGAAGAATCTTTCTGTTAAGAAATGAAAAATGAAAAGCTACATGAAACTAAATTCAGCGCACCCTTCCAATATAGTATAATTTGTATGTTTTGACTCTGGAAGAAAATAACTTATCACCAAACTATAAATTGGTGTGCCATGGCATATTCTTGTTGCATTTTGAGGAACAAAGTAGATGTAAAGTTAATTATGGGAATATAATTAACGTGTATAATGTTTGTTTTATGTAAAATAATAAGGGTGTCATATCTGGGCTGTAAAAATTTGGGATGGACTCTAGATCTAGCAGAAATCTATTTAAGCTAGAGTCTACAGGCCATCCCAATTTTTTGCAACCCAGATATGATATCCTTATTATTTTACATACAACAAAAATACACAACTTACACTTTTTTTACACAATTATTCCCAAAATTAACATCACATCTACTTTGTTCCTCAAAAGTGAATAAGAATATGCTGCCTAAATGTAGTAGACTAGTTAATAGGGAAAAATCATTATTCAGTCAATATTTCTGGCATATATGTGAGAAAGTATAGAAACATTTGTAACTGTTGGAAAAGCAGTGTAATAGAATGAAGATGGAAAATGAATGACTGTTTCTCACCCCTGCTGTTAGAGGTCCTTTCAGATCAGAGCTTAGGTAGATGGGTGGTGCCGTGTGAGGGAGCTTGAAAACTGTGGGACCTCCTCCTATGTATCTGCCCTGCATTGAATAAAGCACGTTTCAAAATTTATTTTCTTATTTTAAAATTCTGAAAAGTGTGAGCAAACAGTGAGCAAAAACTCTTTCCCCCTTACAGAAACAAATAAAATTTTAAAAAAAGCTTTTTCTTAGATTACATTCAGGAAGATGTTCATACTGGAAAAATAATGGGATCAAATTAATTTTCATTTTGTGAAGGATGTAGGAAGAAAACAAAATACAGCATATTGTCCAAACTTGATTGATTAAAAAATACCACCATATCTAATCCATTACTCAGCTATTATTTTGGAATGGAATAACGTAGGCTTTGTATGAGTGAAGGACTACCTTTCAGGAATTCATAGAGGTGATTATTAGTTGTGTAAGAGGAAAACATGAATAAAATCCATTGTGTATTGTGTAGCTGTGACTCAAACCTCAAAAGTGTGAGTTTGATACTTTTCTACTGCAAGAGGGAGAATTGAAACATTAAACAATCTCATGTTGTGCTCTGGGAAAACCTGGGAAAATGTGTACATGTTAGGAAGCATCCAACTTCCTGATGTCCCATATTAGGTAATGAATTGTATACTGTAATTCAATAGGTAGGTTGTAAATCAAGCTACTTGTATACTGGGGGGGGGTAGTTTTGGGTATAAGATTAGAGCAGAAGCTTTGTCTTTCATTCTTCCTGGTTGCCAGAGGGAGGAACCCATCTGCAGATGTTAATAAAGCCTTTTTTCTTGGATCAACTTTGAATCCTGGTGGTTTTTCTTTAGCCACAATCTCACAGTTGGAACAATGGGACATGTTCTCTCTCCTCCCCCATCCCCCTGAAGTAGCACCACTGGTAGGATTTGAGATTTCCCTTTTGCTAGAATAATGTCCTGCTCTTGTCCAGCCATGAATGGAACCATGGAACAACTTTCCTCCAGAAGTTGTGGAGGCTTTTAAAAAGAGACAGCCATTTGTCTGAAATGGTATAGGGCAGGGGTATCAAACTTGTGTTGTCATGTGACACATTGTGACTTTTTTCCCCCTTCACTAAACCAGGCATGGGCATGGCCAATGTGTGATGCATCTGGCCTGAGGGCTGCTGGTATAGAGTCTCATGCTCGATCAGGGGGTTGGATTAGAAGATCTCCAACATCCCTTCCAATTCTGTTATTTTGTTATGATTGCTTGTTCCCCTCAATTTAGGGGTAAAATGTTTCGTTGATGTTAACCACCCCCCAAAAAAGGAGGGGATGGAGGGAAAGTGGAAATTTCAATCAATTGTGTCTTGTCATCATCTTTCCCAGAGTTCTTTATTAAATGGAGACCCATAAAACTTCAGGGACACCATGTGCTTCCCATGATCAGGCCTTAATGATATCATTTCTCTTACCTGTAAGAATTATTTTATTGGAAACTAAAGTAACTTTTTAAAATATATAATTCCAAGACAGTGTTTATATGTACCTGAAAATATATAATGTGTGGAAATATATTTTATTTTTATTGCTTTTAAAATAACAACAGAAAAAGAAAAGAAGAAACATGGCAGAATGATACATATACAAATTATATGTGCTTAAAAATAAGTGAAAAAATACAGCAGAAAAATATACTTTATACCACATATGCAAAGACAATTGCAGTAATACCATTCAGATCACTGCATCAGAGAAATGTATACAATACAGAGAAGAAATGAACACGAGATCATTGCATCTGCTGACACTGATTCTGTTTTAAAAATGTTAAAATGTATTGCCTACTTAATTTAGACAACCAAGCAATTGTGGTATTTGTTAGGTCTGGAGCATGGGTGCGAATGATGGAGACGAGCCGGTAAGAACAGTGAACTTCAAATTCTTTATTTACATTTTGTGACAGCTCAAACTGGAGGGCTGCTATAGCCTTCCTTATATAGGCAACTTATTAACTGTTCAACCAATAGCAAACCTGGAGCGCTAGCTCCGTTAACCAATAGGAATGGCCTGTTAATGGCCAATCAGATGCTCCTGAACAGACCAATCCGATCCTGCCATTAACAACCAATCAGAAGTGCAGGGCCAGAACCCTTGCACTTGACTTCAAGCTCAAGATACTTTATTGGTATTATTCATTCACAACACCCCTTTCCCCCGGCTTCTGCCCATGGGGCGCGGTTACATAGTTCTTAAGGTAGGACGGCTGTTTTGTTAGTCTTTTTGATTTTCGCAAAGTGCCTGGCGGTTGGCTGCACTTCTGTTGAGGTAGATCGTTGTTTATCGGTAGGGGTGCCTCTGGTTCTGAGTTCGCGTTCCCGTTGTCACCAATATCACTGGCCATTCCCTGAGGTGAACTCACTCCGGTCCCTGGTTCCTGTTCCTGCGTTTCAGTCCCATTATCAGTTTCTTCAAAAAGGTTTCCCTCAAATTGCAATTCTCTTTCCTCTGTATCTACCCCCCACTCAGTTTGGTCATAAGGGAGTTCGGAAGTGCGCAACGGTAGCTGCAATCGTAGTTGATCTATGTGGCACTTCCAAAGTCTGTCGTCAGGGCACTGAACGAGGTATGATCTTGGGCCGGTTACACGAATTACGGTCGCTTCTACCCACAGCAGATTGCCTGATAAGTTTTTAGTGAATACTAAATCGCCTACCTGGAAGGTACGGCATCGGCCGCTGGATCTGAGTGTTTTTTCCGGTTCGTAGGCTGGGTGTAACCGATCGAAGTGGGAGCGGAGCTTTCGTCCCATTAGCAGCTCGGCGGGAGTTTTGTTGGTGACGCTGTGAGGTGTGGTGTGCTGTAGGAAAAGGATCCGGTTGATTTTCTCATCGATGTTGTCGAAGTCAATCTTTAGAAGAATCTTTTTGACGAATTGTACCATGCGCTCAGCTCTACCATTGGCAGCAGGGTGTACAGGTGACGTGAGCGCATGTCGGATACTGCAGTCAGCCAGGTACTGCTCAAAAGACAGAGTGGTAAACTGGGGCCCGTTGTCGGATACCACAATGTCTGGTAATCCATGGGTTGCAAACAGTCTTTCCAGTCTTTTGATGACCGTGTCAGTGGTCGTGTTGCTCATTCGGTGAATCTCAAGCCAATTCGAGTAGGCATCAACGGTTAGCAAAAACGTGTGGCCTTTCGTCAGCCCGGCAAAGTCCAGATGGATGCGGGACCAGGGTCCCCGCAGCGTCTCCTATTCAGTTGGAGTTGCCTTTGGTAGAGCGTTCCTTACTTCTTGGCATCTCCTGCAAGTTTTAACTCACGATTCGATTTGTCTGTCGATGCCTGGCCACCATGCGTAGCTTCGTGCGAGGCCCTTCATGCGCACGATGCTAGGGTGGCAATCGTGCAAGGTTCTTAGCAATGTCTGTTGGAGTCGTTCTGGGATAATGACTCTATCGCCCCAGATGACACAGCCCTTCTGCGAGAACAATTCTGTTTGACGACCTTTGAATGGTGCAAAGTCGTCTGGTACTTGGTCCAATGGCCATCCGCGTTCCACCCATGTGAGGACTCGTGCTAAGATGGGGTTGCATTTTGTTTCTCTCGCAATGTCACGGGCAGTTAATGGCAGCGTGTGGAGTGTCTCGATCTGCAACGCTGTCATCGTTGGTGCAGGATTGTTGATAGTTTCAGGGAGCGGTGTATGGCTCAGCGCGTCAGTGTGGGGAATGGCTTTACTGGGATGATATTGTAGCCAATAATTGTAGGCAGCCAAGAATTCTGACCAGCGGGTCATTCTGAGAGAAAGTATGTAGGGAGTCGGCTTGTCCCCAGCAATGGTTTGTGGTCAGTTACAATGGTGAAAACCCGGCCGTACATGTACTCATGAAATCTTTTAACAGCTGATACGATCGCCAGGGCTTCTTTATTGATCTGGCTGTAATTTCGCTCGGTTTTCGAGAGCGTCTTTGAGAAGTAAGCAACAAAGGCTTCATTTCCGTTAGGTAACACATGGCTCAAAATGGCGCCCACTCCAAAAGGCGATGCATCATATGTAATGTTTATTGGCAAAGTCTCATTGTACTGCATTAGTACGGCGTCCGAAGTCAGTAGTGTTTTCACATTACGGAACGCCTGCTCTTCTTTGTGACCCCATACCCAAATCGATTTTTTATCTAATAGACGATGTAAAGGTTCAGCGACAGTCGCCTTGTGCAGCAAGAATACATTATAAAAATTGATGAGGCCTAAGAATGCCTGGAGGTCAGTCTTGTTCTGTGGTCTGGGAGCATTTTTTATTGCTCTCAATTTGCTATCGGTAGGCTGAATACCCTGTCAATTAAATATCCTAAAAATTCAACACGATCAGTACACAGTTTGCACTTATTTCTTTTGACTTTCAAGCCTGCTTCCTGGAATTTTTGTAATACCAGTCTTAAACGCTCCTGTAAGATTTTTGGAGTGGGGGCGGCAATGAGCACATCGTCAAAATAGGGGACAACGCCCTTGATCCCCTGCAATAGTCTCTCCATTAGGCTCTGAAAGATCCCCGGGGCCACAATGACTCCGAATTGAAGCCGCGTACACTTAAAGGCACCTCGGTGTGTTACGATAGTCTGTGCCTGTGCCGTTTTTTTGTCAACCGGCAGTTGCTGATAAGCCTGAGCTAAGTCTAGTTTAGCGAAGACTTTTCCGCCCCCCAGGGAATGGAGGAGGTGTTGTACCACCGACATCGGATATGGGTTCTGTTGCAGGGCGTGGTTTAGGGTAGCTCGGTAGTCCCCACAAATTCTAATGGAGCCGTCCGGCTTAATTGGTGTCACAATCGGCGTTTCCCATGGGGAGTGGTCGGTTGGCTTTAACACTCCCTGGGTAATCAACTTATCAAGCTGCTCATCGATTTTTGGCTTTAGAGCGAACGGAACTCAACGAGGCTTAAGGCGGATGGGAGCTATCTTTGGATTAAGGCTAAAGGATATCAGGGTCCCCTTGTACTCGCCTAGCTTTTCCTCGAAGACGTCCCTGAATTCATGGGCGAGGTCTTCCTCCCAGTCACTGCCACCAATTCGGTTAATGCCTGCCACTTCAATGCCGAGTGGTGCGAACCATTGCAGGCCTAACAGACTAGGCCGGTCCTTATCGATCACCATCAGGGGTAAGTACGCCATGCGGTTCTTGAATGCAACCCGGACTCGACTGGATCCTGCGACTGGAATTTAGTTCCCCTGGTAGTCCTTTAACACGAGCCGTTGGAATCGAAGGTCTTGGCGCCGGATAGTGGGGATAAGTTGCTTGAGGGTCTTCCATGAGACCATTGAAAGAGACGACCTCGAGTCAACTTCCATTTGGCAAGGCCGATTTTCAATGTTCACGTTGACCCAAATTTTCTGAGCGTCTAGTGAAGAGGCATGGCCAATAGTGAGTGTTTGGTGGGCCTCTTCCCGTCTCGCTAGACGATTCACGGGTTGGTTTCTGTAGGAGTGGTTTAAATAACTTCAAGGATGTTAGACTCACCACTGCCTGTTGTCACTGTAAGCTAATTCTTTTTGTCATGTGGAGTAATCTCTTTTATTAATAGATAATGCGAAAGAAAATAACTTTTACTCATTGTTTGTGAATTTCCTGCAGGAAACTCCTGGACTATGAAGTTAAATTGGACCAATTATTAGAATATTAAGTCTGCTCCAGGAACTATTATGCTGTACTACTATTTGTATCCTACCAGTTCATATCCGTTCTTATGTTTATACATTATGGTTCTGCCTACTTGCTGTCTTGAAACTATACTTGTGCTGTCATTGAAGAATCAGTAAAGGATGATGTTCTTTTGCCTCTGTAAGTGCATAATAGGAACCAGAGGAACAAGTTTTCTTGAAATAAACTGGACTTACAATGGCAAAAACATAAATATTTCAATCACTGTTTTTTTTTAAACCTGCATGTGTTCAATCACAAAAATACACTTATGGAAGGGTAACCAACACAGGCAGTGTTATAATTTAAAATGCAGTGTCTTATTCTAGCTTTAAAATATGTAATGTAGAACTATTACACAGATCACATCTTTATTTGAAGAGTGCAACTCCACACGTTAGTTTATTGATGTGAATGAACCATCATAGATCAGGCATAAATGCATTGGAGGCTTCTGCAAATGAAAGTGATTGAAATATTTTAAAAGACAGCCCTATGCCTCTACTTGATTTCTACTGGAACAGTGTAATCTTTGGTGAGAGCAGCTGGAAGGAAGAGAGAACGTCAGTGAAAACTGCTAAAATATATGAAGAACATTTGCACAAATTGGGTATGTTTAATTTAATGACAAGAAGGATTAGGGATGACATGATAGTGTTCTAATATGTCGGGGCTGCTACAAAGAAGAGAGACTCAACTTATTCTCTAAAGCACATGAAGGCAGGACAAGAAGCAATGGGTGGAAACTTATCAAGGAGAGAACCATCCTAGAACAAAGGAGAGATTTCCTGACAGAACACTTAATCAGTGGAATGGCTTGCCTTCAGAAGTTGTGGGTGTTCCAACACTGGAGGTTTTTAAGAAGATATTGGACAACCACTTCTCTGAAATGGTATAGAATTTCCAGCTTGAGCAGTGGGTTGGGCTAGAAGATCACCAAGGTCCCTTCTAACTCTGTTATTCTGTTATTCTGCTGGTGTCCGGGGGGGGGGGGTCTACTGGAGGTTTGCAGGGGTTTGGGAGAGCCCCTAGCTTAGATTCTGTCAATCCCATTCCTGGCTAGCCCTGCCCACCCTATCCCTCCCCTCCCAGGAGTTCCCATGCAGCACGTTTTGGAGGCTCGTAAGTGGAGAGCGTGTGTGGAGACTCAGGGAGAGTGAAAAATGGGCCTTCTGGAAGTTCAGGAAGGCCGGAAATGGGTTTGTTTCAGCTTCCAGAGAGCCTCCGGAGTCCCAGGAGACCATTTTCACCTTCCCAGAGGCTCAAAAAAAGCCTCCAAAGCCCGGGGAGGGCAACCCACCCACCACAGTGCAGGAGGCCAACTAGGACACACCCACCATGGCCATGCCCACCCAGCAACCAGGCAGAGAATCCTTTGCTAAAGTTTTTGAAGCCCACCCCTGCTGGTATCCCTTCCAACAGTAAAAGCCTCTGTTGGATCATAGATTCTCCCCTTACCGAAAGATTCCTTCCATTCATGTATAGGCAGTTTTGGATCTTATACCAGCTCAGTAGTTCACTGCCATGGAACATGACTGAGGAAGCAATGTAACAGAAATTTGATTTACCTTTTCTCGATTTAATGTGAACTCTGAAAGATTCCTCTCACTGTGATTATGCCCCACTTCATACATGTTGTACGATGGGTTTCCAATTTCTACATTGATTCCTCCATTTATTATTGGTTGTCGTCGGATAGTTTTTGTCCTATAATATATAAGAGGGAAATAGGAAATAAACCTATATAAAATAACACATATTAAAATATTCTTCTAAAAGTTCCCAAGCTATGTCTGAAGACTATATTGTGGGAGGAAATGCAAATATTTACATGCTATTTATACCAATACTCATTCAATGATAACATTGGCAGAAAATTATCCCTTGGTATTTCCTTTCTCCATGGCAGCTCCTTGGAGTTTGGTTTTTCAGAACTTTTTTTTATTTCACAAGTCTCCCTGAATAACTTCATTCCATTTGATTTAACTACAATATCAAACTCATACTTAACAAAATACTTTTCTTTTTAAAAAAAAAAAACAAAAAAAAAAAACCTCCTTTTAATCTCTGTCTATAACTTTTGCCAATGTAATATTTTTCTTGCATACAAGCTGTGCTTTATGTTCCTGCTGCCTCAAAGATCTATAGAGGTAAGAAAATTTTTCCAGCTAGTAATATAAATTCCTTTCAGTTGAGCATGAAATCTATCTCTCTGTCCACTGACCCACCCATCTTTCATATTTATATTGCTGCCCATTTCACAAAATGTAACTCTGGGTGGCATGTAATTAAAAAAAACCTGTAAAACAGCAATATAAAAACACTAAAAAAAATATAATTAAAAAAATCAATGGAGCCAGTTCAGCAACTCATAATTCCATTGGGATTTCCAGGCCTGATAACAGAACCAAATTTGAGGGAGTTACAGAAAATTAAGAGGGATGAGACAATTCTATAATGCAGATGCCAATTTTTGGAAACTTCTTTGCCATATCTATGAAGCAATTTTTGCCAAAAACTTAGCAAAGTCTTAATAATAATAAGATAAATACTTACCTTCGTTTTCTTTTACAGAGGAGCAAACCTATTACCAAAGTAGTAATCAAAGTCACCAACAGGACCAGAGGAACAATTATTGCAATGCTTCCTACAAGAAATAATATAAACATCTTTGATGGCTATGAAGCTAAAATTTGGAAAACTAACTTTGAAAAATGCATTATCAAAGATACATTTGCATATTTTTTAACAAACAGATGCGTTAATAGCATTAAATACTGCACAATATCTGAAGAGTTGTATACATATCAGGTTTCAATATATTAAATTACTTTATTGTACTGTTGCCATAGGTTGCTTGCCTATTATTTCTAAACACCACCCCAAGGCCTCTTTTAATAAGTATTGAATACATCAAATTCATTGTGTTTATATTTGACAATCTTCTCATCACCCTACCTCTGTGAATAAATCTATCAATGAATCTATTTCATTAGTTTGTCATAGCAGAGCACAAGACTCCTGATTAAAGAGTGGTCATGACACTATATCACTATATTAACGTAGCATAAACAAAGAATAAAATTTCCCATCTGTCAAGCATAGAATGTATTTTGATTTATAATATAAAATAACTGTTAATTGGCTCTTGAAAGCTAATAAATCAGGCAATGCAACACTCGGAATGTAAAGGCAAAAATGTGTTTTTTCACACAAAATCTATTTCCAATTACTGATATCAAATACATATCTTCCTAATAAGCAGAACTATGCCAGGAAAAGATCTGTCTGTTTAGGAAACTGTAAATAATGCTCCTGTACATGAGCACTCCCATGCATTTCAATACATGTTTTTGCTTTGATACATGAAATATATAAAATACAATTTAACCATTAACTATCAGAACATATTTGAATGGGACACACCTCTCTCACTCTACATATCATACTCCTTTTTTTGGTGTGTGTTTGAAGGTTGTTTAATTGAGGCCACCAGACTCATCCTTTACTGATCCGAAAATGATCTGTGGAGCTAATTCAAATTACCCAAGTTTGTGTTATATGTCATTCCTTACTAAGTTTGTTGAATTTAGGTTCCACACTGAATCCGGAGCATGATTTAGTCATAATTGAACTCATATTTATCAAAAGGATCAAATTCAAGTAATTAGACATAAATTTAGCCTATCCTAATTCTTCCGTATAATCACAATTCATCTGATCTTCATATCCTCATTTTCAATTATATTCAAGCTGCCATCTTTGCTTCTCCAAATCTACAGCTATTGTTCTTTTTTTTTCTCTTACTATTAAATAATCATCTTGCATATTGAGCCTTTATTCCTTTTCTTTCCCCTTGTTCTGCATAAGGGCAGAAATTATAAAGACAGTGAGATCCATATTTTTAAATATATATTGCCTACAAGAAAAATAATAGTTTAAATGCTGGTATTAATTAAACACCACTTACTTGTACTGATATTATCAGACTTGCTGCTCTTAGGAGCTGGCCTTTCACACTGTATACCTGACCAGTTTGTAGGGCATCTAAAATAAATAAAAATAACACATTAATCCAGAGGAACATTTTTCTACATGAATTACCATGTTTCCAAGTATCAGCTATTATACTACTTTTTTGTAGATAGTCATAGATATAACATTTAATTTAATAATAAATATTTTTGATTAATTATCATAAAATTAGAACAAAGTCTAAGTACAAGCCATTATAAAGGTCATTGTTAGTAGATTTATATTTCAAAACAGAAGTAATCAGAGTTAGCTAAATAATAATATCTGGGTTTTACAATGTGTTCAAATTTAAAATGAATTTACTTTCAGTTAATAGCTGATCAAAATAGATTTTATTTATAGTCTGGATTATAATAGTAACAATTACTTCTGTCCTGTGTTCGCAAATTAAAAATTAAAATTAAAAATCCTTATTAAATGACAATATTGACAATTTTGGATCATATTATTCTGAAATGAACATCTTTTTTCGCTTATCATATCCTAGTGCTAGGTTTTAATTAATTAAATACTTTTGACACTTTTGAGTTTGATTGAAAATTTGTTTCATTATTGAATTTACACTCAATTCTTCTTTATACTCTACCATTCAAGAGGGCTTACAATTATTTAAAATATAGTACAAAACATTAAAAATACAACTAAACTAAAACTAAAAATCATTTACTAAAATAGTTAACAATTACAGATTTGGCCACAGAGGTGATATTATCGTTTCTCTAAATACTTAAAGAATAAGAGACAAACAGAACTTTGAGGTACTGCATTCCAAATGGTGAGAACCACATAGAAGAAAGTTGTTTCTTGTTGTCAACCATTCAAGTTAGGCCAGGTCAGTAAACAGATTCCATCAATTTGATTGGAACTTTTTTTTTTTTTTTTTTACTGTAAATAGACTATGGTAACAAAATCCTGAAAGCTTAATTGTATTTTGTATTCCTTCCCTCTTATACACTTCTAAATTAGAATACAGCCAGTCTGAGCTTCTTATATTTTCTCTTTTTCCTGAGTTATAGCATGCTTCTGGATTTGTAATTATTTCAGCATAGTTTTGACTACTACTACCCCAAGTCATGTCTGTGGCAAGCTTCCATCTTGAGAAGGTTGTCTCCTGCTGATCTAGGTAAATATCATGAGTCTCCAAGACCAGGTGAGTTATCATTTAGTTTTAATATATTCATTTATTAAAAGCTGTAAAGCAGCACCTCCTTCAATCTGCATTTCCTCTTTGCTCTTTTAAAATAATGAGAAATACATCTATCATTATGATTAAATGAAATTTTCTTCTATTTTTTTTTGTCTTCACTCACATTAATTATAATGTATACATATAATGGTCTGAAATGTCTTCCATTAATTGAGTGGCAAACTATTGTCTTTGCATGCACTGTTTAATACTATCAAACGAGTGAGGAATAATCACAAATAGTTGGACTGGTTGAAAGCAATTTTCTATGTTCTTAATGAGATGATAAAAGTACTATGCTGGTATGTCACAACTCTTCAGCTTCGTTCTAAAACTTCAAATACAATCTAATTCCTTCAAACTTAATTTAAAGCCTGTGAGATAAAATTTGATTGCTATTACTGATTTTTAAAAAATCTTCAAATAGGTTGATATGTAAGAAAAAAATATACAAAATAATTAGTGATACACATTTTCTCACTTTTATGGAAAAAATCTATGGTTGCTGAGAGTTGACACCTATTGGATGGCACATAATCATTTTTTTTTTTCATTTAAAATATGCAACTCTAGAAAAATATTGTCCTTTCTAACAATTATATATTATATATATAAAGGAGAACCAGTTTAACAGAATCTTGGCAGTTTAAATACACATGTCATTGAAAACTTTTCTTTTAAGAGTTTCTTCTTTTCTTCTAAGGTTTTTATATAGCATGACATGTAATAAGTAACCATTAAGTAGAAGGTTCATTATATGCAAAACAACAATAACACAATAATGTCACATAACAATTTTGTTTAATAACACTCTTATCTTCAATGACAAGAGAATATAACAAATTATTTAATAGTGAAAAGAATCTGCATTAATGGCAGAAAGTTGAAAGCAAAACAAAAAGTGTATTTGAGGGGAAGGAAAGGATTTACAGGCTATGAAACAATTATCAGAATTAATTTTAAAAAATGCTCAAAGTGACTGCTTACATTTTGTGACTTTTATTTGCTGAAAGAATATTCTCATAAGAAATGTCATAATAAGATATTTTTTTTCTAATTTCTGGACTATAGGAACATTTATTATGGAATGTATGTGTGTGTGTATGTATGCAGGTATACAGAAACAGAGAAATATTCACAAGATAATAAGTACATTGGCAGGTGTGACTAACGAATGTATGGAAAAGCTTTTATTACAAAAATAAGGTAGTATTAATTTCAGAGAATGGAAGAACGGAACTATTGCTATTAGACAAGCCTGCTTTCTGCTTGCTTTATCCTCAAATGTGGCATTAAAAAGGTGAATATGGAATCCTACCTCATGAAATAGATTGAAAAAAATTGTCTTTGCAGAATGAAAAATAACATTGCATCAAATGATTATAGCTTACTAAATTGACAGGTTCATATAAAATGAGAAATTATATTTAAAGCTACAATGTATAAGTCTATCCTAAATACAAATGGATAAACTCATCATTTACGAATTATATAAAATATTGTTTACAAATTATATAAATAATTATGTAAGTGTTAAATTCAATCATACAACTGATGGTTTTAGTATAACTCTGTTATTGGAGAACTTCACTTCACAACTTTTCATTTTTTTAAGTTATTTGGGTAGATCCAATAGTTTTTTTTAGCTCTTACTACCTTGCAACTCTTATAGCTTTAACATCATAGCTGTATTCAGTGCAGTTGCTGGGAGTTTTAATTCTGGATAACTGAATTCTGGATAATCCCAGATACAATACAGTTATTTTGTCATATTTATAGATAGAGAGTTATTCCTGGATTTGCACTTGAAGAAGAAATTGTTCAATAAGGAAAGACTTCCATTACCTAATTTTGTACTATTGCACTGTGTGTGTGTGAGAGAGAGAGGGGGGGGGACATCACAGAACTAACTCATAGATCTTTTCATTAGAGAACAGCACAGAGATCTCTTAAAATAGCCATCTATGGCAACTTGCAAAAAAGTAATGACATAGGAGATATGAATTGAAGGCTATTTCATGAGTCTTTACCAATATGAAAAGGAGACTGTTATGTTCTGCGCATGGGCGCAAGAAGTGGAGACGAGACGATGAACAGTGAACTTCAACTCTTTATTTAATATGGTGTAACAGCGCAAAACTACGGCCACAACGGCCCCTTTATATAGGCAAGCTTTTGAGTACTTAGTCAATGAGAACACAGGAAGCGTTAGCTCCTTTAACCAATGAGAGAGGCTCGTTAATAGCCAATCAGATTCTCCTGAACGGACCAATCCGATGTCGCTATTATCGGCCAATCAGAAGTGCAGGGCCAGAATCCTGAACTTTACTTTAAGGTTTTAATAATCTTTATTCAAGCACTTTTATTAATTCACAACACTCCTTCCCCCTGGGTTCCGTTTAAGGGGTGTGGTAACATAGTCTTTGAGGTAGGCAGGTTGTTTTGATTGTCTATTTGGTTTATGTTGTCCTCCCGGTTTTTGTCTATAGTCTTGTTGGGGTAGGACGTTTTCTGGCGAACAGGGTGCCTCCGGTTCTGTATCTAAAATTTCGTTGCCACTAATGTCCTCGGTATCCCTTTGAGACAAGCTAACCCTTTTCCCTGATCCTTCTTCACATGTTGTGTCTGAACGATCATTTCTTCCACTCGTGCTTTCTGCCATTTCAAACTCAGCTTCCTCGGCATCTCCTCCTCCCTCAGTTTGGAAATCACCAGAATCGCAGACCCCAGACTGCAGCCTTGAATGCAGCTGATCAATATGGCGCTTCCATATTCTATCATCGCGACATTTCACTCGGTATGATCTGGGTCCGGTCATTTGGATTACAGTTGCCTTGACCCACAATGAATTGCCAGAAAAGTTTCTAGCGAAAACTAAGTCGCCTATCTGGAAATTACGGCATTTCCTGCTGGATCCGTGTGGTTTTTCAGGTTCGTACGATGGGTGTAGTCGGTCGAGGTAGGAGCAGAGCTTTCGACCCATCAACAACTCAGCCGGAGTTTTGTTGGTGACGCTGTGTGGAGTGATGTGCTGCAAAAGGAGTATCCGGTTAATCTTGTCTTCGATATCGCCATAGTCCATTTTATGCAGTTTTTTTGACGAATTGTACCATGCGCTCGGCCCTTCCATTGGCCGCAGGATGCACCGGTGAAGTTAGCGCATGGCAAATACCGCAGTCCGCCAGATACTGTTCAAAACAAAGTGTGGTAAACTGGGGCCCGTTGTCAGATACCAGAACGTCTGGAAGTCCGTGTGTTGCAAATAATCTGTCCAATTTCCTGATGACTGATTCAGTTGTTGTATTTTTCATTTCATGGATTTCAAGCCAGTTCGAGTAGGCATCCACTGTTAATAGGAATGTGTGTCCTTTTGTAGGTCCCGCAAAGTCCAGATGAATATGGGACCATGGTCCCCTGGGTGTTTCCCATTCTCTTGGGGTTGCTTTCGGTGGGGCATTGCTGACTTCCTGGCATTTGTAACAAGTCTTTACCCAGGTTTCGATCTGCTTGTCTATGCCTGGCCACCACGCGTAGCTTCATGCAAGTGCTTTCATGCGCACGATGCCGGGGTGGCCGTCGTGCAAGGTTCTCAGTACTGCTCACTGTAACTGCTCTGGGACAACGACTCTATCCCCCCAAATGTTGCAGCCCTTCTGGGAAAACAGTTCCGTCTGTCAATTTTTGAAGGGAACGTTCAGGGATTTGGTCCAATGGCCATCCACGCTCTACCCAGCTGAGGACTCATGCCAAAATGGGATCGCGTTTAGTTTCAATTGCGATATCTCGAGCTGTCAGCGGTGGTGTTTGAAGTGTCTCGATCTGAAGTGTTGTGATGGTTGGAGCAGGGTCGTCAACGGTTTCTGGAAGTGATGCATGGCTCAATGCGTCAGCATGGGGAATGGCTTTCCCTGGGTGGTGTTGCAACTTATAATTATATGCAGCCAAGAATTCTGACCAGCGAGTCATTCTGGGAGATAATATATAAGGGGTTGGCTTATCTCCCGTTATTATTCCCAGTAAAGGTTTGTGGTCAGTTACTATAGTGAAAGCTCGCCCATAAATATATTCATGAAATCGTTTAACAGCAGATACAATAGCAAGGGCCTCTTTATCGATTTGACTATAATTGCGTTCTGCTTTTGATTGCGTCTTTGAAAAATAGGCAACAGGGGCTTCACTACTGTTTGGTAAAACGTGGCTCAAAATAGCACCCACTCTGAATGATGATGCATCACATGTAATCGTTAAAGGCAAAGTCTTGTTATACTGCATCAAAACAGCATCGGAGGTCAATAAGTTTTTTACTTGTCAAAACGCATGTTCCTCTCAGTGCCCCCAAACCCAGGGTGCTTTTTTGTCCAACAAATGATGTAGGGATTCGGCTACGGTTGCTTTGTGAGGCAGGAAAACATTATAAAAATTGATAAGGCCTAGGAAAGCTTGGAGGTCGGCCTTATTTCGGGGTTTTGGGGCGTTTTTGATTGCCCTAAGCTTGCTATCGGTGGGGTGAATGCCTTGTTTATCGATTAAGTACCCTAAAAATTCTACTCAATCCGTACATAGTTGACACTTGTTTTTTTTAACTTTGAGACCCGAGTCTTTAAATTTCTGGAGAACCAACCCCAGGTGCTCCCTTAGTATTTCTCGAGTTGGAGCAGCAATTAAAACGTCATCAAAATATGGGACAATGCCTTTTATCCCTTGTAATAGTCTTTTCATCAAACTTTGAAAGATTCCCGGGGCCACGTTTACTCCGAATTGGAGTCGGTTACATTTAAACGCACCTTGGTGCGTAACGATCGTTTGGGCCTCTGCCGTTTTTTTGTCTACAGGCAGTTGTTGGTATGCCTGGGCTAGATCTAGTTTAGCAAAGACTTTTCCACCCCCCAGAGAATGGAGAAGGTGTTGTACCACTGGTACCGGGTAAGCGATTTGCTGAAGGGTGTGATTCAGGGTGGCTCGGTAGTCCCCACAAATTCCTAACGATCCATCCGGCTTGATGGGTGTCACGATTGGGGTTTCCCAGGGAGAGTGGTCGGTTGGTTCTAACACACCCTGGGCTATTAATTTATCAAGCTGTTCATCAATCTTTGGTTTAAGGGCAAATGGAACTCGACGAGGCTTAAGGCGGATGGGAGCTATTTCGGGATTGAGGTTAAATGATATCGGGGTCCCCTTGTACTTATCTAGTTTATCTGCAAAGACGTCCTGGAATTCCTGGACAAGAGCTTCTTCCCAGTCATTGCTGCTGGTTCGGTAAATGCCGGCTACTTCAATTCCGAGTGGAGTGAACCATTGGAGGCCTAACAAGCTAGGCCGATCCCTGTCGACTACAGTCAGGGGTAGGGATGCGGTACAATTTTTAAATGAGACACGAACTTGGCTGGATCCAACAACTGGAATTCGATTTCCCTGATAGTCTTTGAGTATAATTCTTTGGAATCTAAGGTCTTGTCGCCGGACGGTAGGGATGAGTTGCTTGAGGGTCTTCCAGGAAACCATCGAGAGGGACGATCCTGAATTGACTTCCATCATGCAAGGCTGGTTTTCGATGGCCACCTTCACCCAGATCTTGGCATCCAGTGATGAGGCATGACCAATCGTAATGGTTTGGTGCGCCTCTTCTTTCTTCGTTGAGTGGGCTATGGGTTTGTTTCTGTAGGAGTGGTTGTTCCATTGGTGGTTCAAGGGTTCTCGATTTACAAGATGACTTCCTGTGGGTTGGCGATAGTTAGCCCCCCTCGGGGGCTGGCTGGTTCCTTGCTTGCTTCTACAGACTCTTCCGATGTGGCCTCTTTTCCCGCACACATGGCAGAGCGCATCGAGGAATTTGCAGTCTGATCGGGGGTGGTTTACCCCACAACCAGCGCATTGGTATTGCGATCTCTGGTTACGTTGATGGCGTTGGTCTCATTCAGACCGGAGCCAGTTGACCTCTTCTTCATCACTTTCTGATGACGATTCGAGGTCCTCGTGGTGGGCTGTCATTGTCTGTCCTTCTAGGTGAGGTGAAGCTTCGCTGGTGAGTTGGCGAAGCGGGGCATGGGTGCGGCGCATTCAGGCAGCCGAGTTCCTGGTTGCTTCTGCTGCAGTAGCGTCAGCGATGGCATCTGCAAGGCTGATGTTGCCTTTCACCATCAGCTTGCTTTGCACATGTGGTGCATCTAATCCCAGAATTATTCGGTCTCTCGAGGCTTCTTCGAAGTCGGCGGACCCACAGAGGCCTACTAGATTCCGGAGATCCGCTATGAAATCTGCAACACTTTCACCCTTCCGCTGATCTCTCTGGTAAAATTCATGCCTTCTAACGAGCGTTGGTACGGTTGGTGCATAGTGGGCCCTTAGCAGGGGTTCGAGGACATCCTAGTCCATGGACTTCACTTCTGCCAGTTTCGCTAGCGCCTTGGCCATCTTAAATATGATTGGTCTGCAATGAGTTAGGAATACTACTCATTTCTTTCCGGTAGTGCCATCCTTCAAGTTGTTGGTCTCCAGAAACATCTGGAAGCGATCCATATATGAGTCCCAGTCTTCTTGTGCTGGGTCGAATGGAGCGGGTGGTATGACGCTGCCGGACATGGTTCCGTCATTGGTGCATTTCAGCCACGTGCTCTGTTATCGCTCTGTAGTGTTCAGTCAGCTCTGACGTCTCCACATCCCATCCTCGTCACCAGTGTTATGTTCTGCGCATGGGCGCAAGAAGTGGAGATGAGACGATGAACAGTGAACTTCAACTCTTTATTTAACATGGTGTAACAGCGCAAAACTATGGCCATAACGGCCCCTTTATCTAGGCAAGCTTTTGAGTACTTAGCCAATGAGAACACAGGAAGTGTTAGCTCCTTTAACCAATGAGGGAGGCTCGTTAATAGCCAATCAGATTCTCCTGAACGGACCAATCCGATGTCGCTATTATCGGCCAATCAGAAGTGCAGGGCCAGAATCCTGAACTTTACTTTAAGGTTTTAATAATCTTTATTCAAGCACTTTTATTAATTCACAACAGAGACAATAGCTGGCAGAAGGAAACTGGAGTAGAAATGCACATCAATCCTTTAATAAATATTAATTTTGTCTGTGTATGTATTTATCAAGTATAAAGAAAAATAAATATTCTTTTTGCCAGGACCACACTATCTTTTCAAAATAGTTATTTGAACTTACTATTTAGTTTGATTGTATCTATCTGTGGCTTTTATCATCATTAACATATTAATTTTATTCCTCGTTCACTATTAATTATAAACAACATCTACAACAGACATTACTTTTGCTCTAATACAAGTAAATTTACTTTTACCTTAATACAATTAAATGTACTAATTGATTAATACATTTTCTCAAGGTAATATGTTTTAGTTTAATTATGCATTATAAAATGTAATGTTCGAGAGATTACATTAACTAGCCGTTTCTTAGCATAGTGTAAGGCATGCCAATCAATTAAGCATTGCAAACATGTTAAGAACCCGGTCTTATTTTTATTTATTCAAAAAGTTATCTCTAACATAATAATTTTATATTATTATAAACAGATATGTTGCCAAGTAAAAATGAATGAGCTCAAGATATCTAAACTGCAATCTCTACTTCAGCTGTAGTATATCTACTCAGCTGACCTGAGTGATCTTAAAAATATGAAGTGGGATCAGGTTCAATTATTACTTGTATGGGAGGCAATTAGAAAATTCCAAAATGGGAAAATTGAAAACAACAATAACAAAAACCAGAAGTTAGTAACATCAGACCTTGCTACCAGGATTGCAGCATGGACATGTGATAATTAGGAATCAAGCTTTCGGGAACATCTGAACAGGCCTTTAAAGCTTCCAAAATAAGAATATTATTTTGTCCTGTCCTGTCCTGTCCTGTCCTGTCCTATCTATCTATCTATCTATCTATCTATCTATCTATCTATCTATCTATCTATCTATCTATCTATTTTAAAAATGCAAATTATTATTTAATGATAATATTAAAAATAAACTATAAATTATATTGCTATATGATTATTAAATAAATCTACCCATAGTTCTCACTAGAGCTACAAATGACCACACTAAAATTATCATACATTATGCGAAGACCTGGCTCTCTAGAAAATGTTCTAAAGTTGGGGGAAGTGGAAGAAAAGAGAAGATGATAACCAGCAAAGTGAATGGATTCAGTTACAATGGCAATGAATGCACTTTTGGAAAGACCAGGTTAAGGACTGTCATGGAGAAATTTTATTTATGTGGCTACTAAGAGTTGACAATGACACGTAATCTATAAATCAGTCAATAGGTACTTAAATATAAAATATGTATTACTAACTTGGTAAGTTCATGAGAGGAGAATTAATTTACAAAATACTGAAGTTTGTTCCCCATATTACAATACTTAAATAGAGTGCTGACTAACAAATGTTTTAAAGAAAACCAAAATCTATTCTTAAGGATCTATCATAACTTAAACAAGGCAATGATAAGAGGCTGTTTCTTAAGGTGAATTGAAGGACACCCAAAATTGCATGTGCCACTGCATCCTGGACCAGTTGCAATTTCTGGATGGTCTTCAAGAACAACCCCATGCAGAACACAGTAGAGGTAAATGAGAAGGCATTAAAAGTCATATACTGTAGCTCTCAGCCACATTTGGTAGCAAAACTAAATCTAGATTACTTACAAACATAAAGATTGTGAATAATTATTTAATAAATTCTAGCAAAGAATTGAAATAAATCTCCATATTTTACAGAATTAGTATATATCAGTACTATCTTAAATCTTACCTTTATGTTTGCACAAAATCTTGTCTAGCTGTCTAAATATAAGCTGCTGAGGTTCATTGTAGTAGCACAGTTACACGTTTAATAAATTAATAAATGAAAAATTACAATGTGAGCTAATTTACTATTGTAATACATAAAGCAATAAATCAGACACATGCAGTAGAGCTGACAGAAACCAATTCCCCATTCTGTCTTTCATACAGTACTTCTATCCAATAAACACATTATAAAAGATTTGGTTGAAATGCAAACTGCATCATAAAATTAGGAAAACATAAGGATCCAGCATATAACTACATTTGTATTCTTGCACAGATATGAACTAGTTAAGTTTGCATTAAAATGCAAATTAAAATTTGAATTTTGCCTCTACATTCAAGGGTTATAGAAGAATTAGGACCAGGTAGATATTTCCATCATAGATTAATTGGTGATCTCTGGTATATATAAGAAATGTTGTGGACACTGGTTTACCATTGATGTACTAATATTATCCTAGAAATTTGATCTAGGATGATTCAAGGAATGGTTTTCTTCCTACTGAAAACAATTAAAGGCATAATGTATAGGTGCATTACTCATGAATAAGCTGCATTGTTATATTGTCTTATATGGAAATCAATTGTGTTAAATTCATGGGATAATTTACAGATTGACGTATATAGGAATGTGTGCTAAAATACATTATATAGTTTTATATTGCTTGAACATTACCGTGTTTCTCACATAATAAGGCCGGGCCTTTTTTTTTTTTTGACTCCCGAAAAAACAGCTAGGATGTCTTTTCGGGGGTGACTTAATTTCCACCCTTGCATCCTTGCCACCAGCCGCTCCTAACAGGTGATCATGGCGAAGCGCGGAGCTCCTTACTCCCACCTTTGCTGCAGACACTTTTGGCACCCGCCGCTGTTGCTTTCCCTTCTGCCCATTCCACCAAGTTTGGAGCTGCCGCTTCCGTGTTTGGAGTGCCGCCGCCATTTGGGGCTCCAAACAGCAGCAGTGCTCCAAACGCGGAAGTGGCAGCTCCAAACATGACGGCAGGCGATCTTTTTATTTTGGTCTGCATGAAGCTCAGAGCGAGCAAGAGAGGGAGACTGCAATGCCTCCATCTGAAATGGCAACCTCACCAGTGGATCACAATGTGGCTGGAAGCCTGAATCTGTTAGGAGTGGCTGGTGGGGAGGAATTGCTGCCCGTGGGGCGCTCCTAACAGCAAGTCCCCCGCCCTTCCCCCTTATTTTGCATGTTTTAAAATAGGCCTAAATTTGGGGGGAGGGACTTAATTTGATTTTATGCCAAAGAAACATGGTGGGGCTTCCTATTGGTGGAGGCCGTATTGTTGGAGAAACAAGGTATTTATTTTTCCTTATCTTTTTCACATTAGTACAGTTGATTACTTTAGCATGGAATGGCATAGGACTTAATGAAATGAGCTGACTGATGATGATGATCATATTACACAGGAAAAGAGAAAGAGAGACATACTAAGTTTCTATATTTACTGAACTATCTTGGTCATTCAGGTAGCCAGGTAAATTCAAACTCTGAAAGTGTACAATTTTATCTAATAGTGAATGTAACTAGCAAATACTATTCTACATATCCTACAAAAGAAAAGAAACACAGAAAAAAATAGACACAGTAATAAACTCATTTAATCATATTAAGTGAGAACAAACTTGTTATGAACTAATAAAACGCTTCAATAAAGTTTTATCAAACCTTTAGAAAATAGCAGGGTTCTAATCCTGCACTTCTGATTGGCCGACAATAGTAATATCGGATTGGTCCATTCAGGAGGATCTGATTGGCTATTATCGAGCCACTCTCATTGGTTAAAGGGATTAACACTCCACGGTTCTCATTGGTTACTAGATCAGCAGCTTGCCTATAGAAAGGCTGCTGCTGCCCTAGGTTTTTGCTCTGTTCAGAATGATTAATAAAGAGGTGAAGTTCACTGTTCACCATCTCGTCTCCATTCCTTGCACCCATGCGCAGAACATAACACTGGTGAGGAAGGTGGGATACGTAGATGTCAGAGCTCACTGAACACTACAGAGCACCAAACAGAGCACGTGGCTGAAGGCGCATCAACGGCGGAAACCATGTCTAGCGGCACCATACAATCTGCTACATTTGACCCGGCACAAGAAGACTGGGACTCATACATGGACCGGTTCTAGATGTTTCTGGAGACCAACAACTTGAAGGATGCCACTACTGGAAAAAAGCGAGCGGTATTCCTGACTCACTGCGGACCTGCCGTTTTTAAGATGGCTAAGGCACTGGCAAAACCAGCTGAGGTGAAATCCATGGACTGGGATGTCCTCGAGCCCCTCCTACGCACCCACTATGCACCTACCATACCAACACTTGTCCGAAGACATGAATTTTACCAGAGAGACCAGTGGAAAGGAGAAAGCGTTGCAGATTTCATCGCGGATCTCTGGAACCTGGGAGGCGTCTGCGGGTTCGCTGACCTCAAAGAAGCTCTAAGAGACCGAATAGTTCTGGGTTTAGATGCAACTCACATGCAAAGTAAGCTGATGGCAAAAGACAACATCAGCCTTGCAGATACCATTGCTGACGCTACTGCAGCAGAAGCAACCAGGAAGTTGGCTGCCTGAATGCGCTGCACCAACACCCCACTCTGCCAACTCGCCGGTGAAACTTCACCTCGCCTAGAGGGACATACAACAGCAACCCACTACGAGGACCTTGAATCGTCATCAGAAAGTGATGAGGAAGAAGTCAACTGGCTCCAGTCTGAAAAAGATCAACGCCACCAGCGTAATCAGAGACTGCAGCATCAATGCGCAGGTTGTGGGGCAAACCATCCACAATCAGACTGCAAATTCCTCGATGCTCTCTGCCATGTTTGTGGGAAGAGAGGCCACATTGGAAAGGTCTGTAGAAGCAAGCAAGGATCCAGCTCATTTCAGAGGGGGACCAACTACTGCCAAAACACAGGAAGTCATCTTGTGAGTCGGGAACATTTGAATCACCAATGGAACAACCACGCCTACAGAAATAAACCACTAGCCAATTCAACGAAACGAGAAGAGGCACACCAAACCATTACAATTGGTCACGCCTCATCATTAGATGCAAAGAAGATCCGAGTGAAGGTCGCCATCGAAAACCAGCCCTGCGTGATGGAAGTCGATTCAGGATCGTCCCTCTCGATGGTTTCCTGGAAGACCCTTGAACAATTAATCCCTGCCGTCCAGCAGCAAGACCTCAGAACCCAAAGAATCATACTCAAGGATTATCAGGAAAACCGAATTCCGGTCATTGGATCCAGCATAGTCCAGGTCTCATTCAAAAAGCGTACTGCATCTTTACCATTGACCGTCGTCGACCGTGATCAGCCTAGCTTGTTAGGCCTTCAATGGTTTGCTCCACTTGGGATTGAGGTAGCCGGCATTCACCAGACCAGCAGCGACGACTGGGACGAGGCACTCATTCAGGAATTCCAGGACGTCTTTGCAGACAAACTAGGCAAGTACAAGGGGACCCCGATATCATTTAACGTTAACCCTGAAGTAGCCCCCATCCGTCTTAAGCCTCGTCGAGTACCTTTTGCCCTTAAACCAAAAATTGATGAGCAACTTGATAAATTAATAGCCCAGGGTGTTTTAGAACCAACAGACCACACTCCTTGGGAAATCATAACACCCATCAAACCGGATGGATCGTTAAGGATTTGTGGGGACTACCGTGCCACCCTGAATCACGCCCTTCAACAGAACGCTTATCTGGTGCCGGTGGTACAACACCTCCTCCATTCCCTGAGGGGCGGAAAAGTTTTCGCTAAATTGGATTTAGCACAGGCGTACCAACAACTGCCTGTAGATAAAAAAAACAGCAGAGGCACAAATGATCGTTACGCACCGAGGCGCCTTTAAGTGCAACCGACTCCAATTTGGAGTTAGCGTAGCCCCAGGGATTTTTCAGAGTTTGATGGAGAGACTCTTACAGGGGATAAAAGGGGTCATACCATACTTTGATGATGTTTTAATTGCTGCCTCGAATAGAGAAATACTAAAGGAGCATCTTAAGCTGGTTCTCCAGAAATTTAAAGACTCTGGCCTTAAGGTTAAGAAAAATAAATGTCAACTGATAAAGTAGAGTTCCTGGGGTACCTAATCAATAAACAAGGCATTCACCCCACCAATAGCAAACTAAAAGCAATCAAGAACGCCCCAAGACCCAGAAATAAGACTGATCTCCAAGTTTTCCTGGGGCTCATTAATTTTTACATCTTCCTGCCTCACAAAGCGACCATAGCTGAGCCCCTACATAGGCTCCTCGACAAAAAAGCAACCTGGGTCTGGGGACACCGCGAGGAGCACACATTCCAACAGGTGAAAAACCTATTAACTTCAGATGCTGTTTTAATGCAGTATACCAAGGCTTTGCCTTTAACAATTACATGTGACGTGTCACCATTTGGAGTAGGAGCCATTTTGAGCCATGTGTTACCAAATGGTAGTGAAGCCCCTATTGCCTATTTTTCAAGGACTCTATCAAAGGCTGAACATAACTATAGTCAAATCGATAAAGAGACTCTTGCTGTTGTATCTGCTGTGAAACGGTTTCATGAATATGTATATGGACAAGTTTTTACTATTGTTACCAACCACAAACCTTTGCTGGGGATTGTAGCGGGAGACAAGCCAACCCCCTATATATTATCACCTAGAATGACTCGCTGGTCGGAGTTTTTGGCTGCTTACAATTATAGGCTGCAACACCGCCCGGGGAAAGCCATTCCCCACGCTGATGTGCTGAGCCGTGCCCCACTTCCGGAAACCATCGATGACCCAGTTCCAACCCTTACAACACTCCAGATTGAAATGCTACATTCATCACCACTAACAGCTAGAGATATCACAATCGAATCAAAACGCAATCCTGTCTTAGCGCGAGTTCTTAGATGGGTTGAATGGGGATGGCCAGTAGATCAAACCCCTGACGACTTCACCCCCTTCAAGAACCGGCAAACAGAACTTTTTTCGCAGAAAGGCTGCATCCTATGGGGGGATAGAGTCATCGTCCCAGAGCGGTTACAATGAGCAGTATTAAAGACACTGCATGAGGCTCATCATGCATATGAAAGCGCTCGCATGAAGCTATGTGTGGTGGCCGGGCATCGACAAACAGATCGAAGCCTGGGTAAAGACTTGTTTAAAGTGCCAGGAAGTTAGCAATGCCCCACCTAAAGCAACTCCAACAGAATGGGAAACACCCCAAGGACCGTGGTCCCGCATCCACATTGACATTGCGGGACCTACTAAAGGGACATACGTTCCTCCTAACAGTGGATGCCTATTCAAACTGGCTCGAGATCCACAAAATGAAGAGTACTAAAACTGAGTCCGTCATCCGGAAGTTGAACAGGCTATTCGCGACGCATGGACTGCCAGACGTTCTGCTATCCGACAACGGACCCCAGTTTACCGCTCTACCCTTCGAACAATACTTAGCGGACCGGGGTATTCGCCATGTGCTAACTTTGCCAGTGCACCCTGCGGCTAACGGAAGAGCTGAGCGCATGGTACAATTTGTTTAAAAAAAAACCTCTACAAAATGGACTATGGGGACATTGAAGATGTCCTTCTCTAACACATCACTCCACACAGCGTCACCAACAAGACTCCAGCTGAACTATTAATGGGATGCAAACTCTGTTCCCACCTCTACCGGCTTCACCCATCTTACGAGCCAGAGAAACCCTGTGGATCTAGCGGAAAATGCCATGAGTTCAAGATAGATGACTTAGTTTTCAGCAGAAATCTTTCTGGGGAATCATTGTGGGTCGAGGCAACTGTAATTCAAGTCACTGGACCTAGGTTGTACCGGGTGAAAACCTGCGATGGAAAATGCCATATAGATCAGCTTCGCTCAAGGCTACAACCTAGTTTCCGCGACTCCAGTAACTCCCAAACTGAGGGGGGAGGGGATGTCGAAGAAACCGAATTTGAGATGGCGGAAATCAGGAACGAAAGAAGTCAGCAATCGAGCGTAACGAATAAAGAAGAATCAGGGAGGGGCGTGTCCTCGCCACAGAGGAACACCTCAACAGAGGCAAGCCCACAAAGGCCAGAGGATAACAACGAGAACATTAGCAGCACCGAGTCATCCAATGAGGAATCACCGGCACCCGACTTGCACAAAAACGTCCCGCCGAAACCGGGTTACAGACAGGAACCGGTGGGACAACGTAAATCCAATAGACAATCAAAACAACCTTCATACCTCAGAGATTACGTCACCGCACCCCCTAAATGGAACCCGGGGGGAAGGGGTGTTATGAACTAATAAAACACTTAAATAAAGTTTTATCAAACCTTTAGAAAATAGCAGGGTTCTAATCCTGCACTTCTGATTGGCCGATAATAGCGATATCGGATTGGTCCATTCAGGAGGATCTGATTGGCTATTATCGAGCTACTCTCATTGGTTAAAGGGATTAACACTCCACGGTTCTCATTGGTTACTAGATCAGCAGCTTGCCTATAGAAAGGCTGCTGCTGCCCTAGGTTTTTGCTCTGTTCAGAGTGATTAATAAAGAGTTGAAGTTCACTAATCACCGTCTCGTCTCCATTCCTTGCACCCATGCGCAGAACATGACAAAAC
This sequence comes from Hydrophis major, assembly GCA_033807585.1. Taxonomy (NCBI): domain Eukaryota; kingdom Metazoa; phylum Chordata; class Lepidosauria; order Squamata; family Elapidae; genus Hydrophis; species Hydrophis major. Next base: position 166,191,946 of record CM066328.1, read on the forward strand.
TTGTTTCAAAAATGATACAATTCTATTAATCTATATTTAATTGCATGCTCCTAGAATGTAAACTGGTAAATTCCTCTTATAACATCCATGTAATAAGCCTGCACCCAGTCATGGGCTCGCTGCATACAAGTAGTCGTCCTTCTTGCTTAATTACCATAATTGGGACCAAAATCTTAATCATTGAGCATGTTACTGAATTATTCAATGATTGCAATTCTAGGACTCTTGGTTGCAGATCATTAGGCAGAAAGAATAAAAGTGCTTCCTGCTGACATCCTCCAGCAAGCAGGCCTTTCACTTTTAAATGTTCCTGCAACCTACCAAAGGATTTCTGCCTCACATTCTGCATGGTGCTGCAGAATTAGAAATAATTAGGATTTCATCTCTATTCTTATATGGAATATAGGATAAGTATGGAGATTCTCAGTCATCCAGATCATGGTTGCCCCAAAGATGCTTTTCAAAAGGTAACTTTCTTGAAGATGTTTAGCTTTTCATCCAAGAAGTATTCTCAGTTCTCACTGAATGCTGGGGAATGGAAGGATTTATATGTCTTGCAATCATTTGGTTGTTAGCACTTTGAAGGTGGGTCATTAGCTCTCTGAGAGTCATTGAGGCCCCTTAAGCACAGAAAAACCCGAAAGGAAAAGAAAGGAGATAGAGAAAGGAAAAGGAGGATTTTTAGAGAAATATGGAAAGACTGTGGGAAATGTTTTTGGAAAATGACTGGCAACTTGAGTGGCTAACATGGAACTCTTATTTTGGCTAATGATCTTAAAAAGGCTTAGTTTATGAATGGTCTGAAGTCCATAAAGCACTTAAGTATGTGATTCAAGGGAAGAGTACTGAAGAAGAGGATAGGAATGAGATTTTATTTACTGATCATAGACAGCACTCAAAAAGGTTGAAGTCGAAGAGTTACTAGTTAGAACAAGACCACCTGTCACTTTATCTGATTTAATTAGAAAAGCCGAAAATCTTGCAACTAATATCTGCAAACCTGTAATAGCTCTAGAAGTATGCATGATCAGTAAAGATAAAAAATTGCATAACCCCATATGCTTAGAGTTGGAGTTAAAAATGTTCTCAATTGTATTTATAAAATCATGTCTTACCAAAAGGGGAAAGAGCCTTGTTTGCATTTATATAAATTAGAAGCAGTAAATTATAACTGTAAGCTTGAACCTGAAGAAATTAAATTATTTCTGATATGTATTTTATCACTACAGTAATTTCAATAAAATTGGGGAGGGATTGGATTGCTGTTTTACACTCCCTTTCAATCAAATGGTTTATATCTTAAGTATTTTGTGTTACCTCAGAACAGAAAATTCTCTATATGCTAGAAATCATAATCATAAAATATAAATAAAATTATTAACTATTGTAACCTTATGTTACAAATATATAAAATTACAGTTCAATTGTAAGTTTTATGGTATCAATCACAAATATATTTTGTCAGTCCTTAGGTGATGATACCATATTTCCAACATTATTACATACTTAAATGTATTGTTTAAAATTGTTTTTAAATTATATTTATTTCATTTTGGATTGTTTTAATGATAGAAAAGTTAGATAATAATAAATAAATAAATAAATGATAAAAAGAGAGAAATAGTACAAGTCTTATATTATTATTTCCATGTATATATATGATATAATAATGGAAATTATTTATACATTATAATGGAAAAGGTTATTTTTTGTGTTTTTTTCTAGCTTTCATCCTTACACAAAAAATAAAATAGAATACATACACTGAAAAATTCTGATATACATTTTGGTATAAATATAATAATGGATTACATTCATAGCAATTATAACAGTGAGATTTCCCAGAGAGGTCATATTCTATTATTATTTAATGAAGAATTATATTTGTATTAAATGAAATACAGATTGCATTATAGTTTGCATTGCTCACCCAAACCCTAAAAGATATTTGAATAATTTTAACTTTAAATCTTAAAATATATTCTTCCATTTTTTTCAATTAATTGACAATATGCAAAGTTAAAAAGGAAGAACAATAGAATAGTTAAGACTAGAAAATAGAAAAGTTAGGAAATATAGAAGGATGACAAGAAAAAGTGAACATATCTAAGACTGACTGGTGGTAAAAGTAATGATATATTTGAAAACTGATAATGGATCAATTCATATTACATGGAATATAATTCTGTGCAACAGTTTTTGCATATAATATCTGCCACATTTTAAAGATAGCAAAAAGGTGGGTTGGTATAAACAGATATAAATTTTTATGCTGATATCAAGAAGAAAACTTAACAATCTGAACAGAGGTCAGCTTTCAGTTAGACAACCAATCTAGAGCCCAATACAGGAATAATTCTGATATCATGAACTTGGAATCATCTCTCACTTATATTTATTAGCAAAAAGCTAGTGTATAGTTAAGTAAGCTTAAACTCAATAGAATGTGAATTCTCTATGAGACTATGCTCTGTCAGAAAAAAAAACTAAGTATGAATTTTATTCATCTAACCTGAAGCTATGATTTTAAAAACAACGGAAAATTAATCAAGACAGATGTAGTTTATTTCTTGAGGAACACTTCTCATTTCTAGGAAACCTATTTCTTTCTGAAACATACATACAATGGTAAATAAATTCTAGGTAATGAAAAGAGATAGCTTGGCTAATTTGCTGTTATTGTAGTAATTGCTTTTTAAAATTATTTTCTTATTATTTTCACAAAGATATTTATCACTTCAACAGCTGACAAATTGTCTACTTGTTCTATTAACTAGCACATACTAGAATTAGAGTATCAGGTTTTAGAATAGCATATGATGAATTTGTGTATAATTTGCCTTTTTTATAAACATTGTTCTATTTAAAGACAGGGTTATTTTCTAAACATCCTGATTGATGTCATATTTCATTATATAGTAGCATAAAGTTTTGGCTTAATAATAAGGCATTGTTACATCCAATGTTGTACTTTTTAATATAGTCATTAACAAATCTTCAAACAACTACATTAAATTACACAAATGAACCCTGAGGTTAAGAAAAAGTTGCAAGATGATATGGATGTATATGATCTGAATCAATGAACTGTGGCCTGAAATGATGTCACAAAATGTGCAGCATTAAGTGGAAGGTTAAACCTACTTGCATCTCGGTTCATTAAACGCAGTTAAAGTGCAAATTCCCTCATTCTGACAGTAGTAATCACAAGGGTTCACTTTCTGGTCACAGCGCTGATTTTTAAACCCCACAGAGCATCTGCAGAATTTCAGTAAAATACAGCTAAATAAATAAATATTCTCCCTTTGGTTTTTTTTGTTTTTGTTTTGCTGATATCTTTTAAATGCAAATACATCGCTGATAAAATGAACAATAAGCAAATATGCTCCACCTGATCATGGTAAATCCAAACTATTAGTTTCATTAAATCTTACTGACAGCTTGGAAAACCAAGCTAATGTGGGTGCAATCCTGTCAAACATAGAACTGGCACAGAATTCAACAGAATCAATTTGATCTTTCTTCTATTGTGGTAGAGAGCAAGATACAAAGGCAGGCATTATGTAGTGCCTGATAATTGCTGGCCAAGAGAGATTAAAATCTACCTCTAACCTTCAAATACTGTCTGAATGTTACCTAATTTCTGAATTAATTCAGGTTTTGCACCAGTTGAATACACTGACATTCCATACATAATAGTGCCCCAATGTATCAGGTTATTATCCAAGACAAAGGACAGAATCTAATAATTCTATATGCAGTCTCTGTACCCATATTAGAATTATGATCCTGCCCAAATATAATCTATTCTCATGGAAACACATGTTGCATTCCTTTTTTCTCCAAAAATTTGTAATAAATAAACACACTTTTTATTCATCACCCAGCAATGATGTATTTGGAAGAATATCATTACATCCAAATATCTGACAATCTTTTCTTATAACAGAATGATTATGGATTCTTTTAATGAGCACTTTAAGGACAATTACATTGAAATGTTTCACATACAATAAAATTAAGATATTCAGTTTAGACTTATTTCATATAGAGCCAGTTACAAGAGTGAAATGTACCTTTATAGTTACCATCACAATTGCAATATACATACATATTAAAAGGTCACATCATATGGATAACTATGATTTAAGAATTAATTTAAAATTTGGATTTTAAAGGCTTCCTTAGTACAATACTATTTCCACAACATTGCAAGTGTTATTTATAAATATATTCATAACAATATATTTGTCTTTGAACAACAGATAATATGTCCATATCTCTAAGTAATGCAATCTATATAATAATTAAAATAGATAACATAGAAATAGTATCATGAAGTTAGGGGGTGCCATTCTCCTGTCCTTGCCATTGACAATTGTCCTTTTGACATTGTCAAAACCAAAGCCAAATCTGGAGCAAATTTTCATTATCATGGTATCGCTCTGAAAGAAGAAATTACTTTGGCAAAGTGGCATTAGGAATCATGTGGATATAAAGATGCCCAAATTATTTCATGATACTCACAGACAGACAGGTATATTTGTCTCTATATCCAACTGGCAGGTTGCACCATTGTAGCAATAGCCATCACATAATTGGCAGCTGGATGCAATTTTTCCATTTGTGCAGCTATGATTTGTAGGAGAAAAACATGTCACTGTTAACTATGCCAGTGCTGATGAATGGGGTGCTTCAGTCATTCTATTTTTTTAATAGTATGTTAAATTACTTTCCTTGTTTAAGAAGAAAGCTATTACAGGCTGCTCAGCTTAACTTAGCATGGTTACTCAATCAATTATATGTTTGGTATGTTCAACAAACTATGCAGCAAGATAAGAGACCTTGACTTAGGGCATAGCTGTTATAATAGATGTTGACAATTTTGTTATTTAGTACTAGATGAGTGATTCTAGTGACCAGAAAAAATAACTTTACTTACTTTTAATATCATGACAATTTAAAGGCATGTGTATTTATACAACACAAGATCTTTATCTCACTAATAACATTATTATCAAGGGAGTAGAAATATGAATGATTTCCATCTTTGTTTCTTTGTTTTTATGCTTTGCTGTGGCCATGCCCCAGTAACAGTTTAATAATGCAGAAGTAATGAAAATAATTGATTGTGGGAAAACCCACTACAAAATATTGAATATGTTGTGAGGAAGATTAAAATATTTTTTAAAATGTGGTCTTAAAATAAAGATACTTACCAAGAATATGAACATGGAAGACCAGAAGAAATTGGAAATTAAAACTGGTCTTAAAGTTGTGAAGAAGATACAGTACTTGGGGCTAATTCTTACTGATGAAAATTCTAAGCTTTATAAAAATAATTATGTTAAAATATGGAAGGAGATAAAGTCATATTTAAACTGATGAAAAAACTAGATTTGTTATTGATGGAAAGAATGTTACTTCTATTCCAGACAACACTGATATTGATTAAAGATTTTTCTTTTAAACAGTGTCAGAAAGATACCGTATAACTAAATTTATTTGCAAAAAACAAAAACAAAAAAACAAGAATTAAATATAAGCTTTTATAGGATGCTAAAGAAAGAGATAATGAAGAAAATATTGAAAATATAAATGGAACCTGAAGCTTTTCTTTTAGGTATTATGGATAAACCAATCGAAAAAGAGCTTGGGGCACTATTTTTTTTTAAATGGTGCTGTTGTGAGGATTGTACTTGCTAAGCATTGGAAATGGAAAGAGATGCCAATTGTTGACTGTTGGGATAGGATTGGGGTGGAGATTGGGAGGGAGAAAGGGATGATTTTGCATGCATGTGCACTTTCACAAATGCAGCTTTGGATATGTACGTGCATGTATGTGCTCATCCACTTCCATGGCCTGGTTTTGAATGGGTTGTAGCCTGGTACTAGGCCACGGATTGGGGGATGAGGAGCCCTGGACGAGATAACTTTATAAGAGACTGGAAGTTATTTTGTGGATTTTCTATATATTAAATACAATAACAGAGAGATTTGATGCTTAATGTGCTAACATGTTGACCGGTCTTTTTTTCTTGTTTTACTTATATATTATGATTAGATGTTGGGAAACTTGATTATTGGACAGAGACTTTCTCATTTGGAGTATTTGTTTATTTAATACAGTAGTTTTGTTAAATAAGGATAGGAAAGCTATCAGGTTTTATAATTTACTTTTCAGATCTAGCCGTAGTGTATTTTTTATATTTAATTTTTATGTTTATGTTTAATGATAATGTTTGTGTTTAATGTTAATATTTGACATTTAATTTTTTCTTTTTTTCTTTCTACATTTTTTTTCTTATTGTTAGTGTTGGTTGGTTGTTTTTCTATTTTTCTGTATTGTGTTTTATTCTTGTTGGTAAAAGAAAATAACTTAAAAAAAGAAAAGATAATGAAAAATATACTATTCAGCAGATGTGATCTTTATATATTCTATAATAGCTGTGATGTGATCTTTATGTATTCTATAATAGCTAGTAAGGGCCAATAATTCTTCTAAAATTGGAAGTAATATTTCGCTTTTCAGTTTTATTGATACAAATGTGATATTAACATGAATTTCTAAAAATGACATTAAATTTTAATTCCTGGTAGATTACTTAACAAATTCAAGGAGCAAATTGCATTACATTTTAAATAATGCTCTTGTATAAATGTGTGCTTGGAACTATCATTTTGATTTTCTCTACCCTTTTAGTTTTTCATTCAGTTAAAACTACAATATACAGTATATATTTTAATTAATTTTTCATGAAAGGCAAAACACATAAATATTTTAATCTATAAATTAATTACTATGGGACATTTACAATATGGAAAATGTATAATTAAAATACTTTCCCACAATAATACATCTATGCACATATTTTTATAACAAAACAGATGGCTACTGCAAATTGTACATTAAGGTACACTATTCAGAAAACACTCAAAATTTCCTATCTGATTTAATTAAAATCTACTAAATTAATTATACACATATAATAAATTTTGATTTTAACGGATATAAAAATCTTGCTTTTTTCTGGAGTATTTCTTACATGGTAGCCTAATTTTCATTTCTATACAAGCCTGAATAATAGTTCATTTTATATTTTAAAATCATATTTTAATTCATATCTGCTCAGCTTACTGTAGTTGCAGATAAGGCAGACTTGATCTATCAACAATAATATTGGCTTGCCCAATATTTACAAATATATTGAAAGAATACATTTCTGGCTATTCAATTACATGATTTATCACAACTTTAACTTACTTGCATATTATGTCATCATTTTTCTTGTCTATGATGCATTGACCTCCATGACATTTTTCACATTTGTCTATTTCACATTTTGCACCTTCATATTGTAGAGGACAGAAACATTCTACACTGCCATCATCAGCAATGATGCAAGATTCAGAATTAACACAATAATGGAGGCAAATATCTGCAATGAATACACATATACATACATAAGACATTATAAAATTATCCTCTTATAAGCATATTAATAAGTTGTTAGAATCAATAATTATTTTAATAAGTTATGAAAAAAATCTTTATAGGACATGAACATATACACATATATACATTTTTCAAAGACATAATCCAATAGATCTGTTTAAAAATATTTAAAATGAGACAAAAATTTCTCAACAGTTTTTAAAAGACACTTCTTAAATCTCAGGGATGTTCCTTTATGGATTTTTTAAAAAAACATTTGCCATATTTTTTTCCGCTTCCCCAGCCATCCAAGAATGATGTCTGATATAAAGCATGTGAAACATACAAAATGAATACCTGTATGCTAACATAATTCTTGTTTCACAATTACAAAATAAAACAAAAAGGAAACAAACAAACAAAAAACCCTGAAACAAAATACTTTTTACAGACAATGGCGACCTCCCATTAACAGGCATTGGTGAATAACTCCTGGAAATCTAAAAGAAAAATGAATAGATCCTCTCAATTTGGCAATCCAGTTCTGTAGTTTCTTAGAATATGTGTTATTACTGCAGTTTTCTCAAAATATGAACACGTCTATATTTTGTCACCATTACATCTTCATACTATCGATCTTTTATAGGACAAAATTGCCATACCACAACATAAGTTATGTCTTCAAGTCTCTTTCTTATTTCTCATTATACAATTCAATTAGTCCTCTACTTACAACTATTTGTTTAATGACCATATGAAGTTACAACAGCAATGAAAAAAGTGGCATGATCAATTTCACAAACAGCTGAAGAAACTTCTTGGATAAGAAGTGAAATGCCTTCAAAGAAAAAACATGAAAGTCCAGTTGCCTCCTGAAAAAGCACCTTTGGGACAGCTATGACCTGGATGACTGAGAATATCCATAGTTGTTTAGCTATGCACTTTGGGATGAACATCTTTCAAATGGTGTGGAAGTTTAAACAGATTTACCAAAAACTGCAGACTACAGGAACCATTTGTACTTCAATTTGAGATGCAGACAACACAAACTCATCCCCAACAGCCTGCGCCTGTCTTCAACAGTGAAGGGACACAGGGCAGAAAACATCCTGCTACCAAGAAGTCTCCACACCCATTTACTTAGGTGACCCTGAGGACACAGATAAATATCCAAGTGTCCTCAACAAATCTCTAAAAGAATGCAAATGTCCAGCTGTTTGCAAGGAATATAAATATTTCCATTCCCTACTATCCAGTCAGTGCTGAAGAAGCTTCTTAGATGAGAAGCAAAATCTCTTTAAAGAAAAAAAACAAGAAAATCCAGTTACTTTCTGAAAAAGCACCTTTGGGACAATCATGACCTGAATGACTGAAAATTTCCATAGACGTTCGACCATTTCCCACTTACAACCAGTGGTGGGATTCAATTTTGTTAACTACCGGTTCTGTGGGCGTGGCTTGGTGGGTGTGGCAGGGGAAGGATACTGTGAAATCTCCAGTCTGAAGTGGTATTTGAGAGTTCTCCGAACTACTCAAAATTTCCACTACCTGTTCTCCAGAACTTGCCAGAACCTGTTGAATACCACCTCTCCTTATAACAGTCCTGGCATTATCTTCTCCTTACTTCTCTTCCTGTACCTTGCATGATGTTGTTTACTTTGAAAGGCAAGAGGAAATGAATGTAGGCATTTTTTTCTGGCTGGACTGGACTTTTTCAGTCTGGCACTACTTTATTCTTTGAACTGCATTCCAGATGTGTTGTGTGCCCTAATGCAGAATAAATGAAAATACCCCCCACCCCCAAAGTGTTTGGAAACTTTTATTATTCTTCAGACAATATATTCTCAATATGTATCTAGTTTTGAAAATAATTTGCTTTGGCAAAAACAAGGCTGATGAATTTGTTCTTCTTAATGGTTTGCTTTTAAGTGCTTTTTTTTAGCATTTGGTATTTAAATCCTCCAGAGTTTGTTATCTATCTATCTATCTATCTATCTATCTATCTATCTATCTATCTATCTATCTATCTATCTATCTATCTATCTATCTACACACACACACACACACTCACTCACTTACTCACTCACTCCAGAAGCTGACAATCTCCTTGTAATCTTGTTTTATCCTTGTTATTTAGAGCAGACACTATTGCAGTTAATGTTGCAACTATCTTGTATTTTATGAGGTAGACATTATTGTATATAATGGCCAATAAGAAGGTTAGGATTTGCTTCCCTGTCTAATTCCTCCTCCCAGGATTTGTCTTTGTAAAAGAGAAGATAGTTTTGCAGATGGAAGGAAAGCTACAGATATACTATTTAAGAACTGGTTCTAAAACGTTTGGACCATTTTAGTAATTTAATGTTTTCTTATTCCTTTTCAAAAGTTAAAGAGTGTTTTCTCCATACAAGTTTCAGTAGTTCTAGGGGTTCAAAATACAGCTTAAAATAAAAACATTTTTACACACACACACACACGCTATTAAACCATTATGATAAATAAAAATATATTAATAAAATATGTCATGCCTGTTTTGTTATTATATTTGTCTGATAAAAGGAACTTTTATTGTGATTTCACACTGAATTATATAGTTTTGTTCTGGGTGTGCAGTACTTTGCCAAATGATTGCCTTTAAAAACTGAAAAATAGCAATTCCATTCTGATTTTTGTTAATTATACTCCAGTTATTCTGCACTTACAATCTTGACATCTGTCCCCTGTATGTTCCAGTTGACATCGACAGTGAGGCTGATTTCCAGCAGTGATACTGCAGGTTCCTCCATTCTGACAAAAATGATCGCAGACTGTTTTATTGCAATTTGGACCTGTAAACCCCAGTGTACAAATGCATGCAGGTCTTCCTACAAGACAAAATGAAATATCTGGTAGGATAGCTCTACTTATGTACACCTTTCCTATTCATACTGATAAGTTATAGAATATAGATAAATCAATCAGAATCATATGAAATCTACAAATATTTTAAACACATATACTGGTAGTCCTCATTTAATTACCATAATTTGGACTGGCAAATTGGTTGTTAAGCAAAGCAATTATTTTAATTTTCCTTTGTGTTAGAGACCTGTAAAGGTCATAATTGCAAGGATTGGCCATAAACTTACTTTTTCATCACCATCATCATCATAACTGCAATTGGTTATTACATGAGGTAGTTGCTGAATGAGGACTATCTATAAATCAAAACCCTTGATTATGCTTTTTATATTTCTTTAAAATCCATTACAATAATTTGTTTAGTTTGAAAATAGCTCACATTATTTTGAATTTTAATTACATTTTCCATATGTACATTTTAATTAAATTATGATATTTCTTTGTTCAGATATTATTTTAACAAATCTGAAAAAGATATACACATTTTAATTAAAACTATCCATAAGAACCACACTAGAATTTCCCAATACCATAAATTACAAGAAAAGAATGACTAAATATATAGTTTGCCGTATACAGACTAAATATACAGTTTCTTCAACTAATTAATATTTGTGTAGATAATAATCTAAAACTTACAATTCTTTTATCTCCTCATGTAGCAAATAATAATTTACAGTGAATTTAATTATTTGCCATTATAATTATTAGAAATACCAATACTAGTAATATAATATTTATATATCACTTTCCAACTTACAGAAAATCAAAGCACAGTGCAACTTAATTTAAGAATATCACTCAATAATATGTAAGCATTGAAAATGTATCAATACTATAACATAAACTTACTAATAAATATATTTAACATTTGAACTTGTTCAGAAACAGAGCATAATAAAATTAAACAACTTTTATTGTAATGACTTAGAATTGAGCCACTAATAATTAATTTAAATAATCATTCTGCAATTTAATTTACATTTGATTGGGAAAGGTATTAGGAGGTAAATAAGCAAATAGGCTATGCAATAAAAAAAATATCATTATTGGAATTATGTTATTCAGCTATTTAGCTGTTTGATATCTTAATCTAATCATTTAATCTGCCTCTTCCTTTTTAATCCCCATCCATTATCCAACTCAGAATTAGAAGGTTTAGTGTATTGTAACTGGGTAGGAATCCAAAGCTGATATCCTTTTCTTTAAACTAATAATGGCTACTAAGAACACATGGATATGAAGCTGTAAAATAATTATATAACACTCAAATATTTGAACTACAATTCAAATATTCTACAATTAAAATCATTCTGCCAAAACACAGGAACAGCACTGGAATGTTTTAACTGGAGCTCTTCTATATTATCTTCCAATATATTCACTTGAGAAATAATAACAACAAAAACAATAACAATAAGAATAATTTACTTGATAAATTACTTGATAAACTGCTGTAGATTAAGGGAAATATTAAGGCTTAAGCACTTGTACCTGTAGCACTTAGTATCCATATTAGATGAAAAAATATAGTTGTCAATGGATTGCATATAATACTATCAGTACTTAAAGCTGGAAAATTCTTCAATACTGGAATAATAAGGCCTCCTTAACAATCCAATTCAGTACAGCTTTAAATGCAAATATTATATCCAAATCCTCCTACAACCTTTATTGGCCACCCAATACAATTACAGGATATCAATGAAAAATGCTCTTACAATCATTTAGTTAATGAAGGGAAAACTCAATGGGATGGCATGTATTTCAGCTCTCTTTTATGAAGATCTAAGACAGGGGTGTCAGACTCAATTTTATTGAGAGCCACATCAGGGTTGTGTTTGACCTTGGAATCTGGGATGGGCGTGGCCAAGCTGGATGTGGCCAGATTGACATCACTTGTGTCGGGATGTCTGTGGTGGCCCTAACGCTCTGCCAGCAAAAGTGGTCTCCCAATCTTCATTTTTGGCTATGACGGTCTCCTGCAACCATCTGCCAGTGAAAACAGAGCTCAGAAGGGCCATGCGCAGCCCTCCTGAGCTCTGTTTTGGCTGGCAGAGGGATCGTGGGCAGGTCCTTTGCTGTTTCCAGGGCAGCTCTGCGGGCGAGATCTAATCGCCCTGCAGGCCGAATCCAGCCTGAAGGTTTTGAATTTGACACTCCTGATCTAAGAATATAATACAGTACATAAAATCAACTACTGATGCAGGAGTATTTTAGTTGTCAACTTTTGTCCTGTTTTACAAGTAGTGACTAATAATTTAGGCAGTAAGTACTCTACCTAAAATATTACAAAATTGCACCAAATGTGGATGGGACTTACAATTTTTTTACATCTCAACCATTTTTGAGTATCTTCACCCTGCTATCTAATAGGCATTCATTTGTTACAATTCTTTCTCAAAGCATTAATCTGAACTGAAGAACAATGTTTTCTATTTCTATTATGAGAGGCTACAGAGTTGCCCTGGTTTCTTCTCAATTAATGTTCACATCTCCTGACATAGTTATCTGAATCCTGGAGTTAAATATATGTTCAAAAGAGCTGCAGCCTCATGTTACTTTTAATGGTTGTTTGATTGAGCACATTCAGTTTATTATACAATCTCATTTTGCATTTTTTGTCTGCACTGAGTTACTGACTATGCCAAGTTAATCAGCTTCTAAGAAATCATTTCATGTGTCTTTAATATTATGAGACACATTTGAAGAGAGGTAGAAACACCATATTGTTCTTCAATAGTTCAATACTTCATTTTCTTACCTTAGGTGAGAGTGTCTTTAAAATTAGTTATGTTGGCCCCTCATGACCCATTCGGCATTAATAGCAGGCTAACATTTTCATCACAGAACAAAGGAATATTAAATCAAATAAAAATCTTTCTTAGAGCCATTGACCTCTGTAAAATTATGTAAAATTATCTAACAAAAAATATAGAACAGGTAGCTAGATTATAATGGTCTAATTGATCAGAACTATGCATTTTTTAGGAATAATTTTAAATCCTTGGAAATTTATGCATATGGTTGATAAGAGGAAAAAATGGGTGCCTGAATTGCATTTCCTCTTTCAAATCTGCCACATAACCCTTTACACTGGATGTGAGGTTTTCACACTCTCACATTGCAAGGAAAACAAGGAAGCCATTCATAGCACATTTTCTACATATGTCAGTATCATTTTTTCTAGAAGAAAATGAAAAATCATACAAATTTTAGTGCTTTATGCTTTAGTCATAATAATCACAGAATTTTCATTACTAATAATGAAACTATAAAATAATTGATTAACTATAAAATAATTGTTTTCCATTGTCTATAATAAATAGAGAAAATTAAAAAAAATATTTACCAAGAACTGAAGCCAGGCATGTTCCTCCATTCTGACAATAATTGTTACAATGGTTAATTTCACATCTGTCCCCTGAATAACTTGGCCAACAATAACATCTTTGATCACCTTTTTCATTTATAACACATCTACCTCCATTTTCACAAGCCAGCTTACAAGTCTCATCTGTACTTAAGATATAAACACAAAGATCATGAGAGGAGATGATTATCACTTTCACTGTTCATCCAGGAAATGAAATTAAAGAACCAGAATAAAGAAATTGTTGGCACAGAAGTGTATTAATGGACACAACATCAGTTACAACCATCCAGTGCTGTTTGCTGCTCAGAACTCAGGTGAATGTTTCTTCTCAAGGCATTGCTACTAATAGAGTTCTGCAAAGCACTCAACTGAGTAAATCATGCAGCACATTGGTATAAGCAAAACATCATTGTTGAAGCACTGAAGTAGCACTAACTTTATATTTATATGTGGAAACTGATGTGATTATTGTTATCGTTGTTGTGATTCATTTGATTAGTTTTAACCTCGCTATGGATGTTTTGTTTATGTATCCAGTAAGCTGCTTTGAGACTTTTGATTGTAGAAGAGCAGAAGTATAATATATAAATAACTAACAGCATTGAGAGGTGCTGATGTCTTTTAAAATATGTAAATTTAGTGGGAGGGAAATTCAATAATAGAATACAACTTTTAGGTAGATTTGACTTTAAAAGCCAAGATTTTAGAAGTCAAATACTAATCAAAATTAATAACCTGCATGTTTACAATATTCAAATGCATTCATTTACTGAGATTTCAGGCATTGAAAGAAATATAAAAATAGAGAATTTAGCATTCTTCACTCATCCACAATTACTTTATATAAGATTAAGTGCTTAAATAAATGTCAGTACCCACCTAACATGTTCAAATCACTGCATTTTCCATTAAACATTGCCTTTCCTTCTGGACATATGCAAGTTGCACCTGAAGGATTGAGTAAACACAGGAACTCACAGGTTAACTGCAGACAAGGATTGAGTGCTATTCGGAAGGAGAAAAGAAAGAAGCGTAATATGGATTATTTTTCAAATAAATAATGAAACAAGGACCTTATAGTATAAACGTTAAGATTTAGCCCTGAGCCTGTCCCCAAATCCCATCAATACAAGAAAAGGGAACAACTAAAAAACAAATCCTGATCCTCTGTTTTCATGAACAGATTCTCAGACAAGAAGTGGTAAGCAATTTGGTATCCTACAGTTTATGGAAGCCATAAACACAAATTACAAAAAACAGTTTCATATAGTGGTTAAGGCATCAGGTTAGAAACTGGGAGAATTATGAAGCCAGATGGGTGATCCTGAGCCAGTCACTCCCTAGGAAGGAGACAATTGCAAACCATTTCTGAAAGACTTTGCCAAGAAAACTATAGGCATAAAACAAAATAAAAAAAATGACTTGAAGGAATAAAAAACAAAAAGGACAAAAGACAAAGCAAACCAAGAACCAAAAACCTAACCAAACACAATCTCCCTCAAACATCTTTAAGATATCAGGATTTCATTTTATTTATTTGCTTTTTATACAAATTTATAGGGAGTCTACACCATAAATTGTAATGAAGAAAAAAATATACCACACTTCTTGTCATAATCTACTTCATGATCTCTTCCCCAACAATGTGTCTCCAACTAAAGAGCACCTTTAGCAGTAAAGGTTCATTGCAAGAGAAGAGAATTTATGGGTGTCCCAAAGGTTAGCAGGGAAGAGATTGTTATAATAAAATATTTTTCTTTTCTTGTAACTACAAAAAATTTTATTATTAAGCCCAGTAAGAGATCTTTCTATAGCTTTTATAGATAGAGCCATGGTGGTGCAGTGATGAGAGAGCAGTATTGCAGGCTACTTCTGCTGATCACTGGCTGCCAGCAGTTTGGCAGATTGAATCTCACCATCCTTCCATCCTTCCAGGGTCAATAAAATGAGGATCCAGATTTTGGGGGGCAATATGCTGACTGTAAACTGCTTAGAGAGGGCTGTAAAACACTGTGAAGTGGTATATAAGTCTAAGTGCTATTGATATTGCTATTCCTAATGCTATCCCAAAATAGCTCATTTACTAAGTCTCTGAAGTCTAATGTATCAATACATGGGAAGGGGTGAATAAGTTATATATTTATTTTGTATGCTATTTTGAATATTGAAAGATTTTAATTTTTTTCCCTGAAAGTAATAAAATATACTCACAATGTATTTGCTTGTAGCGATGTGAAATCAAGGCACTTTTTGTTTTATCAGTCTCCAAATTCAAATATTCTACGGCACCATAGCCAAATTTTTGCACTCTAAATGCACCATTTTTAGGTCCAGCTCCATATATATAGTTCTCAAAAATATCAATTCTATGAGGATGTAGTAAGCCTTAAATAAGTAAAAAGAAATACACATTTCAATTTGGATGTGACATTTCTATACTAACATATAAACTAATGATGGTATTTTTGTAGTGATATTTTGATTTTATGAACAGCATCTGAAGTTCATAAAGTTGACAAGAACAATAAGGAATCCAATGTGACTTCTCCACTGAAAATATGCATCCTTCCTATCCAGCAAAAGATCCAGCACTTCAACTGATAATTATACTATAGAATTTATCATACAGTATTTTGGGGTTCAATACAACAAAAAAGGCAAATATTTTATTCCACTTTTCATATTTATTTTCTTTTTTCTGAACAGGGTGTTCTTATGAACAGAATGCATGGAAAATCTGAATTAGCTTGTAACATTACAGAAAATTTCCTCAGCTAAAATAATTCAAATAGAAAAGTTATTATTATGTTGTGAATCAATAAATATTTAATAAAGATTGTTGAGAGCTTGAAGCAAAGTGCAGGGTTCTGGCCCTGCACTTCTGATTGGCCGATAATAGCAACATCGGATTGGTCCGTTCAGGACAATCTGATTGGCTATTAACGAGCCTCTCCCATTGGTTAATGGAGCTAGCGCTCCCTGTGTTTTCATTGGTAAAATAAGTGAAGAGTTGCCAAAATAAAGGGGCCCATATTGGCCATTGAGCTGAGCTGTTTAACATGTAAATAAAGAGTTTGAAGTTCACTGTTTCACTGGCTCGTCTCCATCCTTGCACCCATGCACAGAATTTAACACTGGCGACGAGGATGGGATGTGGAGACGTCAGAGCTTACTGAACAATGAAGAACCATAGCCGAGCACGTGGCTGAATGCACCAACGGCGGAACCATGTCCGGCAGCGTCATACCACCCGCTCCATTCGACCCAGCACAAGAAGACTGGGACTCCTATATGGATCGCTTCCAGATGTTTCTGGAAACCAACAATTTGAAGGATGCCACTACTGGAAAGAAACAAGCGGTATTCCTAATTCATTGAGGGCCAACCATATTCAAGATGGCCAAGGCACTAGCAAAACCGGCAGAAGTAAAGTCTGTGGACTGGGACATCCTCGAACCACTGCTGAGGCTCACTATGCACTGACCGTGCCAACGCTCGTGAGAAGGCATGAATTTTATCAGACAAGTCAGCGGAAGGGTGAAAGTGTTGCTGATTTCATCACGGATCTCCGGAATCTGGGAGGCCTATGCGAGTTTACCGACTTAGAAGAAGCCCTAAGAGACCGAATTGTTCTGGGATTAGATGCACCAGGCACTCAGAGTAAACTAATTGTGAAGGGCAACATTAGCCTTAAAGATGCCATAGCTGAAGCTACTGCAGCAGAAGCAACCAGGAAGTTGGCTGCCCAAATGTGCCACACCCACGCACTGGTTCGCCAATGAGCCTGCGACATTTCACCTCAGTCAGAGGGACAGCTAGATACAGCCCACCACGAGGACCTCGAATCGTCGTCAGAAAGCGATGAGAAAGAGGTCCACCGTCTTCGGTCTGAACAGGACCAACGCCAGAAATCGCAGTACCAATGCGCCAGGTGTGGAGCAAGCCACCCCCGGTCAGAATGAAAATTCCTCGACGCGCTCTGCCATGTGTGCGGGAAAAAAGGCCATATAGGATGAGTCTGTAGAAGCAAGCCAGGACCCAGCCAGCCCTCAAGGGGGGCTAACTATCGCCAACCGATGGGAAGTCATCCCGTGAAGTGGGAACCCGTGAACCACCAATGGAACAACCACTCCTACAGAAACAAAACCCTAAACCACCCAACGAAGCGAGAAGAGGCTCACCAAACGATCACGATCAGTCATGCCTCATCTCTTGACGCCAAAAAGATCTGAGTAAAAGTGGCCATCGAAAACCAGCCCTGCCTGATGGAAGTCAATTCAGGATCGTCCCTCTCAATGGTTTCCTGGAAGACCCTCAAGCAGCTCATCCCCACTATCCGTAGGCAAGACCTCAGATTCCAAAGGCTCATACTCAAGGACTATCAAGAAAATCGAATCCCGGTCATTGGATCCAGCCGAGTACGGGTATCGTTTAAGAACCGTACAGCATTTCTACCCCTGACTGTAATCGACAAGGATCGGCCTAGTTTGTTAGGCCTCCAATGGTTCGCTCCGCTTGGAATTGAAGTAGCCGGCATTCACCGAACCTACAGCAGTGATTGGGAAGAAGACCTCGTCCACAAATTCCAGGATGTCTTTGCGGAAAAATTAGGCGAGTACAAGGGGACCCTGATATCGTTTAACCTCAATCCCGAAATAGCTCCCATCCGCCTTAAGCCTCGTCGAGTTCCATTTGACCTTAAACCAAAGATTGACGAGCAGCTTGATAAATTAATAGCTCAGGGTGTGTTACAACCAACTGATCACTCTCCCTGGGAAACCCTAATCGTAACACCCATCAAGCCGGATGGATTGATAAGAATTTGTGGGGACTACCGAGCCACCCTGAACCACGCCCTTCAACAAAATGCTTACCTGGTACCGGTGGTGCAACACCTCCTCCATTCCCTGGGAGGCGGAAAAGTCTTCGCTAAACTAGACTTAGCCTAGGCATACCAACAACTGCCTGTTGACAAAAAAACGGCAGAGGCCCAAACAATCGTTACACACAGAGGTGTGTTTAAATGTAACTGACTCCAGTTCGGAGTGAGCGTAGCCCTGGGAATCTTTCAAAGCTTGATGGAAAGGCTATTACAAGGGATAAAAGGTGTTGTTCCATATTTTGATGATGTGTTAATCGCAGCCCCAACTCAGAAAATACTAAAGGAACGCCTGAGGTTGGTTCTCCAGAGATTTAAAGACTCAGTTCTCAAAGTTAAAAAAAACAAGTGTTATTTATGAACGGATCGTGTAGAATTTTTGGGATATTTAATTGATAGTCAAGGCATTCGCCCCACTGATAACAAACTCAGGGCAATCAAGAACGCCCCAAAACCCCGGAACAAGGCCGACTTCCAGGCTTTTCTGGGCCTTATCAATTTTTATAATGTTTTCCTGCCTCACAAAGCAACCGTAGCTGAACCCCAACATCGTTTATTGGACAAAAAAGCAACCTGGGTATGGGGACACAGAGAAGAACAGGCGTTTTGAAATGTAAAAAATTTATTGACTTCTGATGCTGTTCTGATGCAGTATAATGAGACTTTGCCTTTAACGATCACGTGTGATGCATCCCCATTCAGAGTGGGCACCATTTTAAGCCACGTTTTGCCAAACGGTAATGAAGCCCCTGTTGCTTATTTCTCAAAGACGTTATCAAAAATGGAACGTAACTACAGTCAAATTGATAAAGAGGCCCTTGCTATAGTATCTGTGGTTAAGAGATTTCATGAATATGTTATGGCCAAGCCTTTACCATAGTGACTGACCACAAACCTTTGCTGGGAATAATAGCGGGAGATAGGCCAACACCATATATATTATCTCCCAGAATGACCCGTTGGTCAGAATTCTTGGCAGCATACAATTACAAGTTGCAACATCGCCCGGGGAAGGCCATTGAGCCATGCACCTCTTCCAGAGACCATTGATGACCCCGCTCAGACGGTTACAACACTGCAGATCGAGACACTTCGAACGCCGCCATTAACGGCTCGAGATATCGTGATGGAAATGAAACGCGACCCCATTTTAGCACGAGTCTTCAGTTGGGTCGAGTGGGGATGGCCGTTGGACCAAATATCTGATGACTACGCCCCATTCAAAAATCAGCAAACAGAACTATTTTCTCAAAAGGGCGGCATTATCTGGGGTGATAGA
This sequence comes from Hydrophis major, assembly GCA_033807585.1. NCBI lineage: Eukaryota > Metazoa > Chordata > Lepidosauria > Squamata > Elapidae > Hydrophis > Hydrophis major. The sequence continues at coordinate 166,211,816 of CM066328.1, forward strand.
GTTGTCGTCCCAGAGTGGTTGCGACCAGCGATACTAAGGACCTTGCATGATGGCCACCCCAGCATTGTGTGTATGAAAGCCCTCGCATGAAGCCGGGTATTGACAAGCAGATAGAGACATGGGTAAAAGCCTGCCACAAATGCCAGGAAGTAAGCAACACCCCGCCGAAAGCAACCCCAACTGAATGGGAAACACCGAGGGGACCATGGTCCCGTATTCATCTGCACTTTGCGGGTCCTACCAAGGGACACACATTCTTATTAATGGTGGATGCCTACTCGAACTGGCTTGAAATCCATGAAATGAGGAATACAACGACCGAATCAGTCATCAGGAAACTAGACAGACTCTTTGTGACACACGGATTACCAGACGTTCTAGTATCTTGACAATGGGCCTCAATTTACCGCACTGTCCTTCGAACAGTACCTGGCGGACTGCGGTAGTCGACATGCGCTAAGTTCGCCAACGCATCCTGCGGCCAACGGAAGGGCTGAGCGCATAGTACAATTCATCAAGAAAACCTTGCATAAAATGGACTATGGTGATATAGAAGACAAGATTAACTGGTTGCTCCTTTTGCAACATATCACTCCGCACAGCGTCACCAATAAAACTCCCGCCAAGTTATTAATGGGACGGAAGCTCCGCTCCCACCTCGACCTTCTACATACATCATATGAACCTGAAAAACCACACGGTTCCAGTGGGAAATGTCGTAATTTCCAGGTTAGCGATTTGGTTTTCGCTGGGAACTTTTTGGGCGATCCGTTGTGGGTCGAGGCAACTATAGTACAAGTAACTGGCCCTAGATCGTACCACGTGAAATGTCGCGACAATAGAATATGGAAGCGCCATATTGATCAGCTGCATTCAAGGCTACAGTCGGGGATCTCCGAGCCCCCTGATTTCCAAACCGAGGGGGGAGGAGATAGCGAGGAAGCTGAATTTGAAGCGGCAGAAAGTTTAAGCGGTAGTAATGACTGCTCAGAGGCAGCACATGATGGATCTGGAATGGGGGTGGCCTCGCCTCAAAGAGATGCCGAGAGCAGTAGCGACAACGAAAATTCAAATACGGAAAGGGAGGCACCCTCTTCACCAGATAACGTCCTACCCCAACAAGACTGTAGCCAAATACCGGGAAGACAACGAAAATCTAATAGACAATCAAAACAACCTGCCTACCTCAAAGACTACGTGACCGCACCCCTTAAACGGAACCCGGGGGGAAGGGGTGCTGTGAATCAATAAATACTTAATAAAGATTGTTGAGAGCTTGAAGCAAAGTGCAGGGTTCTGGCCCTGCACTTCTGATTGGCCGATAATAGCAACATCGGATTGGTCCGTTCAGGAGAATCTGATTGGCTATTAATGAGCCTCTCCCATTGGTTAATGGAGCTAGCGCTCCCTGTGTTTTCATTGGTTAAATAAGTTAAGAGTTGCCTATATAAAGGGGCCCATCGTGGCCATTGAGCTGAGCTGTTTCACATGTAAATAAAGAGTTTGAAGTTCACTGTTTCACTGGCTCGTCTCCATCCTTGCACCCATGCACAGAACTTAACAATTATCATTTTCTAATACTTATGCAGAAGCATCAAAAGATAACAAAGTACTTTGTCCTGTAAACAATGCAGTAAAGCATAATCTTTTGTCCTTCTGTTCATTGACTTCAATTTGGTTAGAATTTTTTTTTGAAAAAGACCTCTAGGAGAAAACAAAATCTTGGGGATATGCACAGTGTGCATTGCACATGCACACACATGCACACATATATCCAGTGGATATATAAAAATTATACACACTCTTAATAAAATGCCAGGCTTTTGAGATGTAAAAAAACCAGACCAAAATAAATCAAATTTTATTCCAGTTTTAATACAACACAAAAACTGTATAATTCAATTGAAAACAAACATACCTTACCAGTAGGGGTCCTTAGGCAAAGACTCCCAAACACTTCACCTGGCTACTTCAGTTATAAGATCCACAAACGAGGAGAGTCATAATGACTCAGATGATGCCTAGAAGCATCACAAGGTATGTATCAGATTTTGGGGAACCAGGAAAATCTGACAGTAAATAGGTTTTTGGAATAAATCATGCATAAACGAAAGAATCTGGAATTGATGGAATGCTAAAACAGTAGATGTAATAAGACATGATACAAGAAGCATAGGAGGATACTATGGATGGATGAAAGACCTACATCTACACTGAGAAATAGCCAATCACCCAATGCTTCAGCATAGTGAAGAGAAAGATGCTTTCATAAACAGATAGGCTAATTATACATTACTTCATGGACTCAAGAAAACCCAGAAAAACAAATTGTCCAATCTCTGCTTAAAAATCTCAAGCAATTTTAATTTATTTTATTTATTTGTAAATGTTAAATTTGTAAAGCTTTGCAAACTTGTAATTTTGTAAAGCTAAACAGTCAACCCTTATAACCAATGCTTAATGGGCTTGGACAACCTCAAACTATGCCGCCTATGGTTGGATGTAAGCATATACACAAAATTATCTGCTGCAATGTCCTATCAGTCAATGACTTCAGCTTCAACCACAACAATACAAGAGCACACAACAGATACAAACTCAATGTAAACCGCTCCAAACTTGATTGCAGAAAGTATGACTTCAGCAACAGAGTGGTCAATGCCTGGAATGCACTACCTGATTCTGTTGTTACATCCTCTAACCCCCACTCCTTCAACCTCAAACTATCCACTATTGACCTCACCCCATTCCTAAGAGGTCTGTTAAGGGGTGTGCATAAGTGCATAATTGTGCCTAGAATTTATTCATACCTATTTATTCGTACCTATTGTTAAGCCTGGTTTCCCCAACCAGGGTTAGGGAGACAAGCTAAACAGAATGTGCAGCGTTAGTCAGATAGGCACACAGATAAATGAGTGAGCTAAGCTTGTATGTTTATTAACATACAGTAAAAATAACAGATACGCTTGTGCTATCAAAAATATAGTTTATTCCATTATGAGTTCATAGCATAGTCAAAATAACAGTCCAATAGTCATGTATCATTTAGTCAGTCCATTCAGGGATATTCAGTTAGCAAAGTCCGTTTAGAATATCCTATGTCAGTTCACTTACAAGTCAGTCCTTTGTTTTCTCTCCCGTTCGAGCAATGCAGTCTTGAGTCCTTGCAGTAATCAGGGATCATCAAAGCCAGAGAGAGAGCAAGCTGCAGACTTGCTTCTTTTAAAGTGCTTTCACAACCACTCCCTTAATTACTATCCCACAGTTAAAGTTGCAGACACTTTAACTTATAAACTATGATTACATATTATTATTTACCTAAACCAGTTAGGGTAAAACAATGTTATCCCTAACACCTGTTTTCTGTATTCTTACTCTTGTTTATACTTATACATATTATCTTGTAAGCGATTGACAAAACAAAACAAATCAAATCAATTAATTAATTAAATGCTCAGTGGAGAATTATATTCAGACATATACTAGAAGATGACAATAAAGCCCTCACAAAATTCTTTACAAATGCAAACCAATAAACTGAATACATTACAGCCTCTGTAATAATCCTGGAGGTGGTTGATTACACAATTAAGATGAGAAGCAATGCATACACTTCCCCCCACCCCCAGAAAATGAGATTAAAGGATAAGATCAAGGAAATTTGGAGATAAATTAGTAAACTGCTGGAACTACTTGGCTAGTGAAAAAAAACCCAGCTCCTGTTTCCATGTGAAGCCCTATTGACTGTTAAACAAGGTCTCAGAGCACTGGCTACTAGGCTAAGGAGCTATATTAGAGAAGCAGAGGTCAAGAAGGTAAATGTCCTGTTCTCTAAAGAACCAACTAAAGTATAATCCCAACTGCAATGCAATAATACAGTAACAGCAGAACCAGAAACAGTAGAAACTGAACAAAACTGGAAGAACATATAGGAAAAAGGGAAGATACATAACATTACTACAAAGTGTCTGCAGGAATTGAGAGCAGACCACAGAAAGATTCCAGTAAAAGAACTAGTTACTATCACATTATTAGACATCCAGTACTGAATCAAGAACGTGAACTGCTGGACAGCATCTGGCCCGGAACTTATTCATATTTTCTGTCAAAAATGCATGATTGCTTAGCAGCACACAAGAATCACCAGCTTGGAGCAGATTCCCAACAGACTCCCACTCAGATTGCTGAACACAAGAAAATACGCTGGTTATGAAACAGTTTCACATCTTACTAGCAGACAATAACAACATGGAAAATCCTATCAGGTACCAAAGCCACCAAGCTATAGGACCCATATGGCTAAGTATATACGCATATCTCAGAAGGGCATTTGAGAACAATACCAGAGGCTCAAAATACAAGTTGCTCATAGATATAACAGCTGTCCAAGATGTAAAGCCTAGACAATCTAAGAATAGTTGGAATTAATTACAGGAAATCCTATGACTCAGTGACATAAACATGGATCTGTGGATACTGGCATTATACTGAGTCAACAAGATATTGGTTGCCCTGTGATTGTGAGATACCAAGGTACTCATAACTGGTTTGTAAAACTACCAGCAGGTCACATACCTGCTTGATACCTCACAGTCACATAGCAACCAGAAAGGCAAGGCAAGGAAGATAGCAACTTCTAAATATCATCAAAAGATAGGGACATAAAGAGCCAGTTCAATGAAAAGAGCAAGATCCACACAGTCAACCATCAACACATATACACTGCCATGTATTAAATACCTTGCTGGTATAGTGAATTGGCCATGAAGGACATGGAGACTGCCAATGGGAAGACCTGGAAGCTCGTCATAATGTATGAAAACTTCCACCTGAAGTCCAACACCCAGAAACTGTACACTTGCCCATCCATAGGCACGTGGAGTCTAGGAATGTCAAAGCCACTGTGCTGAATAAACCCCGGAGTGTTCAATCAAAAGACGTACTCATTGATATTCTTCTGAGAGAATGCCTGAGGTAGCAGCAGATGTAGAAGGAAATTTAAACAAAGAAAGTACTATGGCAAGACAAGATCCTGCATGGGATAATGAAAGATAATGATCAGCACTTAAGCACTGATCATAGCTGTTATGTATGTAAATAGTTTAAATAAAAGCAAGCATAGGGTAAAGTGCAGGGTTCTGGCCCTGCACTTCTGATTGGGTGTTAAGCGACTCGATCGGATTGGTTGGGTTCAGAGAATCCGATTGGCCCTTAACGAAGGACTCTTATTGGTTCTGGAGCTAGCGTCTTACAGCTCCCTATTGGTTATTTCACATTAAGGTCACCTATATAAGGCAGAGTTGTTGTTGTTCACTCTCTTAAGTCACTATGTAATAAAGAGCTGAAAGTTCACCAAGTAAGATTGTCTCCAGTCATTTCACCCATGCCTGAAACTATATCACTAGCAACGAAGGTGGGATTTGGAGACATCTGATCTTAAGGAACCACGAAGAAAAACAGAGCACATGCCAAGACGACGCCACCAACGGAAACCATGTCCAGCAGCATCGTACCACCTGCTCCGTTCGATCCGAAACAAGAGGATTGGGAATCCTACATGGATCGTTTCCAAATGTTCCTTGAAACAAACAACCTGAAGGACGCCACACCAGCCAAGAAGCGGGCGCTGTTCCTGACATACTGCGGCCCGGCTGTCTTTAAAATGGCAAAGGCACTCGCGAAACCTCGAGAAGTTAAAGCAATGAGCTGGGACGACCTCGAACCTCTCCTGAGAGACCATTACGCGCCAACCGTACCTACACTCGTGAGACGTCACGAATTCTATCAAAGAAGCCAGCGAAAAGGAGAGAGTGTGGCTGACTTCGTGGCAGACCTCCGACAATTGGGAGGCCTCTGCAGATTCGCAGACTTAGATGAAGCACTGAGAGACCGCTTAATTCTGGGATTAGATGCGCTGGGCGTGCAAAGCAAGCTGATGGCAAAAGGCGACATTGACCTTGCTGACGCCATCACCGAAGCCACTGCTGCTGAGGCGACCAAAAAGTCCGCGGTGCAACTACAGCGAAGCCGAAACCCAACGACCCCACAGACAGGCAATCTTTTATCCAAGTCAGAAGAGCAGCTTGTTACGACGTACCATGAGGACCTCTCTTCGTCGTCAGACAGCGACAAAGAAGGGGTCCATTGACTGCGGTTCGACCGGGTCCCTCGCTCGAAACCCTCACGCCCTTGCGCTGGTTGCAGGGCAAACCATCCCAGGGAAGACTGCAAATTCCGTGATGCGATCTGTCATGAGTGCGGAAAATGAGGCCACATCAGTCGAGTCTGTCGCAGTTTACCGGGACCAAGTCAGGCCTCAAGGGGAACCAGCTCTCGCCAATCGGCAGGAAACCATCCTGTAAGGCGAGATCCAGCAAACCACTCCTACAGATATCGAGCATTGCAGAAAGAAGAGGCCCACCATACTATCACTATAGGTCACACCTCAGCCATGGACGCTAAGAAGATTCGAGTCACAGTAGCCATAGAGAACCAACCTTGCCACATTCTTGTCCCCAAGAATGACTCGATGGTCAGAGTTCCTAGCTGCTTATAATTATCGATTGTTACATCGCCCGGGGAAAGCCATTCCCCACGCCGATGCACTCAGCAGAGCACTGCTACCAGAAACTCTCGACGATCCGGCACCAACAGTATCGGTGTTACAAATCGAGATGCTCAACTCGCCTCCTATGACTGCTCGTGATATCGCGAGAGAGACCAGACGAGATCACACCCTCGCTCGAGTCCTAGGCTGGGTAGAATGTGGATGGCCATTGGACCAGGTCCCAGATGACTTCGCACCATTTAAAACAAGACAGACTGAACTTTTTTCGCAAAAAGGCTGTGTCATCTGGGGCGATAGAGTCGTCGTTCCAGAACGACTCCAAAACTCGCTGTTACAAATTTTGCACGAAGGACATCCCGGGATCGTGCGGATGAAAGCGCTCGCACGGAGCTACGCTTGGTGGCCAGGCATGGACCGACACATTGAGCAATGGGTCAAGGCCTGCACCAAGTGCCAACAAACCAGCAAAGCACCGCCAAAAGCTGCACCGACTGAATGGGAGACGCCACGCGGACCCTGGTCCAGAATCCACCTGGATTTCGCAGAGCTGATTAAAGGACATACATTACTATTGACTGTCGATGCATACTCTAATTGGTTGGAAATTCATCGAATGACCCATACTACCTCCGAAGCTGTCATTAAAGTCCTCAATAGACTCTTGGCAACTCATGTATTGCCGGATGTTCTGGTGTCCGACAATGGACCACAGTTTACAGCGCTAATGTTTGAACAGTACCTTGCTGATAATGGCATCCGCCATGCGCTCACCTCGCCGGTGCATCCTGCTACCAACGGCCGAGCGGAACGCATGGTCCAATTTGTAAAAAAGACTTTGCAAAAAGTGGACTATGATAATATTGACGAAAAAATAAATCGCATTCTACTTCTACAACACATCACTCCGCACAGCGTAACCGGCAGAACTCCTGCAGAACTTCTCATGGGGCGAAAACTCTGTTCCCGCCTCAACCGATTGCACCCTGCTTACGAGCCAGAAAAGCCTGCAGGATCCAGCGGACGCTACCGTACCTTCAAGGTAGGCGACCCCATTTATGCAAGAAATTTATTGGACGACCCAGTTTGGATTGAAGCAACGATAATACGCGAGACTGGGCCCAAATCCTATATTGTAAAATGTGTTGATGAAAGACTGTGGAAATGACATATTGACCAATTACGGTCATGACTCCTTTCGGCCAGCCAGCAACTCCCCTACAACCAAACTGAGGGGGGGGAAGTAATGGAAGAAGACGACATTCCAGGGAACCTGTTCCAAGAGAGCGATGAATCTAGTGAAACTCAGGAAATGGAGCAGGAGGAAGAGTCGTACACTCCAAGGGAAATCACACCAGAACGAGAAGCTGAGCCACTGCCAAACAACATTTTACCTCAACAGGACTGCACACAGCCAGTCCAAAGAAAATCTAATAGACCCAAAAGACAACCGTCCTATTTGAAGGACTATATAACCACACCATAATTGAGGAGCCAGGGGGAAGGGGTGTTATGTATGTAAATAGTTTAAATAAAAGCAAGCTTGGGGTAAAGTGCAGGGTTCTGGCCCTGCACTTCTGATTGGGTGTTAAGCGGCTCGATCGGATTGGTTGGTTTCAGAGAATCCGATTGGCCCTTAACAAAGGACTCTTATTGGTTCTAGAGCTAGCGTCTTACAGCTCCCTATTGGTTATTTCACATTAAGGTCACCTATATAAGGCAGAGTTGTTGTTGTTCACTCTCTTAAGTCACTATGTAATAAAGAGCTGAAAGTTCACCAACTAAGATTGTCTCCAGTCATTTCACCCATGCCTGAAACTATATCAATAGCAGTACTAGAACAGGCACTAAGCACCTTTAGAGAGGCCTCTGAGACAATTCTAAGAGACACATGCCGGCAGGACGTAAGATCCAGGAAGGAACAGCATATATTGAACAACCCAAGCAAGTAACTGGCATTGTGTATAGGAACACCTGCATAATGTATAGGCTAGACCTTCCCAAGTTCCACAGGTCTTTGAGAATAATGAGCTAAGAACCTGTGGGACTTCCAGATCCAGACGGACAGGTAGGTATTGGCCAATCAATATTGTGACAGATATTGTGATAGTAGACCAGAAAGAAGATATTGATGATCATAGATGTAGTGGTGCCAAGGGATAGCAAAATCAGAAAGGAGTTTGATAAGCTGGAGTACCAAGGCCTTAAGTAGGAATTAGAAAGAATGTGAAAAGTAAAGGCCAAACTGGCTCAGTGGTAGTACGAGCACTCGGAGCTGTGACTGCTATGCTGAAACAATGATTCCAAAAGATTCTGGGAACATTAGAGCTCTCTATCCAGAAGAGTGCAATGCTGGGAACAGCTAAGATACTGAGCAGAACCCTCAAACATTTATACAAATATACACTTACCTTGTTTGCTGCTAACACATATAACTGAATCAGAGCCATCAAAACGAATACTGCCAATTACTGATAATTCAAAATCAGCCCAGAACAAGCGTTGACTGAAGTTATCAACCACTAGACCTGCAAACATATTAGTTAAGAATTTGAATGTAAAACACTGCATAAGAAAAAAATCTTGCAATCCTAGATTTTTTTTACAGAACTATACAAAACAATAGGTGAGACAAATTTTAGAAGTGTGCTTCTAGATTTGAATTTCTCCATAGAACAATGTAGTTAATCCTAATATGCAGACAGTTATATAACTCTTGATATACTTAAATCCATCCTTTCAGAAAGATGCACAGGAACAGTGCCTGTAGTGTTTGAGAATGCAGATGTTATACATAACAACTGTTGGATGAAGAAGTCTCCAAAAGAGAACCCTGGTATAAACTGCCTATATAGTAGTTTGTATTTGGATGCTACATTAATGGATTAAAAGAGGACCTAAATTAGGGATGAGGATAAATGTGAAGGAAACTCCGTCATCCTTCATACTTACAAAAGTAAGGTTTCTAGATGTAGTTCCCAGTTGCAAAAAAAAATGCATATATGAAAGAAAGATATGAAAAAATACATATTATCTTAGAAAAACTGCTTTACATCAGACTAAGTACGAAAAGAAGGTAGGAAAATTTAGATATTAATATAAACTGGACACAAAAATTTAAAAGATGGTGGGTAGAAAATGTATGCTAAAAATTAAGCAAATTAAAATGTATGCTAAAAAGATTAACAATAATATAAATATTTTAAAGTATATTATTATTTTTTAAATCACAAATAAAAAAGGCAAAGATTAAATTAATTTAAGGAAGAGAAATGTTAATGAGAAAAATCAAACATGCCATATTCACCTATTTAAGTAAACTGATTACAAATTCATAAAATAAATCTATTATGAGGTTTCATAAAATCACTATAAGGTCTAAGCAAGTAAATGAAGGCATATCCAGGATCAATAAATTAATTGATCATGATAAATAAGTTGAATATTATTGAATTCCTATATATTGTTTGTTTGCAACAGAGTACTTCACTTTGCAATATTGATTTCACATTCAGCAGTAATTATGGTGGAATCAATGTGCATTTTCCAAAGTAAAAATTGGCTTATAATGAGTATTACTGAATTCTAATCCAGTCTAAAATTGGCTATGCTTGACATCTGATTTTCACTTCAGAAAAATCATGAAAATTGCAGTTATCTACTGTACTTTAAATCAGCTCCAACTTTTCCCAGGTGCAGACATTTAATTTATATTTTGTTCAATCTTTGACAAGACATTAAAAAAATCTCAGTAATACAGAGTTTTGTTCAGAGTTTCTCAATCTGCCACTGTTTTGATAATATTTTTATTTGTTAATATTTTAACACTTGATTCATACACTTTAAATGATAGGTAAAACTTTTATGTCAATACTGAGAACACATATATGCAAATAAGAATAATAATTTCTCCTAACAACTCTGGTATATAAGAGCAAAAACAGAAATACGGTAATATAACATTGTATTAATCTTTCTTGTTTCTTAGAAAGATTGAAAACACAGTCTTTTTTAATTGCTTGCCGTGCTAAGTCTCCAATAATTTCCTGATTCCAAAGATTTCATTCTTTACCAAGGAAACTTATGTCTATATTTATAGTAAAAAAAAAATCACAGATATATGTAGGATGCAAAGATTCCTAATGTCTATAATGTATATTATTCCTGTAATGTATACTTACAAAAAGCTATACTTTTTTCATACCACTTTCTTAAAGTTTACGTTATATTTCTTGCATAACTTTTATATATTACATATAAATTTCTAAGATCAATATACAGATTGTTATGTCAACTCAGATATATTGAGATATATTGTTAAAATAATATTTCCTTGTAAAATTCCAGTTTAAAGAATGCTTTGATAGCTGCATACTTTATAATTGTTTGGATTATATCGACACTGAAGGATTTCGTTTACTGTACAAATAAGAATGATGTCAAAGCATTCTCTCTCACATTGTCCTTCATTATTCTTCTTAGTCATATGTGGAAATAATTGCTAACCTGCACATATTATCAATGATTGAATAAAATATTAATATAAATTTATCTGTACAATGAACTTTAACAATATGGATATTATTGATTTATTTGAATGCTACTCATTCTAATAGTCAGAAAGCAGCAATTGTGCAATCTGTCTTACCAATCTGTAAGGTTAGTAAGAAAATATCACATGCATTGATTTGCTTATTTATTTTAAAAGCTATAGATAATAAATTATATAAATTTTAAAAAGTTGTAATGGTCAAATGTAGCTGTAACTATTTGTCACTATATATGGAAACTTTTAAAATTGTTCTTTTGCAATCAAAACAATCAGGTACAACTCACAATGATGGAAACAGGATGCCCAACATTTTACACTGGATCCCAACAGTGAATTCAAGTGTGTAAGTTATGTACTACGTGTCACAACATTGTGGTACATATTTCATTTCATATTGATTTAAAATATTGGTATAGCTACTTATCTTAAAATGCAACTCTGGATGGTTCATTATGTCATTTACCCCAGTTAATCCTTCTTGCAGATACTATGACTGAATTAATAAGCATCAAAAAACAAGTACTATAGTTCTATATGTTCTATATTGTTTTATATATTGCAAAGATATGTTATCCTAAAAGTACAATCTGGATGTGATGTTTCAATAAAAAAAAAAAAATGATTCTGTGGAAAGTACATCCTTGCAACAAAAAATAGAAAAAAGTAATCCTTGCAGCATATGGAAAATTATTGAACAAAACATTAAATACCAAATCAGGATTATTGCTAGGTTGAAATATAATACAGAATAACACTTCAGAATAGCTGAAATGAAGTCCATTTATATATAATGTATTATTAAAACTTAGCTGTACCTGTTGGTCTTTGTAAATTTTTTTGTACTATTATCCTCCTCAAAGTACCATCCATCGCTGCTTCTTCTATATGAGAACGATCTCCAATTACAGTCCAATACATCATGCTGTAAATCCCAAACATAAATCACATAGTACTATTCCATTATACTTAACACAAAGAGTCTACTGCTATATATCAATTTATTTATGTTCTTCTGAGAATTCACAAAACTACCTATCTTTTATTTTGAAACTGAAGAAACTCTATTCCATGAACCCAAGTGAGAATAATGCCCAGATATAAGCTCTAGACCATGTACATGGTAACTTGTCATGGAATATTTTAATATCTCTGGTTAATTATGGATGTGCTATAATGTTCTTACAAGCATTCATTCTATGGTAACATCTAAAGATTATGAGTTTCTGTCGGCCCTGGTCAGACATATTCACGCAGGACTGAGATGTGAAGTCAGGAATAATAAGCCTGACTAGTTAGCATTGCTAGGGATGCAGGATAATAAGCCAGTGGCCATTCTTTATCCATGTCACTTTATAATATCCTCTGAGTAAAGGCCAAGGATTCCTTCTTCTAAAATTGCCAGTTAGTGGTGTCTTCATAACACAGATTTATTTTTGTTTTGTTCCCTGAATGTATCTGAGAACTCTCACATATTTTCCCAAGGCATAGGACACAATTTTATTGAGCTATGGTTTATTTTGTTTCTAAATAGCATCTGCTAGCCATTGTTTGAATTGTAATAAGAAGTGGAAGTTCAAGGCAGTATAGATGTAATCAGGCTCAAGTGAAATGAGTACTGAAAACAGATATATATTTTTCAGTGTTCTTCTGTATGTTATTTTCTGCATTGTATGTTTGTTTCAGTCCTCCGTGTATTCATATTTCTATTCTTTGCCAGGATCCATTGGATTATTCAACTGGCTATTATTTAAATTAAAATATTAAAGTCATTCTAGCTGATCTCATAGGGAATTTGCATTTTGAGTAATTTTAAATGAGAATTTTCCGACAAGTAAAGAAGCAGACAAGAAAGGACTAATTTCCTTCTCTGTGAAGAGTAGGGCCAAGCAAACACAGAAACTATGTCATTCCAGAGGCACTTTCATTATATAATAGTTCACATAATGCCTATCATAAAAGTTCTTGTTAACAACTTACCCTTTCAGTGGATTTACGGCAATTGCATATGGTTCTCCTGCCATATTTGTAAGGAGTCTTGTGCAGTTTGGTCCATTTATTTGTCCTACATTGATGGAGTATCTTAAACTTGTCCAATGAGTTGTATAATAACTAAACCAATGCATTCTGGAATGATCAGTCCAGTAAATGTTTCCAGCTATCCAGTCAACTGCAATGTCTCTAGGGCGTTTGAATTCAGGACACTAGAAAGAAAGCAAAAATAAAAATAAAAAAAATAGATGTTTTAAATTGCTCTGCTATTTAATTATTTGACCTGATTGGTTTATAAAGAAGCCTACCATTTTAACATTGAGCTTGAAAGAACATTTAAAGTATAAAAATCTATTTTAATAGCCTATATTGCTTTCAAATATATATATTTTCCAAAAATATTTAGATATCATTCTACTTTATGCTTCATAGATTGCCACAATTGCTTTGTATATTGTATTTTTGCCTTTTAAGCCATTAAGATTTTGCAATTGCCATTTCATAATTTCTTCATGAGTATATATAACAAAGAATAGCTCTAAGGGGACCATATGGTAGCAATGATACAAATGGTATTTGGAGTATCAATTGATAGGGTTTATCAGACAGGTGGAAAAACCTCACCTAGTCAACTGAAGGAGCGCAATACAACTGTGTAGCACTGAACTCGACTCATCTTCTTCTCCTGTCTCTTGCCTCCTGCAGCACACTTATTTACTTATTTGATTTCTAATTTCTGATTAACTTCAAGCAGGCTGAACAGGGACAGCCAAAAGACCAGATGTGGCATGGGAGCTGTAAAATGCTCAGGTTTGTTGTAGAGAAAGCTGTTGCACAGCAGCTTCATAGGGTTCTGGATGAAGTGGATTATTATCTGGATCCCTTTCACAGGATTCAGGCTGGGATATGGGATTGAGATAGCATCAATGTCACTCTTGGATGACCTCTAGCAGAAGCAGGGGGTAATATATCTATTTTTGCTCTTCTTGACCTCTAAGCAGGTTTCTATATCATGGTAGCCTTCTGGACCAGCTTGGAAGTTGGGGTTTGGCAGCACAGTGTTGTGCTGGTTCTCTCTCTTCCTCTGCAGTTAATTCCAGTTGGTTTTGATAGGAGGGTCCAGCCCAGGCCAGCTCACTTGAAATTACAACAGTGTTAGACAAAGGGACTTATAACCAGTGCCTAACCTTCAGATGTCGTTGCGCTCCATGGTCATGCAATTGCAATTTGGACACTTGACAACCTGGTTGTGCCAGTGATGGGTTGCCAAGCACCCCAAAATCATGTGATTGCCATCTGAAATATTTCCTACTGACTACTCCCACAAAATCAAGAGGGAATTCAGTAGGAAAGATAACAGGCTTCAGTCGCCTGGGGAGTTTGAGTTTGGATTTTTGATTGAGTTTCAGGATAGATCTTTTTCAGCCATTTTTGATAGCAAAAATACTGCTCGGCTGTTTTTGTCCCATACTAAGTGGAATCTCCTTTTTTCAGCCAATAAGACTGATTGAAAATGGACTCCAGTGAATCTCTCCATTCAACAGCATTTTTTGCTGTCAAAGAGGCTGGATTAAAATGGATTTTTTTCATTCTGAGAACAAAAGTGTTGTCCAACAGATTTGTCTTGCTTTCCACTGGGCAGAGAGTTTCCAGCAGACAGAGGGGAATGAAGGTCTGCCCTAGAGAAAAGAAGCTTGGATCATGAAGCTTCTGTGCATAGAGAGGAGCTACCTGTCCTCCTTCAGCAAGCTGTTTTTTTTTTTTCAGTTTTTTTTTTTTTTTTTACTTTAATGACTGTGCCTGGCAAAGGCAAATCAGAATACATGGTGATATTCTTTATAATTGCCATGACTTACAACCATGGTTTGGGCTCAATTATGGTCCTATGCAGGAGGTGAGAGTCAAATTTCTTAACAACCAGTTCTGTGGGCATTGCGTAACTTGTGGGTGTGGCTTGGTAGCCTGGGCATGACTTATATGTAAATATTGTAAATATTTAAGTAAATATTGAATTTTTTATTAAAAAAGAGCAACTTTTACCCAAAATCAGGCAAAGCAGGCAGGCAAATTGAGTTGCTCACAGAATCACAGATTCACTCAGAGATCTACCTTTCTGCAATCTTCTGCCTGAGTCTACACTGAAAAATAGAAACTTCAGTCCTAAGGAAGGTTCAGCTCTGCTCTCAGGCCACTTCTTCCCTCCCCAACCCCCTGAATACCACCCCTGACTGGACCTCTCAGGGAAGCCTCCTGGGCAAAGGTGAAGCAATACAACAGTGATTTAGATTAGCTAGAAAGCAAGAAATCCAACGATTTCCTGATTTCTAGCTAATCTAAATCACCTGGCACAGTTGATCTTCAGAAAACAGCTGATGGTCGGGGCGAGGAAGGAAAAATAGCAACTTACCAAAAATTAGGTGAACACAAGCAAGTTGGAGGGCGTGCATGCTAGGTAAGAAATGACTGGGCAAGGCAGGGTGGGGCCAGCCAATGGCGTGATTTGCCAGTTCTCTGAACTGTGCAGAATCGAAACAACTAGTTTTATAGGACCAGTGCGACGAGGTAGAATCCCACCCCTGATCCTATGTCAAGGACAACTATAGCTATATTCCAACTCCTGCAAAGACTCTTCACAGTCTACATAAATGCCAATGTGGGACAGAAGGTGTTATGAACTAATAAAGGTGTTTAATAAAGTTTTAACAACCTTAAGTAAAAAGCAGGGTTCTAATTCTGCACTTCTGATTGGCCGATAATAGCGACATCGGATTGGTCCTTTGTGGGAAACCTGATTGGCTGTTAACGGGCCAACTCTCATTCATTCAAGGTTTTAACACTTCCATGTTTTTCATTGGTTAATAGGACAGCAGCCAACCCTATAAAAGGGCTGCTGCTGCCCTAGGTGATTGCTCTGTTCAGTATGCTTAATAAAGAGTTGAAGTTCACTGTTCACTGCCTCGTCTCCGCTCCTTGCACCCATGCGCAGAACTTAACACTGGCGATGAGGATGGGATTCGGAGACATCAGAGCTGACTGAACACTTACAGATCACCAAACAGAGTAAATGGCTGAAGGTGCATCGACAACGGAAACCATGTCTGGCGGTGCCATACCACCCGCTACATTTGACCTGGCACAAGAAGGCTGGGACTCGTACATGGACCGGTTTCAGATGTTTCTGGAGACCAACAACTTAAAAGACGCAACTACGGGGAAAACGCGAGCAGTGTTCCTGACCCATTGCGGGCCAGCTGTCTTTAAGATGGCCAAGGCACTAGCGAAACTGGCTGAGGTGAAATCCATGGACTGGGATGTCCTCGCGCCCCTTCTACGGGCCCACTCTGCACCCGCCGTACCAATGCTTGTCTGAAGACATGAGTTTTATCAGAGGGACCAACGGAAAGACAAGAGCGTCGCAGATTTCATCACAGAACTCTGGAACCTGGGAGACCTCTGTGGGTTTGCAGACCTCCAAGAAGCTCTGAGAGACCGAATAGTTCTGGGATTAGATGACCATACGGCGCAGAGCAAGATCATGGCCAAAGGGGACATCAATCTTGCCGATGTCATCAAAGACGCTACTGCAGCAGAAGCAACCAGGAAGTCGGCCGCCCGAATGCGCCGCACCAACGCACCGCTCTATCAACTCGCCAACAATACCTCACCTCGCCTAGAGAGGCACACAACAGCGGCCCACCATGAGGACCTCGAATCTCCATCAGAAAGTGATGAGGAGGAGGTCAACTGGCTCTGGTCTGAACGCGACCAATGCAACCCGCGGAATCGAAAACTACTGCACCAATGTGCAGGTTGTGGGGCAAACCACCCGCAATCAGACTGCAAATTCCTCAACGCGCTCTGCCATTTCTGTGGGAAAAGAGGCCACATTGGGAAGGTCTGTAGAAGCAAGCGAGGATCCAGCCCAATTTGGAGAGAAAACAACTACCGCCAGACCACAGGGAATCATCCTGTGAGTCAGGAACACTTGAACCACCAATGGAACAACCACTTCTACAGAAATAAAACACTTGCCACTTCAACGAGACGGGAAGAGGCACACCAAACCATTACCAATGGTCACGCTTCATCGTTAGATGCAAAGAAGATCTGAGTGAGGGTTGCCATCAAGAACCAACCTTGCGTGATGGAAGTCGACTCAGGGTCGTCCCTCTCGATGGTTTCCTGGAAGACCCTTAAACAGTTAATCCCTGCCATCCGGCAGCAAGACCTCAGAGCCCAAAGAATTATACTCAAAGATTACCAGAGGAACCGAATTCCGTTCGTCGGCTCCAGCCAAGTCCAAGTATCATTCAAAAATCATACTGCATCATTACCGCTGACCGTCGTCGATCGCGACCATCCTAGTTTGTTAGGCCTTCAATGGTTTGCCCCACTCGGGATCGAGGTAGCCGGCATTCACCAAACCAGAAGCAATGACTGGGAGGAGGCCCTCGTCCAGGAATTCCAGGACGTCTTTGCAGACAAACTAGGTGAATACAAGGGGACCCCGATATCATTTAACCTTAACCCTGAAGTAGCCCCCATCTGCCTTAAGCCTCGTCGGGTACCTTTTGCCCTAAAACCAAAGATTGACGAGCAGCTCAATAAATTAATATCCCAGGGTGTTTTAGAACCAACTGACCACGCCCATTGGGAAACCCGAATCGTAATACCCATGAAACCGGATGGATCATTAAGGATTTGTGGGGACTACCAGGCCACCCTCAATCACGCCCTTCAACAGAACGCTTACCCGGTGCCGGTGGTTCAACACCTTCTCCATTCCCTGGGGGCGGAAAAGTCTTCACTAAATTGGATTTAGCGCAGGCATACCAACAACTGCCTGTAGATAAAAAAACCACGGAAGCACAGACGATCGTTATGCACGGAGGCGCTTTTAAATGCAACCGACACCAATTGGGAGTGAGCGTGGCCCCAGGGATTTTTCAAAGTCTGATGGAGAGACTTTTGCAAGGGATCAAGGGGGTTGTGCCATATTTTGACGATGTTTTAATTGCGGCCCCGAATAGAAAAGTACTAGAGAGGTGTCTTAGAATGGTTCTCCAGAAATTTAAAGACTCCAGCCTAAAGGTTAAAAAAAATAAATGTCAACTGTGTATAGAGAAAGTAGAGTTCCTGGGGTACCTAATCGATAAGCAAGGTATTCACCCCACTAATAGCAAACTAAGCGATCAAAAACACCCCAAGATCCAAGAATAGGACAGACCTCCAAGCTTTCCTGGGGCTCATTAACTTTTACAACATCTTCTTGCCACAGAAGGTGACCATAGCTGAGCCCCTACATAGACTTCTCGACAAAAAAGCCACCTGAGTCTGGGGACACCAAGAGGAGCACGCATTCCGACAAGTGAAAAACTTACTAACCTCTGATGCTGTTTTAATGCAGTATAACAAGACTTTGCCTTGAACCATTACGTGTGACACGTCACCGTTTGGAGTAGGAGCCATTTTAAGTCATTTGTTACCAAATGGTAGAGAGGCCCCTATTGCCTATTTTTCAAGGACCTTATCGAGAGCTGAATGCAACTATAGCCAAATTGACAAAGAGGCTCTCGCTGTTGTATCTGCTGTGAAACTGTTTCATGAATATGTTATGGATGAGCTTTTACTATTATTACCGATCACAAGCTTTTGCTGGGGATTATAGCGGGAGACAAGCCAACCCCCTATATATTGTCACCTAGAATGACTTGTTGGTTGGAGTTCTTAGCTGCATACAATTATAAATTGCAACACCGCCTGGGGAAAGCCATTCTCCACTCTGATGCATTGAGCCGTGCCCCACTTCCGGAAATCGTTGACGACCCAGCTCCAACCCTCACGACACTCCAGATTGAAACCCTACATTCACCGCCGCTAACAGCCAGAGACATCGCTATCGAAATGAAATGAGATCCTGTCCTGACGCGAGTTCTTAGCTGGGTCGAACGAGGATGGCCAGTAGAACAAACCCCTGATGACTTCACCCCTTTCAGAAACTGGCAAACAGAACTTTTCTCGCAGAAAGGCTGCATCCTGTGGGGAGACAGAGTTGTCGTCCCAGAGTGGTTATAACGAGCAGTTTTGAAAGCATTGCATGATGGTCACTCCGGCATCATGCGTATGAAAGCGCTTGCACGAAGCTACGCATGGTGGCCTAGCATCGATAAACAGATTGAAGCCTGGGTGAAGACTTGTCTAAAGTGCCAAGAAGTCAGCAGTGTCCCACCTAGAGCAACTCCAACAGAGTGGGAAACCCCCCGGGGGCTGTGGTCCCGCATCCACATTGACTTTGTGGGACCTACTAAGGGACATACGTTCCTCCTAACAGTGGATGCCTATTCCAACTGGCTCGAAATCCACATGAAGACTATTACAACTGATTCAGTCATCTGCAAATTAAATAAACTATTCGCAACACATGGACTGCCAGACGTTTTAGTCTCCAATAACGGACCCCAGTTCACGGCCCTGGTGTTCGAATAATACTTAGCGGACCGGTACATCCGCCATGCGCTAACCTCACCAGTGCACCCTGTGGTCAATGGAAGGGCCGAGCGCATGGTCCAATTTCTTAAAAAAAACTCTCCACAAGATGGACCATGGGGACATTGATGACAAACTGAACAGAATACTCCTACTCCAACACATCACCCCGCACAGCGTAACCAACAAAACGCCAGCTGAACTGTTGATGGGACGCAGGCTTCGCTCCCACCTTGACCGTCTCCACCTGGCCTACGCGCCAGAGAAACCCTGTAGATCTAGCAGAAAGTGCCGCGAATTCAAGGAAGGCGACTTAGTCTTTGCTAAAAATCTTTCCGGCGAACCATTGTGGGTCAAAGCAACCATAACCCAAGCCACCGGGCCCAGATCGTACTGCGTACAAAAAAGGGATGGGAAAATATGGAAACGCCATATAGATCAGCTTCGCTCTGGGTTGCAACCCAGTTCCCATGACTCCTGTGACCCTCAAACTGAGGGGGGAGGGGATGTCGAATTCGAGATGCTGGATGATGAATTTGAGGAAGTCAGCAGCCCGGTGCGTTACCTGAAGAAGAATCAGGAATGGGGGTTGCCTCGCCACAGAGAAATACCTCAACGGAGGCGAGGCCGTAGAGACCAGAGGACAACAACGACAGAATCAGTGGCGCCGAGTTGTCCTGTGAGGATACGGAACTGCCTGTACCAAATAAATCAAAAAACGTTCCACCGAAACTGGACTACAGACAGGAACCGGTGGGACAGCGCAAATCTAATAGACAGTTGAAACAACCTGTATATCTACGGAATTACATCACCGCACCCCTCAAACGGAACCTAGGGGGAAGGGATGTTATGAACTAATAAAGATGTTTAATAAAGTTTTAACAACCTTAAGTTAAAAGCAGGGTTCTAATTCTGCAGTTCTGATTGGCCGATAATAGCGACATCGGATTGGTCCTTTCTGGGAAATCTGATTGGCTGTTAATGGGCCAACTCTCATTAGTTCAAGGTTTTAACACTTCCATGTTTTTCATTGGTTAATAGGACAGCAGCCAACCCTATAAAAGGGCTGCTGCTGCCCTAGGTGATTGCTCTGTTCAGTATGCTTAATAAAGAGTTGAAGTTCACTGTTCACTGCCTCGTCTCCGCTCCTTGCACCCATGCACAGAACTTAACAGAAGGAAGTCACCTGGGGCTTATCTGACTTAAATACCTTTAAAAAGCAGTTTTAAAATACAAATATATACAATTCTTAATTTTTTTAAAAAAAATTAAATTATTAGGAATATATGCATTGATAGACAAATAATGTATAGGAAACAGTAGCTTTTGATTCAATATCCACAATTCCTTTTTTGACTTTTGAAATTACAATTTAATTTATAAATATGCACCATAAATGCAATGTTGGATAAATATTTCAAGACTAATGTAAGTTCAGTTACATTCACTTCATATATATTTGGATTGGACAAACCTTATTAACCTTATTGAGCAATTATTTCTTTATGAATATTTATCTGTTTGCCTTTGTTTTTTATTAATAACCATCAATAAATTAAAATAAAGTACAAAACATTTAAGCAATAAAATGTTTAATAATGATGCCATTCCAAAACATTAGCTTATTGTTAATATTATCACAATCAATTTGAAATGAAAATAACACAGAAAGGAAAGTGAAAAATAGCAAATTTCACAAAAACCCACATAGGATAAAGAGAAAACAGGTTGATCCTTACCTTCTTAAGTATACAAATATCTGAGATATCTAAAGTTCTGTACACACACACATACACTGCATCCACAGGACTTTCTCAGACAAAAACTCAGAATGCTCAAAAGATATTATAGAAATTACTGCAGGGAATGATCTGTGTGCTTCAAAATACCTGCACTGTTGTGAGCATCAATAGAATTATTTTGATATTTGAAAAAAAATGGTGCAATGTAGACTACCTGCCACAGTTGTACCACTGACCCTTCCCTTAAAGGGAATGCATTCCAACAAGTTCTTTGTGATATATTCAGGACATGGATAATTGGCCAAATCAAGATACTGATAATCAGAAATAACATGACAATAAACCAATCAAAGCTGAGAAGTACTGAAATCGACTGTATTGCTTGTTGCAGCCTACGTAGGAGATATTTGGATATACAAAGAAATAAGACATTGGTATTAAATCAGCTTTTGGCACTCCCTGAGCTTGATTGTTTGCCTTTGATTAAGTAATAGCCTCAGCGCCACCACTGAAAATCTTCAGCTAGCACTGAATATTACTTAGTTGGTAATGTAGCCTAGTTTTTAAGAAAACAACCAAGCCCAGAGAACATCAAGGACTCCATAGTTCAATCCTGAGCTACGTATATTCTCTTTTGATAGTATCTTTGTATTATAGCAACAAAGAAGTCTTCTTTGGGTGGCACATTTTACAGATGCTAAATATATCTTTTATTTGGTCACAACCTGTCAAACTCTAATGTGAAATATTTTTATTTTTAAGGTGACGATAATTATGAACTAGTTCATCTTGAAGAAGACCTTTTTTAAAAAAATCATAGTAAAAATCAGTTCCAGGAAAAATACAACACATACCTTTATATTACTTTAATCTACACTGAGTTACCATGGTTAACAAGGATAAAGAATTGGAACTCTAAGTTTTCTGGAACTTTTTCTATTTGGAAAATGTCACATTTAAATGAAAAAAGAAAAAAGAATTCCAAGATAAAAACATGCAAAGTATCTCAGGATTGTTGACTTACTATCACACCGCTATTGTTTTGTCTTCTTTCTCCCCCATTGACCTTTTTATAGAAAATGCCTCCTGGATTAAATTGAGTACTCCAAATAATAATTTCCCCTTGATAATATAGATCCATTCCAGTTATTCTTGAGTTATGTTCAATGTGTGTAATCTGTTGATGAACATCACTGTAGTTGAATGGATATACAAAACCCAGGATATCAGTGTCATTAGCAATGTAGAGAACTTGATCTTCAGAGCCTGGAAATTGTTGTAATGAAATACAAAAATAAAGTAAATTTCAACTATTAAGAAGGAGAGAAATTCAGTTATTTAATATTTCATACTTATATGGTTTGTTTTTATATTGCAATCCATATCCTACTTATCTTCAAATATTTTTTAATTTAACTGAATTCAATAGGAATGATTCCAGTGTTAAGTAATGTGTTGAAGAAAGTCTTATGACAATTTCTTATTTACCTGAATTTACTTAACTAACACATACATTGTTATTCTCATTTCAATAATAATATATACTGAAACACATTCTTTCCCCCTCTTTTAAATTATTCCTTTCTCTACCTGTTTTAAACAGGACAAAGTTTTATTACATTGTATGTAGATTTTTTTCCTATTTTCAAAATTTCTTGAAATATTAAGACCTGTTATTGGAGTAGAAAGTCTTTGGTCTTGGTTCTTACAACAAGTTTTGTTATAGAGAGTTGTCTTGGCATGAATTCTACAGGATTGCTTCTTGTCCCATGCTTTTTGCTTCAATACAAAGCTATTATATGATATTACAGGGAATTCTGAATGAGTTTTATCAACAAGAATTTTATTTCACCCTATAAATTGTTATTAAATTTCTTAATTTGGATAATAGTCAATAAATTGAAGCTCAGTTAGTAAATTTATGAATTTAAATGTCGTTGCTTCTTTGGGAGAAAGACAGTATACTGTTATCCATGTCCTGATAACTTCTCATCTGTAATCATGTAATTAAAGTTTTCTTTGGAAATTTTCAGGAAACATCAATTAATAAAATTACAGTTATCAGGGCAGCATATTTGCATCAGTTCTTGCAAATTTAAAAGGAATTTTTAGAATTGCTTTATATATTTTTTAATAAATTATAGGTATTAGAGTTAATTTTCAAATAGACAGGACTATATCTAAGCAGGAGTACTTGTAGACCACAGTATTGATCTTCCATTCTTTACTTCTTTTTAGAGAAGCAACTAAAAAAAAAAACAGGTTAATTTCAGATGACCTGTGAGGTTTTCCTAAGACATTCATTTCATGCCAACATTTTTTCCCCAGATACTAGGCATTATATGTTATTTTTAGGCAATTTTTAAAAGTTCAGTAGGTTCTATAGGCTGCTTGTTTTGTATCTTAAAGTTTCACTGTTCCATTTGTGTAAATTGCTGTGGAATATTTGCTAATGAAGAGCACTGCAAAATATTTTAAGAATAAATAATGGAAAATACATGGAGGTTGTACAGTTTTATTATGGAAAATTGCAAGTATTATGTGTAAACATTAGTAATCCAATGAAGTTTCCATTACAGTCCAAATTTATGTTAAAGCAGAAATAAAAGGAAAATTGTTGATTCCTCAGAAGGGGACATATCTGAGTAATTTTAAAGAATTTCAGTAATATTAGCAATATTTCAAACATACTTTATATGTCTCTGGAATTAAGGTATTAGTGTATTTAAGGGAAAGATTGGGATTCTGATTTACTGTTCTGAGAAATGGTTATTTCTATTCACAGAAAATAGTCTAATATAATTGATGAAGACTTCCGCTGACAGAGAAGGTAAGACTATTTTCCAAGTAGATCATATGGTATGATCAAGAACTATAAACAAATTACTTTTTAATTTATTGCTTTCAATAATTAAATCAGTGTAATAAATGCAGGATTAAATGTACATTAACAAAAATCAGATGCATAAGCAATTATTTCTTTTAAAACAGAAACAGCATAATTACATTATATGTTTTTAAGGCTTTTAGTCTCAAATAGAAACCTAAAGAAAAAATTTCTCTGTGTGCTTCTTTTTTGAGCAGAAGATGTGCAGCGCATACTGATAAAGTTTAATAATGTTTTGTTTTTTTCCTCAGTCGCATACAAACATATTATGCAGTGAAACAATGCATTAGCATGGTCCAAAAAATTGGTAGATTTGTTCACATTTTCCATCATATGCAGGAATGTGAAAAATTTCAAATCAGATTATAAATAAAATGGTTTGTCATCAAAATTACTATATTGCTTTGTTTCCAATTAAGGGGTAGGAACAGAAGAAAAATACTTTTTCATTGTGTCCCGTTGTATTCTTATTTACAGTATCATTGTGCACAAAAGGGTCATGATTGCCGCGTGCACCAGCATCATTTTATTTATTTATTTGTTTGTTTTGTCAATTGTTTACAAGATAATAGGTATAAGTAAAAACATAGTTATGAATACATGGGTACATGTAAGAAAAATAAAAAAAAATAAAGGAAACAATAGGACAGGGACAGTAGGCACATTGGTGCACTTATGTATACCCACTAGAGACCTCTTAGGAAAGGGGTGAGGTCAATAGTAGACAGTCTAAGGTTAAAGTTTTGGGGGTTTGGGAAAGAAACCACAAAGTCAGATAGAGTATTCCAGACATAGACCACTCTGTTGCTAAAGTCATATTTCCTACAATCCAATTTGGTGCGATTAACCTCGAGTTTGTATCTATTGTTTGCTCTTGTGTTGTTATGGTTGAAGCTGAAGTATTCATTGACAGGTAGGACATTGCAATGTATGATTTTATATACTATGCTTAGATCGAACCGAAAGCAGCATAGTTCTAGATTTTCTAGGTCTAGAATTTCAAGTCTGGTGGCATAAGGTATTCTGCAACAAGTAGAGGAGTAGAGAACTCTTCTTGTGAAATATTTCTGGACTTTCTCAGCTGTGTTAATATGAGATACGTAATGTTGGTTCCAGACTGATGAGCTGTATTTGAGTATTGGTCTAGCAAATGTTTTGTATGCTCTAGTTAGTAGTGTAATATTACCAGAGAAAAGGCTACGTAAGATTAGGTTAACAACTCTTAATGCCTTTTTGACTAGCACTTAGATAATTAGAGATGAGTACTCCAAGGTCCTTGAAGGAGTTTGGATCATCAACAAGGTCTTGACTATACAGCCTGTATTTTATTTTCTGATTTATTTTGCCAGTATTAGGACAGAGCATTTATTTGTTGAGATTTGAAGTTGCCATTTGTTTGACCATTCTGATACATAGTCAAGGTCTTTTTGAAGGGTAGCAGTATTGTCTGTGGTGTTGAATAGCTTTACATCATGAGCAAAGAGAACCCAGTTGCTCTTGATATGATCACAGAGGCCATTTATGTAGAGTATGAAGAGAGTTGGTCCTAGAACACTGCCTTGGGGGACATCACTGTTGACAGGTACAGAATTTGATAGGATGCTCCCAATTTTGACCATTTGTTGTCATGAATTATTTTGTCAGCTTACCTTTTGCAATGCAGCTACTGTTTTTCTCTTTATAGTTCTTTTCACAAGTACATTTATATGACCCTTTCACATTGATACAGAGCTGCGAGCAGATGCCAAATATTAGACATTCATTGATATCTAGAAAAGAAAATTCTTTATGATTTGTTTCAAATCTCATGCAAGCTGTTGCAGAAAGATGGGACAGATGGCATTAAAATTTGGAAACAAATTTAGCATTGTTCAAAACAATTCAAAAACAATATTTCAATAGTATAAAGCAGTAATAGAAAAAGTTCAGCCAAAGAACCATTTCTGTAAAGCAGCTTTAGAATTAAAACTCTGAAGTCCTGTCCTAAACTGGGGCAAGACTAATATAATATAAATAATTTTATAATTTATCTAATATAAACTGTGCAAGCCTGGGTTAAAGTATCATAGTTACAGGTATCCATAGGAACCAGTGCAATTTTCAAATGCTGAAAGCAGTATTGCATGTCATGATGCAAGCTCCATAGGTTTTCTACATTTTTTCTTTGTGACAGCACACCACACTGGTACTTCTTTTCCCCCTTTTAATACTCCGCTACTGATCATAGGTATAAATCTGCAGGCTTTTATTTTTGATCCATGAAACCATTGCAATCAGCAAAACATTTCAGTATTTTCAAATTTCCTGAATTCTAGCTGACTGAATATTGAAGATTTTAACACTCACCACAAGCATGAACACAAATTATAAATATTCCATAAGACACCAAGGACACCAATAGACTGGAAAATTAATGTGAAATGAATCCAAAGAACTCTCAGATTTGCAATGTTCATACTTTAAAGGATAATACATTTCAAAAAGAACAGTGTATATTTGGAAAAACAGTTCTTTTTCCAGACTATTCTTTAAGGAGCTATTACATTATAATTAATATAATTCTTAAGGCAGCCATACAGAGTCCTATTTCTACTGATTAAAGATCCTTTCAAAGGAACGTTATCCTAAAATATGAAATATACATAATTATAATGAAGTGATATTAAATAATATTTCAACTGAATATATATTAAAATATATCTCCATGTTTTTCATTAAATGAAGAAACAATAAAACCAAGTAAATTCTTAATTTTGCTGCTATTTAAAAAAATGTTCATTATATTTTGACTGCTTAACTTTCAGGAGAATTTTTTTTTAAATCTGTAATTCCAATTGCCACAAATGAAATGACTCCATACTTTAACTGTTATTAAAATCAAATTTCTAACATTGCCTAGTAATATTATGAAACATTTTTATAATTGTCCAAAGCAGTGCTTCAGAAATACCTTCACATTGCCAGTTTCTCCTATTCCTCTGAAATCCAGGCTTACATTGGCAGAAAATTGATGTTTTGGTTTTATTACAATATGCATCATCACCACAAGGATTCACATTATTATCACAGTTGTATTCAGTCAAACCTAGGAACAAACATAAATTTAAATATTTGCCAAAAAAAATATTTAACATTTTATACTAACTACGTACAATCATGATTCTTTCTACAAGCAAAATTTAGTCCACAAAGATATGTTTCAAACTTGATTTTCACGGACGTTATATTTATTTGATCTTAAGAAAAAACAGAGTATCACAGAAGTTATTTTTGACTGAAACAAGCTTGGAAATATTTCAGCTTTGACTCCATTTGTATGTTTCAACAGTTTGGAGGATCAACATGTATCATAAATCCCCTCCCAATTATTCCAAATTCATCTTAGAAATTTCTGAATGACTCATTTAATGCAACGCGTTAAGCCAGTAAGCATAGATAATGGAGCAGTATTTTAACCACAATTTGTAACAATAGCTTCTTATAGATTAACCTACTTTAACCATGATCCATCATCCCATTCAAATGTGGACTAATGCCTAATTTATGATTAAGTAATTATCACTTTTTCAGGTAAACAAGAAGGTGCTCCTGCAGTGTCCCTACTGTTCCTATTTTGCTTTTCAACTCTCTGTGGGGAATTGGTTGATAAAACAAAGAAACTGGGAAAGGATTAATCTTCTCTCAGTTTCTATGCACTGACTTCAGCCCTGGTTCCAGGTTTTAGAGTTTCTAAACAGAAATAGCAAAAGTTGTTGGTGGTTCTGGACAAAAGGAAATAAAACTTTCAAAATAGGAGTTGTTGTGATTTTATTGCCTCTGGGAAGGACTTTACTGGATGAATTTCTTAACTATGTTTGACACTAAATCTGTTAAACTGGGATAGAGAGTAAAGAAAATGACCTCAATGGAGATATTACTTAAAAGACTGCTGTTAATCTAGGATCCTTTTTTATATTCCTTTCAAAAATTTTGAAAATGTTTTAAGAGTTAGTGTTTTGTTTTTTAAAGTTTTTTTTTAAATGTATATCTGTATGTGTATCTGTGTGCATGTACTTAGATATGATTAGAGATAATTAAAATAAATTAAGAGAGGAGTACATGGAATATCTACAAGGAATCTATGTTTAAATATGATTCAGACCAAATTTGCATGTGAAGACCATCCAAATAGGTCTGAACTAAAATAAATTGGATATCGGAAATTAATTCTAAAAATTCAAATGTACACATTTTTATTGGATGTTTGACCTTTCTCAGATCAGGTGGAATAACTTAAATTTAATATAATAATTTCTGTCTCACTATACACGAAAGTGTCTAAAAACAGGTAAAGGAGATCGCCAGCATAATTTCTAATATAATGTCTTTGCATGCTTTATTGGAACCTTAAACAGAGATCAACTTTGAATTTAAATGAGTTTAATTGAAATGCCTAGAGCAACTTGAGCAATTTTTCCTAGAGAATATCACCAGCTTCTTTTTATTATTTCTCCATTCTTGGGATCCTATTTTTCTTCTTTCCCCATTAATTGTTTTCAAGGCAAGGAAAGCAAAATATCAAGGAAATGTTGGTGGTGATTGGTGGTTATGTACTATCTTTCCTCATTCTCTATCATATCTTATTTTTAAAAAAATATGATGAAAATTTTAAAATATATTGTGGTGAAAATTTGCAAACATTTCCATAGGCATTTGGGAAAGTTAATGATCTCTAAAAGTTCTATCAACCCTTTTTTAATTCATTTTTGTTGGAGAGTACCCAAAGAAGCTGCAATTATGATACTTTCTATTATAGCCTAGGAAAACTATTTTCTCAAATCATAAAAAAATGAAATTGAATAGTATTTCTCACTAATCTCATATTTTAATTAAATAATGCCCTGTTTAATTGCTGATCACAATGCTTTGCTCTATATCACAGTCTTCGTGTTTTTTCTTCCTTTAAGGATTAACATTCTCATGTGTCCCTTTTCCTTACCATTTTTCTCCACGTGACTACATGATTAGTGTATTTTTCATTTTTTTAGTATTCAGGACTGAAGTAATAAAAAGTTTAAATAAAAGAGGATGTTTTATATGCATTGAAAACTATATTCCTCGGTTCAAGAAATAGGGGACATTTGAGGCAAATGTTTGTAATGTACTGCATCCAGGCATTATAAACTATATAAATATTAATAGACAACTGTGACTCTTAAGCACAATATCATTTTTCTCAAATTCAAAGGAAGCTGTGAAAAATCCATTATACAACTAACACTGCAAGTTGGAGACCAAGCCATATGCAACAAAATAACTGTTTACATTCTTGAAAGAGGATGAACACTGAAGTATCTGAAGTCATAACATAATGGTTGAAGCACTGAGATACTATAAACGAATCCATCCCAGGAACAGATATGTAAAATATCAGTAATTATAATTTGAGTTACACTGTTCAGGTCTATCATAAAAGAACATTAGAATCAATTAGATTATGCATATTCTGTTCTATATTTTTTTTCTTTCTTTGAGCATCAAAATTTGGCCCTCTTTTAATCAAACTTACTTGTTTTACAGCCTTGTTCATCTGAACCATCTCCACAGTCATCAAACTGATCACATTCTAGTGACATAGGTATGCACTTCTTATTATTACAAGCAAACTCATCCTTTTTACAAGGTCTGGCTTTATACATAGTTTTGTCTGTAAAAAGATACATAGGGGCAGGCAATTGTTTTGAACTTTTACTTTATTCATAAAATAAATGCAAAAGGCTTTACAGAATGCTGTTTCCTGACATGTTGGTGCCTGCTGTGTAGAAAGCATAACATAATAAAGGTTTTCTATTGTTCCTGGGGTAGAGAATATGAGACCCCAAATCTCAATATTACAATTGCTTAAAGGAGAAATACATCACTCACAGAGTGATGTCTACTCTATTCATAAATTCAAGTCAATTACAAGTCAACACAGGCTGAATACATAATGAGGGGTAGGGGAGCAGGATCACATTTATAGTTACTTTTCACATACTGTAAAGTGGAGTTTTGCCATCATGTCAATTTAAAGCAACTGAATGTCAAATGAAAGAAGGAGGAATGTGTTTTCCTTATCATGGAAAAATTACTTTTGTGGCCACTAGGAGCTGAAAACAACTTAATGACACATAATCTATCAAATATAGTTATTTCCTAATCTCTTGACATGGAAAAAAAGAATAAGTTCTAAATGTTTGGGATGACTAGACACATGAATGTCCATGGGGGATGAATTAGAAAATGTGCATGTTGACATCATCAGGCAAATGTCGCAATTTACATACGTACTGTTGACATCAGTATGTTTTTACATAATGGTAGCATTTATCTGATGACATCATCATGCATGTTTAGTCATTTTGGAGCTATTGAGACTTGTTGGTCAAACTGATTTTATACAATATTTCACTGGCCTCAGCAGGAACAATGAATAGTTAGGAGTTCAACCTATTGACAAAAGCTTTCAATCCAACATGAATATTAACGCTAATCAATAAAGAAAAAATCTGCAACAAAATTAAGCAAGATCAGAAGCACAATATTGAACTGCTAACTCGGTTTCTGAAGCACCATTTAAATACCACTTACTGCTGAGAATAACAATATGATTTCTATTCTAGAAATACAAACGAGTGCTATTACTCTACCACTTACAGTATTTGAGAGCTATCAAAGATGAACTTATTACTGTTATTGTACCACCATTAGACTGGAATAAATACTGATCCACAAGTCATTTTGAGATATCTGTGAGTTATAGTCTCAGTTATTAAGACAAGCAAGGGCCCCCCCACAAAGATTATTTCTTCCTTGTTTGTAAAACTAAGATTATTTACCACAGTGATCTTCATCTGAATCATCACCACAGTCATCAATCCCATTACATATTTGCTCATGCCTCAAACAAACATGATTATTTCTGCATCGGTATGGCCTGGTTGGAGGGCATGGAAAATTTACTGTGAAAAAAGTCCAAAATGTGTATTATTTGGTTCTGCAGTGAATATGTCCTTTACATACTTATTTGCTTTCATCAAACAGGAAAAAATGTAATTAAATTGTTAGATATACTTCTCCTTAATATTACTTTTAATTTAATGTAAATAATTTCTAGTTGATAAGAGAAAATAAGTTGGAAAGCTTTCAATTATGTTCCTCATGAGTCATGAAGAGAAACTTTCTCAACATACTAAGGATCTTCACAAAATGTTGCCTACTTCAAATATAATGTATACAACATATAATCTTAAGGCATAAATTTTCTCCTCATACAAATCAAAGACAAAGGAAAACAAGAGCAGGACTGAAGAAAAAAAACAACTAAAGAGAATTTGTCATTAATTGAATATTTTCATTGGGCTGTAGGCCACAAACTTACAACATATTTCTGGAAATTCATCTGAGTTATCTCCACAATCATCTTCTCCATCACAAACCCAAAAATAGAGTTTACAGAGTGAGTTGTTGCAAAGGAATTCATCAGCTCTACATATGTTCCTCCCTAAAAATACAAAATAGAAAAACTAAAATATGTACATCTTATAAATATTTATTTTTGAATGTATATATGTTGGGATACCACAAGACATGGTAGATTTCCATGATTGGAAATCATGGAATGGTAGATTTCCATGATTTTGGCTCAAATAGCTGCTAGGGATAAAATTTAAGACTGATAATGAAGAATAGTAGTAGATCCTTCTCCAGTGGAACACAGTTTATGGGAAAATAAGAAGCTAACAATCAGGTCATGCATGCACATGTACTCTTTCAATCAAATTCCCCAGCAACTGGTACCAAACACTCTTTTATCCCTGCAGCCTGAATACTTCCTTTTTTTTTTTTTTTTTAATAAGAGAGAAAATCACTTTGAGAACTTTCATTAGGAAAATAATACTAGGACAAACAAGTCAATCCCTCCTCCATCATGACATAGAGGTCCTTCCTATTCTCAGAAAATAGCTATTTACTAAATTTGATGAATCTATAAAATTGATTGTGCATTCCAAAACTGTTAGCTGTCTCTGTTTTCCTAATACAAGACATCTTATCTATTTCCTTTTTACCTTTTCATTGCCATCATACTGCTATAAGCAAATATAGCAATATAATATAAGCAATATAAATTTTATATGACTTGACATGAAAGGAAATTTGATCAAAGGAAATTTGATCAAAGGCAATTTTTAGCTGTTTTTCTCCCTAAACCTCCTGATACAAGTAACTTCTTGTAGATATGTAAATTTACCAAGAAAATATTGCTAAAGGGAAAAATATAATCAAATACTGAAATTAGTCATTGATTCATGGTTGCTGTCAGCCTGCTGATAGTGGTTGTAGTTGATTGTAGTTGATTGTAAAGCTGGTACATTTTTTAAAAGTCTCACAAATAAAGCTACTGACCTTATTGCATTTTAAAAACACATTTTGAATTAAAAGAAACCAGAATAACATTTATTTGTTCACTGCTCCCAGACTTTGCTTAATTTCTGTCAGTGGATTCTGACAGATTCTTAATTTCTGTCAATAATTACCATTAAAAGTCATAAAATTAGGAAGTGGCAAGCATTCCTATACTAGAAGGTAAGCTACTGGGCAGATAATACATATTAAGGTCAATCCTTTGCCTGCTTCTACTTGGAACAATAGCTTTTTCTTAGTAGCTGCATCTACCAAGGATCCTCTAAATCAGCACCAAGGACCAGTTCTGTGGAGAAAGGTTTTTCCATGGACTGGAGGGAGTGTGGTTTAGCATACTGCCTGCATCCTGAGGACTGGGCTTCACTTGTTTGTACAGACTGGTTGCTGACATGCTGCAGACGGGTGCCAGTCCATGGACTGGGGGTTGGAGACTCCTGCTCTAAATATATGAGGGATAATAAATAGAAGGCATCTAAAGAAGATTATATGATCTGAACTTATGAATTATTGTTAAGGCGATGGATTATAGCCAAGCTAACATTATGAACAAACTGCAACTGCAAACTGAACCCGTTTCTTCTTACCTTCCCTTTCTATTATACTACATATTCCACATATATACATACCAGAGATAGTATTCAGCAGGTTCTGACCAGTTCTGGAGAACCGGTAGCCAAAATTTTGAGGAGTTCGGAGGACCAGCAAATATCACCTCTGACTGGAGATTTTACAGTATCCTTCCCCTGCCACGCCCACCAAGCCACGCCCACAGAACCAATAGTAAAAAAATTTGAATCCCACCACTGATACATACATACTTACATGCATATATACATATCAGAAGTTTCCTTTTTTTTTTCTTTAGGCAATTTAAGTATAAATGAAGGTTCAGCAAGGTGGGGAGACATCTCTTCCTTTTAAGATATTGATGGCATAGAACTAAATAACAGGGGTTATTTAATTTATCTCATCTTTATTAGTTTTATAAATAACTCAATATATCCAACATGTCTTCCACCTCCTATAATAACAACCTTGTGAGGTGGGTTGGGCTGAGAAAGTGACTGGCCCAAAGTCTCCCAGTCAGCTTTCATGCCTAATGTGGGACTAGAACTTATCATTTCCTTGTTTTTAATCTGGTGCCTTAACCATTTGATTAAATTGGCTCTCCATACATTAAAAAGTAGTGGCCAAATTTTCATGAAATTACCAAATTTTTATTATTTACAGTTCCATGCCAATACATCTTAATGTTCCACTGCAAAATTCTACAACATTTGGAAAAAAACTATTGACATTTTGTATGATGAGGCAAATATAAAGGAGTAGAAGAGAAAGCAAAAGGAAATGCAACCATATGTAGAAAGCCATAAACATAAAAATGAACATAGCATAGAAGCTTTATTATGTTAAATGAAGCATTTCTTCTTTATATAAAACCTATTCTATAAATTTATAGAATTAATTTGTTCTTGGAAACTTGGGAAAGGGCCAATACAGTAAACTTTCCTTCATATAAATTTTATTCTGAACCTGAACATTTTAAATTTGCAGTAAATGTATTTTATTGTATTTCTAAAATTTTGTCTTAAGAATGTGTTCAGCACAGATGTTGCTGTGCTACATTAATATAAAGCCTTTTATTTTCATTACCCCTAATATCAGCCACATTAATGTACTGCTTTAATATTGCTATTTATAGTATCAGGCTACTGAAATGCTAAATATGAAAAATGTATGCCCTTCATATAATTTATCAGCTGAAATTAAAATAATTAACAATACATTCCATCTAAACACCTTTAGAAATATATTTTTGAAAAAAAAACTGTTATTTCGTTTTTAGATCTAAGATATTAAATCTTGTTAGCTATTATAGTAAAAATCCTAAACCAGTTTCCTTTATTAAATGAAGTATGCATAAATAATGCAAATGCATCATTTATATTTGTATTGAAGCAATCAGATTACTGAATAATCTACACTGAATACAAATTCAAGTGTAATCACTCTTACTTGCCCAACATTTTCTGTACATACTTTATATTTGCCTACTTTTCAGAGAAAATTCAAATAATCTGTTAATAATGTCTTTCACAGTAGAAACAGATGACAAACAGTTCACTTGCAATGAAACTAACATGTTCCAGATAAAATAGGATGTGTTATTTCATCTGCACTTTAAAAACCAAATGCAGGTGAAATATATTTAACTAAGAAACTAGGTCTTTGATTAACACTATGATGAAAACCTTCTTGCATACTAATTTGAAAATCTGAAATGGATTTAAAAGGGGTGGGTGTAACATGAGGGATTCAGAAGCAAGCATTTTCTATTTGAGCTCCTCTCCCATCAAATCAACTGGCCCAGAAGATGACCAAACTATTATTAATATTTAGGAAGTTGTTGAAAATTTGGTTCTTTAGACAGTATTTAGATTATTTCTGTCTGTCTGTCTGTCTGTGTACCCAGGGGTAGGATTCAAAAATCCAAGCAACCAGTTTGCTGCCCAGTTGCTGGGTTGGCGTGGGCATGGCCTACTGGAATTTCCTGTTTCTGGCTTCTGGTGAGCCTCCAGAGCCGTTTTCACACTCCCAAGAGTGGGTTTCCCCCAGGCCTCTGGGAGGGCGAAAATGGCCTCCCCTGGGCTCTGGAGGCCCACCTGAAAGTGGAAACAGGCCCATTTTGTGATGTTTTGTCCCATCCCTGTATCTATCCACCAATCTCAACAAGCAACTGTGTACAATGAACAAAATTAAGGTAGATTACCAATTGTTTTTATTAACAACTGCAAGCATTCCAAAAATTAAAATAAAGAGCAGCAAGTATTACTAATGTTGGTAGTAATCCCTGATAGTTGTATTATTATTATTACTATTTTGAAGTTGAATTGTGAATATTTATTTGCAGCTTGTTATGGATATTTTTATTTGTTGTTTTTGTCAGTAGCTCAGATTCACTTTAAATTTATATAGAAGAAGAAAGCATCCCACAATGGAAAGGGGAGATAATGATATTCCTTTCTTCCTGAAGTTTCCTGTATCCTTTAAAATCTGGGTCAAAATATTTTGCTGCTGGGGTAAAAAAGAAAAGGACAATCCCAATGTGGTACCAGAAATATATTACACAATGTTGGATGTCACTTAAAATGTTGTTTTTCTTGTTCCTGCTGCTTATTGCAAGGCTTGCATAAGTAGAATTCTCTGTATATACAGAATTCTCAGTATTTATAATGTGGCACCTGACAAACTCTGCAAAACTTCCCATTGCTAGAAAAGTAGCCACTATCTGATAAATCACTGAGAATAACTCTGGAGATGGTGCAATAAATTCTAGGAATAGTAGCAAAGTGCTATCTTAACTACTTTAAACATCAAGAGGGGAAAATAAATATTTACTACTAGTGTCTGTTAGTAACTCTTTCCATAAAGGAAAGTAAGAATAATTCTGATATCCCCACCATTAAACATTTTCACTAAAATCACTCCAATACTAAAATTGAAAATTCAAAACAACATTTCATCTATTTCTGGATCTGTATGATTTCTCTAATGCTTCTAGAATACAGGTGGTTCTCAACTTATGACCACAACTGAGCCCAAAATTTATGTTGCAAAGCGAGACAGTTGTTGTGTGAATTTACCCCATTTTGCAACCTTTTTAGCATCAGTTGTTAAGTGAATCACTGCAGTTGTTAAGTTAGTAACTTGGTCAATCTGACTTCCTCGTTGACTTTGCTTGCAAAGTTTGCAAAAGGTGATCACATGATCCCAGGACATTGCCACTGTCATAAATGTAAACCAATTGCCAAGTGTTCAAATTTTGTTCATGTGACAGGGAGGATGCTACAGCAGCCGTAAATGTGAAAAATGGTCATGTCACTTTTTTCACTGTCACTGTAACTTTGAACAGTCACTAAACAAATGGTTATAAGTCAAGGACTATCTGTAATGTGCTTGTTTTTAATCAGCGATTAAAATATTAATACTGAAGAAAAAAGAATGGTGAATATAAAGTAATACAAATTTATTGACATAAGTCTACATTTACATTATAGAAATTTGTTAATATAATTTATATTAATAAAAACACAAAAGAATTTAAGAAATCAAATGTCAGATCTTTAAATGTTGATATTTTGATCTTTAAATGTCAGATCTTTAAATGTTGATGTTTTGTTTTAAACATCCTTCATGAATTATATTCTTTATATAAGGATTATTGCTATAATTAAAAAGAACACTGTATATTTTGTATGTACATATATTGGTAGGGTGTATTTATGATTGTGAATGTATGTACATATACACCACCAATTTTAATAGTGCATTTTAAACTTTATAATTACTATTATCAGACATCTATATCTCTATTGTATATGAAAATGGTACCAGTGAAATAATGTTACTGTTTATTTGTACTATAAGTGTGTGTGTGTAATAATAAAAAGTAACTTTAACATCAATGAGTGCAAAATTTTCCCATAATGTATAGAAAGAGGAAAAAACATTAACCTGACTTTTTGAAATGGTTTCTTAAATTCCTTTCTGTTGCAGAAAGGATAATAATATATTTGCAGTATTTGTAAATAATTCCTAAGATTAAAATGCTTTCAAAACTTATCTGACTTGAGAAACACAAAAGAACGGTCTTTTTAACTCAGTAGAATGGCTAACCTGTATAGACTTGCAAAAGTACCTATGCTGTATCCTGACAGAATAATGCAAGGTAGTGGTTAATTTGTTGCACTTGGACTAGAGAAAAACAAGTGTACCAACAGCTATAGAAAATGTTGTTGGAAAAATGATGGGAAATCCCCATCTAACCTGGGTTAGACAAAAGATGGGATATACTTTCAGCAAATAGCTAACTATAAAAATAGCTAGGAAAAGAGGGGGTGGGGGGTGGGGTGGACTCTCACCTCCGTCACAATTTAGTTCATCACTGCTATCCACACAATCTTGAATTCCATCACAAAGCCAGCTGGTAGGTATACAGTACGCTTTATTTTTACATTGAAATTGGTCTTCTTTACATTCTGTTACACAGTGCATCTGTATAAATATATATTCATATGTAGTAGTGATTATTACCAATCAAGGTAATGGAAGTATAACTGGAGCAGCTAGAATTCAGCAAAACCAATTTAATAATTTAACCATTGGTATTTTATTGATATGATTATGGTCATCACAAATATAAAATGCTAAATTCACAATTTTAAGCTGTAAATAATAATCAATATTCAAAAGCTCATTGGCAAAAAAAAATACCTTATTCCTTTCCCTCTTGCCCAAATCTCCTTATACTCTCAATAAATACATTTTGAAGATTAGGGTATCTTTAAGGAAAATCCAGGGGATTAATTAGAAAGGAGAGATCAAGTAACCTATGAATTCCCTAGCTTATGTAGAGGTGCAATTCTCTTGCACCATTGAGATAATGCCTATTGATTCTTATACACAAAAGAATCAGCCACACAATTTCCCTTTATTTATTAATGCATTATTTGGAGGAAACAAAATCATGTAACTGGGAAACAGCAATAGGAAAAATAAAAATATTTTAGTATAAAGATTTTAAAAAATAACAATAAAAATAAGGATTTATATACAGTTATAATAAAATAAATAACTGTGCAATCCTGCCAACTAATTTTTAATTGTAAAAAAAGGATTTAAAAGTCTTTAAAAACAATTAGCCAAATGTATCTTTAATATACAATATTTTAGAATTGGATACTATTATCAAAAGAACACAACTGTT
The DNA here is from genome assembly GCA_033807585.1 of Hydrophis major. Taxonomy (NCBI): domain Eukaryota; kingdom Metazoa; phylum Chordata; class Lepidosauria; order Squamata; family Elapidae; genus Hydrophis; species Hydrophis major. The sequence continues at coordinate 166,250,249 of CM066328.1, forward strand.
CTTATATCAATGAAAACATTAATGTTCGTTATTGAAATAGAGAATTTTACTAATTACTGGATCTATGTTTTCTGGATAAATTCCTGAGTCAAAAGCTATTCCACAGGATTGTTATTTTAAATTCAAGTTTCTAAACTTGTAAAAGAAAGCATTAATTAGATTAAGATATTTAATGTCTTACTTCATCAGAACCATCAGGACAATCATGTTCTCCATTGCATCTAAAAGATGCTGAGATACAGCCTCCATTGGCACAAACATATTCACTTGAAGAGCAGATTGGAGATGCTGTTTAAGTCAAAACATTGAGAACAGGAAGATGAAATAACACAATTTCAGAGTAATAGTTGATAGATTAGATACCGTATTTGGGTTTACTTTATCTTCAAAAATCTAGATGATGGACCTTACAGAATATGGTGAAAAATTTGGACCAGTGACAATATTTTTATTTGTGTCCTCATACCACCAATCAAGACTTTAAGAAAAAGAATGGTAAAAAATGTAGTCACAAATACTATTTGTGAATAATTTCTGTCATTATATACATTTATAAGTGGTTTTAGGGAAATCAATATTTCAAAAGAGATCAAATTTCTATCATTTTTATACAGATTTATTCAACTTTTAAAATTGCATAGAGTGCAATTGAACATTGAAGAAAAATAAAATATACTGGGAAAAACTGGGGACTTTAAGAAGGTCCCCAGCTTTTAATATATTTAATTTTTCCAATGGTCTTGACCAGTGGTGGGATTCAATTTTTTTTACTACCAGTTCTGTGGGCGTGGCTTGGTGGGTGTGGCAGGGGAAGGATACTGTAAAATCTCCAGTCAGAGGTCATATTTGCCGGTTCTCCGAACTCCTCAAAATTTTGGCTACCGGTTCTCCAGAACTGGTCAGAAGCTGCTGAATACCACCTCTGGTCTTGACTATTTCTTTGTTTTGGTCCATCGACATTTAGGAGAAAATTAAAAGAGAAGTGTGATCCCATGCTAGAAAAAGTTGTGCATTTATACTGAAGAAAATTGTCCTTTTTGGTAAATTTGGATGTCCCAAAAATATTCCACACATGATGAGAATATTTGGCTCTCTTCTTATTTGACAGGATGAACTGTGAGATATCAAATGGACACGGCAACTGCAAATCTCATGTTATTGTGTCACTATTGTATAAAGGTAATAATTAAAATCACTTTCAAAAAGCTGAATCACAGTTCAAGTGAGGCTTAATTTGTTTACCACTTTTTCACTTGGAGTCTTTAATATTTTATTTATTGTTTCATATCATGTTCTGATATTTTATAGACCATATTAAATTATGCTTTATATTATATTTATTATGCAATGCATTTCTTATTACTTCATTTTAATATTATATGTTTCAGTGGATTATATTGAAAGGCTCCCTTCATGCCTTTTGAGAAATTGTACAATGCAAAAAAAATCCTTGGGAAACAATCCATATTTACACTGGTATATAAATTAAAACAAACCCAAATAAATGTCAAGAACAAAACAAAATCAAAGAAAAATGTTGTGATTGTGTACAAGTGTGCAAATTACTCATACTTTGAGTAATGTTGTAGAATGAACTATAATATTAAGATGAAAGTATAAAAAAGCATACATGGTGTTATAGAGAGGTGGTATACAGTAGTTTCTGACCAGTTCTGGAGAACTGGTAGCAAAAATTTTGAGTGGTTTGGAGAACCGGCAAATGGTACCTCTGATTAGAGATCTTACAGTATCCTTCCCCTGCCACGCCCACCAAGCTGCACCCACAGAACCAGTAGTAAAAAAAATTGAATCCCACCACTGATGTTATAGTAGTTAAGGTACCAAACTAGGATTGGATAAATTTAGATTCCCCCTCAGCCATGAAGGCTCACTCTTTCTTAACCCAAACTGTTTCCCTATCTTGTACCATGGAGAAATATTGGAAGAGAGAGTGCTCTTCTGCTTTTGGAGCAAAGATGAGATATAAATCCAGCAAACAATTAAGTGACTGAATAAAAATGCAATCATAAGGATGATACATGCCGCCAAAATTATACAGGGATGCCACAGCTAGAAGGGCAGCACTGCCCACTGTAGCACTACCAGCAGCAAAATTTCAAAGGACTTTGCTTGCAATGGCATACATATCAAAAGAGATGTGGCAGCAAATTTTAAGTTTTTGTATGTCAACAGTTAGGCTTTAATGTAGGCTTGGAAGAGAATATGTATAATATACATATATATCATATATGTATTATATCATATATTCTATGATATACAACATGATAGTAGAATTGTATACCGCTTATTAACCAAGCAGAGGCACTATTTAAGTTTTCCAGATATTCCTATCTTAAATTTATGAATATTTAATTTTGGATATATATTCAGAAAGAAATCTAATATTATTTTCCACATAATATTATAGGTATTTCTATCATCAGTAATAGGTAAATATTTACCTGAATCACAATTCTTCTCATCCTCTCCCAGTATGCAATCATCATATCCATCACATTTCCATTTTGCTGCTATGCAATGACCATTGGAGCACTGAAACTGGTCTTTTAAGCAATCAGAGTCGCAATATCTCTGATATAAAAACAATGCTACAAATTTAATTAATATAACACCAACCAAATGTATTTCAAATAAAAATTGGCCTTAAGCTATTTGAAAATTCTTTGATTTTACAACTAACAACTACAAGAGGAAGTCTCATGTGTCAATAGGCTAACAGTTATAAAAATAATTATTAATCAAAATAAACCGACATAATTACACTTATTTTGCTCTCTGTTTGTTTTTTTTTAAATACTCTGCCTTTCCTCAAAGCAGAGAGCAACAAAAGCAACACAAGATATTTGTATTACATGTAACAGTTTGAATAGTGGAAATACATCTACCTTAAATTCTCATAGACTTAAATCTTTGTTGTTTTTTAGATAAAAGACATGTTAATTTCAACTGAATTGTATCTGTTAGCATTTTTCTAAAAACATTTATTAATTGATCACAACAGGCCTCCTAATTTTCCAAAGCAGCCAGTGTGGGAGGTGAATCTATTTCTTGTTGTTCAAAATTACTGGAAAAGACATGTGAATGTGATAGAAGCGTGACACAAACAAGAAATAGATAGACATTGTTCTGAAAATTCTGAAACATTTTGTTTGTGGGGCAAGTTTTGGAACTGCTGACATCTTCCAGCAATTGGCCTTAGGAAGGAACTCTCCCGTTAAAGAGTTTCCACAGCTAAAGAATATTGGTCCCCCTCCCCCTCCTTTTTCTTTGGGCAACATCAAATTTATTTGGTCGCAAATAAACGTGTATTTTATTGTAAACTGCTCAGAGTCACTTAGGAGAGATGCAGAAATTTGATAAACAAAATAACAATAAATTGCCTACATTTTCTAAAACAATTTTTAGGATAAAAAGTATTCTTTAAAGACTTGCTGTCATAGCCCCAAAATGATGACACAGCATTTGTAATCTGAAGTTATCTCTTCTCATTCTGATTCTATTTCTTGTCAATGATGTGTCCTAGAGACCATTATAGCCCTTCATTTTTTCACTGGATCAATTACTTATAAATAAAATTTAAAAATAACATGTTTATTTAATGATAATATTGCCTTTTCTTTTGAAAAGTAAGGAATGTTGTGCTGATATACAGAATCATAGTTTGCTTTTGACTCAACCCACTATTGTTTTCTCGCTATTTATATCCATTTTCTTTACTTTTTTTTCCTTTTTCCTCTATCACTTACTCATTCTCAATTATCTCTCACTGCAGATTTTCTCCTCCCCAGTACCCTTATTAGGAAGTACCTTAGTGAAATACAGATAATCTCTCCTTTCATCATATTTCTTTTCTCCATTTATGTGGAATTAAAGCCACCCATCTTTGTGTTTGGACAGAGTATAAAGGAGACCTATAATTCCTATTTTTCTTTTCCCCCAATTATTCAATTTTACCTTTTAAAATGCAGTCTTTTCCCTCTCCAAGCATCGAGAAATCAAAGTGCAGCTTCTTCACTTGCTGCCACAAGGCCATTCACACTACTCATACATTATCCAGATATCATCAATGGTGGTATTCAACTGGTTCACACTGTATCAGGCGAACCGGTAGCAAGAATTTGGCATGGGTCGCCGAACCGGTAGTTAAGTTCTGGCTGGCCACGCCCCCGAACTGGTCACCCTCCTACCCGATGCTCGCTTACCCACCTGCCAACATTCGCCTAAGGTATTTTTTTCCCCTCCCGACAATCAGCTATGCATAGATCAGCTGTGCTGGGATTCCCCTTGCTGAGGCACAGGAAGGCAAAAAATGGAGGGAGGAGCTCAGCCCTCCCCTCCATTTTTTGCCTTCCAGAGCCCCAGAGGAGCCTTAGGGGAGCAAAAATGCCCCTCCAGGCTTTTCTGAGGTTATGAAGCTCCCAAAACAGAGCTTGGAGGGGTGCTGTGTTCCCCTTCCATGCTCTGCTTTTTTTTCCTTCCTGAGCCTCAGGAGAGCTTTAGGGGAGCAAAAACGCCCCCCCCCCCCGAAGCTGCTTTGAGGCTAGGAAGCTCCCAAAACAGAGCTTGAAGTGGTGCTGGGTGCCCCTCCCATGCTGTTTTTTTTCCTTCCTGAGCCTCAGAAGAGCTTTAGGGAAGCAAAAATGCCCCCCCAGAAGCTGCTTTGAAGCTAGAAAGCTCCCAAAATGGAGCTTGGAGGGGTGCTGTGCGCCCCTTCCATGTTCTGTTTTTTTTTTCCTTCCTGAGCCTCAGAAGAGCTTTAGGGGAGCAAAAATGCCTCCCAGAGGCTCCTTTGAGGCTAGAAAGCTCCCAAAATGGAGCTTGGAGGGTTGCTGTGCGCCCCTTCCATGTTCTGTTTTTTTTTTTCCTTCCTGAGCCTCAGAAAAGCTTTAGGGGAGCAAAAACACCCCCCCCCCAGAGGCTCCTCTGAGGCTAGGAACTCCCCAAAATGGGTGAGGGTGGCAAAAAAGTAAAAAATAAAAGCCACACCCAGCCAGTCACATGGCCACGGCCCATAGAACCAGTAGTAAAAATTTTTGAATTCCACCACTGGGGATCATGATGGAGCATGTAACCAAAGGAAACCTTTTCTCCGCATTTATTGTGTGGAATGGATGTCAGTATGCATTACAGTTTCTGATTTACTATCTATTGGCCATTATTCTCTCTGCTCCAACAATAAGAAATAGATTCATTCAGGGATCACCCTTTTCAATTAATCGCCACTTCATAATAACTTATTTTTAAAGTTCAAAAACTTGTTATTGTGATTTTCCTAAATGAACTGCTCAAAATAATGCATATTGTAGTCTTTTATACTTTGCAGATGGTATTTTCCCGGTGACTTAAAGTCTTCCCTCTTGATTTCTTGCACTGTTATGACTACCTGATTCCTCATGATGTACCTTCAGTTAGTAACAATATAGATGATTTGGAAAACAACAACAACCAAATATTAATTTACCTCATCTGAACCATCTGCACAATCATAATCACCATCACACCAAAATCTTGCAGACATGCAGTCTCCATTTGAGCAGTGAAAATCCTTCAAAGTGCATGTTTGTGGTTCTGAAAAAAAGAAAACTTCTCTAAAGTCTAATCCTTTCAACTGCTTGTTTCTCTCTGTTCTTAAACAGGAAGATACTACATGCTTATTACTGAAATATAAATGATGAAAGGAAAAATAGCAAGCTGAAGTTCTATACAGGCTGCCTTGAACTTCTGATTGAACAGTGGGATATAAATCCAAGATAGAAACTTTGCTTCCACTCTTGTTCCTCTACAAATGATATTTGCTGCTTAGTGTTCCCAACTCAGAAATCACACTGAGTTTTCAAAACCGATAGCATTTGATCAATTTGTTTTCCCTTGATTAATTAATTAATTAATTTTATTTATTTGATTTGTCAATCGCATACAAGATAATAGGTATAAGTATAAACATAGTTATGAATACATGAAATGGATACATTTAAGAAAAATAAAAAGAAACAATAGGACAGGGACGGTAGGCACATTGGTGCACTTATGCACACTCCCTACAGACCTTTTAGGAAAGGGGTGAGGTCAGTAGTAGACAGTCTAAGGTTAAAGTTTTTGGGGTCAGATAGAGTATTCCAGACATTGACCACTGTGTTGCTGAAGTCCTATTTCCTGCAATCAAGTTTGGTGCGGTTAACTTTGAGTTTGTATCTACTGTGTGCTCTTGTATTGTTATGGTTGAAGCTAAAGTATTCATTGACAGGTAGGACATTGCAATGTATGATTTTATATACTATACTTGGATCGTACTGAAGGCGGCCTAGTTCTAGGTTTTCTAGGTCTACAATTTCGAGTCTGGTGGCATAAGGTATTCTGCAACGAGTAGAGGAGTGGAGAACTCTTCTTGTGAAATATTTCTGGACTTTCTCAACTGTGTTAATATCAGATATGTAATGTGGGTTCCAGACTGATGAGCTGTATTCGAGTATTGGTCTAGGAAATGTTTTGTATGCTCTTGTTAGTAGTGTGATATTACCAGAGAAAAAGCTACATAGGATTATGTTAACAACTCTTAATGCCTTTTTGGCTATGTAGTTACAGTGGACTCTAGCACTTAGATCATTAGAGATGAGTATTCCAAGGTCCTTGACAGAGTTTGCATCATCAGCAAGGTCTTGACTATTCAGCTTGTATTTTATTTTCTGATTTTTTTTGCCAATATGTAAGACAGAACTTTTATTTGTTTAGATTTTAAATTGCCATTTGTTTGACCATTCTGATACATAATCGAGGTCTTTTTGAAGGGTAGCAGTATTTTCTGTGGTGTTGAATAGCTTTATTCTATCACCTTTTAAAGCCAAGAAATTAACAGCCATCATCACATTTTATGATTGAATTCTACAGGTTATATATGAATTCTGCGCAAAGCAGGCTTTTTTTTTGCCTGCTTTAAATCTTCCTCTAATCAGATTCACTTTATAGCTCCTAGTGTTTTTAAAGAGAAAGAAACAATTCTCCTGATCATTTTCTACAGGACATAGATGACATACTTTAAAGTGAAGTGAATTAAATTTCTTACTTCCTAAAAGCAGAAAGAAAAGGGGATGAACACAGTTCTTTGAGAATCATAGGTTTTCCACTAATTCATTCCGGCTTCTCCATGTGAGGTGAACTGTGCTGAAATATGTTTATTTCAAGTCATCCCCTGAAATTTAGAGTTGTGGGAACTCCTGAATCACTGGTATCTAAATTGAACACCTTAGCCATTATGTTCCTCTTCATATAATTATAATTAGGAAAAGGAAAACTGGAATTTATCCCCTGTATAGCTGACATACAAAAATGCCAAAATCTGGAAGAAAATGCCCTATAAACATTCTAATATCTGCTGGAATCAAGATACCTCAGTTATTTTTTATTATTTCATTTCTTTCTGCAATAAAATCCTGTCTCAATCCATAGAAATTCCAAGTGATTTACAAAAAAAATAATATAAAACCACAATAATAAACACTATCCAATTATTAAAGTAACAGTGGATTACTTTAACCATAGTTTGATATAAGGCATTTTAATGATGGATTTAAAAAAAAACTTCAGCCCAATTCCTAATGGTCTCTACTGTGGAATTTTCCTTGTTCCCAATTGCTACACAATGATGTGTCATAGGTTCTTTAAACCATATCCATTGTTGAATTAACCCACCTCATCCCCCAATGTACATGTATTTACACTTCTTTAAACAACATTGCATTTGCATTTGGTTGACCATTCACCCAATTTGAAGAGTTACTTCTGGATTTTTTCATGGCCATTTTTGTTGGAAGAATTGTTTGGTATCCTCTGTTTTTCAGATCGCTGTTTACTCCTAAATCAGGATAATTGATCAAAGTGAAAAACACTGGTCTCAGCACAGGTCCTTGAGAGTTTCTATTTACTCCACTGGAAAAAAATGCTAATTTATTCCTATACTGCCTGCTGTCTCTCTAACTCAGGGCTGTCGAACTCCTGGCCCATAGGCCACATGCATCATGTGCTGGCCATGCCTACAAATGATGTAGCAAAGGGGGCAAAAGTTCCGATACGTCACGTGACGCCACCATAGCAATGTGAGAATGACACATCTTCTCTAACTAATTAGCAATCCAAAAAAATGACATGAGTTCTTTAGGCATGGATAAGTGCACCAGCGTCCCTACTGTCCCTGTCCTATTGTTTCTTTTATTTTTTTATATGTATCCATGTATTCATAACTATGTTTTTACTTATACCTATTATCCTGTAAGCAATTGACAAACCAAATAAATAAATAAATAACAGAAAAGCTTTTTATAAGGAACTTTATCAAAGACTTTGGAAAACCCTCTGAGAGTTTATAAGCATTAAAAAAAATTGCAAGAATTGTTTTATAGTACAGCAGATTTAAGTATAGGAATGATGAAATGGCTTCTATATATTTTTCTATTTTAACATTTTTATTCTTACATTTTTAAAATTTATATTAGTTTAATAAATTATTAAAATAGAAAAACTAATCAGCAAATTTGATCTTTAATATTATTAATCATTTATCTAAAGTATTAAGGTAAAACAAATGTTTTTAAAAATAGTAGAAAAAGAGACTAAACGTGTTTTTCCCTTTTTTGTACAATGATTTACAAATGTACAGTCCTATGACATTACTTACTGCAGTTTTCTTCATCAGAATTGTCACCACAATCATTTTGACTGTCACATCGCCAGTGATCTGGAATGCAGTTGCTATTCTTGCATTGATATTCATGAGGGCCACATGTCTTTTTATCTGTCACAAACATTTATACTATTTTTGTTAATATACTTCAAGATATGCATGATTAGAAATAAGAAAAATGTATTGCAAATTACCAGTTATCACATTTTAAACCACATTTCAATAGTAGAAGTAATAAAGAACTAAATAAAGAACCACATTACAACGCAAACTTTATAAGCAGAAGGGGAGAGAAAGAATAAATTTTGGATTGAATATTTTGATAAATAAAGTAATTTCTGGTTTACATCAGTATAATTTAGGTAAATTTTGGAATAAAAAAATTGGTCCATTAAAACCCCTAAATAAAACAATATATTTTAGCTTTGAAATGCAATAAGAAATTATACAGAAAAATGTGTCATCCTCAATCTTTCACGGAGTTTATCTGACAGAATGTAAATAACAGAATGTTTAATGTATTAACATCATTACGGTATACCTTAAAAGTAAGGAGAAGAAGCAAATGATCAACAGCAAGGTGCATGAATTCATTTCACTGGCAATGAGTGCATAGTTAGAAAATCTGAAGTTAGGGACAAATCATTAAAGGCAAAATCAGACTGGAAGCTCTCTACTCTGCTATTTTGTTATTCTGGTAAGAATCAATCTATGGGGTCATAATCAATCAACAAACAATCTTCTGATAGATCGGTGGCCATATAAATTAGATAAATAAATGTTATAAGGCATTATAAGTAAAATGATTCTTCAAGTTGATAGCCAATAATGTTACTTTTCTAAATATACCAATTTTGATTAAATAAGAAAAACATAAGGAAAATTAATTTGTTTATAGTACTCACCACAATTTGCTTCATCAGACCCATCAGCACAGTCTGGATCCTCATCACACACCCACAGTTTAGAAATACAATGCTTTGTGGTTTTACACTGAAAATGATCAGGAGAACAGCTGTTTTCCGCTTTAACATAAAAGAAGGAAGACATGTATTCGTAAAATGAATTAAAATGATCATTCAATTTAAAAAAGAGTTTTAAAATTCTATATATCTTTCTGAATGTCTTTTTAGCACAGCTATATAAACTATTACTTCAAAATTATTTATCAAAGTACATTCAACAATACTTTAAAGAAATATATTATATTTGATTAATATAAGGAAACACTAACACTAGTGTTTTCTAGTGAATTTAAATTTATTATCTGATTTATTAACTGGTGTACTTTTTTGTACCTTTGAGTCAGTTGTTGACGTAGGGTGACTGCCTGGACTAATCCTGGCTGTTTTGATAGCAAAGTTTTTGTTCTTTTGAAATTGCTATTCTCTCTTTCTTAGGGCTGAAACAAAGTGATTGGCCCAAGGTTATCTAGCTGGCTTTGTGTCTAAGGTAGGACTGGGACTTACAGCCTCTTGGTTTAACCACTAGTGCCTTAACCACTACTTAAACTTACTCTGATGATCACTAAATCAATAAATAACCTGACCTGGGAGGTTTCATATAGGATAAAAAAAGAAGGCAAGTGTTAAGCCCTGTGGAATCCCACAATTAAAAGACTCTCACCTCCTCCATCAATATTGACTAGACCTGACTATAGAGAAAAAAGAATAGCATTCAGAAGTATATTGTAATCAATAGTACTGAAAGCTGATAAATCCAGAATTCATTGAGGCATGTTAGCTTCTTGAGGAAGGGACATAGTGCCTCTTTATAACAGTGGTGGTATGCTACTGGTTTGGCCCAGTTTTGCCAAGCTGGTAGCAGTGATCAGCAGCAAAGACCAAACTGGTTCTCTCCACCGCTCTGCTAATTCCAATCCCAAACCTGGTAAGTATATTTCCTTCCTCTTGACCTCTTCAGGTCTCAACTATACATATTACTTTGGCTGTTTTATCCATGTAGACATCTCCAAGTGAAGATTTATTGCAAGCCAACCTAATATTCACTCAGAAGCAACACCAGGAGTCCAGAGCCCCCAAGGATTTGATAACGCAGTACAGAATAGATACTGAGGCCTGAACATTGGACTACTCTTCAGTAGCATACCTAGGAAAGGTCACCCTCAAATTTCCACCATACCTATCCTTGCTTCTCACATCTGCAATATTTTTGTCTGCCTTTTTCTTCAGTTCCCATTCCTTGTTCTCCCCTCCTAAGACAAAACACTTTTAACTTTCATTCATTCACCCATTTGTTGTTCTCACCCCACCCCACAATCAACCTGCACAAACAATTATAGCCGCTCTAATCTTTCATAAAAATAGCAGATACCCCATCTGGTCATTTCTGCATTCAGGCACTCAGCAGTTTGAATGGTGCACATATTCTATGGCAGCTCTACTATCCATCCCATCATCCCCAAACAACCTTCCCATCCTAAGTGAAGAAAAATATTATAGTCATAGGTGACAACTTGGGCAACAAAACACTTTTAACTTTCATTCATTCACCCATTCATTGTTCTCACCCCACCCCACAATCAACCTTCAATTCAACCAATCAATTCAGAAATCTAGTATGGAGATTTCAATAGGCCAGTGCCCAGCATAAATGGGAGCAAGCCAAAGACATTGGAAGTATCCAAATAATTTAAGTAGGACTCTAGAAAAATCATCCACCAGCATTTTTTAATCACTCCATCTCCCTCCTGCCCTATTGTATGACACTCCCTAAAATGTTCCTCTCCACAACAAAAAAGTAGCCTATGCGTCTGGGCTACCATCTATATAAGTCTATGCAAAATATCTGTGTTTGCTGGAATCATCTTTAGCTTTCTGTTCTGTGACCAGTATGTCTTCTTATATGCCATGACTATTAAGTTTAGAAGATTTCTGATTTTTTATATATCTAAGAAAATGACTTACGGCAATCTCTTTCATCTTCTTCATCACCACAATTATCTTGTCCATTACACCTGAGATTTATTGGGATACATTTCTGATTCTTAGTGCACTTAAATTGACCTGGTAGGCAAACATATGTATCTGGAAGTTGGGTGTGGGGAAGGGAAGAAAAGAAGGTAATTACATTAAACACAGGCACACAAATATTCCTCATACATTACTTTTTTAAATTAAGAATTAAGTTTTTTTTTTATTAATCATGTTATCATAATGTAATCATTAAAAATAAATTTTAATAAATTTAATAAAAAGGAACATTTGGATAGAACATTTATAATACAGCATTGTGTCAAACCAAACACTACTTTAAAAAGTGCAAGATGGATTTGTTGCTATAATTGTTGTACAAGTATCAATCAATTAACTAGTACAGGATCTAAATAGTAATGAATTATGAAAGCATTTGCAAAATGGTTAAGCAAGTAGAATAAATATAATAACAGTATTGGAAGGTTCCTTGGACATTTTCTAGTTCAACCTCCTGTTTAAGCAGAGACCCTATACCATTCCGGACAAATGGATGTCTTATATTTTATTTTGCAATGACTGGAGGAGTGGAGAACTCTTCTTGTGAAATATTTCTGGACTTTCTCAACTGTGTTAATACAGATACGTAATGTGGGTTCCAGATTGATGAACTGTATTCAAGCATTGGTCTAGCAAATGTTTGTATGCTGTAGTTAGTAGTGTGATATTACCAGAGAAAAAGCTACATAGGATTAGGTCAACAACTGTTAATGCTTTTTTGGCTATGTAGTTACAGTGAGCTCTAGTACTTAGATCATTAGAGATGAGTACTCCAAGGTCCTTGACAGAGTTTGGATTAGCAGCAAGGTCTTGACTATTCAGCTTGTATTTTATTTTCTGAATTTTTTTTTGCCAATATGAAAGACAGAGTATTTATTTGTTGAGATTTGAAGTTGTCATTTGTGTTGTAACTATGTATCATTGCAACTATGTATCATTCGTGTGTTTGCAACATTGTATCATTCATGTGTAATCATTAACTTCTGTCTCTTCAGTGACCTTTGCAAGGCACGTACAAGGGACAAGGAGCTAGACGGTTGTTAATAAGCTTATCCACACTGTAAATGATCTGTCTGGTATGCAGGTTTGTAAACATGCACATCTTGATGAGATTATCATGTTTGACTTGAGCTTTGATTAAATCATTTTCTTGTAAAAAAGCACAATAAAAGAGCGTGTGCCAAGACATTTGGGGCGCGCTCATCCAGAGGAAACCTCGCTTCCTGTCGTTTGTCTTCCCTTCGCTCCCTATCATGAGCCGCCCATCAGATGCGGGATGGCAGATACCGCAGTGGCTGACTCATGGCAGAATGAAAATGAAAGGAGCTATCACCACCCGGCCTGCTGAAAGCAAAACCGCTCAGCAGGAAGGCGCAGGGGCTAATTCCCTGCCCTGAGGTGTTCTGCAGGGAAAGCCTCGTAATAAAAGGAAAAAAGGCTGTACTGTTTAAATTGGGGCTTCGAGCCTCGATAAAAGGAAAAAAGGCTGCCCATCAGATGCGGGATAGCAGATACCGCATTCTGGTGACCTCGACGTGATTCCTTAAGGGGGATACGTTGCGATGCGCCCATAACTTATCAGCTCGATGGGAGCTGTGCATCGCCAGGCCTGAAGCGAATTGCACATCATCGGATCTGAAACACGGTCTCGACTTTTGTAAGTATGGGTGGAAACTTTTCTCAACAACAGACGCAGCATCTGAAGGAATTGAGGGAGTTAGTCGCTTCTTCTTCTAAATACTCTGCTAATTTAAAGGGCTCGCCTGTAAAAATGAAACCTATTGCTGCATTATTGGCTTATGTGTGGCAACATTGTCCTAATTAATCAGAGGAAGGGTCCTTAAAAATTTCCACTTGGCAAAAAATTGGTGAACATCTCCATAGTCCTCCTCGTGCACCTATTGGCATTTTGGTCACTTGGAGGAAAATTATGGAGGCTTTAAAGGTCCATTATAAAATAGAAGCAGGGAGTGTGTTTGAATCTCCCCCGCCAAGTTATGATAACTTTTCAATTTGCTCTAACTCAGGCAGAAGCTGCTGCCATTATTCAACAATGCCCCACATGTAGTAAGCAAGGACATTCCATTCCCATAGGAGTAAATCCTAGAGGATTAAAAGCTTGTGAAATTTGGCAAATGAATGTAACTCAGTATCCACCTTTTGCCCCTTGGAAATATTTGCACGTTTCCATAGATACATATTCAGGGTTTATTCTGGCTACTCCTCAAAGGGGAGAAACTGTAAAACATGTCATCAATCATTCAATTCGTACCTTTGCCTCGCTGGGACGTCCAAAAGAAATCAAAACAGACAATGGACCTGCCTATACAAGTTCTGCTTTCCAGGACTTCTGTAACAGATGGGATGTAACCCACAAGTTTGGGATTCCCTACAACAGCCAGGGGCAGGCTATTGTGGAACGAGCGAACTTATCTCTGAAACGTGCTCTTGATCGATATTCGTTGCGGGAAAACCCCCCGAACCTCCCAGCATTGCAAAATTCTCTTAACATTTGTCTTTACACTTTAAACTTTCTTAATCTGACTGGCATTCCTCCCACTTCTGCTGCTTCGCATCATTTTTCCTCCCCCTCACCCCCGCCTAACAGACCTCTGGTATATTATCGTAGATTGCCAGATCCTGCCTGGCAGGGTCCCGCTGAGCTTCTCACTTGGGGACGAGGCTACGCTGCGATCTTACTGCCAGACAAAACCACTTGCTGGATCCCTGGTAGGGCGGTTAGACCCTATCATGGGAATTCCTCTGCTACATCTGTATCTTAAAACTCTTCCTGATATTCTTGCCTATATCTTCTTTGCAATTTCTACCTTACTTCAACAAAACCTATGCTTCCTGTCAAAAGACTATTCGTGTTAAAACCATTTCATTAACAGAAGGCTATTATACTTGCTCCATGTGGGTACGTCATGAAAATGCTACCCGTAGTTTTCACTCTGTCACTTCTGTTTTATTTAAAGAACACTCTACCACTCGCTCTTTTGTTCCTTCTTTACTCTTCCTATGGAAAGGAACCTTAAAATCTTTTCCTCTATTCAATCTAAAACATAGGGGGACCTAAATGTCCTTCTATTGTATTATGGGTTTCCCCACCCCAACTAACATCCTTGATGAATTACCAAATTAATCTTTATTGTCATTATTGTAATTATTATCCTTTTTCTACTAATTGAATTCCCTCCTCATTTCGCAAATGTTCTACAACTAACTTGTCCATAGCCCTCTCTCCTGCTTGTGATGTTTTTATATACCCGAACTCTGATCCTGTCAACAAACAACGCTTCAAAAGAACTGTCCATGACGATCCGCAGAAGCCTCATAGAAGAGATACTATTGCTTGAACTATAACTGACTTTCAAGGCGTTCGTTTAAGTTCTACAATCATTTTTTCTCGCATAGAAGACTTCTACCCACCACTTCAATTCGATTTGGCAGACGCACCCACACAACCAGGGGATATTCTGCAATCTACACCACTGCAGGAGGAACTTTAACATCACGCCTGAAAGGAATGTATTTTATCCCTGGCAATAATTTTGTTTGGACTTGTTCCACCGGTTTCATGGCATGTGTCCACGGGGATGAAATTGTTAAATCCAAATCATTTTGCATTCAAGTATGGCTTGTATGTATAACTCTGATGAATTTATATCCCTACAGGTACCCATGGAATACCCCCTTTTGCAAAATCGTAAAGATTTAGATCTGTTATTTTTTAAAAACAAGGGGGATTGTGTGCTATGCTTAAATAAGCTTTATGCTGATAGCGGGGGGGGGGGGGGGGGCTTGTTTTCTATTTCGCCACGGCTTACAACCTTTTTAACTGCATTGGCAGGATCATTAATAATCACTATATTGATATGTATTATAGGACCTTGTTGTTTTAATAGAATATTGCAATTTTTTAAAAAATCAATTATCCTCTGCTGATGTTAATGTGCTATTGCAAGCTCATGTTATATCCTCAACACCGGACGAAAAAATGTCATTGCTGAGTTACCGCTCCTTGGACAACCCTGACGGGTCGCACTCTTGCCTAGATGACGGGGACGGCGAACATTTCATAAAAATGGTTCCTGTCTTCTCGGACGAGGAAGAAGACTCGTCATAAATAATAAAAACAGAGGAGATGTTGTAACTATGTTTCATTGCAACTATGTATCATTCATGTGTTTGCAACATTGTATCATTCACATGTAATCATTAACTTCTGTCTCTTCAGTGACCTTTGCAAGGCACGTACAAGGGACAAGGAGCTAGACGGTTGTTAATAAGCTTATCCACACTGTAAATGATCTGTCTGGTATGCAGCTTTGTAAACATGCACATCCTGATGAGATTATCATGTTTGACTTGAGCTTTGATTAAATCATTTTCTTGTAAAAAAGCACAATAAAAGAGTGTGTGCCAAGACATTTAGGGTGCGCTCATCCAGAGGAAACCTCGCTTCCTGTCGTTTCTCTCCCCTTCGCTCCCTATCATGAGCCGCCCATCAGATGCGGGATAGCAGATACCGTACATTTGTTTGACCATTCTGATACATAGTCAAGGTCTTTTTGAAGGGTAGCAGTATTATCTGTGGTGTTGAATAGCTTTACATCATGAGCAAAGAGAACCCAGTTGCTCTTGATTTGATCACAGAGGTCATTTATGTAGAGTATGAAGAGAGTTGGTCCTAAAATACTGCCTTGGGGGACACCAAAGTTGATTGGTACAGAATTTGATAGGACGCTCCCAATTTTGACCATTTGTTGTCTGTTTGACAGGAATGCTTCTATCCAGTTATGCAGGTGTACAGAGATACCATAAGATTTTAGTTTTAGGAGTCATTTGTCGTGTACTACTGAATCAAAAGCTTTACAGAAGTCTATGTAGATTGCATGTATTGCTTTGCCCTGATTGAGTTGTGTAGTCCATATGTTTTTGCAGTGTAAGAGTTGCAGATTATAGGATAGTTTTTTTTCTGAAACCAAATTGTTTATTGGAGAGTAGGTTGTTTGTTTCTAAGTGGAGGATAATGGATTGCTTAATAATTGATTCCATGACTTTACAGGTGATGCAGCATAAAGAGATTGGTCTGTAATTTTCAACTAGGCTGGGTTCTCCCTTTTTGAAGATGGGGATGACTGTGGCTTGTGACCATAGGTTTGGCAAGGAGCTGGTCTTGAAAGATTTTTCAAAGATTATGCTTAGAGGTTCAGCTGTGACAGTGGATAGCTTTTTTAACATTGTTTACCCTAACTGGTTTAAATAAAATAATAAATATGTTATCATAGTTTGTTAGTTAAAGTGTCTGCAACTTTCACTGTAGGAATGTAATTAAGGGAGTGATTGTAAAAAGCACCATCTCTCTGGCTTTGATGATCCCTAATTACTGCATGGACTCAAGACTGCGTAACTCGAACGGGAGAGATAAACAAAGGACTGATTTGTAAGTGAACTGACATAAGGATATTCTACACGGACTTTGCTAACTGAATATCCTTGAATGGACTGACTAAATGGTACATGACTAATGGACTGTTATTTTGACTATGGTATGAACTCATAATGGAATAAACTATATTTTTGATAGCACAAACGTATCTGTTATTTTTACTGTATGTTAATAAACATACAAGCTTATCTCACTCATTTATCTGAGTGCCTATCTGACTAACGCTGCACATTCTGTTTAGCTTGTCTCCTTAACCCTGGTTGGGGAACCCAGGCTTAACAAGAAGTATGCATATATTCCGTCTAGATAGAGATGGTTTTAGATTGCATAGTGCTTTTTCAACATTGTCTTCTTAAAATCGATATGTATTAGATCATTGTAGTTGTCTGTGGTTCGACTAGGAAATACTGGGCATGATCCATTGCTGTTTACAAATACTGGGTCAAAGAATGTGTTGAAGAGGTTAGCTTTAATGGTATCATCATTGCATTAGGTCCATTAGGTCCTTTCAGGGGTGGGATGAGTCTTTTAGTTTGTTGTTTACAAAATTGTAGAAAGTGCGGATGGAATTGGTGCATAGTAGGTTTTCCTCTTGTTTAATGTGATAATTGGTGCATTCAGTTTGTAATCCACAGATCACCTTCAGGATATATAGTTTGTAATCCACAGAACAAAGGAGCAAAAAGAATAAAAGGGGGGGAAAGGCTTTTAGCTTGCAGTTATTGTAAAGGAGTATTGAAAATAGTAAATTCTTGCCCCCAGTAGTTACAAATCAGGGTCTTCTTTTTAGCAGTAGTTCTAATTTTGCATAATTTTGTCTAATTTAATAGTACTTGGATACCTTCTTTTTTAATTTTTAAAAATCTTAAAGCTTTAGAAATTTTTTTTTTAAATTAAAAAAATAATTAAAATAGTTTATGAAGGAATTTAATTTTATGACAATAAATTGGTCTAATTTTTAATCATTGGGTTATTTTCTTTAACTTCTTTAAAAATTGAAAAATCTAAAAATTTTACAATATTTAAAAATTTCATTAAAATTTATTTTTTTAAACTGGGTTTATGCAGGTTTTTTTTTTTTAAAAAAAACACTCTTGGGTTTATGCTGAAATAATACTTAAAAGTGAATCCTCTGCTCCCTCTTGTGGCTAGTGTTTAATTTCCTCTTATGGCTAGCATTGAAATAAAACAGTTTGTTAATATTAAAAATGAAAATTGTCCTTCTATTTCTCCTTTCTTTACTGCTGTGTAAAGTTTGGTTTTTGCTGTTTTGTCATGTTGCATTGCTATTTCATATTCCATTGCACCAATGTGGTCGCTGTCATTCTCAGACATCCTGCTGCATGTCTCAAATATTTTTTAATACCATTCTTTCTCCTTCTTCATCTCTTCCTCTTTCCTTTGCTTCCTTAACCTTTTTTTAATTTTACTTTTCTTCTTTTATCTTCTTCTCTACTCTAAGCACCTTTAGTCACACATGCTGCCACTGCCAGTGGTGTCTATAGGCTTTGCTACCACTCATTTGCAACTGATAGTTGCATGGCTGCTGCCACCACCACTTCCACTGGTTGCTCATGCCACCAATGTTACCTTTCTCTGTCCTCCTATTTCTTTCTCTTGTTTTCCTTGTTTTCCTTCTCCTTCCTTTACTTCTTTATGTTTTCAACTTTGTTTAACTTTACTTCTTTTAAATGATTTAAATTATTAAATTATTAAATTATCTTTTTTTAACAGATATTGGAAAGGAGCATCCTGTTTTGACATTTACATAAATAATGTTTTGATTATTTGCCTTCTTGTGTGAGAATTTTCAAATATAATTCTTTTTCAACCTGTTAAATTTTTAAATACACACTAGTATTGGCAGTAACAAATAATTCAAGATTTTAGTTAATCAAAATCGAAATTCCAAATGAGCCTTATTTTTAAAAATCAGATCTTTTACTCTTCTGTTGAACCAACATTAGATAGCATCAAATCTGAGAGATACAATTCTTAAGATGTTATGTTGGTATATTGTAGGACTGTATACATCTCAAAACCTGTAAACATTTCTGATCAAAATTTCTTCCACACAAGCACAATTCTCCTGAAGGTTAAATTTCCCCTGCATATGACATAAAGGAGTGTTTTCAGCACACATACAGGAGAACAGTGAACAATATTTTTTCAGTTGTCCAACATTCTTTTCTTTTATATCAATCATATAATGACTCACCACAATTAAGTTCATCTGAGCTATCTCCACAATCATTTTCCCCATCACATATAAAAGCTGGTAAAACACAGAGACCAGTTCCACACTGAAAACGCCCTGGTTGACATTTAAATTCAGCTGAAAAAAGAAAGGGAGGCTTTGAATACTACATGCGTTGGTAATAAAGTAAAATAGGGGCTTTTCTAAAATTCCCAGAAATTCTATGCAATGAAGAAAGGCAATTAAATCATATATGGTAATAACTGATTCAAAACTATTCCTTTCCTCAGGCTACTTAATCATAAGGTTCTTTTCTAAGACACAATCATTTTAATCATATAGAAATACAATATTGAAAAACACATTGTAATATGTTTACAGTGTTATATTTCTAGAAATTTTAATCAATCATCTCCTTTCTATACTGAATGAATGGTTTTACTCATATTATTCCTGATTACATTTACTGTACTCCTTTTCGACCTGGCTGACCTTTGTTGATTTTGAAAAAAAAATAAGCTTGAACAAATTACTTTCTTGGGAAACAACTATGAAATCCCAGAGGTATAAACTGGAGAGGAAGTATAAACACACACAAACACAAAGCATAAATAAATAAATAAATTCCTAGGAGAAAAAAAACATAGCAAATAATTAGATGTTTCCATACAATGATTAGCAGGTGAGCATGACTCAAGAAAGATCTAATCTTTAAATACAATACATTGAATCCAATTGGTATCAAAAGCTCTGTTCCTTATCAGTAGCATAAATGCTTTCTTTCATTTGATTTGCTATAAAGGCAATATGTAAAATGTATCAAAAATCAACAATCATAATTTGCACATGTAACCTTGACTTACAGTTATTTGCTTAATGAAGGCCTTGGAAAGGGTGTTTTATAAAACATTTTTTTATCATTGAAAAAATATCATACATCCCACACCATCATGATCTGAGTTCTTGGCAACCTGTTCATAGTTACAGCCGGTTTCCAATCATCTCATAAACCTGTGACTGCCACTTGCAATCTTATCTTATCTCTCCCTATTGGTTGTGAGAGGGCTGTTCAATTTTAACATAGATGGCCTCTTTGACTCCTCTTTCAGACCAGTGGTCCTCTCTGTCCAGAATGTTTACATTTTGGTTTGAACTTGTCTCCTGTCTACAAACCACTTCATTCAGCAGTCCCAAGAAGGTTTCACATCTATTTGCACTCTGATACAGGTGACCTTGAGGATATAGATAAATTCCCAAAGGATCTCAATGACTTTCAGAGAGCTATTGACCAGCCTTCAGAGTGCTAATGACCAGCATGATGGACACAAAAAATATAAATCTTTCCACCACCATTCCCTCCATTCAATCAGAGTCAAAGAAGCTTCTTTGATGAGAAGCAAAACATTTTCAAAGAAAAAAATCAAGGAAGTCCAGTTGCTTTTTGAAAAGCACAGTTGGGACTGGATTTTTAGCACTAGAACAGAGAAGTAGTATAATAAGGTATCTTAGTGGATGGAACTGGCTTTGGGAGGTCCAGGGCAAAAAGTACCCAAGTCTCTCTCTTTCAGGGGCTGAAAATCTTGCCCTGATTTCATCAGGGATTATTTTCAACTCCTAAGGCGAGAGAGACACTTATATATGGTCTGCACTAGGCTCCCCAGAGTCTCCCTTCCAAACCCCCATGCTCCTTAGTTGGAACTATCTGTTTTACAACCCATGAAGTTGCTTAATAACCACACCAGGGATGCCAGACCACAGTCATTGAGCAAAGCAATCATGTGTTATCTCTCTCAATGATCACTTTGTTCACTTTCATGATTAGTTTGGGATCCAAATTGTGAAAGAAAGTTGAGGATTACCTGTATATTTGTTGATGTTCCCCCTCAGTAAAGTGGTTATTAGTCTCTTGTATATAATTACATTGCACTACAGTTTTTACCTCTATGTGTACAATGATCAATATTTCAAAGAACCACCTTTTGAGTTTAATATCCTTATTAGAGGATATAACCATATGCTTATTTATCATGACATTTTATTACTATGAATAAAGTATATTTAAAACATATATTTTAATACAACATACAGTCTAGGAATTCTCATTTATACTGAATTATTTTGAACTGTTAACAATTTCAAAACTGCATTACATAAATAAACATATAATGTATATACTAAATTGATATGGAATTTTTGTTGCCTTTGTTATTGTTTTCCTACAGAATGGATTTGTAGATTGTTTTCCAAACCTTAAGTTTATTAGTCTCATAATAGTAATCTCATGATTTATAACTCTAATTAAGAAGCATTCATTTACCATGACTTGAAACAGTTGTCCTTTTCAATATCTGTGAAGCATTAATTGCAAAAGGTAATTAAGAGGACCTCTAGGTAATCTAGATTTGAATGAAAGAGGCAACTTCTTACTTTGAATTTAAATTAAAGTAAAGAAGATGAGTATCGAGATCTATTTTGCATCTGTTGCCTAAAAATACATTTTTCCCTCTCCCCAAGGATTGGTGCACTACACTTAGCTATATCTTAGACCCATGATGGCAAACCTATGGCACATGTGCCAGAAGTGGCATGCAGAGCCATCTTTCTGGGCACTCCAGCCATTGCCTGTTACTCTTCTGGGTTCTGGTGTGCGCATGCATGCAGTCCAGCTGGTCTTTGTGCGTGCGGGTGCACTGAAAACCAGAAAAGCAGCTCCTGGCGTGCATGTACACACCAGCAAGCTGGTCTTCTGGTTTCTGCCACACATCTCTGGCATGCATGCGTGCCAGAAACTGAAGATCAGGTGGATAGCGCACAAGAGTGGAACACTGGAAACCGGAAGACCAGTTGGCTGGCGCGTATGCATATGCTGGAAACTGGAAGCTCAGCTTCCCAGCACATGCATTCACACTGGGGAGCTGCTCTTTTGGTTTCCGGCACTCCCTTCCATGCATGCCCATGCTCCTGTTTTGGCACTCATTGCTGAAAAGATTCACCAACACTGTTATGAACTAATAAAAGCGCTTAAATAAAGTTTTAACAAAGCTTAAAGAAAAAGCAGGGTTCTAATCCTGCACTTCTGATTGGCCGATAATAGCGATATCGGATTGGTCCGTTCTGGAAAATCTGATTGGCTGTTAACAAGCCACTCTCATTGGTTCAAGAGTTTTTTTTTTTTTTAAACAAATTTTATTAATTTTACAGAAAACACAATAAAACATAAACAAAACTAAAAGATCTTTTCTGAAGGTTGTCTGATCCCGGGTTGAAACTCTTCACACAGACACAAATTCAAACATCATATTCACTTTATATATCCTTCCATATCTTATTATCATTTTCTTTTATATATATATATATATATATATATATATATATATATATATATATATATATATATATATATATATATAAACCATTTTTATCAATTTTATATAAACAATGCACAAGGCATAACAGCTCATAAGTTCTTTTCTAAGAAAAAATAATAAAAGAAGAAAACCAATAGAACATAACAATTCCAAATTATAGTATCAATACTTTATCTATTTAACTTCATATCTTATCCCAACTTCTCCTTTTCATCCAAATTATTTCTTATTAATTAAAAAATTTTTTTTGCCTTTTTTCAATATACAAAATCCCCCCCAAAAAAAACATAACAAAACCTTTATATATCCTTTCATATCTTATTACCATTTTCAATAATATTCTTTGTCTGTTCTATTTCCAACTATCCATTCATCTTTTTTCTTTTATTATACTTCTCCTATACACCAATTGGAGTAACGTCTATAACTCATTACCCTAACTTAAAAATACTTCATATAACAATTTTTCTTGGGATTCTGTTTAATAAATTCTAAAATTACACAATGAATTTTATACTCTAAATACACATATAAAAAACACAATCTTATGTACCCTCCAGAATCCCTCTTTTATCCTAAATTAAATTCACCCATTGTCTCTGAATAAACTTTTTTTCTTTAGATCTTGCTTCCCCCCATTGAGGCTTCTCCTCCCCCCCTTTCTCTCTTGCTTATTCTTCTCCTTGCCCTTTTTACCCCCTTGTCTTTCCTCCTCCCTTTTCTTACTCCCTTTCCTTTGCTTTCTAACCTTGCCTCCACCTTTCCGCTCATTTTTCTCTTCTTTGGTTGTTTTTATAATTCTTAAAATCCCCTTTTTCTTATCCTTTTTCTCCTCCTCCCCGAAAAGAACCCATTGTTCACCAAAGATGGCTTCTTCTTCCTCTTCTTCTTTGTCCCAGTCCTTCTGCTGCATAGTCAACTTTTCATAAGTACATAACACCATTTCTAAGAATTGAAACAAAGTGCCCAAAGTATCTTCCTTTTTATATTTTTGATATTCAGTCTTTAGTTCATCCACAAGCGATGCCATCATGAAAAAAGAAACTTTTCCCAAAACAACCACAAATATTTTTAATCAAAAATAATTCCAAAAAAAATTTCCAAAAATTAATACTTTTCTTCCTTCTTCTCTTTCTCTTTCTGGGGTTAATGTTTAATCAAAGAGGTCCAATTACCATACACCTTTCTTTGGGATTCTAGACAATCTCCTCCTTTTTCAGCTTCTGCTCCAATTTTTTTTCCTCTCCCTTCCCACTTGCAATATCAATTTTAAATAATCAGAAATCCATACCTCTAATAAGGGTTTTCCAATTTCTTAAGTTTTTCAATGTCCAGAAACCCTTTTGTCCCTTAGCTTCAACTTTCAGAATAATTCACTTTCAATGTCCAATATGTCCAAACATATCTGCTGTTTCCATGGGGTAGGAGAGTGAAGAAAAAAAAAAGTTCCCTTTAACAGCTTCTCCGCCGCTTTCAATCTTCTTAGGGATACAATGTATCCTCCAGCAATTCAAACAGCTCAGTTCCAAGAAATTTGAAAGATGTTACTTGACCCGGATCAGACAGCACTTTCACTCTTCTTACTTCCTCCAGCGCAATCTTACCTGGTTGCTGGCTTCTTCGTGGCGGCCATTGCTGACCGCCACTCCACCGCCTTGGGAAAAAGGGGTTTTTCCGGAGGAGAAGGGGGTCTGCGACACCCCCAACCCCCTGTCCGACTCCCCTCTCTCTTCAGCTGTCCCTACAGGGCAGCCATATCCCCCTGACCCATCTGGATCGGGGGTACCTCGGTGGCTAGCACAGCAGGAATCGCGAGCTGTCGCGAATTCCTGCTGCCCCGAAGCCACGCGAAACCGGAAACTTCTGGTTCAAGGGTTTTATACTTCCATGTTCTCATTGGCTAATAGGTCAGCAGCCTGCCCTATAAAAGGGCTGTTGCTGCCCTAGGTTTTTGCTCTGTTCACGATGATTAATAAAGAGTTGAAGTTCACTGTTCACTGCCTCGTCTCTGTTCCTTGCACCCATGCGCAGAACTTAACACTGGCAATGAAGGTGGGATGTGGAGACATCAGAGCTGACTGAAAACTACAGAGCACCAAACAGAGCACGTGGCTGAAGGCACATCGACAATGGAACCATGTCCGGTGGCGCCATACCACCCGCTCCATTTGATCTGGCACAAGAAGACTGGGACTCATACATAGACCAGTTCCAGATGTTTCTGGAAACCAACAACTTGAAGGATGTCACTACAGGAAAAAAGCGAGCAGTGTTCCTGACCCATTAGGGCCTGCCGTCTTTAAGATGGCCAAGGCACTAGCGAAACTGGCTGAGGTGAAAACCATGGACTGGGACATCCTCGCGCCCCTTCTACAGGCCCACTATGCACCTGCCATACCAACGCTTGTCCGAAGACATGAATTTTACCAGAGGGACCAGCGGAAGGGAGAGAGCGTTGCAGATTTCATCGCGGATCTCCGGAACCTGGGAGGCCTCTGTGAGTTCGCAGACCTCGAAGAAGCTCTGAGAGACCGAATAGTTCTGGGATTAGATGACCAGACAATACAGAGCAAGATCATGGCAAAGGGGGACATCAACCTTGCTGATGTCATCAAAGACGCTACTGCAGCAGAAGCAACCAGGAAGTTGGCCGCCCGAATGCGCTACACCAACGCATCGCTCCATCAACTTGCCAATGATACCTCACCTCGCCTAGAGAGGCACACAACAGCGGCCCACCATGAGGACCTCGAATCACCATCACCAATGTGATGAGGAGGAGGTCAACCGGCTCCGGTCTGAACGTGACCAACGCCATCAGCAGAATCAAAGAATACCGCACCAATGCGCAGGTTGTGGGACAAACCACCCTCGATCAGACTGCAAATTCCTCGACACGCTCTGCCATTTCTGTGGGAAAAGAGGCCACATCGGGAAGGGCTGTAGAAGCAAGCAAGGATTCAGCCCCCTTCAGAGGAGAAACAACTACCGCCAGACCACAGAGAATCGCCTTAAGCCTCGTTGGGTACCTTTTGCCCTTAAACCAAAAATTGAGGAGCAGCTTGATAAATTAATAGCCCAGGGTATTTTAGAACCAACTGACCACGCTCGTTGGGAAACCCCAATTGTAACACCCATCAAACCGGATGGATCGTTAAGGATTTGTGGGGACTACCGGGCTACCCTTAATCACGCCCTTCAACAGAATGCTTACCTGGTGCTGGTGGTACAACACCTTCTCCATTCCCTGGGGGGAGGAAAAGTCTTCGCTAAATTGGATTTAGCACAGGCCTACCAACAACTGCCTGTAGTTAAAAAAACCACAGAGGCACAGACGATCGTTACGCACCGAGGCACCTTTAAGTGCAACTGACTCCAATTCAGAGTGAGCGTAGCCCCAGGGATTTTTCAAAGTTTGATGGAGAGACTCTTGCAAGGGATCAAGGGGGTCGTGCCATACTTTGATGACGTTTTAATTGCTGCCCCGAATAGAGAAATACTAGAAAAGCGGCTTAAAATGGTCCTCCAGAAATTTAAAGACTCTGCCCTTAAGGTTAAAAAAAAATAAATGTCAACTGTGTACAGACAAAGTAGAGTTCCTGGGGTACCTAATCGATAAACAGGGCATCCACCCCACTAATAGCAAACTGAGGGCAATCAAAAATGCCCCAAGACCCAGAAATAGAACTGATCTCCAAGCTTTCCTGGGGCTCATTAACTTTTACAACATCTTCTTGCCCCAGAAAGCGACCGTAGCTGAGCCCCTACATAGATTTCTTGACAAAAAAGCAACCTGGGTCTGGGGACACTGCGAGGAGCATGCATTCCGACAAGTGAAAAACTTACTAACTTCAGATGCTATTTTAATGCAGTATAACGAGACTCTCCCCTTAACAATTACATGTGATGCATCACCGTTTGGAGTAGGAGCCATTTTGAGTCATGTGTTACCAAATGGTAGTGAAGCCCCTATTGCCTATTTTTCAAGGAGCTTATCAAAGGCTGAACGTAACTATAGCCAGATCGACAAAGAGGCTCTTGCTGTTGTATCTGCTGTGAAATGGTTTCATGAATATGTGTATGGATGAGTTTTTACTATTGTTACCGACCACAAACCTTTGCTAGGGATTATAGTGGGAGACAAGTCAACCCCCTATATATTGTCACCTAGAATGACTCGCTGGTTGGAGTTTTTAGCTGCGTACAACTATAAATTACAACACCGCCCAGGGAAAGCCATTCCCCATGCTGATACATTGAGCTGTGCCCCACTTCCGGAAACCGTCGACGACCCAGCTCCAACCCTCACGACACTCCAGATTGAAATGCTACATTCACCACCGCTAACAGCCAGAGACATTGCAATTGAAACAAAACGAGATCCTATCTTGGCCTGAGTTCTTAGCTGGGTCGAAAGAGGATGGCCAATAAAACAAACCTCTGACGACTTCACCCCTTTCAGAAACCGGCAGACAGAACTTTTTTCGCAAAAAGGATGAATCCTATGGGGAGATAGAGTCGTCGTCCCAGAGTGGTTACAACGAGCAGTATTGAGAACATTGCATGACGGTCACCCCGGCATCGTGCGCATGAAAGCGCTCACAAGAAGATACGCATGGTGGCCAGGCATCGACAAACAGATCGAAGCCTGGGTAAAGACTTGTGTAAAGTGCCAAGAAGTCAGCAGTGCCCCACCTAGAGCAAATCCAACAGAATGGGAAACCCCCCGGGGGCCATGGTCCCACATCCACGTTGATTTTGCGGGACCTACTAAAGGACATACGTTCCTCCTAACAGTGGATTCCTATTCCAACTGGCTCGAGATCCACGAAATGAAGAATATTACAACGGAGTCCGTCATCTGAAAATTGAACAGGCTATTCGCAACGCACGGACTGCCAGACGTTCTGGTTTCCGACAATGGACCCCAGTTCACCGCCCTGGCATTTGAACAATACTTAGTGGATCGGGGCATCCGCGATGCGCTAACTTCGCCAGCGCACCCTGCGGCTAATGGCAGGGCCGAGCGCATGGTACAATTTGTTGAAAAAACTCTCCACAAAATGGACTATGGGGACATTGACGAAAAAATAAACAGAATACTCCTACTCCAACACATCACTCTGCACAGCGTCACCAACAAGACGCCAGCTGAACTGTTGATGGGACGCAAGCTCCGTTCCCACCTCGACCGGCTTCACCCATCCTACGAGCCAGAGAAACCCTGTGGATCTAACGGAAAATGCCGTGAATTCAAGGTAGGTGACTTAGTTTTCACTAAAAACCTCTCCGGTGAACCATTATGGGTCGAAGCAACTGTAATTCAAATCACCGGGCCCAGATCATACCATGTGCAAACCTGCAACGGAAAAATATGGAAACGCCATATAGATCAGCTTCGCTCTAGGCTACAACCCAGTTCCCACGACTCCTGTGACTCCCAAACTGAGGGAGGAGGGGATGTCGAAGAAACCAAATTTGAGATGGTGGAGAGCAGAAGCAAAGGAAGTCAGCGATCGGGCGTGATAAATGAAGAAGAATCAGGGAGGGGTATGTCCTCGCCACAGAGGAATACCTCAACGGAGGCTAGCCTGCAAAGATTGGACAGAATTAGCAACAACGACAGAATTAGCGGCACCAGTCGTCCAGTGAGAATGCAGAATCGCCGGTACCAGATATGTCCAAAAACATCCCACCGAAGCCAGACTGCAGATGGGAACCGGTGGGACAGCGCAAATCTAATAGACGGTTAAAACAACCCACATTACGTCACCGCACCCCTCAAACGGAACCCGGGGGGAAGGGGTATTATGAACTAATAAAAGCGCTTAAATAAAGTTTTAACAAAGCTTAAAGAAAAAGCAGGGTTCTAATCCTGCACTTCTGATTGGCTGATAATGGCGATATCGGATTGGTCTGTTCTGGAGAATCTGATTGGCTGTTAACAAGCCACTCTCATTGGTTCAAGGGTTTAACACTTCCATGTTCTCATTGGCTAATAGGTCAGCAGCCTGCCCTATAAAAGGGCTGCTGCTGCCCTAGGTTTTTGCTCTGTTCATGATGATTAATAAAGAGTTGAAGTTCACTGTTCACTGCCTCGTCTCCGTTCCTTGCACCCATGCGCACAACTTAACAAACACTGTCTTAGAGTATTGTTTATTTTAGCAGGGGAAATTCCCACTCTTGAATATCCTACCCACTTTACTATTTTCAGGGAATGGGGAATGGGAGATCAGCAGAGTTGCTTAGTACTTGCCTAATTTGAAAAGGGTATAACCTGAGACTCTTGACTTCTTGCTGAGGAATATAAGGCAGCTAGGTTTCAGGGAATTAGTTTATTGAATTGTGAACAGGAAGAGTTAAGATGAACCTTCCAAGACAGTGAAACAACAACCAAAAGCAGCTATGTGTTCTGAGAGGCTGCTTGCTCAACTGTGAGGGCTAGAAAGTCAATTTCCTATATAATTTGTAACTTCAGCAGGTACAGCATATCTTGAAAGCTGCTGATTGTCCAATGTACTATGTGTGGGCTAGTTAAGTGACTGTTTTCTGTCAAGTAAGCATAAACTTTGAAAGGAATATAAGGGAGACCCATTTGAGGAACTGAACAAATGTATATGGAGAATGATTTTTTTTATTTTTTATTTATTTTGTCAAGCAATTATAAGATAACAGGTATAAGTATAAACATGGTTATGAATGCATGAAATGGATATATATAAGAAAAATAAAAAGAAACAATAAAACAGGGATGGTAGGCACGTTGGTGCGCTTATGCACGCCCCGTACAGACCTCTTAGAAAAGGGGTGAGGTAATCGTAGACAGTCTAAGGTTAAAGTTTTTGGGGTTTGGGGAAGAAACCACAGAGTCAGAAAAGAAGAATAAATAAATAAATAAAAGCCTTTCCAAAGGCTGTTCTAAAAGGTAAAAGAGAAGAGGAATTAATAGGAGTCTGAGATGTGCAATGTTTACAGAATATTTGTCTTTCTTCCTAAAAAAAACTTGCAAACTTGGTATAGTCCTGGAAAAAAGCCAGAGAATTAGCCGACACTTAATGGCCACACTTCAACTGATAAGAAAGAAGAAGGATGTATCAGTTCAAAGAAAGGAAGCATTACAATAGAACCTGATCGTGACAGAAATATTCCATAAGGAAGATTATCAAATGGAGGAGTAAGCCCAATGGATGAGAGTAAAGATCAGACATAAGAGACACAAATCATGTTCTGTCTCACTGGAGCTCAGAAATAGTTTTCGGGTCCTCTCAAAGTAAACAGGCTCTGAGTGTTCAAAAAATAAAAAAGAAGCACTGTAAGAGAGTAAATCCCTAGCACAACACAACTGTTCGAAGACAAAGAGAAAAGTCAATACAGCTGACAGCTAATGAGTATCAGCAACTGAAACAAATGCATGCTAACATAAGTCTATTAGATTGTTGTCTTTCAGGGCCAAGGATCAGAACATAACAGAATGTCTTCTAAGAAAGCAAGTGCTTTCTTGCTAATACATGTGGGACATAGAATACTGAAGAGAAGTGATTCAAACATATCACTATAGATTTTGAAAAAAAAATCTCGGGAAAAAATAAATAAAACTGTGGTGTCCTTAGCTAGGATTCTTACTCATTTTTCTAGTCCATAGAAAAAGAAAGATGAATATAGTAGATCAGTTTCTAACTTCCAAGTGGTACTGAAGAGATTTTGCTTTCTGAGACAAACATCTGAATTACCTACATGGTACCTCACAAGAACTTATAAAAATGTATTTGACCAAAACATGACCAGCTTCATTAGAACAGCTTTATAAAGAGTGTTGGGGGGGTTGCAGAGGAGGGAGGGTGAGGAAGTGGAAATTAAAATCCTGAAGGAAGGATGTCAAGTAAAGATTTCTGCATAATAAAATCTGAAAGAATTGATCGATACAGTTCATGGCTTCTTTTTTTTTTAAATATTGCAATGCTCAGAGTAAAATGTTCAGAGAAATAAAACAGATGAGTCTAAACTATAAATTGAAAGAGCCAAATATAATTTAATAGGCACAAAGGAAACCTGATAGGGTGGCTCTCATGACTGAAATATACATGAAGAAAACATATGATAAAAAGAAACAGAAGAAACCATGTTATTCATACATCCAAATGAATGAGTCTCGCAATGCTATAGAGACTATCAGGATTAAAATAAAGAAATAAAAGTAATGCTGTTTTACGTGTCTATCACCCCATCTATGCGAAAGAGGATATAGATGTTGTCTTCCAAAAGCAAATTGCTATTCTTTTGAAGAGGCATAAAATGGCAGCAATCAGAAAATTTAATTGTTCTAATACCTACAGAGACAAATTCTTAAAAAGCATAACTATTTTTCTTTGTTTCTTTGTATAAGTTATGTATTTTATCAACATTAGTATAGATGAAAATTTTTATTTTCCCTAAAATATTTATCCAATAAAATGTAAAATAAAAGTTACAGGCATATTTGTTTTGAGTTCCTATTTCTTTGAGAATATTCTTTATTTGTTTCAAAATAATCAATGAAATTCATCTATTTGGTGATTAAATCAGCTGACCATTTGATAATTTCACAATATTCTCATTTCAGTATTCAGAAAGTATGAAGTAAATGATGTCATAAAACAACAAGCAACGTTTGTCATAATTTTTATTTATTTGTACAATGAAGTTTCATTTCAATCTAAAGTGATATAGATAGAATGTAACCCAATTTTTGTTTGGTAATTTGGCTAACATTCTAGAAGATTCTGTTGAATAAGGGTGACTTATAGTCCTAGCAAATCACTAACACAGTTAGTGCAGCTTAATACTGCTTGAGTAGGACTAAAGATAGAATATCTGAATTAAATTGTGATGCAATCTTTATATCTGGTGTTGATTTTGGACCTGTTAAACTGAATAAGCTTCTTGGGTGAGAAGCAAAACATCTTCAAGGAAAACGTCCAGTTGCCTTTTGGAAAAAGCATATTTCAGACAACCATGACCTGAATGATTGAGAATCGCCACAGATAGACCTGTTAAGACCTTTCTTATGTTGTTGCTCAATGAAAAAGTGTGGATGACAAACTATCCATATCACTTTAGATTTAAATGAAACTTCATTGTACAAATAAATAAAAATTATGACAAACGTTGCTTGTTGTTTTCTGACATCATTTCCTTCATACTTTCTGAATACTGAAATGAGAATATTGTGAAATTATCAAATGGTCAGCTGATTTAATCATATTTCTGCCACACTACAGAAGATGGATAGCAACCACTCATTCTATAAGTGATTAGCAAAAGCCTAATAAATCTGTTTTATATTATTAATTGCAGAATTAATACATATAAAGGGGTAGTAGAAAATCAAATTTCTGAAGTTCAGTTGAAACTCCTACACTGAGAAAAATTATGATCATTGTAAGAATTAAGATACTGTATTTTTATGTAGTAATATTTTTCATTTTCAAATGTAATATACAGTATGAAAAAATGAATATTACTTTTACAATATGATTGATAAGTCTGAAGAATAGTATTCCTAAAATATTATATTCATTTATACTTACGACATTCTTCAGGTTCATCTGATCCATCTCCACAGTCATCAACAGTGTCACATTTCCACCAAAATGGAATACATTTGTCAGTCTTGCAGCGGAACTAAAGGAAAAAAGTGTGATAGAAAAAATTTCAAAATAGATATACAAAGATGTGTGTGTCTGTCTATATATATTGTAAGTAGAATAAAAAATCAGTGACTAGAATCTGATATACTTGAAATGTAATTTTAATTATTGTAAGCAACTTTTAAAAGTCTCATTCTTTCATGCTTATAAATCTATTGTATTTGCTACAATAATATATTTCTGAGAATTAAATATATAGTATAGTGTTACAATTTTTTAGAAGTGACACATATCTCAAAATATGTAAATATACTTAAAAGGAGATACTGAAAGTATTTTTTTTTAAATCTTCCATTCCAAACAATATACATACTTGACTGGCTGTGCAATTTGATAAGCAGGTCTTATTATCTGCTGCGAGGTAAAAATTGGTAGGACAGGCACAAGTGTGAGTTTTGTTTGGGGCAACAAGGCACAGATGACTACAGCCACCATTATTTAATGTACATGTATGTTTAGCCACTAGAAATGCAAACAAATAACAGTTAAAACATACCATAAAACTCAAGACTAATTCTAAAACTGTAATATTTCTAGTTTAAAGATTCATCCAACATGTCTGACACCTCCATTTTAGAAATATTATTTTAAAAAATAAATAAGAATAATAAATTATGAAAATTAAATTGTTACCACTTTTCTATAAAAATAGTTTGTATGACATAAATCATTTTATAAAACTAATTCAGACAACTATTGGTCAATAACAGCTGTGTTTAGATATCTCCTCACATAAACACAAAAAAAGGAATTGAGTGCACACTACTTGAAGAAAGTAGAGTGTACACACGGTTCCTTTTTTGTGTTTATGTCCCAATGAAACAACCATGGAAACATGGAGAATTTCTGCAGTGCAGACATTGTTATGTGTAAGCCTCCACCTTCCATGGAAGTTTATACACTGCATGAAAAGTTTCCCTGCTCCAGAAAATATGTGTTTGCTTTTGAAGATTGGCTTTGCAATATTATTATTGGTATAATAAAAAGGGAAAGATAACGCTCACTACTCATCGTGTTGAATTCTGCACAAAATATATTGTATGAATACAGCTAAAGAAAGTTCTAAATTTGAATTACAGTGAATTCTACACCTCAGTCCATTTCTAGTTATCCAGGAAAGATTATTTGGAAGATGTTTCTGACCCAGGAGGAATCTGATCATTATACCAATATTAAAAATGCTGTATTCATTTCTATCCACAATCTGTTACAAGAACTAGGGAGAATGAAGGAAGCTCAGTAAGTTATTAAAAGCTGTATCTGTAATTCACCATATTCAATCATAATCATAATAGGTATTTTGAAGAGTAGCCAGTTCTCTAATGTCTATTTTACTTCTCTAACAATCTTAAACACTAAATAGTTCATGGTTATTATTAAGCAGAATTGAGTAAAAAGTCTGGTAACAAGAAAGAGTCATTTGTTTGAGTGAATATGTGACTTAAAAAATCAGTTCTTACCATTAGGCTGCCTAAATGAATGATACACTTGAATATCAGTTATGGCATGCCATGAGTTAATCAGGGCTACTTTATCTGCTCCAGTGATTTTGTGGGCACGGTTGACAGTCTTTGTTTTTCCATCTGTCCAGTATATATAGTCTTCAAATAATGTTAGAGCAATCACCCCTAGAACATGTTGATTAGGGACTGCAATAGAATATAATAACATTATTGTTGCATTTTGAGAAAGACTGATAGTTAAAATATTTTGATTGCAAAATCTACCCTAAAAGTGCCTTCTTTGGAGGTCTGGCTGTTATGCCTGAAGTTGCTTCAAAATCACTATGACTACATATTTATCTTGTTTGTTATAAGTCTTTTAGTCTCTGCCTTCTTTGGAAAGACTTTTAACAGTTGTTTCACTTTTAGTTTTCTCTTCACTGAATACTTTGTGACATTTTCTCCATTTGCTGAATTATTATTCTAATCTAGTCAATCATCCTGTCTGTATTTCCTCTATATATATTTTTAATCCGTATTTCCTTCTGCAATTCCTAAGTTTCATCTAAGTATCTTCTGAGGATAAAGAATTACCCCAAATCTGACAATCCATTAAAACAGACACTCAAATGATGTAAACTAAGAAGACCTCTTACTAAACTCTACTACAAAGGTACAGGGCAAATATAGAAAGTCAAATTCAGCAAACAATGTGGAGGATATCTTTTAAAACATTTTCTCTCAAGAAAGAAAGTAAAAATATTGGCAGAAATCAAAGCAGACAATCCTGGGCAGCAAGGTGATAACAGTTACTCTATTGTGTTACTATTTGGATAGAATAATTCCTGTTGAAAATACCCCAATTTTAGATATCCTCATAGTAGTATGAAAACAATAATCACTCCAATTTCCTGTGCCAAGCAATTTAAAACTTTAAAAATCATTATCCAATTGAAACTCTGCCTACAATTAACGGCACCTTTTCATAAGGAATTATGTTATGAATATGAATATACACATATTATTGAACAGGAGAGGGGTTTTTTTTCCAGAAAAATAAAAACAGTTGTTAAATCAGACAGCTGTCAACAGCTCATAAAACTTTGTAGTGCAAATATTCAGGATAAGGTATTTGACAACACAGAGGTGGAATTAATGTAAAAACTAAAGATTTATCTCATAAGATCATACTATGCGATTGGGACAACCAATGGTAATGTGATTTGTGGGATGACCAGTCAATCACTGAATCCAATATTCCCCTTTAGGTCATCCCACAGATCTGCATTACATAAACAATGAAAGTATCCCTCTTTCTCCCTTGTCCTTATTTTTATACAGTTGCCAGTGACAATTTAATGACAAAGGAATGAACTGGTATGATTTAAATACAGAGTTTCGACATATGACATGAATAGCATAAGTTGAAATGAAGTTTTACTGATTAACTAATTCCATGTAAATATATCTAACTTTCAAATAATGTCATACTGTAAATGAAAGCATCAATTTATTAATTGGCAAAAATATGAGAATGAATAATTTTGTTACAAAGGCAAGTGTTTTTCATACTATGTTGTCCTTAGCTTCTTCATATACAGCATGTATCAAAAGTCAAACCTCATAGGCCTAACACAATATGTTTTATTTGTTTTTTCACACAAAATATTCATGTACACGAATGTCCAAAGATCAAACAAGTAAGGAAGTGTTTAGAATAAAATGACAAGCAATGTGATCTTTTAATATAATTTATAGAGTAAAATGTCTATGGGATTTGACTTTAGGTATTTGTATTGTTTTAGAAAATGTAGATTATAAAAGAAAAGTTTTCCAAATACAACAAATTTGGCAAAAGAACAAGCTGTAATAGTTTGTTTCTTGGAATGTAACTAACCTTTACTTCTGCGGGTTCCATCCATATTAGCAAATTCAATATGATTTTCATCAGCCCAGTATAATCTTCTATTGACGTAGTCTATTGTAAGAGCCATGGGTCTAGATATCTCTGTTTCTATCACAATTGTCTGATTAGAGCCATCCATGCCAACTCGTCCAATATGAGGATATTCACAGCAATCAATCCAATACAAATAACTAGAAACAAATTCATAAATATGGTTTTACTGTGTAAATAATAATACAACCAGTATAATTGAAATTTTACAATCTACCAAGTTGTATGTAGCATTTATTTTTAAGTATCACATTGTTCACTATCAATGAGCTAAGCTGATAAATTCTGCTAATTCAGAACTGACAGACTCTATTCTCTCTCAAAAGAGTTGATAATTTACTTAATGTCGCTCAAAACCTTAAGGTCTGAGTTATGTTTCTTTTACTGAATTGACTCTATATATTCACCCATAAAGCAAGAGATAATATGATCTTACAACGGCAAAAGAAAAAGTGTACAATGGATTGAATTTTTTAAAATGTCCCATTCTTTCTTGTATCTTTTTTTATGATAATTTATTAAATCAAAATCTTTCCCTGTGCAATTTAATTTACAATGTTCAGCACTGAATGGAAAAAATATTTGGAGCTAAAAAATGGCATAGGATTTGCAATCCATTAGCCAATATATCCCTCATCTGTCATTTTTTTTCAATGAGCAAAACATTATCAAATAATGCTACCCAAACTATTTTCTGTTGTGTCTCAATAATTAATCATGTATTAACTCCTCCCTACTCAAGAAAATCTGTTTTTATGATTTTTTTTATATTTGTATGTTTTGTTACATTGTAAACCTCTCAGGGCCACTTCAAACTGAGAGATTGATGGCATATAAATTTAATAAAATAAATAATAAAAAAATAAATGGTCACACAATTTCAGTGTGTTCTGTGATATTGAAAATATTCTGCATCCTTTGGGGGCTACCCTAAATTTAAAGTAAAGTAAAGTATAGGTGCAATATAATTCTCCCACGTATTTCATTTCTGTTATCCCAGTCTTACCTAAATGAGATATCAGCAAAATAATTTGCTGTTCAACAATATGAATCAGCATAACACAAGTTATTGATCTTCCTGCAGTTTTAATACTATGTTCATCTTCCACTATTGCTTCATTTAATATATATAACATATAGGTTAAATAAATAAGGAAAGAAGATACAATTTCATCTCACTCCTTTGGCAACCTGGAGTTAATCTGTTTCACTATGTTCTGTCCATACTGTGGCTTCTTACTTGTGTATAAGTTTCTCATACTATTAGATGTTCCTGGGTTGCCAATTTTCTATGCACTTTTCATAATAGAATATTATGTATAGTTTCTGATTGCTATTAAGATATTAATTAAGTAAATATTGGTCAGAAAAAAGGCAATCAACATGATTAAGAGATCACATGAAGAAAATTATATTGGTCACAGGGCTTCAGTATATAACTGAGGGACTAAAACAAAAGGATATTCATTAAAGTTTTGCTGGTTCTTCCTCACCAAACATCTGGGGAGAATCCAAATGAATGAGGAACATTGGTCAAGAAGTTATCTTGAATTTTGATTTCAATCTTATGAAAGATGAATTCAACAAATGTTTATAAGCACAACTTCTTTGAGGTGACCATTCTTGCATTGTCAAATTTTCAGGTTTTCCCCTGATATACTTCTATGGAATAGCTAATAAAATAATGGGTATCTGAAAGAGGCAAAGGATATCACATGCATCCTGACATTATCAATATGAATTATATGCACATAATTTTGCATTATAATTATATTGTATATAATTCATGCCATTTGTATAATGTCATGTACATAACATTATTTGACATTGTGATTTCCATTGGATACCTATATACATTCCACAGTCACATGGAACTTCAGTGGAGATGTATAGTAGTTAATGACTTTTAAATAATATTTTTAAAAAATCACTCAGCTGAATTAATTCACCTGTCATTAGCTATCAGACATTCAAATTTATGATGGACAAATTTGTGATTATTATTTGGGGACAACCTGAAATTTTCAAATATTAAATATAACAATTATTTCCATTATCTTTCATTTTAGCTACATTAACTCCAAAAATGCTTCCCTTTAAACATTACTCTTGTTGAGAAGGATATACTTCCTTATAAACATTCTCCAAACCAGAAACAATCAATTGCACTATTAATTTGTATGATAACTCCATACCCAATTTGAGGATCTAAAGAGAGATCTCTAGGGAACTTCACCCTTTTGCTCACAAGAACAGTGGGATACAAGCCATTGATTTTGGATACTTCAATCATCCTTTTTTCTGTGTCAGACCAATAGAGATTCTTTCCAACCCAGTCAACTGCTAATGCATTAGGAACAGCTGTGTTATGAACTACCTAGAGAAATGAAAACTGTATAAGTATCAGAACATACACTTAAAAATAGTGGAAAGTCCATTTTCATTTCCTTGAGATGAGAGTAAATAATTATACTACACTGGTAAATACAATTATGCAATTGGAAAGTTCTTAATTTTGAAAAATATTTGAGAGAAAATATATTAATTCTTAAAGCATACTACAATTAACCAACATCAACAGAAGGCATTACATGGTAATTTTATTCCTGTTTTACCACATTTTTTCTTTCACTAAAAGTCCCTGCAAGTTTTTTGGCAAGATTTTTCATTATCTCCTGATTCAAGGTCATCCAGCTGACTTTGTGCCTGAGGCAGGATAAGAACTCAGAGCTTCTGGTTTCAGAATTTATGCCTTAACCATTACATCAAATTGTTTCTCACCACTTAAATTACTGCACTTAATTACTGCACTTAAATATTCAGTTTAGGCATATCCCAATGAATTCTTTCTCTGATGTGCAGAATCCCATCTCATATTCTTAGAGGTTTCTTCACATCCAAATACATAACAACTTAGTTACCTGCTTTTCTTAAACACATAACAGCAGTCAGCAATATGATTTACTAAGTGACACTATGAAAGATAACTATTGGAAACTTCCCAAGATTTACTTTTATAAACAGGAAAGAAATGGGTTGATGTCGAGGTAACAAAAACTATCAGCCAAAGCACTCCAAGTGGTACTGGTTGCACAGATTCTTCCATCTTCACCACCTCCAGTTCCTAAAGGTTAAGGTAGTCAGCCCCATTTCGGTCTATCAGTATGAAATTATTATGGACAATTTTATCAAACAAATCGCCTCATTGGCTGCTGCTATATCTACAAATTTAAATTTTCTTTGGGCCGTGAAAAAGTACTAGTGTAATCTTTCAGATTATAGGAAATGTAAGGAAAAAATGAACTGGGGTTGAGTATTTATCTGTCCATTCATCTAAATTATGATCAATTATCTACTCTGAAATATTAAAAGTTCACTTTTTTCCCTAAACTAAACTTCCTTGGCAAAATTGTCTATTATCAATGTTATTTATACATAATCAGCTAAAAAAAATGTTTCCGTCAACTTTTGGAAAAGCCATGACAGACTACAATTTAGTGAATAAAACTAAAACTGTGCAAAAATGAGAAGATGGGTTTGGGACAGTTCTAAAAGAAGAAAAGTATAGTTATGGATAGAAACATAATGTTGATCTTAATTCAGGCATTCATTGAGAAACCTTGACATGAATTAGGTTTGCTGAAAACTCTCATCAAATCTAACTTTGAGTAGGATGGGAGATCTGTAAAAATACACAATTGGTTTTGAATGACAAATTACATAAATATGAAGTACAAAAAGAAAATCCTGTACAAATAAATGAAAGATATATTCTTTCTGTATTATATAGGGAGAATTCCCCATTTATTTCTTGGTTTTTTTCCACTGTAATCACTATATTCTTCATTTAACTCAATCTGCCTGATACTTTAAATCAGAGAATACATTGGATTTGCATTTCATTTCAATTTCCACAATATGCTTTTTTATCTCATTATTGTACATAGAGGCACTAATTAAATCATAGTTCAAAAAGAATTTTGATTTGAAATATGAATACACCTGGATATCAGTTTCTATTGTAATTAAATCAATTTCTAAAAAAAACAAACTTCACCTGGAAAACAGTCTAGAAATAAAACTAAGTCTAGAAACTAAGTCTAGAAATAAAAAGCAAAAGAACAGGGAATTATTATCAAGAATTCTTAAATAAGGTAGAAGTTCAATTGGATTAAATGCAACAGATATTATGAAATATGTCATATCCTGAACAAGCTATATGTTTTATAATCCTATGTATCAATTGTTTAATATTTTGATTAAGAACATTAAAGAAAATACATATTGGCTAAGCCTATATAACCAGGGACGGTATTCTACTGGTTCAGCCCAGTTTGGTTCAACCGGTAGCTCCAAGGATCAAATGTGAGTGAACTGGTTCGCTCCAACAATCATCTCCTGGGCCTGCCCCAGCTCTATTCTGACCTTTATTTCCTGGTTTTGAAGCTCAGCTGCTTTGTACGGCACAGCGGATTGTCACACATCAACTGTTTAACACACAGAGAGAGTGCAGGATTGCAGGACAAGGTCAGTAGCAAAGCCTCTGTGAGTGCACAAAGCGCTCCCACCAAGCCATGCCCACATAATTGGTGGTAAAATTTTTGAATCCCACCACTGCTATATAACCTGCTCAGAATTACCTCAAACTGCAAGATGCATAGCAGGTAAATTTAATGAATAAATAGTTTGACTAGATGCAAATTCTTAAAGATTTACACTAGCACAAATACAACTAAAATATATATGCTTTTAAATTAGTATTTGAACCTTAACTGTTTATCACCCAAGAAAAACAATTGCAGTTGTGCAACTTAAAATCGATTTGTAGAGTAGGGGGGAAATAGTTTCATCCAGACTTAGTTACACTCTATATAAATTAAGTTAAATTAATCATGATTAATCTGTTCCATAGTTTCAATATATGTATTCATAATAAAGCTGAGTCATGATCAAAATCTATTAGCTTCTGATCCAAATAATATTTATAAATCCATGATTATTTCTAAATCACCTTGACATTATTCCCATTCAGATTCATTCTGTTAACCCTACTTCCATTTGGTCTGCTGGAATCAATCCAATAGATGAACTCTTCTTTGTAATCAAAGTCTACTGCAATCACATTATTTAGGCCCTGAAAAGGAAAAAAATAACTTTAGCAGTTGCTGTAAACAAATTAACAAAGTTAAGATAACTATTCATATCAGATTAATTATCAAGTATTAATTAAAGGGGACACTTAAAAGGGGGGGATATATCTATTTTCCCCAAATTTTCAGATTTAATTTTTATCTTTTAACAGAACTTGGAGTAGGAACACAGATGAAACTTGGGGTTAACCAAAAAAAAAATGTTATCCCCTTCAAATATACTGTCAAGTTTTCAATACCAGTCAATGGGAGAAGATATAAGAAGATGTAACCACCACTATCTATTCTCCAACCATCTCAATTTTTGATAGGTGGGAGACAGCGTGTCCATAGGAGAATATCAGTTAATGAGGGGTTAAAAACTGAAGGCCCTCTGACCTCCATGATGGTGAGCTTCCCATATACATTCCCATGTATATTGATCTTAGCTTCTTATATATGTGACCTGGTGGCATAATGGTTAGAATGCAGTATTACAGGCTAACTCTGCTCAGGGTTTGTTGTTCAATCCTTACAGGCTTGAGATTGACTCAGCCTTTCATCCTTCCAAGGTTGGAAGTCAAGAGTGTTTCTCTTCCATAAAATTTTGATTAAAGTTCAACTTTTATTGTCAAGGTCTAGCTTTCAGGACAACCAGTCTGTATGGATCAAGGCTGTCAAATCTAACCTTTTAAACCTAGACTACTTTCCCTTCAGTTCTCAAGATGAAATACGATTAGGTGAAACAAACCCTGAAGCAAAGGAAAAAGGATACAGAGCAGCAAACAGATCTAGGGAAGGCCCTAGCTTTCTTATCATCAGTACAAAAAGATACATGGTCACTGCAGCCAGCTGCCTTATACAGGTATAAATACCAATCCTTTTGAAAGCTTTCTCTCTTGTTTGATGTCATGCTGTCTTTTCTGCATGATTGGATGGGAAATTTATAAAAGTATCATTAACTGAAAGGCTGAAAGGCTTTGCCCCTGTGATTCCAAAGAGGTGGAAACTACAGAACATGTTATTTGTTGTTCCTTTTATGGAGACAGCCAAACCAAAATCATCCTCTCTGATAATATCCTAGTTACTGAGATTAAGCCTATGGTCAAATGATGGTTTTTACAGTACACATAGCTAGGTTTTTTACATCAGCATGGAAGAACTGTTGGACATGATGAGCCAATTTTCCATTGGTCAAGTTCTATTAATTGTAATGCTAGATATTTTTGTAATTTTGGATGTTGGTATACTTAATGTAATTTTACTGTCTATATTATAATATAGACTGCATCCTGAACATCATTTATAAATGTAAGCTTGTTTTTAAAATGTATTTTAATTTTGTCTTACACTTTATTGTATTTATTATCT
The DNA here is from genome assembly GCA_033807585.1 of Hydrophis major. Lineage (NCBI taxonomy): Eukaryota > Metazoa > Chordata > Lepidosauria > Squamata > Elapidae > Hydrophis > Hydrophis major. Next base: position 166,292,542 of record CM066328.1, read on the forward strand.
ATTTAGATTCACAGAGTATTCTGCTCATACTGGTTTATGATTTGGTCTAAACTGGTGTATGGTGAATTGAATACACATGGGTGAGGAATATTCTTCTGAAAGGCACTATTTATTACCTTTAATTTAATTACTACATATGACAGACTAAATATGACTGATTTCTGAAAACATAAAACAGTAATTCTCAAGAGATAAAACTTTAGAAAAATGAATAAGGAGAGAGTAAGTGGCTATGAAAGCTAAACATGTTCAGAGATAAAAGAAAATAAATCTAAAAATGCAGTGGGTTAAAGCTAAAATTAATACATATTTTAAAATAGATATCAAGCTTGCTTTAACTGTGACCTCATGAGTTCTGCTGAGTGTCTAATATGAAGAGGCTCCTGAAAATTATTTCTATTGTTTAGCTAGAAGTGCTGCAGAGAACTTTATATGACAATATAAGTTTCAGTTTAATATGAGATGACAGTGCTTTCTTGTTCCACAGTCTTCCTGGCTCATTCATGAAGTATCAAGATTTGAGGCTTTCTGACATAATCATTTTCGATCTTCTTCCAAAAGAATTTAGAATAGTATTCCTTGATTAATTGGCAGCACTAGGAAGGACCCCAAAATTTTAGGAAGGAAAAATTGTTCTATTAGTACTTTAGTTTTGTTTTGAAGGGTAAGTTAAAAGTTACATTATGATCTATAATGATGCCTGTGAGTTATTTAATCCTAAAGCAATGTTTGTTTAGCGGATCTTAACTAAAATGATTTTAGATCACAAATATTTTTGTCAGTGCAAGTCTATATTTTCTTGCTATAGAAGATTGACCAGCCTTAAGAACAAAATATGCTATTTCTAAATAACAGATTCCAGTAACTTGCTCACTCCATCCTTCCTGCCAAATTACTATGTTATTCATTTTCATGGGTGGAAGGGATTAAAAACTGTTTTTGTAGATAACACTGAAAATTGCCTACTTATAAAAAAAAGAATCCTTCTTGAGTATTACTGGATATAGATATCATGAGCTGTGTCCAGATACTGGTCTTCAAATCAGGATGGAGCATCCACTCCAGGTGTTTACAATCTGATATGGAGTTGTTTAAAGGTCTGTTCATGCTGTTTTTAATTCTCTGAAAAATAGGCTATCATGGAGTTGGTAGACTGTGGCAATTCTGCATGAAATATACTAAGGGAAGATTCATTTTTTATCTTTGAGGAGTATATTAATAACATACATTCATTATCCAACACATTTAATTTTGCAAGGATACAATATACTTTAATGCTTGAAGCTATAGCTGTATTACGTGGGCTATATAAAGTAACTCTATTTCCTTTAGAGTTCTTCAATTTTCTGGAAGTAACATTAGGTAAGCTGGAAAATTTGAAAACTGGCTTTCCATGAGAAAATCACCAGTAATAGAGAGTACAGGCATTTTTTACAACTGTACCCATTTTTTTCACATTTTATATGATTTGAATAGAATTTCACCATCATTGTGCCAAACTGTCTCATCTTCTGCAAAAGTTTGAATTCAATTTACAGAATACAAATTAATGAACCCTTTTCCAACAGTGACCACAGCATGATTGACTTTTGTCTCAACATACGTCCACACAAAAATCATCATAACGACAGGATCCCCAATTATAACTTCAAAAAAGGCAACAATGATCTTATAGACAACGATCTCTCATCTCTTGATTGGCAACTTCTATTCATTGGATGCAATACTGTTGAAGACCATTACAACATATTTTTACTTGAAGTCAAAAGAGTCATCAAACTATATGAACCAATAACAACTCCCAAAACTAGAAAAAGCAAATTACCCATAACAATAAGGAAGCTTCAATCCAAAAAGAAATCACCTTGGTGGAAAAACAAATCTGGTCACATTACCAACTTCAAAAGCCGATACAAAAGTTTATGCCACCAGATAAAGACTGAATGCACCAATGATCACATTAAACAAGAGGAAAACCTTCTATGCACCAATTCCACTCGCGCTTTCTAAAATTTTGTAAACAACAAACTAAAAGACTCAAGGTCCATCCCACCCCTGAAAGAACCTAATGATAAAGGCTGTAACGATGACACCATTAAAGCTAACCTCTTTAACACTTTCTTTGGCTAAGTATTTGTAAACAGCAATGGATCATGCCCAGTATTTCCTAGTCAAACCACAGACAACTACAATGATCTAATACATATCGATTTTACAGAAGACAATGTTGATAAAGCACTATGCAATCTAAAACCATCTCTATCTATTGGACCAGGCGGAATATGTGCCTACTTCTTAAAAAAGCTATCCGCTGCCATAGCAGAACCTCGAAGCATAATCTTTAAAAAATCTTTCAGGACCAGCTCCTTGCCAAACCTATGGTCACAAGCCACGGTCATCCCCATCTTCAAAAAGGGAGACCCCAGCCTAGTTGAAAATTACAGACTAATCTCCTTATGCTGCGTCACCTGTAAAGTCATGGAATCAATTATTAACCAATTAATTATCCTCCACTTAGAGACAAACAACTTACTCTCCAATAAACAATTTGGTTTCAGACAAAAACTATCCTATAATCTGCAACTCTTACACTACAAAAACATATGGACGACACAACTCGATCAGGGCAAAGCAATAGATACAATCTATATAGACTTCTGTAAAGCCTTTGATTCAGGGGTACACGACAAACTACTCCTAAAACTAAAATCTTTTGATATCTCTGGACACTTGCATAACTGGATAGAAGCATTCCTGTCAAACAGACAACAAATGGTCAAAATTGGGAGCCCTATCAAATTCTGTACCTGTCAACAGTGGTATCCCCCAAGGCAGTGTTCTGGGACCAACTCTCTTCATACTCTACATAAATGACCTCTGTGATCATTAAGAGCAACTGTGTTTGCTTCGCTGATGATGTAAAGCTATTCAACACTAAAGACAATACTGCTACCCTTCAAAAAGACCTCAACTATGTATCAGAATGGTCAAACAAATGGCAAGTTCAAATCTCAACAAATAAATGCTTTGTCTTGCATATTGGCAAAAAAAAAATCAGAAAATAAAATACAAGCTGAATAGTCAAAACCTTGTTGATGTTCCAAACTCTGTCAAGGACCTTGGAGTACTCAACTCTAGTGATCTAAGTGCTGGAGCCCACTGTAACTACTTAGCAAAAAAGGCATTAAGAGTTGTTAACCTAATCCTAGCTTTTTCTCTGGTAATATCACACTACTAACTAGAGCATACAAAACATTTGCTAGACCAATACTTGAATACAGCTCATCAGTCTGGAACCCACATTACGTATCTGATATTAACACAGTTGAGAAAGTCCAAAAATATTTCACAAGAAGAGTTCTCCACTCCTCTACTTGTTGCAGAATACCTTATGCCACCAGATTCAAAATTCTAGACCTAGACAACCTCGAACTATGCTGCCTTCGGTCCGATCTAAGTATAGTGCATAAAATCATACATTGCAATGTCCTACCTGTCAATGAATACTTCAGCTTCAACCATAACAATACAAGAGCACACAATAGATTAGAACTCAAAGTTAACTACACCAAACTTGATTGCAGGAAATACGACTTCAGCAACAGAGTGATCAATGTCTGGAATACTCTATCTGACTCAATGGTTTCTTCCCCAAACCCTAAAAACTTTAACCTTAGACTGTCTACTATTAACCCCACTCCTTTCCTAAGAGGTCTGTAGGGGGTGTTTATAAGGCAGCACTGTGCCTACCATCCCTGTCCTGTTGTTTCTTTTTATTCTTCTTATATGTATCCATTTCATGTATTCATAACTGTGTTTATACTTATACCTGTTATCTTATAATCGCTTTGCAAATAAATACAATAAATAAATCTGCCGTGTAACCATTTTAAAGAAAATAATAATTTATGAGAGGCACCTGAATAATGAGAAGTCATGAAAACTGTTTCTCTTGCTCCAAAGTATTATTACTGGTGTCACAAAGTATTATTACTGATGTCACAGCATGACATTTTGTGGGGGGGAGAGGCCAAAAAGGTAAATAATGAAACATACTTTGTATTGTGATGCAAATTCTTCTTTTTTAGTCTTTCTCTTATGTCAGTCCTTCAAGGAAGACAACGTTAGGAAACAAAGAAATATTTGATCTCTACTTTAGTAATATAGCCTAAAATAAAGGTATTGAAAGTTTCAAAGAGTTTCTATTTCTTTCTCTTTTGTACCCAAGAAAATTAAAGTAAACCAACCTTCTTCATCCTTTCACATTGACCCAGGAAAATAGATGTTTTTGTTATATTTGCCATTATTTTTGTCAAAACTCTTCTCCACATAATAACATGATGGAAGAGACAGGGCATGTGTTGAAACAACATGACAGATGTTTTGTAATTTTGAAAAAAAAATCTGTTTTCTGTGGATGTTTCTGAATGCAAACTCCATAAGCATTTTTTATCAATTTGAAACAGTATTGGACTATAACCAAGCACATTATTTGCTCTATGCTGTGGTAATTTCTTCAGAAGGCTTGTAATGAAATATTTGTTCTTTATTTAGGAAATACTTGGAGAAAAAGTCAGTTTCCCCACAAAATGTTTGATATTTGATCATGCAAAATTAGTAATTAATTGCAATAGAAGTCAAAATTATAATTAGCAGAAGACTATTTAGGCCTTAAATTGTTAAATCTTTGTTATTTCTGTTCTTCTCAATCTCCAAAATAAAAGTTGAGAATTAACAATAAGTTTCTGCAGTTAACCTTGATTAGATGATAGGATGCCCATCAAATCTAGTCAAGTTGCATATTTTACTTAAAATAGGTTAATAGAATTTTCTTCACAAGAATGTGTCTGGAAACAATAACAGAGGAACCAGTGATTTGAAACCCGAAATACTAATAAACAACACTGAAGAGAACAACAGATAGACAAAGCAAAAATAAACAAACACAGATCTGTTCAGCAAAATGGAGTAAATCAGTATGTTCTTAGTCAATATCATTATTATATCATTAGGAGCCTCGGTGGCGGAGTGGTTAGAGGGCAGTTCTGCAGGCTACTCCTACTGCAATTTTGCAGATCGAATCCCAGCAGACTCAAGATTGACTCAGCCTTCCATCCTTCCGAGGTGAGTAAAATGAGGACCCAAATTGTAGGGGGCAATATTCTGACTCTGTAAACTGCTTTGAAATGGCTGTAAAGCACTATAAAGCATTATATAATCTAAGTGCTATTGCTATTATGTTATTTACTCAAAAATCCTTTATCATCTCTAGTTCTGTATTAACCTGTAAATTTCATCTTAAAAATTCTGCAAAAAATCGTTTAAATATGTACGTAAAACCATAAATCATTTATTGCTTTATTTCCCTGCATTCATAAAAATTCTGTTTATTAAAATACAGCATAATCACTGAAAGAAACTCCTATTAAGTTATATAAGCAACTAATTTTGGTTATAATATACATGCAGAATTGATTTCAGTGGTATACACCATGTATATTCATATGCCAAGTATATAACCTTTGGGGGAAAGAGTCAATCTTGTTGCCCATTTAAAATGTTTTATTCACTTCTGCATTGACATTTCCTTATGATGATGATGTACTGTATGGCCACTGTACCTTTTTAAAAAAGATTTATGATTTCTGTACACTGTTTAGGGATCCTTTGTGTGACACTTAGAGAATACCTGTTTCATTGAAGTATAGTTGGATCCATCAGTACTAATTTTTCGTATTTCGTGTTGATCAGCCAGAATTAAGAATGGCTCTTCATCTATATGAAAAAATAATGGTAGGTTTTTTACTTAATTTATGAAACTTTGAAATAGAAACATAAATAGTGAAAAATTAAATGCTGTACGCTATGAACATTGGTATAGATAAACATTACAAGCATAATATTTCAAACAAAATCAAATATTAGTCATAAGCTGAACAAGAGATTTAATTAGCACCTTTTTAGAGTTCTTTAATATCGCCTTTGAAATGCAAGAGAAGAATTAACATTCTCTATTAAGTTTTATTTCCAAAATGAATTTATAAACACAGCTTGGCTTTCAAGTAACAAACAGATAATAAGTAACAGCTGACATAAAAAAGGTAGAATCATTTGATTCAAAATGAATGCATAGTTTAATTTCCAACAATTAGTGAGTTCTACAGTGGTTCTGAAAAGAAAATATGGATTTTTAATGTTAATACACTTTGGAATGTATATGTAACCACTCGTTCTACCAGCTGTGTTCACCTTACTTTGTTCCTGTTGTTAGCTGCCCAAAGTGATGAATTAGAGATGGACAAACACATAATAATGAATACATAAATAAATAATGCAAATTTCCTTAATTTATTAATCTGCTTTATAATCAAAGAAAAAAAAAAAGAAACATTCCCCTTCTCTAGCTCTATCAGTAAACATAAAAGTAAATAAATTAATAATATTATTGGAATTTAGCCTTTATGTCTGATAATTATTTAGTAAAATAATGCTTTCATAAACAACTCAATGGAAACAATTGAATGAATCTGTATCTAAAATTAGTCTCACAACTTTTGCTAGATCAGGAATTTTTGAATGAATTGCTATACAATTTTGAGGGAGTAACTTATTTTTTTAATGATTTTAGACAAGATAGAGAGTAGGTGTGTAAGTTAGCTAAGTGATACCAATTCCTTAAAGAAGGACAGGGAATGTTATCTTGTTTACAGTTGCTTATATCCCATTGTCTGAAACAAGTTTTTACAGAACTTTGCTTTCAAATAAACCAACAGCTTATTTGAATGGAAGATTTGGAGGGTTACTTACACTTATGCATATACAATAACGTACAGGTGGAATCTATGACTCATTACCTATTATATTGCAAACTCTATCAAGAGCCTAGACCTAATTTATTATATCCTTCTCAATCCAATTAAAAAAAAATATGTTGTCCAATGAAGACAAATGTGTATTGAAACTATTGCATTGTTAGCAATGGTGACAAAGTACATACAAAAGCATACCTGACAAATAATACTGTTAATATAAGAGGGGATGTACTTATCTGATTGCTTCATTTTATATACATGTATTTTGCTAAAACCTATTGTTGCAAATAAATGTTTTAATACTTTAAAAATTAAGTCCTATTCTTTATGCTTAATTTGACTATGACTTTAATAGTTTTATAACTGAAAAAGTTTACCCGAAAGGGATTTGCATCCTTGCTTAGGATAAGGTTGCATTTGATAACCATCCATACACAAGCATTTGTAAGATCCATATGTATTGATGCATTGTTGACTGCACGGAAAGCCAGATGAACATTCATCAATATCTACACATGTTTTGCCATCCTCCTTCATTTGGAAACCAGGCCAACATTTACACTATAAAGAAAAATAAAGCACATTATGTGTCAAGCATGTAAAGGCTAGGGCTATTTTCATTTCTTTATCTTTCTTGGTTAATGCAATATCAATTTTATTGAAATGCTATTAATACATGTTATCCAAATCTCAGGACTCAAAGAAAAACCCATGGCTCATTTTGAGCTTTTTTCAGACACACACATCGGCAATATATCACAGTTTCATAATTTATCTAATTGTTTGGATTTTTGGAATATTTCATAGCAAAATATAAATAAATATATATATATATATAAAGTGGGCCAGAAGGGTATGATTTATACCAGGGGTCGCCAACCTTTTGGACACATACTTTCAAATCTCATACTTTCAAATCCTGAGGACCACTAATATGAATTTTTTAAAAAAGCTAATGTATTTAATATAAAAATTATATTAAATATAAATTATACACACACACTTATTTAATTTTTAACAAAAATGCTTAATAACAAAATAAAACATTCTGGGCTTGAAGCCTCCCCCCATCTGCACCTTCCAAAGAGACAGAAGAGCAGAGCTGAGGGGTCTCGGGGCAACTGCCACTGGGAGAAGCAGAGGCAGAAAAATGGATTTGCTCTACTTGGGGGGCAGCGCCCCTCAGCCGCCACTCCAGGGCTTCTCAGCAGAATACTGCTGCCCTTTAATAAAATTGAGGGAGGGGAGGGGAGAAAGTGGGAGCTCCTTTCAGATCCCGGGTGGAGGATTGAGAGAGCTCAGATCTGCAGTCGAAGAAAAGCTGGGAGGGGGCTCTTCCAGCCTCACCTGGAGACAGGCAAGGAAAGGAAAGGGAGTGAGAGAGAGTGAGAGTGAGTGAGTGAGAATCTCTCACATTACCAGGGGAGGAAAGGAGGTAAAACAAAGTTCATTCTTTCACCGAGACCTACAAAATGCCAATCTAAGTGTTCTAAGAGTTCTTCGAAATCATCAAATGATCCCACTCGCAGTTCTTGCACCTCCTGGCTCTTCTAGGCTTCGATGACCCAGCAGAGATAGCACCCAAGTTGCCTTAGCATGGTTGGTTAGTTCACAATTGCTTATCCAGAGAAGGAGGTGCTGGAGAAGGAGGAGACAGTAGTGGACAAACAAGCAACTCAGGGTGCTACCGCTGTGGCAGCTTTGCATAGATCTCCGAGGCTTTGATGTTGGGAGAGGCAGCGAGGGCTGGAGGAGCCGAGAGCTGCATATAGCTCCATCTCCCTTTCCTTACCTGCCTGCACGTGGGGACAGGGGAGTAGGGGGAAAGAAAGAGAGAGAGGTGGGAGCAATTCAAAGAGAACTAATGGGGAGAGCTAACAGTGGCTGCTGGGGGAGGGGACTGTTGTTGCCACCACCTGCCTTGTTTGGGACCTGGTTGGTGCGTGCATCTCAGGGACCTGACTCCAGAGTCCCTTGAAGAGCCGGGAGGTGCGAAAAATGTGCAGCCCAGATTAATTGCTTTCAGGGGTCATTTCTTCTGCAGCCCACCAAATTTTTTCCATGGCCCACTGGTTGGTGACCACTGGTTTATAACATAGTTTTTAAGAAAAAATGCAGATAAAAAATATTGAATATTTTCCTCAGCTTGAATTTTTTTGGTTTGTTCCATTTTTCTAAATTAGTTGTTATTCCCTTTGGATTCATATGTATATTTTGCCTAGTTCCATAAAAGTGCTTTTAAAAAAACTGTTATAGTTTTCTAAAAGAGAAGAGGAAGAAAGGATTTAAAGTTGCACCTAATATCAGGCAAATTTATAGCTCCATTTCTTTTGCTGACATACAGTTACAGCCCTAGCCCAGGGGATAGTGTTTTAAAAGAAGAGGTTCTGCCTCATTAACAATCCTGAAGATAGAAATTCAGTTCAGTTCTACAAAAAAACAAAAAAATAAGTGGCAAGATTGAAACTCTTGAAGTGTTTTTCAAATTTCTCTTTAATATGTTATTCTGAATGTTATTGTCTGAGATTACTTTGACTCTTAATACAGTAAATCAATATAAAACAGAATTTTCATGTTTCTACCATGCACCAACTATTACAAAAGGTCCTAGAGGAGAGAACTTACAGTTAACATTTTGACATCCTCCAAGTTAAAGTTAGAAGACAGGAAGAATTAATAGAACATGATAAACTCAGAAAACAGCAACAAAAATAGATCAGATGAAATTAATTCATCTTTAATTTACTAGGTCTGGGGTTTTTTTTAGTCCTATTCAAAATGTCATCATGCTAGAAAGGCACACCATTTAGTAAAATTTAGTTAGACACTAAGTAAGCATTTATTCAAGGCTCTAAAAATTACAAAGTCCAGTAGTTTGGGATACAGTCACACTAGACAGGTGAGAGGAAAACTACAGGTTCTTTCCTGGAAATCTCTAACAAAAATAAATTATTTTTACTGAACCAAACAGAGGCAGGCATGACTTTTTCTGTATCTTTACCTCCCAATGTGAGAAATTGAAAAGTTACAAGCATTTGAACATTGAGGATTAATGGTGATAGAGAAAGTTAATGGGTGTCAAACTCAATTTCATTGAAGGATGTATCAGGTTTGTGTTTGACTTTGGGGGCCAAGTGGGTGTGCCCAGGGTGGGCATGGCCAGCTTGATGTCACTGATGTTGGGGGCACCTGAGCATTCTGCCAGTGAAAACAGAGCTCAGGAGGGCCATGTACGGCCCTCCCATGCTCTGTTTCTCTGGCAGAGGCATTGCAGGCTGATCCTTCACTGTTTCTAGGGCAGCTCTGTGGACCAAATCTAAGCATCCTGCCAGCCAGATTCAGTCCCTGGGCATTGAGTTTGACACCACTGATTTAGAAGAACATTAAAATATTTATGTTATATTTTCTGTGGTATTTTTGATGTTTCAACTATTGACTAAAATGTGGATTTGTACATATTATTTTGGATGGACTATCCAAAGAAAAAGAACATTAGGAAGAGGCAAACTATCAAAGCTTTAGAAGATGATCACAAAAAACTTGAAAAAGAATTACAAAAAATGCCACAGAAAAAAGATATTAAACTTAAAATGGACATAATTAAACGTAAAATGGGTCAGATAGAGAAAGAAGAATTGGCACAAAAAATTAGAAGTGCTAAACAGAACTATTTTGAAGATGCAAATAGGCCAGGTAGATGGTTAGCATACAAACTGAGAAAGGAGAAAGAGTCAAGGTAAATATTACAGTTAATAGATGATCAAGGTCAAATGTGCTATGGTAATAAAGAGAAAAAGGCAATTATCCAAGACTTTTATGGACAACTATATAAACAAGGGGATATTGATGAGGAAAAAATTAAACAGTATTTACAAAATGCCAACCTACCTAAGATACCTAAAGAGACTGAAAAAATGTTAGAAAGTACTATAACAAAGATGGAACTGACCGAAGCACTCAACAGACAGAATAATGGAAAAGCACCAGATCCAGATGGGCTTCCGGCAGAATTTTATAAAACACTACAAGAATCGTTGAGCATTCCATTGCTAGAAGTCATGAATGAAGTTATGTCAAATAAGAAGATACCTAAAACATGGTCAGAAGCTTACATTACACTTATTCCAAAAGAAGGGGGCGATCCATTACAAATCAAGAACTATAGACCTATTTCTTTATCGAATGCAGATTATAAAATCTTTGCTTCAATTTTGGCAGAAAGGCTTAAAAAATACTTAAATAATTTTATTCATCCCGATCAGAATGGATTTCTGCCAAAGAGACAAATCAAAGACAATATGAGAGTAATTCTGGACACTTTGGAATATTATGAGGCGCATCCTGAAAAACAAATGGCTTTGATATTTCTAGATGCCCAAAAGGCATTTGATAATGTGAACTGGAGATTTATATTACTATTACTGGAACAGATGGGTTTTGCCAGAAAATTTATTCAAGCAATAGAAGCCATATACTATAAGCAAACGGCAAAAGTAATGATAGAGGGAGAGCTTACAGACTCTTTTAACATAAGAAAAGGCACAAGACAAAAATGCCCATTATCACCTTTGCTATTTGTATTGTCTTTAGAAGTGTTGAATAGAAATATTAGAGAGGACCAAAATATAAAAGGAATGAAAATCAAAAAGATGGAATTTAAGCTACAAGCCTTTGCGGATGATTTGGTTTTCATTCTGGAAGATCCTCCAGAGACAGCTTTAAAACTATTGGAAAAGATAGAGATGTACGGTGAGATGGCTGGTTTGAAAATAAACAAAGATAAAACAAAGATTCTGACAAAGAACATGTTATTAAGACAAAGAGAAGAACTGGCAAACCTATTGAAAATTCAAGTCACGAATAAGGTTAAGTATTTGGAGATATATTTGACGTCAAGATGTACTACATTGAAAGAGAATAACTATATTAAACTCAAACAGCAGATAGCACTTAATCTGAAGAAATGGGAAAACCTACAACTGTCATTGATAGGCAGAATTTCAACAATCAAGATGAATATTTTACCCAGAATTTTATATTTGTTCCAAACAATACCAATTAGGCTTGGCAAAGATTATTTTGAAGACTAAAATAAAATTGTGTTGAAGTATATATGGCAAGGCAAGAAAGCGAGAATAAAATTAAAACTTTTACAAGATGCTAGAACTAGAGGAGGATTTGGCCTTCCTAATGGGGAGTAGTATTATCAAGCTGCAAATTTGATGTGGGCCAAAGATAACATTAAGAAAGACTAGATTGTTGACACTAGGAGGACATGATTTATTACTGGGCTGGCATGCTTTTCTGTGGTATAAGGGAACTAAATCGCAAGGCAATTTAAAAGGCATTATATATGGGAGTCTTTATGGTTAAACTGGGAGAAAATTAAGAGACAATGTTACTTGAAAATCCCAGTTTGGTTATCAACTATTGAAGCTTTTTCTTATCCTATAACATACAAGAAGGAACAAACAGTTAGATATGGGGAAATATTGGATGAAAAGGGTGAACTTAAAATGATGCAAAATCTAGAAGAACAAGGTATAAAGATGAATTGGTTTTCATATGCGCAAATACACTCAAGGTATGTAAAAGATTCTAAAACAGAGGGATTCTATGATAAATTGACTGCCTTAGATAAGATTTTGACAGGCACTGATGAAAAGGTGATTAAAAAAATACATGGTTATTTACTGGAAATTAAACTAGAGGAAGAACAAGTTAAAGAAACTATGATTGTTTGAGGAAAGAATTTTGGATATGGGATTGATTTAGAGAAATGGCAAAAATTGTGGTCTCAAAATTATAAAATGACAATGTCAACAGCATATAAAGAAAATCTGTATAAGATGTTTTACAGGTGGCATTTTCCCCCGACAAGAATAGCAAGAATGTTCAAGAATAAATCTGAAAAATGCTGGAAATGTCATCAGATACCTGGCTCATATTTCCATATGTGGTGGACTTGTGAGGATGCTAGAAAATATTGGACTAAAATTCTCATATGGTTAGAAAAAATGACAAAGAAACATATAGATTTAAAACCAGAGATTTTTTTTTATTGGGAATCTTACCTGATACATACAATAAAAATTTGAAATATTTGATTGTAAATGTATTAACAGCAGCTAGGATTGTATTTGCTAAAAATTGGAAGAGTGAGAAAATGCCATCACAGGAAGAAATTATTAAGAAAATATTGGAATGTGCTGAAATGACATTTAGATAGATTGACATTTGAAATTAGAGAACAAGAAGATAAACAATTCTATGAAATTTGGGACCTTTTCTATCAATGGCTAGATAATAAAATATAATAAGAGAATATTTAGAACTTTAGGAAACAATGAATACATATTTCTTTTTTTCTTTGATACTATCTTTATAAAATTTTATTAAGATAGACTTGCTATGACATTATTATTTGCTATAAAATAAATTAAGTAAAGTATAGTTATCTCATTAAAGTATGAATTAATAAAATTGTAGTCAAATGATTGTTTAATAATGATATCAAGCTATATAATTGTTGATTGATAATATGAGCTATTATGTAATATAACTACAATGGAGACTATGAAATGGATGCACATAAAAAAGTGGTAAACCAACTGACACACTGTCTGTAAACTTGAAGGAAAGGATGATGTTTTTATGTTTTATGTGTTTTTGTTTGTTGTTAAAATTAATAAAACTGTTTTCAAAAAAAAAAAGTTACAAGCATTTGAACATTGAGGATTAATGGTGATGGAGAAAGTTAATGGGTGTCAAACTCAATTTCATTGAGGGATGCATCAGGTTTGTGTTTGACTTTGGGGACCAAGTGGGTGTGTCCAAGGTGGGCATGGCCAGCTTGATGTCACTGATGTTGGGGGCACCTGAGCATTCTGCCAGTGAAAACAGAGCTCAGGAGGGCCATGTACGGCCCTCCCATGCTCTGTTTCTCTGGCAGAGGCATTGCAGGCTGATCCTTCACTATTTCTAGGGCAGCCCTGTGGACCAAATCTAAGCATCCTGCCAGCCAGATTCAGTCCCTGGGCATTGAGTTTGACACCACTGATTTAGAAGAACATGAAAATATTTATGTTATATTTGCTGTGGTATTTTTGATGCTTCAACTACTGACTAAAATGTGGATTTGTACATATTATTTTGGATGTTTTCATTTTTTATTGTTTTAAAATGGTTTTAGCTTTAGTGTATTATATTTTTCGAATTGTAAGTCACCCACAGTCATTTTCTGACATGAACAGCTATAGAAATTGAATAAATAAATATTTATTTTACATAATATCTTATTTCTGTAGTTCAGCTGCAAAAATTCATGTTTTCCTCCCACTAAATATTCTGAGATTAACTTTAAACACAAAATAATACAGTAATGAACACCTAATTTTTAAAATTACATATTAGACACATAAATCGGCATAGCCAAATATTTTAAAACTATTTGTTTTTTTCTCAATACCTCCAATTGATGACATTAGACTTTAAAATTAAATTGAAGTTTGCATGTTCTCTGGACTTGGATTAAGAGTAGAGTAAAGTAAGGTAGAGTGGAGTAGAACAAAACAGAACAGAACAGAATAGAATTCTATATTGGCCAAGTTTGGTTGGGAAAAAAAAAAAAGGAATTTGTCTTTGCTGTTTAAGCTCTCAGTGTACATCTGTTCTCTTAAAAAAAATCTGTTTATATTTTTCAATAGAGTAGAGTAGAACAAAACAGAACAGAAGAAAACAGAATAGAACAGAATTCTATATTGGCCAAGTGCAGTTGAGGGAAAAAAGGAAGTTTGTCTCTGGTGCTTAAGCTCTCAGTATACATCTGTTCTCTTAAAAAAAAAAAAAAAAACTATTTACATTTTTCAATTTATTTTTCTTCCACAAAAGTATTTCCCTTTCCTAAGACACATAGAAAGTAAAATGAAGTATGAGCTACAAAGTTTTATTACTTGTAATACTATTAATAAAATATACAAATGCAAGCCTCATATGATTAACATTTCTGTGTGAGTTGGGATTTCAAAGTCTATTTTACAGTGTACGGCGGTGTATATCCCGCCCGACGCAAACACAGATAAGGCACTCTCTCTCCTGCTGAATACCATAAACGAACAGCAGCAGGCTTACCCTGATGGTGTTCATATTATTGCAGGAGACTTTAATAAGGCCAATCTGAAAACTGTACTCCCGAAGTTTTACCAGTATGTTAAGTGTGCCACGAGGGGAGAAAATACTCTGGATCATGTTTATACCAACATTAAACATGCATACAGAGCCATACCCCTCCCCCACCTTGGGTATTCAGATCATCTCTCCCTCCTGTTATCCCCAGCTTATACCCCCCTCAGACGCAGTAGCAGGCCCATTACGAAGACTGTAACGATTTGGCCTGAGGATGCACTTAGTAGACTTCAAGACTGCTTTGAACAGACAGACTGGAAGATGTTCCAACATCAAGAGTTGGAAATGCATACAAGTACGGTGCTGGACTATATCAAGTTCTGCATCGGAAATGTGACTGTAGACAGAAACATCCGGGTCTTCCCAAATCAGAAACCCTGGATGACTACTCAAGTCCGTGGACTTCTTAAAGCCCGTGACGTAGCCTTCAGGTCAGGCGATAGAGCTTTGTATACAGTCGCCCGAGCTGACCTGAGGAGGGGGATTAAGAAAGCCAAGATGGATCACAGGAGGAGTATTGAGTCCCACTTGTCTAGCCATAACACACGGGAGGTGTGGAAGGGCATACATGACATCACTAATTATAGGGGTTGTCACGGAACAACAGAACATCTGAGTGCAGCGCTAGCAGAGGAGCTGAATAACTTCTTTGCTCGCTTTGAAGTTTCACAACAGCGTACAGCTGCACCAGCCCTACTCCCTCCTCCAATTACATTCAGTTCTGCTACCCCACCCAGTATTTTTTCTGTGACGGAGGATGACGTCAGACGGGTGTTCCGAGCAGCGAACCCCAGAAAGGCAGCTGGCCCAGATGGAGTCCCTGGCAAGGTGCTTAGGGCATGTGCCCCCCAGCTTGCCTCCATCTTCAGAGATATTTTCAACCTCTCCCTGGCCCAGGCAGTTATACCATCCTGTCTGAAATCTGCCATAATCATCCCTGTGCCGAAGAAATCTCCCATCTCCAGCCTCAATGATTACCGCCCAGTGGCGCTTACTCCTGTAATCATGAAATGTTTTGAGAGGCTGGTGCTCCGGCACATCATGAATCATCTCCCTTTGGATTTTGATCCTTATCAGTTCGCTTACCGCACTAATCGGTCTACGGAGGATGCCATAGCCATAGCTCTGCACGCTACGCTGAACCATCTGGAGCAACGGCAGAGCTATGTCCGGATGCTTTTCGTGGACTACAGCTCTGCCTTTAATACAATCATCCCAGGAATTTTAATCAAAAAACTGGATACATTGGGTTTGCCCCCCCTTACTTGTGCCTGGATAAAGAACTTCCTGAGTGATCGGCCCCAGATTGTGAGGCTTGGTCCCCACCTTTCTTCCACACGTACGCTGAGCACTGGCTCCCCACAGGGCTGTGTGCTGAGCCCACTCCTGTACTGCCTCTATACCCACGACTGTAGTCCACACCATGATAGCAACCTCATTGTGAAGTTTGCTGATGACACCACGGTGGTTGGACTCATTTCGAGGGGAGATGAGGCAGCTTATAGGAAGGAGGTCCTGATGTTGGCTGCTTGGTGTTCGGACAATAATTTAGCTCTGAACACCAAGAAAACTAAGGAACTCATTGTGGACTTTAGGAGGCACAACACTGACCTGGCTCCCCTTTACATTAATGGAGAGCAGGTGGAGAGGGTCCATACTTTCCGGTTTTTGGGTGTTACTATTGTTGATAAGATCTCCTGGACGGAAAACACCACGGCAGTTATTAAGAAGGCTCAGCAGAGACTCCACTTCCTGCGAGTGCTCAGGAAGCACAATCTGGCCTCCAGCCTGCTGATTACCTTCTATCGTGCGTCCATTGAAAGCCTGTTGACATACTGCATTACAGTGTGGTATGGTCATTGTACTATGGCAGACAGGGAGAGACTACAGAGGATAGTCAAAACAGCTCAGAAGATCATTGGCTGCCCTCTTTCCTCCCTGTCAGACATCTATTCCTCACGCTGTCTTAGTAGAGCTGTGAACATCATAAAAGACAGTTTCCATCCTGGTAACGGACTGTTTGACCTGTTGCCCTCGGGGAGGCGCTATAGGTGCATCAGGTCAAGGACAAATCGTCTTCAAAACAGTTTTTTTCCCAAAGCTATAACTACCCTGAACTTACATATGCACTGACTTTAAGTCCTGTCAAACATATTGTAAATAATACTTTGGGACAATTGGGAAATTTTTGTGCAATATATCATGACTATTACTGTGCTGGCTGACAAGTGCAATAACTCCTACTGTGAATAGGCACAAATTAAGTGCAATAAGCTGGTAATTTTACTCATTTTATTCTTCTTTGTTGTTTTAGATATTTTTAGATATTCTTATGCACATTCTCTTTTTAACATGTATGGTTGTACTGAACGACGAGTCGCTTAATCTCACTGTGTATGCGTATGATGCAAGTTGTACACGTGGATAGTGACAATAAAGGTATTCGTATTCGTATTCGTATTCGTATTATTTTAAATTTCTAAACTACTAACCTTGTATCCAACAGGAAGATCTTGACAGTCTTGAGAGCAGCCACTAACTTTCTTACTCAAACATTCATTTATATGGCAATTTCTTTCGTCAGATCCATCACCACAATCTTGTTTGGCATCACAAACATCTTCTTGGGGGATGCACTTGCCATTTTTACACATAAAAAATGAATTGTTGCATGACTGTTCTAAAAACAAGAAATAAATGGGTAAAAGGAAATAGAATGCAAAAAGTATGTAACTATTCATCAGGTTTTAAACTATAATCTATAGTTTAATTTACAAATAAATTATACATTTTCATATACTGATACAGATTTAAAATATTTATACAATATGTATAAATTTTATATTTGTAACTTATTACAGCTTTTATAAATGTATAAAACAGTACAATCTATATGTATTAATCTTTATGGAACATAGGACACTAATTTCAATAAAACAGGAGTTTGACAGCTGTCTATATGGCACATTTGCTAAATACAATGCTTATTTTAAATACAAAATTTTGTTTATGGTGGATTTCTCTTCCTGTTGACTTAGGGCTAGCCTTAAGTTTAGAAATATTTGCACCAATTTCAGATCTGATTTTTCAACCAAATTTTGATATTTCTCCCTAGATGGTATTGTCAGCCCTTTAGATAGACTAGATCAGAAAATCAATTCCACAAATGGGCAGAAACTGTTTTTATTCAAATTGTCTATAATAAATCTTTCAATCTGTTTGAATCTGTTTATCTCTTCCTTCCTTACTGTGAATTCCTTACTTTTATAGATGTAATAGTACATGAAAATGACCCTGAGAGACAGCAGAAAAGCCACAGAATAAGACCACTGTTGTGTAAAATATACTTCAAATAACAGGAGAAAGTAAAAGAGAAATAGTAGAAAAATACTTCCAATCTTGCAAGAGTCTGCTAATGTAACCTTATAATAAAGATAAAGTTAGTATTCCTTGTGTTTCTTTTCTGGATTATATTAAAGGATTAGTAACAAGTATCAATGCCTTGTCTTTATATATTCTAAGTGCAGATGACATTGCTGAACCTGAGGTAAAGTCAAATGTATCATCAGTTTATACAGTCTTTATACTCCCTAAAGAAACCTAAATTTAGTTCTGTTGAGCCTGAATACGTTTCTATCAGCCTCTCTTCGCTTGCATGTGCTTTGGATCAAAACATAACAGTTTTCAAGTGATGAACTGAGGGAAAGAGAGAAGTCTCAAGACCATCTGGATTAAGAGATCTCCAGTACGGTGCTACAGAAAGGACATGCCAAATAATAAGAGGAAATTGATGAATTACCCAATCAGCATGCTTTGTCAGTAGTCTGCAAGTAGAAATACTTATTTTAGTAATACTGTATCATTCCAAAAAATTATTTTGGACATAAAAACAAAATTGAACAAATATTTAAAAAGCTGAACCTGCACTTCTGCATTTTATATTAATAGGATCCTCATCTGAATGATCTGGACAATCAAAATCTCCATCACATTGCCACTGAGAATTTAAGAGACATCTTCCATCAGCACAGCTGAATTCTCCAGGATTACAGTGGCGATAGCCTAAAACCAGAGTGATTAAAAAATTATTATAATAACTCAAATGTTTAGAATTATATATATTCTCAGCTTTTAAATATTTATACCATTTATAATTTATTTACAATTTATCTTTGCGTGCAGGGTCTCATTCACAAGGTAAAACAAGAAGATTCTTCTTTGCCATTTTACTGATACAAATCCTAGCAAAAATGAAAATCCAAATTCTTCATTATCTCACCCATTTATTTGCTTGTTTGGGTAGTGCCTGTGCATAATCAACAAATTCCAGTAATGGATTACAGCCCCATATGACTTTTTTCCATGACAGGAAGATGTTGCAATTACATTGAATGGCAAAAAAGATTTCATCCAAGAAATATGGCACAGACAGTTTCTAACTACTTAAAATCTAATTTCATTTAGTGTGAAATTACAAAAAGAATAGCAGCAAGCTTACAATTTTCTGGATTTCAAGGAATACTGTATATGCAACTGAGACCTAGCTGCATAACATAGTAAGTGTTGTAAATTGGAACTTAAGTCCTTAGATTTCTATACTTCAGTAGACAGAAGAAGTTCCACAGAGTACATCAAAACAGACTTCTGATTTGTAACTGTTGTGTATTCTACTTTTGATTAAATAAAATCTAAAGTGTGCAGAAAGCATCATGGCTCATTATATATCTGATCCTGAGCACTCTAATAATACAGAAAGGACGTTGGTACTTACTTGATATGCCCATTCTCTGTGAGCTGTGAACAGCATCCAGTGATGGGAAGGTGCTTCAGTCCCTTCTAGGAAGGCTGGGCTTAAATTTGAGGACAATCCTCCTCCTCCACGAGACTCCTCCTTAGCATCCCCAGTTTTGCGAAGCCGAGGCATTGATACCCTATATGCTTAAGCCTATGTAATCACCCTGGCTGGAACAGACCCCCTACCAAACAGAATAAAAGTGTCGGGCTGGATGCTTTTCACAGCTCACAGAGAAAGGGCTTATCAGGTAAGTACCAACACCCTTTCTCCCATGAGCTGTTCAGAGCATCCAGTGATGGGACATACCAAAGGGTGATGAGATATGGAGGTAAGATCATCCCAAGATATGACTGAAGCCAGGGCTACCACCTGTCTCCACAGAGTATTGGGTGAAAACCCTTTGTTTAGGCCCTCCTTTAAAAATTCTAATAACTGCGCTACTGATGTGGGGTCGATCTGAACTCTCTGACACCAATGGCAGAAGCTAGACCAGGTGGCCTCATAGATTCAGTTCGTTGAAGGACGTCGAGCCAACTGAATAGTATGAATAACTTGAGAAGAAAGGTGTTCATCTCTCAGATGTCACTGTTCAACTTCCATACGGCTAAGTTTAGCCATTGGGGGGTCCGGGTGTAGCACTGGACCTTGAGACAGCGATATGACCGATGATGGTCCATGGTGGTACCTTCGAGAGGTCCTTCAGGTCCGCAAACCATGCTCACCTTGGCCAATAAGGAGCCACTAATAGCAGGTCCACTTTTTCTTCCAGCAACTTCTGAATCAATTTGGGGATCACGTGGAGGGGAAGAAAGCCATATAGAAGTCCGGTGGGCCAGTGACATCTGAGGGCATTCACGACCTCTGGTCCCTGCGATGGGTAATGAGAAATGAATCGGGGAAGCTGTGTATTGAGTGGGGAGGCAAACAGGTCAACTACCGGTTGGCCCAACCTACCAGTAGCCTCCAGAAATATCTTGGGATTGAGATGCCACTCTGATTGGTCTAACGTGGCTCTGCTGAGCCAATCCGCTTGTACATTCGCTACTCCAGATATGTGCTCTGCCTTTAGAGAGAGAAGATGGATTTTGGCCCACAGGAATAGTCTTTCTGCTTCCCTCATTAGTAGATTGGAATGAGTGCCCCCTTGTTTGTTGATATCGGCCTTTGTAGTTATGTTGTCTGTTCAGACGAGCACGTGTTTACAATGGAGATGTGGGAGGAATTGTCAGAGTGCCAAGTACACCGCTCTCAGTTCTAGCCAGTTGATATTGTATGCCTTCTCTAAATCCATCCAAAGGCCTTGAGCTGTATGTGATTGGAAGAGGGGCCCCCATCCCACTAGACTGGCATCTGTTGTAACAATTGACCTGCGTGGATCCTTGAAAGGGCATCCCTTGTTGATTTCGGGTCGTGTCCACCATCGTAGAGACCTGAGAATTGTTGCTGAAACTTTTATGCGAGTCCTGGTGTCGTCTCTCTGGGTGTATTGGTATGGCAACAGGAAGCATTGCAGGGCTTTTGCATGGAAACGGGCCCAAGGGATAATAGAAATACAAGAAATAATTTTTCCGAGCAATTTAGAAAGGAGACATAGTTGTACTTTCCTAAAAGTTCTGTTCTGTTGAGCCAAATCTCTAATGCTTTCTTGTCTGTCAGGAGAGAGGAAAACTTTGCATTCCAGGGTGTCAATGATGGCGCCAAGGTGAATGAGTCTAGTAGAGAGTGTTAAATGACTTTTTGACCAATTGATTGAGAACCCATGTTGTTGTAGGGTTACAAGTGTAGTTTGAGTGTTCGAATTTACTTGATTGATGGAAGATGCCAGAATAAGATTGTCATCCAAGTAGCATTGAAGTCGGATGGACCTATCTCTGAGTGATGCTGCCAAGGGAGCCAAGACCTTTGTAAAAGTTCTGGGAGCTGAAGCTAGGCCAAATGGGAGAGCAATATATTCATAATGGATGTTGTTGTAACAGAAACAAAGGAATTTGAAATGTGAGGGGCTAATTGGGATATATAAGTAAGCTTCCATGAGGTCTATGGAGGTAAGGACATCGTTTTTTCTGATGCTGAGTAAGATGGATTGGAGAGTGGTTATTTTAAATTTTCAGTAAACTAAATATTAGTTTAGACGTTTTAAGTCCAGGATTGCCCTCCATCCCCCCGAACTTTTAGGGACCATGAAGAGGAGCGAATAAAAACCAAGACTTTTTTGATTAGAAGGGACGGGTTGTATGGCCCGGATCTCTAGTAGATGTGCTATGGCTTTGTCCATGAGAAACCTTTTTTCTGCATCCCTGGAAATTGGGGACTTCATAAAAAGATCTGAGGGGTGGAACTGAACTCCAGTGCCTGACCAAATCGTACTCTGTTCCTGACCTATGCATCAGTGGAAGAGGAGTCCCATTGGTTGGCAAACATTTTTAAGTGACTGCCAGTGGGAATCTCATTGTGGTTGTTACTTGGACCTGTGGAAGGGCTTAGATCCTGTTCCTCAAAATTGTCTCCTAGGATGGAGTCCCCTTCTATATCTGTCCCCAGGTTCAATTCTATCTATCTGTTGTCTGAATCCAGGATGTCTTTGAAATCTTGGATAGTAGGGTTGGTAGAAGGGGTGAAAGGAACACCTACAAAAGGGCTGGACTCTGATTGACAAAAAAGAGAGGGAAGAATTTTCTTTTTGGTTCTGGTTTCAATTAGGAAGGGTTCAAGCCAAATAGTTTGTTCTCTGAGATGGGAGCTGAGGCAAGCCGCCAGTTGTGCTTGATGTTTGCCTGCCAATGCCTGAGCCAAAGTAACCTTCTAGCTGCAATTTGGGAAGCAATGGCCCTAGAAGAAAATTTAACTACATTGAAGGTAGCGTCTGCCGAAAACTCTGCAGCAGCGTTTAATTTAGCCACATCTTGATGTGCCCTAATGTTTGAGGTTGGAATGGTATCTCTCAGGTGGCAGAGCCATCTGAGAAATGATCTGGTGAAAAAGGAGGTGGCTATAGCTGCTCTGATGGCCCATGCATCCAAGACGTGTGCCCTGCGGAGGGCTAGTTCTGCCCTCTTTTCCTCAGACTTGAGAGCAGCTTCACTTGGGATGGCTGAGGAAGATGTAGGCGCAATGATAGGCTCGTCCACTTCTGGAGAGTTTAGAAATTTAGAGAACTCGGGTGCCAAATTATAGTATTTTTTATCATGTCCTGGGGGAGTGGGATATGAGGCTGCTGCAGCCCATTGTTTTTTTACTAAATTGGAAAACGTGTGGCACAGGGATAATCTCTGCCTCAGTGACTGGTTTAGAGAATATGAGATCCTCTGCTTCCCCTAGAGTATTTGATGGGGGAGGGGTACCCATAATATCTAGCCATGCGGTGTTCTTGGCCTTAAATAGCAGGGATTTAAATAATTGTGGGTGGAATAATCCTGTAAATACGGGGAGGTCAGGTAAAAAGCCTTCATTGTCAGACATCCCCCTTTCTAGCAGATCCACCTCTGACAATACTTGGTCAACGGTGTGTACCGAACCCTTCTCCATTTGATCCATTGTATCCCCTTGATCTCTCATATCCTGTGTGTACTGAGGTTCTCTTGACAGTGGGCAACGATAGTTCTGCAGGGGGGGGTACCTAATGAAGATGTGGATCCGTGATGCCCAGAGATCATTCAGAAAGAGATCTGCAAACCAAAGCTGAAGGTGTTCGTCCTGCCTGAATAGCCTTTTTGACACCTGCTGATATGCCCTTCTGGATAGCTAGCTCCATCCATGCCCTCATGTTGGCAGGGTTTCCTCCAGAAGTTCCTCATCTTATCTGAGGCCAGCTGCAGTTGGCATGAATGTTGCTTCTGGGGCCCTCCTTGAGGAGAGAATGTTAGAAAGAATCTACTGGGGAGGTTGTATCAATATGCTGCTCCTTCTGGATAAATCCAGAGGGCCGGTTGAAGGGTTCTGGGCCTGTGAGGTAGAGGGTATGATGAGTGGTCAAGAGGTGGGCTGTGTAGCTGCTCATGTACATTTTTCCATCTGCCTTTCTAATGCCTGATGGTGCCTGCGTACATCTTTCTCTGCTGCTTTAGAGGTCTTTTTCAGCTCCATGGGCTTATCTCTATTTTTAGCAGTTAGCCTAGAACTGGAGCTGTTGTTGCTGGCCATGGTAATGCCTTTGATAGATTAGCAATGTAAAGAGGCTATGAAATGAGGTGGCTGGAACACCTAGGGGCCTGCTCCCTTAAGTGTCATGCCCCTGGTGGAGACTGACTCTGAGGAAGAGGAGAAACAGCCAACAGGAAGTGGGGGTGTGGCTCCAGAGGTAGTGGAGGAGGCAGGGGAAGGGCAGAGTCTGGCTGAGCAATCAGAGGAGGATCCAGGCCCATCCCCTATCCATCCTAGGTCACACAGGGAGGAGAGGATTAGGGAAAAGCGAAATCTACTCAGGAGGAGATAACCATGATCCTCCTCATGGCTTGCAGCTGGGAGCTATGTAAATAAGCTTGTAACTGCGTAGCCAGAATTGCTGGAGTCAAAGTTTAATGTTTTTTTTAAAAGAGGTTTATCTTTGCTGGCATTCTTCCCATGGACTCTCCTTGGTTATTTTCCTGGAATGTATGATTAATTATCTTGGCTTGCTTCAGAACTCTCGTCAATGTGGTTTGTTTTAGTTTTCTTTTTGCCTCATTATTTACTTTTGTGACTTTAAACTGTGCCTAATAAAACAGTCAAGTTAAGTTGAAGGCATAACTGGACTTTAATGAATGTTTTGGGTTTTTGGTTATTTTGAGAGACTACGGGTCATCACATTAAGGGGCAGGAGATCCTGGAATAAATAGTTCTCCGATGCCTTTAGCAAATGGTGTCTCCTTGTTCTATTTTGTTTTGTTTTGTTTTATATACACACACACACACACACATACACACACACATCTATTTTAATAACTTAAAGATTTCTAGAATTTAAGTCAATCAAGTTAATTTTTGAATAAAGTACTTCTAATATCAAATATGGAGACCAGAACACCCCCCTCCAGATCCGGCACCTATATGAGGGCACAGATGTCTGTAACTGATAATTAGATCAGTTTAGCTGCACTTATTGCCTGTGGAATCCAGCAGTTCAAGTCCTCTGTCATCCAGTGGACTGGTGGTAGGGACCCCCCCTTCCCAGGTCCCCAAGAAGGGAAACCTTGTTGGGTAACTTGCCTCACAGATAGTAACAATTACTCAGCAAATCTAACCACACGGCCTTTAAAATGGTGGCTTGTTGTAACTATGTATCATTCATGTGTTTGCAACTATGTAACATTGCAACTATGTATCATTCATGTGTTTGCAACATTGTATCATTCATGTGTAATCATTAACTTCTGTCTCTTCAGTGACTTTTGCAAGGCACGTACAAGGGACAAGGAGCTAGACGATTGTTAATAAGCTTATCCACATTGTAAGTAATCTGCCCGGTATGCAGCTTTGTAAACATGCACATCCTGATGAGATTACCATGTTTGACTTGAGCTTTGATTAAATCATTTTCTTGTAAAAAAGCACAATAAAAGAGCGTGTGCCAAGACATTCGGGGCACGCTCATCAAGAGGAAACCTCGCTTCCTGTCGTTTCTCTTCCCTTTGCTCCCTATCATGAGCCGCCCATCAGATGCGGGATGGCAGATACCGCATTCTGGTGACCCCAACGTGATTCCCTAAGGGGGATATGTAGCGATGCGCCCATATCTTATCAGCTCGATGGGAGCTGTGCATCGCCAGGCCTGAAGCGAATTGCACGTCATTGGATCTGAAACACGGTCTCGACTTTTGTAAGTATGGGTGGAAACTTTTCTCAACAACAGACGCAGCATCTGAAGGAATTGAGGGAGTTAGTCGCTTCTTCTAAATATTCTGCTAATTTAAAGGGCTCGCCTGTAAAAATGAAACCTATTGCTACATTATTGGCTTATGTGTGGCAACATTGTCCCAATTATTCAGAGGAAGGGTCCTTAAAAATTTCCACTTGGCAAAAAATTGGTGAACGTCTCCATAGTCCTCCTCGTGCACCTATTGGCATTTTGGTCACTTGGAGGAAAATTATGGAGGCTTTAATGGTCCATTATAAAATAGAAGCAGGGAGTGCGTTTGAATCTCCCCCGCCAAGTTATGATAACTTTTCAATTTGCTCTAACTCAGGCAGAAGCTGCTGCCATTATTCAACAATGCCCCACGTGTAGTAAGCAAGGACATTCCATTCCCATAGGAGTAAATCCTAGAGGATTAAAAGCTTGTGAAATTTGGCAAATGGATGTAACTCAGTATCCACCTTTTGCCCCTTGGAAATATTTGCACGTTTCCATAGATACATATTCAGGGTTTATTCTGGCCACCCCTCAAAGGGGAGAAACTGTAAAACATGTCATCAATCATTCAATTCGTACCTTTGCCTTGCTGGGACATCCAAAAGAAATCAAAACTGACAATGGACCTGCCTATACAAGTTCTGCTTTCCAGGACTTCTGTAACAGATGGGATGTAACCCACAAGTTTGGGATTCCCTACAACAGCCAGGGGCAGGCTATTGTGGAACGAGCGAACTTATCTCTGAAACGTGCTCTTGATCGATATTCGTTGCGGGAAAAACCCCCGAACCTCCCAGCATTGCAAAATTCTCTTAACATTTGTCTTTACACTTTAAACTTTCTTAATCTGACTGGCATTCCTCCCACTTCTGCTGCTTCGCGTCATTTTTCTTCCCCCTCACCCCTGCCTAACAGACCTCTGGTATATTATCGCAGATTGCCAGATCCCGCCTGGCAGGGTCCCGCTGAGCTTCTCACTTGGGGACGAGGCTACACTGCGATTTTACTACCAGACAAAACCACTTGCTGGATCCCTGGTAGGGCGGTTAGACCCTATCATGGGAATTCCTCTGCTACATCTGTATCTTAAAACTCTTCCTGATATTCTTGCCTATATCTTCTTTGCAATTTCTACCTTACTTCAAC
Organism: Hydrophis major; assembly: GCA_033807585.1. Classification (NCBI taxonomy): domain Eukaryota; kingdom Metazoa; phylum Chordata; class Lepidosauria; order Squamata; family Elapidae; genus Hydrophis; species Hydrophis major. The sequence continues at coordinate 166,319,306 of CM066328.1, forward strand.
AAAATCTATGCTTCCTGTCAAAAGACTATTCGTGTTAAAACCATTTCATTAACAGAAGGCTATTATACTTGTTCCATGTGGGTATGTCATGAAAATGCTACCTGTAGTTTTCACTCTGTCACTTCTGTTTTGTTTAAAGAACACTCTACCACTCGCTCTTTTGTTCCTTCTTTACTCTTCCTATGGAAAGGAACCTTAAAATCTTTTCCTCTATTCAATCTAAACATAGGGTGACCTAGATGTCCTTCTATTGTATTATGGGTTCCCCCACCCCAACTAACATCCTTGATGAATTACCAAATTAATCTTTATTGTCATTATTGTAATTATTATCCTTTTTCTACTAATTGCATTCCCTCCTCATTTCGCAAATGTTCTACAACTAACTTGTCCATAGCCCTCTCTCCTGCTTGTGATGTTTTTATATACCCGAACTCTGATCCTGTCAACAAACGACGCTTCAAAAGAACTGTCCATGACGATCCGCAGAAGCCTCATAGAAGAAATAATATTGCTTGGACTATAACTGACTTTCAAGGAGTTCGTTTAAGTTCTACAACCAATTTTTCTCGCATAGAAGACTTCTACCCACCACTTCAATTCGATTTGGCAGACGCACCCACACAACCAGGGGATATCCTGCAATCTACACCACTTCAGGAGGAACTTTAACATCACGCCTGAAAGGAATGTAATTTATCCCTGGCAATAATTTTGTTTGGACTTGTTCCACCGGTTTCATGGCATGTGTCCACGGGGATGAAATTGTTAAATCCAAATCATTTTGCATTCAAGTATGGCTTGTGTGTATAACTCTGATGATTTTATATCCTTCTTGCAAAATCGTAAAGATTTAGATCTGTTATTTTTTGAAAAAAAACAAAAGGAATTGTGTGCTATGCTTAAAGAAGAATGTTGTCTTTATGCCGATAGCAGGGGGGCTTGTTTTCTATTTTGCCATGGTTTACAACCTTTTTTAACTGCATTGGCAGGATCATTAATAATCATTATATTGATATGTATTATAGGACCTTGTTGTTTTAATAGAATATTGCAATTTTTTAAAAATCAATTATCCTCTGCTGATGTTAATGTGCTATTGCAAGCTCATGTTATATCCTCAACACCGGACGAAAAAATGTCATTGCTGAGTTACCACTCCTTGGACAACCCTGACGCTGACGGGTCGCACTCTTGCCTAGATGACGGGGACGGCGAACATTTCAGAAAAATGGTTCCTGTCTTCTCGGACGAGGAAGAAGACTCGTCATAAATAATAAAAACAGAGGAGATGTTGTAACTATGTATCATTCATGTGTTTGCAACTATGTATCATTGCAACTATGTATCATTCATGTGTTTGCAACATTGTATCATTCATGTGTAATCATTAACTTCTGTCTCTTCAGTGACCTTTGCAAGGCACGTACAAGGGACAAGGAGCTAGACGATTGTTAATAAGCTTATCCACATTGTAAATAATCTGTCCGGTATGCAGCTTTGTAAACATGCACATCCTGATGAGATTACCATGTTTGACTTGAGCTTTGATTAAATCATTTTCTTGTAAAAAAGCACAATAAAAGAGCGTGTGCCAAGACATTCGGGGCGCGCTCATCAAGAGGAAACCTTGCTTCCTGTCGTTTCTCTTCCCTTCGCTCCCTATCATGAGCCGCCCATCAGATGCGGGATGGCAGATACCGCAGTGGCTGCCTCGTGGTGGAATGAAAATGAAAGGAGCTATCACCACCCAGCCTGCTGAAAGCAAAACCGCTCAGCAGGAAGGCGCAGGGGCTAATTCCCTGCCCTGAGGTGTTCTGCAGGGAAAGCCTCGTAATAAAAGGAAAAAAGGCTGTACTGTTTAAACTGGGGCTTCGAGCCTCGATAAAAGGAAAAAAGGCTGCACTTTAAAATTGAAGCTTCAAACCTTGAAGGGACAGAGCATTTACTCAGCCAGCTGAGAGATCGGAGAGATAAGCCTCCTTGTTTAGAAGTTTAAGGCAGCATCTCTGAAATGAGATGCTTTTAGCCCCAGGGCAAATTGGAAAGATAAGCCCCCACTTTTATTAGGCTTTAGCCTCGGGAGGCAGGAATGTAAAAAAAAAAAAAAAAAAAAAACAGAGCGAAATGACTTTTGGAGGTTCCCAGGGGTGGTGGTGGTAGTTGGTGACAGAAATTATGGTTTTATCTGACCTGAGAAATAAATCAGCTAAATCAGCTAAATCTCCAGTATTGTGTTTTGACCAGGAGAACAATAATGCAACCTGCCTGAAGAAAGGCTGAGCTAAAACTGGGGATGTTAAGGAGGAGTCTCGTGGAGGAGGCGGAGTGTCCTGAAGTTTAAGCCCAGCCTTCCTAGAAGGGACTGAAGCACCTTCCCATTGCTGGATGCTCTGAACAGCTCATAGGAGAATTGCACATATACTACATAAGCCTTCCTCTATACATCTGTGATGCCTTGGCTATATCTTTCAAATAGTATGGGTAAGAAAATATACATTTTCCACAATAAACTGCTAAAATAAATAATATAGATTACTTCATTGTTAACCATTAAAATTTTGTGGCCTATATTCTGCTGCAATGAACATGCTAAATTATTAAATTTTAATTTCAGTTAGTGGGAAATTACAAAAGACATCAAAGAAATCAATCTGTGGTATTGACAAATTTACAGGTAATTACATTTACTTTGAAAAAGTAGAAATTTTATTGCTATAAAAATATTAGGAGTTCAATTTAGGTGTAGGAAAAATGTAACTTATTTTCTTTTACTGTAGATTTATTGTCTTCTATCATTTTTAAATGACTGTACGTTTATTCTTTTCTGCCAGAGTATGAGGCTGAGAATCTTAATTTCAATGCAAAGACAGATGTTTATATCTAAAAAAAGTTCTCACACTTGTTTGAAATAAATTGATATATTATTAAAGCTTGAAAACAAAGATATATATTATGGAAAACTGTAATTATAACAAAATTCCAGAAGTAAACAAAATTAGAAAATTATGTAATGTAATTTTCTATAATCAGATTTTTTGGAAAAGAGAAGCCCAGTACAGAATTCAAATAGCGCAAAATAATAAATTTCTCTTTGTATAATTCTTGCATAATCTGGCATTTTTGTATAATCGATGATATGGAAGAGCTTCAGGATAATTAGATCCTGCTGAAGTCACTGTTGGATGTGCTGTTGCATTTGAACAACATATAAGATCCATCAACTAAATAAATTGAAATAATAGTATGCAACAATATACAAAATAGAACAGGAATTCATAAGGTTCATTATTTAATAATAAATTTCTGTCTCCTATCAAATTTACTCATTCATGCACTTACCCATATAGATGTCTACACGTCTACTTTTCTTTAAAACTTAAAAATACCAGTAAGAAAAATATAAAAAGAAGGTAACAATGTTACCCTATTGCATTGTTTTATTCTTTTAAAATTTACTTTCTTTTTACAAAATTTAGATAATTTTTAAGAATTGTTTTATAGTGAATAATTGTTAAAGATACTTGCCACATTCTAGAGATTCATCTGATCCATCCCCACAGTCATCATCATGGTCGCATACAAACAGTTTAGAAACGCAGACTTTATTGTGGCATGTGAAAGTATTTTCATCACAAGTATTACTGGGTGCTAAGAAAAATAATAAAAGGGGAAGAATGAAGTTTCTCTTAGCAAAAGGATAAATAAAGATACTTTCCATACTGGACAATATAAAATCTTATAAAGAAATAACTCAGACATTGTAATCCTTTAACTCCTCCCACTAGGCTTCCTTCAGAGGAACAGAAGAAAAACTAGTTTGAAGTTAACATAACTGACAGAAATATTTTAATTACACTCGTTAAAAGTTATCTGTATAGAATATTTCATATACTTCCTAATGTCCTATGTGGATTTTCATTGTATGACACAGGATTTTTGAAGTCTGATAATATGGTAGATGAGGATGAAAATAAAAAGCAAATTAGGTCATCTTGGTATACATTCTGTAATGGGACAGTTTGAACAAATTATTTAAGAAAGAGTTGGACTATTAACTTCCAGTTGCAATGGAACAGGGAAAAAAAGAGAACAGTCAACAAAAATATTGTAGAGTTTCGAGCCATCTTTATTATTATATGAGCAGTGGTGTATTAACCATTAAACAGACTAAGCATGTGCTTAGGGCACCAGGAAAAAGGGGCACCACAAAGTTGAGAATATGGCTTCGTTTGTACAGTATATACAAAGGAGGGGGGCACTAAGATTTGTCAGTGCTTAGGGCACCAGTGAGCCTTAATTGCCACTGATATATAGCAAAGTGGTCAAATGATTTTTTTTTCCTTATTTCACATTTAAAAAAAAGTCTCACCAGCCAATTATCACAACCAGTAACATTTCTTTTACACTTAAAAGGCATAAGCCACACATCTGCCAGATAATAAAATTAAAAGGATTTATAACATTTTTGTCATTCTTATATAAATTTTCCTTTTAATGGATTATCTTAAATTTGGAATCATCTTTCCCTGAATACAGGATTGGAAGCAATATTTTATTTCAGACATATGCCTTTAACTTCTATTGATCACTACTGTAGATTCTATTCATTGGGTGCACAGGTGGATTCATAGCAGATATGCTTCTTATTGAGAATCAGATCAATTTCTTTAAGTCTATTCAAACACAGTATTTTTGCCTTGCTAAACAAAAACAGCAAAGATTAACATATCTCATTAGTCAAAATTGAATTGGAAAATACGTTTTGTGTATCTTGCAAAATGGATTTTACCACATCCTGCTGTAGCAAGTTCATCACTTCCATTAGGACAATCTCTTTCACCATCACAAAGCCAGTGTTGAGGAACACAGGCGTATGAATCTAAACAGCTGAACATGTCTGGAGCACAAGTTACTGAGCCTATGAAACATATACAAAAGAATAGAACACAAACAAGATCCTGATGTTGTGCTTCCACACAGAACATATTTTCAAATATTCTTTTAAAATAATCCAACTGATGAACATGGCATACTATCAGAAACAAATCACTTTCACCTGGGCACAACACCTAAGATGAAGCTTAGCTGTTTAGTCTAGAGGTTAAGACATCAGTCTAGAGAGCAGGAGATCATGAGTTCAAGTCCTTCCTTAGTCATGAAAGCCACCTGAGTGACTTTGGAACAGTTATTCTCTTTCAGCTCAAATCACCTCACAAGGTGGTTGTTGTGGAGAAAATAGAAGGAGGAAGGTGTGTTTGGATTTATTCACCACTTTGAGTTATTTATAAAAATAAAAAAGGTGGGATTTAAATCAATAAAAAAAACAGATCTTCATATACTGTTGGTTTATTATTTTCATCATCAAGATTGGCATTAAAAAAGACTAGACTGTATAATATTCTCATATTGTTTCAAACAGTGCATCACTAATATCTGAAGACACTTTGAATTGCACTAAGGTTTAGAACAGGCTATGCCAGATTTATTTACTAATTTATCTGTTCAATTTGTACAGCTGCCCATTTCACAAACGTGACTTTGGATAGCTCACACAATTAAAAAAACCATACAAATATAAATAAACTATCTTGATACCCGTGCTTTACTACTAAACTATGTGGTTGGGTTTAGTTTGTGGGGAGGAAAATGGTGGGGGGGGGGATTCTGCCTCTGCCTACCAGCATCCATTGGTATTCATCTGGCTAGTGCCCTGTCAGTAAGAGAGTTGAGGGCTCTTTGTGAATTGAAAAAGTATTGGCTGTGTGAGCAAGAAGGAGACAGCAAGAAGGAGACAGCAAGAAGTCTGGGCATGGCTTAGCTCAACTGTTCTGTACTAAAGATGCTTGGTGCTGTGAAACTAAAACTGAAACTGAAACTCCTCTCCTCTGCTTGTGTTTTGCATTTGGAACAGATTTCTTTACAGGTGGGGAGGGGGAGTAGAACTCCTTAGCATCAGAGCATGTTAATAATAACATACAAAATACTAATGCTTTGATGGTCATTTCGAAAAATCTTTACTTAGTGAGCAGCTAGAAGCCAAGAGGAACATATGTGCCAAATTTCAAGTTTGTAGGCTTTACGGTTATGGAGATTTTGTGATGATGTGTGAATGGTATTTCAATTTTATATATATAGATAATCAATAATAACAAAAATATTTAAAACATTAAAACCATAAACTTCCATCTTCTGAAAGGCTCCATGCCATTGCCAAATCTAACAGTTTTCCACTAATACACAAATACATCTCTAGACAGCATTGGACATTTTAAAATTAGCATCATTATAAAACTCACCACAAATAGCTTTACTTTCATCCAAACCATTTCCACAATCATCTTCCCCATCACAAGTCCATTGTTTGGAGATACATTTTTGTTCAGAACAAGCAAACTGATTCCATGAACAGAAGGAATCTAAAAGGAGATGTAAATTATAAAGCATCCAAAGGCAACTTTGTGAAAATATATTTTATGCTCTTTATAACTGGAGGGCTAAATATGAACTGAAAATATTTTCTGAACAAATTTATCTCAGCTATTGTTCAGATACTGGGAGTTTGGCTCATTTTTTAAAAATTTATGAACGTTTGAATAGTTTTATAATTGTGCTATAACGAAACCACATCTGTAAACAGAAAACTGAAAGTCTGCATGTAATATGTGGGATTATTTTAACATTAAGTTTTATCAGGTCCAGTTTCAATTTAAAAAAGTTGTTCTGAAGACAGAGCAGTTGTATCAATCAGAATGATGAAAGACACATCCTTTTGGGTGGACACCATCATAAGACATATAATAAAAAGGCAGAGATTCCACTCTGATGCCACAGTGATGCTTGTTCCTTCACTCCCAACTCATGATCACCGTTGAACTGTTCTCCTTACCTATACCAGAAGAATTCAGATATACTTAGTTCCAACATTATCTTTGCTTTTTTAATCCATACAAATTTGTCAGAATGTCATGATGTTAATTTAGATTTTGATTTTAAAAATTAATTGTCCTGTAATGTGCTCTGAAAACTCATTATCAACAGCTCTTTTGCAAGAAATGTTCATGGATTAATGATAAAATACTCACCACAGAGTAATTCATCACTTCCATCTTCACAATCTTTCTGACCGTCGCATACCCAGGAAATCAGAATACATTTACCACTAGGACAGCCAAAATAATTTTCTTCACATGTATGCTTATTTCGAACTTCAGTAAAATAAAAGAAGCAATGTATTTCTAGTTATCATGGAATCTTAATATAAATTGTACAAAAACAAAAATGGCAGTAATCAATAGGGTTCGTTATTATGAAGAAAAATATTTTCCCCAATTACCTGGACATTTTAATTCATCTGAATAATCTCCACAATCATTAGATCCATCACACAGCCATTCTGGTAGTATACAAAGTGAAGTAAAGTTACAGCTAATAAATCCTGAAGATTTCACTCCAAGTTTATAGAAATTATTGCAATCTGTGTTATCTGAGAACATAAAATGTAATTATCATATATTATAATATATTGTTAAAAGTTTGATCTCATCACTGGAATTTATCTTATGTTGTTCAATTTATTTCCCATAACATTCTATTGCCTGCCATTGATCAAACACAGGATGTATTCTTATCATGTTCAATGTACTCAAGTTTAATTGAGCTTATTGTTTGTATAAAGTCTGCTGCATTATACACTGCTCAAAAAAATAAAGGGAACACAAAAATAAGACATTCTAGATCTGAATGAATGAAATATTCTTACTAAATACTTTGTTCATTACATAGTTGAATGCGGTGACAACAAAATTACACAAAATTTATCAATGGAAATCAAATTTAGCAACCCAGGGAGGTCTGGATTTGGAGTTACACTCAAAATTAAAGTGGAAAAAAACACTACACGCTGATCCAACTTTGATCTTTAAAACAAGTCAAAATGAGGCTCAGTAGTGTGTGTAGCCTCCATGTGCCTGTATGACCTCCCTACAATGCCTGGGCATGCTCCTGATGAGGTGGCAGATGGTCTCCTGAGGGATCTCCTCCCACACCTGGACTAAAGCATCCCCAAACTCCTGGACAATCTGTGGTGCAATGTGGCATTGGTGGATGGAGCCAGGCATGATGTCCCAGATGTGCTCAATTGGATTCAGGTCTGGGGAACAGGTGGGCCAGTCCATAGCATCAATGTCTTGCAGGAACTGCTGACACACTCCAGCCACATGAGGTCTAGCATTGCCTTGCATTAGGAGGAACCCAGGGCCAACCGCACCAGTATATGGTCTCACAAGGGGTCTGAGGATCTCATCTCGGTACCTAATGACAGTCAGGCTACCTCTGGCGGGCACATGGAGGGCTGTGTGGCCCCCTAAAGAAATGCCACCCCACACCATTACTGACCCACTGCCAAACCGGTCATGCTGGAGGATGTTGGAGGCAGCAGAACGTTCTCCACGGCGTCTCCAGACCCTGTCATGTCTGTCACATGTGCTCAGTGTGAACCTGCTTTCATCTGTGAAGAGCACAGGGTGCCAGTGGCGAATTTGCCAATCTTGGTGTTCTCTGGCAAATGCCAAACGTCCTGCACAGTGTTGGTCTGTAAGTACAACCCCCAGCTGTGGACATTGGGCCCTCATACCACCCTCATGAAGTCTGTTTCTGACCGTTTGAGCAGCCACATGCACATTTGTGGGCTGCTGGAGATCATTTTGCAGGACTCTGGCAGTTCTCCTCCTGTCCCTCCTAGCACAAAGGCGGAGGTAGCGGTCTTGAAGCTGGGTTGTTGCCCTCCTACGGCCTCCTCCACGTCTCCTGATGTACTGGCCTGTCTCCTGGTAGCGCCTCCATGCTTTGGACACTACACAGACACAGCAAACCTTCTTGCCACAGCTCGCATTGATGTGCCATCCTGGATGAGCTGCACTATCTGAGCCACTTGTGTGGGTTGCAGACTCCGTCTCATGCTACCACTAGAGTGAAAGCACCGCCAGCATTCAAAAGTGACCAAACCATCAGCCAGAAAGCATAGGAACTGAGAAGTGGTCTGTGGTCACCACCTGCAGAACTATTCCTTTATTGGGGATGTCTTGCTAACTGCCTATGCTTTCCATCTGTTGTCTATTCCATTTGCACAACAGCATGTGAAATTGATTGTCAATCAGTGTTGCTACCTAAGTGGACAGTTTGATTTTACAGAAGTGTGATTGACTTGGAGTTACATTGTGTTGTTTAAGTGTTCCCTTTATTTTTTTGAGTAGTGTATAAAATACAAATTAATTATACATGAAGTACACATTGGTCTGAAGTGAGAAAAAAGCAATAAAGTATTATACACATGGAATAAATAAATAAATTAATAAACAGAGTTCCTTACTGCAGTTTTTCTCATCCAAAGCATCTACACAATCCACAATCTGATTGCATTGAGCTGATTTTGGAATGCAAGATCCATCTAAACAGCGGAATTCCATTGAAGAACATCCAGAAACTATAATAAAAAGAGGGTATTTTTAGGAATGGGAGAAAAGTTAAAAAAAACAAAACACCACATGTTGCACTGATGAGGAGAAATATATTTCTATATATCTATATATACATATGGTTTTAGACATCAAATTACTGCTGATCCCAATATTTTATATTTAGATAACCTTCTCAGATTATTAACTGGCCCTAAAGTAATAGTTACTGATTCTATGTTATTTCATCCCATAAATGTGACATTATGTTTTTTTGAAAAAAAATTTTTACCATATTTTTAATGTACAGTTACTACATTGAACAAATAGTGAATTACAGTCCTTTCACCAAACACCCATTCCAATTAACATATTAATTATAGTTATTTTTAAATTTGTATCAATATTTAAAGTATTATTTTTTTAAAAAGTACCTTCACAACCTGTTTCATCAGAATTGTCACCGCAATCATTTTTGCCATCACAAATTTGATTACTAGATATACAGCGCCGATTTAAGCAAGGCTTAAATCCTTTCTGACAGCTTCTATTTTCTTATAAATTAAAACAGAGAAATAGCTTTTGTCATTTACACAGCATTATTACAGTTGAAATGTTTAGGCATGCAGATATGAATCAATAGCTAAAAGCATTACATAAAAAAGAAGATATGGCAGGAGAATCAAATGGAAGAAATGGACATGTAATGGACTGACTTACCACAATACAATAATTTCTCATCAGACTTGTCCTTACAATGAGCTATGCCATCACAGGAAAGTTGGTAATCAATGCACTCACCATTTCCACATTCAAATTCAAAGTAGAAATTGCATGACGTGTTTTTAGCTGAAAAGAAGAAAATGTATTCACTTCAAAATTAATTGCATGAAAGCCATTTGCAGTCTCAAAAATAGGAGATATGGCTGAACAGGAAGAGGTATCCTTGAGACAGGAAAACTAGATGGTATCACTTTTCATTTTTCACAAAGAAAATGTTAAATTTTGTATGAACTTTCCCTCTATCAACATGGGACCCAAAAGTGAAGAAGGAGAACTTGTGCTGATATGGCAACTTAAATACATTGTAGTTATGTATTTGAATCATTTCACATTCTATTTATTTAAAACAGTCATTTGGGAACATGTGGAGATGTATGTATATAAAATTGTGTGGAAAAGGTACAACATGTAGAATATGGGAAGGGTTTTGTTTTTAAAAATTAAATGGTTTCATGATTATTTTGAGAAGAAAAAATGCATTACTTTTGCATCCAAAAATGAATATGAAAAAATACTGTATTTGTTTATTTGTGCTGAAATGTTTAAGTTCATGCATTTTAGTTTATTATCTACATATGTTTTTAGTTCCTTAGCTGAGCTAAATGATAGATAATTTTGCTGTAGGTCATGCCCCAGATCAAACACCTATTGTATTGATCTCTACCCATACTGGTTTTACTCTATCCATATTGATTTTACACAATACTGAAATCACATTTTTTTTCAATAAGTGATCCATGAACAGACTCCCACCAAAGTTTCATCCAAATAATCTGACCATTTGTATGAACTCTGGACTTTTCATACACATACCATTTATATTTTTACTGGAATCCCCTAACAAAGGATTTGTTCAAGAAACTCCAGTAGAATCAAAAGCTTTTCAGAACCCAGAAAAGAACCCAAGCTGGTTATAGAAGAAGCAGAATCTAATGGTGTTATATTCTGTATTGAAAAAATGCAGGGAATTGTTCCCAAAGAATTGCAGAAATGTTCAAATGCATTCCTGTTTTCAAATCATTTCCTAACTAGCTAACTAAGTTTCCAAATATCTTTGTGGAAAAATGTCCCAATTCTTAAATGTTGTCAACATAAGATAGATCAGCTAACTATAGTATCTTTCTTTTTTCTTTTTTAACAAATTTTATTAATTTTTAAAGACATACAAGACATGAAACATAAGAACATAAAACCTCTTTTCTGAAAGTTATTTGTAAATTTTAAACAAATAAAACATTTTATACATCATTGACACATCTCCTTATAAACACATACATATCCTTCCAAGGTTCCTCATTATTTCTCCCTTTACTTTTATTAAATTATATTTCTTTTCTATAATTATCTATTTTATATGTTTTTATTCAGTATACTTATTTTTCCTTCTGACTTACTTTATTCTCTTCTATCTTTTATTTTCAACTGTCCTCTTCTAACATTCCTCCAAGGTTTTATTAGCTCAATCAAGCATAAACACATAAAAACACAAAACATAGAAACATAAAAAACATCTTTTCTGAAAGTTGCTTAGTCCCGGGTTACAACTCTTCGTACAGATACAAATTCAAATTCATATTCATTTTGTATACCATTCCATATCTTATTACCATTTTCAATTTTCTATATAGCTTCTCATCTCTTTTAAATTTTATTTTATTTTTATTTATCTCATCTCGATTCAAATCATAATATTTATTTATTCTTTGTCTGTTCTATTTCCAGCTATCCATTTATCTTTCTTCTTTAAAGAAAACTTCTCCTGTACACTAATTGGAGAATGACACCTTTATCTCTTTCCCCTACATTTATAATGCTTAATATAAAATACATAGCTTACATTGGGATTCTGTTTGGTACATTCTAAAATTATACAATATTATCAATACCAATACAAATCTATTCATTAATATTAATATTCAATTATATCTTAAACACTTAACACATTACTTTTCAATTAGATATCATATTTTTATGGGAACACCTACTTTCCATAGTTATTTCCCCCCCACATCACATATTTTAAATCATTATTTCATTAGAATGTTCCCCCTTCTCCTACTTCAAATCTCTCATTTCACAAAAAATTTCACTGGGATAGCACAATCTAATCTTTAATATTAATATTAACCATTTTACCCATTTCAATTAAATATCCTTTATGGGAACACTTTATGGGAACAATTATGCTTTCCATAGTTATCCCCCCCCCACATCACATATTTTAAATCATTGTTTCGTTAAAATGTTCACCTTTCTTAACAAAAATTTCACTAAATTATACTAAATATTTTATCACATTTTAAATTACATATTGTTCCCAATTTTCCAAGATTATTTCTAAGTACAAATATAAAAATACAAACTTATGTACCTTTCTAGAATCCCTTTTTCAATAAAGTTTACCCATTATCCCTAAAAGACTTTTGTTTCTTTGGATCTTGCTCCCCACCATTAAGGCTTCTTGTCCCTTCCTTTCTCCCTTGCTTATTCTTCTTCTTGCCCTCTTTACCCCCTTGTCTCTCCACTTCCCTTTTGTTCTGTTTTCCTCCTTTCTGTTGTTTTCTAACATGGTATCCACTTTTCACCTTATTCTTCTCTTTTTTGGTTGTTTTTCCAAGTCTTAAAGTCCCCTTTTCCTTTTTCTCTTTCTCCTTTCTTTCCCCAACTAAAGTAACTTGTTCATCAAAAATGGCTTCTTCTTTATCCCAGTCATCTGTTGCGCAGTCAGCTTTTCATAAGTATAAACCGCCATTTCTAAAAATTGAAAAAGGGTGCCAAGAGAATCCTTCCCTTCTTGCTCTTTCCTTTTTATATTTTTGGTATTCAAGTTTCAATCCATCCACAAGTGATGCCATTATAGAGAGAAAAAGTTTTTCCAAACAACCACCCAAGTGCTTTTAATCAAAGGTAGTTCTCAGAAGTTCCAAAATCACCAAGCAACCCAAATAAACTATTTCTTTAAAGTACTTTCTCCTTCTTCACTTTCTCTTTCTGGGGTTAGTGTTTAGTCACAAAGTTCCATTTAAATATATATCTTTTAGAAGTCTTATTAATGTTTAATAACTCTTTAGAATTCTAGGCAATCTTCTCCTTATTTTCAAATTCTGCTCCATTTTTTTTTCCTCTCCCTTCCCACTCACAGCAAAAAAGATTTTTTTAAAAAATGTTCAGAAATCCTTATCCCTTCAGCATTTAATTACCTCCAATGCAGGTTTTCCGATTTCTCTTATAGTTCTATCCGCTATCACGTTAGGAAGGAGAGTGAAAAACAAGAAAAAAAAAAAACCTTTCCCTTTTAAAATTCCATTCACCACTTGCAACTCTCTATGGAAACAATTTATCTTTAGCAACTTTCAAATTCCAGGGTACTTTCTTTTGCTTTATCCCAGTCAAAAACCACTTTCACAGCTCCTCCGACTTTCTTCCTCCTGCACAATCTTGTCCGGCTGCAGGTTTCTTTGTGGCAGCCATTACTGACCGCCGCTCCTCTGCCTTGGGAAAAGGGGGTTTTGCCGGCTGGGGAGGGGGTCTGTGACACCCCCAAACCCTTATCCAGATTCCCCCTGTCTTCAGCTGCCTCTAAGGGGCAGCTATATCCCCCAAATCCAAGCGGATCGGGGGCACCTTGGCAGCGAACGCAGCAGGGATCGCGTGGTATCGCGAATCCCTGCCGCTGCCGAAGCCTTGCAAACCGGAAGTCAGCTAACTATAGTATCTTGTGCATGACAGGCACTATTTCAACAGTATTCAGACAGGCTTAATTCAGTCTAGTAGTTTGCTTCCTCTGTGAAATGACTTTCATTTCTGAGAAACAATCCACTGATTCCTTTGTTAACAACCAATTGAATTGTTTTTATTTCAATTTAGATTGATTTTATTCTAAAACCTATTATTATATTTGAGCATTGACAATGTATCTTTGCTTAGGCACCAAGAAATCTTATGGATGTCAGCTTAACTTGAAGGTCAATCTAAGATGTGCTTGACTTCCAAGGCTTCATAATGCTTTCTAGCATAACCTCCCGATCTTTTCTGTTGCCAGGGTCACATTTACAGGATCAAAATCCTATTCTCCCTGTCTCTTAAATTATTTACTTGCCTTATTTTTGTATCCAACCTTGAAACACCAGGAAGTATCTGATACTTGTACATTTTTTGTTCAAAACTTGCTTTCTTTCTTAAAATGATTTGTGCCCAATGAATTTCTGGTACTAGTTCTCAGTTGAACGGTGTTGTTGAGCAAAGAACTGAGAGGATTGTGGATCCAATTATGAATCAGTTCAAACTACTCTATATTTAAATTATATTTTCTCCAATCTTGGCTACATCTTTTAAACTTGCTATTACACTGTATCTGAGTGCAAAAGAATATATCATTCAACTTGCAATTTTATAGCAAAATATTTAGGGAGCCTTAACAAGTTTTAGCTTCTTTTTGTCTCATTTTTAAATTCATAACTATAAGCCATGAACCCACAGAAAATTTCTGACACATGTTTTTTTACAATTAACTGTAATCTATCAAAAGGTGAACACCTTTGTGTTTCTGTTGCTCTGGAACAAGAAAAGGGTCTTGATGCTCCATTATTAGTTTCCTTCCCTTCTCCAAATTATTAACACCTTGTTAATGCCACTAGAACCTGAATTTCTCAGTATAGGTATTTCCACAACTTCTTCTCACATGTTTATTTTGCAAGTGTTATATTTCTGCCTCAATTATCTTCATGTAGTATGCTGCACAAGTGTACATTCCATTTGTGGGTGAAATGCTTTGATATGATTCTATTAGAAGTGTTTCTATTAGCAAAAGCTGTTATATTTTATACAATGGGAAACTGTCTCTCACAGTCTATTTCAGATACTCTCTCAAGATTCAGAGCAGATTCAAAGAACATGCAGGGATTGTAGACCAAAACTGCCATTCAATTAATGCCTTTGATTTATGCAAAGTTGGATTTTACTTAATAATTTTGGATTTCAATTATTGTTCAAGCTATTTCTCCCCATTTTTGAAGTATCTGTTTCCCATCTCACTGCAGTTCAGAACATAAGTCTCTGTTAACCACACCTGTATAAAGATGCATTCTTTCTGTGGAAATGAGAATGCAGGGAAATCATGCTCACTATACAAAACACATCATGGGTTCTAATGTCATATCAATACACATACATATGGAATTGGAATAAAAGTATGTTCATGAATTGTCAGTTAGTATTCAAGAGCCAAAATGAAACTGATACTGGAATCAGAACTGGAAACTAAATGGATGGCAACCTGGTGAATCAACAGAGCAACATTTGTTTTCGAATTCCTTTGTTCACATGTACAATCTTATGCATGATTTGAAAAGTTATATAATACAGGAATGTATATTTGTTTCCTGTAATGTAATAAATTTATGTCAATAAAGCATTTGAGAACTCTTGGGAAGTATTAATGCCTGGTTATGTTGCCAAGTTAATTACAGTTTTGAACTTATAGCAAATCAACTCTACACAGGATTATCTGCAGTGTGTTATGGGTCTAAGTATGACAGTTTTAAGGCTATATTTAAATAAAATGTTATTGTTAAATACTGATATTTTAATTAGATTCACTCGGAACTTGGAAATCAGGTATCTGTCCATACAAGATCAAATGAGCTCTAAGGGTATAATTTTCACAGCTGTTTTAAGTACACTGCACTACAACAATGTCTACAGTCTTAATTAACGTGTTTCTTATCAGTATAAATCATCTGAATGTCCCATTCACTTTTAATTAATGTTGTCAGAGAGGGGCAGCTTGTCATAAAAAAATGGCAAATTATAGTATAGTGACTGTAAATTAATTTATTGATGAAAATTTGCTTTAGATCAATTCAATACTCAATTAGCAAAGTTTATAGCATTTAATTCCCAATGCATTGATTTGCTCCTTAAAATATCTTATTGCCGTAAAATACATAAAGGAGCTATGCACAACTGCATACAATAATTTACCAGAAGATGGGATCAAAAAATTGAAGGAACATAATTGGGAGGGAGATGAGAAGAAAAATGTTTTCTTCTTCCTCAAGGAAAAAAGGTTGTTTTAGGATTTTTTTTTTTTTTGTATATGCATGTGTGTTTTTGTATATTTCCCTGAATCCATTGGAGTTGGGTGAACAATAAATTCAAATAAAAACAAAAACAATATGAGAACAGTCACCCTACTGGGGAGAAATGCAGCATATACATGTAATAAATGAATGAATAAATGAATGAATGAAAATGGAATGCTGGATGTGATAAGCCTTTAGTCCTCTACCAGTACCATGCTTCTCATGTTCTTCACAATCTTCACTATTTATATTACTTCTTCCTTAACTGAATAAAAATTCAGTTTCATTCACAACACAATACTTATGACAACAATCATTCTGGATGTCCATACTTTTTATTGGGTTAGTACAGGAGTGTCAAATTCAATTTCATTGAGGACCACATCAGAATTGGTTTTGACCTTGGAGAGCTGGGATGTGTGTGGCCATGGTGGGCGTGGCCATGATGGGTGTGACATGGGACTGCATCTCCGCAGACATAGTTTATAAACTTATAAAAATAAGGAGACATACATTTCTGTGATTTTGTTTTTTTAATACTTACTTGATCTACTTGATCACACTTAAGTAGAGTGATCTACTTGATCACTCTTATGAGAGACACCAGATCAAGAAACTGATTCCATAGGAAGACTAGAACTATAAAATTGTTGACATAGGCTACAGTAGCAGAATCCTGCAAGCCTAAAAGCCAAAATATTTTATAACCTTCTGAGCCAAGGATGGCCTCCTGGACCACTCTGGAGGCCCCATTTTAGGCCTGGAAGGCATCCTGCAGCACTCCGGAGGCCCCATTTTGGGCCTGGATGGCCTCTTGGGCAACTCCAGAGGCTCCATTTTGGGCCTGGAAGTCCTCCTGGACAACTCCAGAGACCAAAAATGGTTACATGCACCCAATCCGCGTCCCATTTTTGTTAGCAGAGGATCGCGGGCTGATCATTTGTTATTTGCAGACCAGCCCCATGGGCCAGATCTAAGCACCCTGCTGGCCGGATCTGGCCTACGGGCCTTGGGTTTCATACCCGTGGGTTAGTAGATCAACAGGCAGTATCATGCAAACTGGAATACAATCCTTTTTTTTTTGGCTGAAAATGTGTAAATTGTGTATCAAAATTCATATGTTAAAAGAAATATATGCAAAAATGAGTAAAAATTTATATAGATCTTTCCCTCTCCAAGTAAGCTTATAAGAAATGAAATATAACAAAACTTTTGTCTTTCAGTTCTGTTTATGAATACATTTGAATTTTGAAAACTTAAGAACACTTTTAAAAATCTATTGCTGACAGAGGAGAAGATGAAAGCTAAAATATACAATTTCCTTCTGAATTTTAAAATGGAAGAAGAAACTGTTAAAGAAACTATGATAGCCTGGGCAAAGAATTTGGGTATCATATCGAATTAGAATATTGGGAAAAAATGTGGGGAGGGGGATTATAAATTAACAATGTCAGCAGCATACAAAGAATATATATATATATATATAACCTTTTACCATTGGCATCTACCCCCTGCTAGACTGCCAAAGATGTTCCCAACCAGAAGCCCAGAATACTGGAAATGTAAAAAGATAACATTTTTCACATGTGATGGACATGCCCGGAAGGCAGGAGATATTGGACTAGAATTTAAAAACGGCTAGAGGAAATAACAAGCCAACAAATTGAGTTTAGACCTGAACTTTTCTTGCTAGGGATAATAAGAGGAGATTAAAGCAAAAAATATATATATATATATTGTTTTGCATATAACTACTATGGCTAGAATTGTATATGCATACAGACAGTATATTCTCTGAAAGGATAGTGATAAAAAAGATTTTAGACTGCATCAAGATGAACAAGCTTACACTAGAATTAAAAGATAGAGGTGAATCGGAATACTATTTGGACTGGGATGCATGGTAGAGTTGGTTAGAAATAAAAGTAAAGATTAGTAATGTAATTATTATGTATATATGAGTATCTGCGATGCTGTGGCATTGTAAAGAGTGTACATATGTTATAAACTGTTGAAAAATGTTCAATAAAATATATATTTTTTAAAAATCTATTGCTACATAGGTAAATCTATCAGAGTTGTTTTCCCAATATATTTTTCAAAACTTCCTTTAATTCTTTCCATTCTGTTACCATTTTTTTAGTCATGGTTAATGCTAAAAGAAAGAGGGAGGAAGGATGAATTACAATTGTACTTACACACACATCTCTTTTCATCTGTAAGTATGCGGTCACCCCTACATGAACAATTAACATGCCCATCAGGTGTCAGGAGACACAAATCATGACAGCCTCCATTCATTTGGGCACAAGGGGATAATTCACCTGGTGGGGAAAATAGATTGTATAACTAAAACAAATAATAAATTGGAATTAGAACAGTTTGTTTAAATATTTATGCTCTTTTAACATAGCAAGGCCAATACATTACATAGTATGACTACATTTTAAACAAATTACAGTTTCCAGAAAATTCTTCATGGATAATATCTTCCTGAGCTCCTGATCCAGGGATGGTGCAATTGTTACACAAAATGAAGTTTTGCAAAAGCTCTCTTGGTCACAGCTACAATCTACAGGTAGTCCTCAGCTTACAACCAGTCACTTAGCAACCATTCAAAGTTACAATGAAACCTGTAAAAGGGCACTTATGATGGAGATCTGAAATTCTGATGATTTCCTCCTCTCTGTAGTCACATGATTGCAATTTGGATGCTCGGCAACATTGCTGCATTTCACTTAAGACTGTGGTGTTTATTTCACAAAAACTGTTGTTTGCTTAACCACCATAAAAAGATCACAAAATCAGGTCAATCATATGACTGACACATTTTATGACTGTTATGACTTATGACTGCAATGGGCGGGCTCCATTAAGGTTATATTAAGGACTTAAGGACTACCTCTACTCTTCGAATAGGAGCCATGAATACAGAAGAATACCCAGATTGTACACTGGTATTGTTTGTTACCATATTCAGAACCAATGATGGACTCCTAAACTGCATAGCCACTTAGTCTTGTCAAGTTTAAATTGAAGCTTATTCTTCCTTATCCATGGAGACTAGTCCCACTGAGACAAAACTTCCACAGTAGCCCTTGGTCAGCCTTGTGAGGAGATATAGAGCTGCTTATTCTCATCATATTCATGATACTTCACCCCACACTGATAGATGGCCTCACCTAGTAGCTTCATTAGGATTTTAAATAAGAGATCATTGAACCCAAGCCTCCCCTCCCCCCACAAAATAGGACTGTATACTAGATCTCTGTTTTTCTATAATTACAAACTAAAAATTGTGGAAAGCAGAAGAATCAGTGCAAAATTGGGACCTCTTCCCAATATTTGGAGTGGTCCAGAATGTTCTGTACAGCCATTTACATTCTTTAAACGCCGCACTGTGATTGGTCAAAGCGCACAGTGATCCAATTGGTCGAGTGAGCCGCACTGATTGGCCCGCTATGGATCTCCTGTGATTGGTGGAAACTAATCGCGGGAGATTCAAAGCAGTGCCATTGGTCGCGGCCGCCGCGGCTTGGGCATAAAAAGCTGCTGTTTTCCCCTCGGAACCCGAGCCATTCTCGGGACTAATAAAGAGCTGAACCAAGTCACTGACTCCTGGTCTCCTTGCTGTGATGGACACAACACTGGCGACGAGGGTGGGATTCTGAGGCTAATCCCCCATCAAACACGTGTCCGAAGGAAGCGAGACCGACGAGATGGCAGGCATCACACCGCCCGCTCCCTTTAATCCCACTACCGAGGACTGGGAATCATACACAGACAGATTCCTCATGTTCCTCGAATGTAGCAACATGAAGGATGCCGCCGGGCCGAAGAAAAGAGCCGTCTTCCTGACACACTGCGGGCCTGCAGTGTTCAAGATGGCAAAAGCTCTAGCGAAACCCACGGACGTCAAGGAGATGGACTGGGCTGACCTCGAACCATTGCTCCGGAACCACTATGCCCCCACTGTGCCCACCTTTATCAGGTGACACGATTTCTACCAGTGGGAACAGAGCATCAGCGATTTTGTGGCTGAGCTATGGAGCCTAGGGGGCATGTGTGGGTTCTCGGACATGGATGAGGCTTTACGGGACCGCATCATGCTCGGACTCCGAGACCCAGTCCTACAAAGCCGACTTATGGCCAAAGGCGACATCACCCTCGCTGACGCCATCGCTGAAGCCACTGCAGCCGAGGCAACCCGGAAATCGGTGAACCGCATGCGGAGACCAGACACTGGAGAGCGCACCGTGACCGCTGACCCAGGATGGGTGACCGAGGCCCCCCCAGAATCAAGTCACTGCGAGACCGCCACCCATCATGGCGAATTCCACTCTGCCTCCGACACCACGGACGAGGAGAAGGAAATCCACCAGCTCCAGATGGGACAGGACCGGCACGATTGGTGGAGTCGTAAGTCGGGGACCGCATGTGTCGGGTGCGGGGGTGACCACCCTCAATCAGAGTGCCATTTCTTCGATGCAGTCTGCCGGCACTGTGACAAAAAGGGTCACATCACCCAAGTCTGCTGATTGAGGAAGGCCTACAGCCCCAGACGGCGGGACCACAGTGACCGGAGACGTGACAGTACACACCCCAGGGCCAGAGATCACCAAGCCGAAAGTCGAAGGGACCAGGGCAGACAGAACCGACGAGGTGGCAAAACCCAGCAGAAAGAGGAAACCCACCAGACGGTCATCATCGGCCACGCATCAACCACCGACACCCGAAAAGTCTATGTGGAGGTAGGCATCAAAGGTGAGCCATGTAAAATGGAGGTGGATTCCGGGTCCTACCTCTCCATGGTCGCCTGGCAAGAAATCAAACGCTTGGTGCCTACCATCCACAAGAAAGGACTGGAAAACCAGAAATTAATAATCAAGGACTACCAGGGAAACCGCATCCCAGTAGTCGGAACCGGACAATTCAAGGTAACATTCAAGGGCCACACAGCAAAGCTTCCCCTGACAATTGTGGACTGAGACCGACCCAGCCTTTTGGGACTACAATGGTTCGCACCGCTCGGCATCGAGGTTACGGGCATAAACCACATCGCAGAGGCCGATTGGGAACAGCATCTGGCACGGGACTTCCAGGAAGTGTTCGATGGCACCCTAGGCAAGTACCGAGGGCCCCCTATTTCCTTCAGCCTAGATCCCAGCATTCCCCCGATACGCCTAAAACCAAGGCGGGTACCTTTTGCACTCCGGCCAAAAATAGATGAGCAAATTGACAAGCTCGTCAAACAAGGAGTCCTACAAGCAATCAACCATGCCCGGTGGGAGACCCCCAATAGTCACCCCAGTCAAGCCCGATGGGTCGGTAAGAATCTGCGGGGACTATAAGGCCACCCTAAATTGCGCCTTACAACAAAGCGCCTACCCCGTCCCAGTAGTGCAGCACCTTCTACACTCACTGGGGGGAGGCAAGGTTTTTGCAAAGCTTGACCTGGCGCAAGCCTACCAACAGCTGCCGGTCGACGCAGAAACCGCCGAGGCGCAAACCATAGTCACCCACCAGGGAGCGTTTCGCTGTAACCGACTCCAGTTTGGAGTCAGCATGGCGCCGGGAATTTTCCAGAGCCTCATGGAGAGACTTTTGCAAGGAATTAAGGGGGTGGTGCCCTACTTCAATGACGTGCTGGTGTCGGCAGCCAACCAGCTAGATCCTGGAATGGGAAATCCTCAGGGGACCATGGTCCAGGATCCACATAGATTTTGCCGGGCCCACTAAGGGACATGCATTCCTTATAACGGTACATGCTTACTCCAACTGGTTGGAGATAAGCAACATGAAAACCACCACCACGGAGGCCGTGACCAAGAAACTTAGCAAGCTGTTCGCAACCCACGGCCTCCCAGATATCATTGTGTCAGATAAAGGGCCCCAATTCACCTCGCTAGATTTTGAAAAATTCCTAGCAGAACGGGGCATACGACACGCACTGACAGCTCCAGCACATCCGGCAGCGAACAGAAGGGCGGAATGGATAGTTCAATTCACGAAAAAAACCATCCAAAAAATCGAACACGGGGAAATCCAAGAAAAAATAAATAAGATGCTTTTTATACAACATATAACCCCGAACACGACAACGAACAAAGCCCAGGAGAGCTACTAATGGGGAGAAGAATAAGGTCCCCACTCGACAGACTGCACCCCACATACAACCCGGAAAAACCCCCAAACTCCTCTAGCAAGCACCAGTCCTTTGCACAAGGCGACGCTGTCTACGCAAAGAACCTAACCGGAGACCCACTGTGGGTACCAGCAACCATAACCCAACTGACAGGTCCCCGCTTGTACCGGCTGCAAACAACCGACGGACGAGCGTGGAAACACCACATCAATCAATTGAGATCGAGAACAATCACAGGAAACACAACTGACACGCAATCAAACACAGACAATCCCCTTAATACAAGCCAAGAGGGGAGGGAATACCCCAGGAACCAAAACCCAATTGAAAGAAACCAGCAACACTTACTGACTAACAGCCAGCTCGAAGCCTCACCAGGAAGAAGCAGCCAGGCCAGCTCAACCAGCCCAGAAAGACTAGGCAGGAGTGGTGAGAATCGCAGCTCAACCAGCCCGGGTAGACCGGGAGGGAGCTACGACAAGAGGCCCGGCGACACCTTCCAGGCGGTTCCATTGATGAGGCCGAGAGCAACAGAGAACCCGACTGAACCGGCCGGGAGCCAACAACAACTAACCTGTGCAGGTCCAGTAGGCAAGTACGGAGCCCCGCCTACTTATAGGACTACATCACGTAGGACCGAACCAAGAGGGGAGGGGTGTTCTGTACAGTCATTTACATTCTTGTAAACGCCACGCTGTGATTGGTCAAAGCGCACAGTGATCCGATTGGTCGAGTGAGCTGCACTGATTGGTCCGCTACGGATCTCCCGCGATTGGTGGAAACTAATCGCGGGAGATTCAAAGCGGTGCCATTGGTCACGGCCGCCGCAGCTTGGGCATAAAAAGCCGCTGTTTTCCCCTTGGAACCCGAGCCATTCTCGGGACTAATAAAGAGCTAAACCAAGTCACTGAGTCCTGGTCTCCTTGCCGCAATAGACACAACACAGAAGTATAGGGTGACTGAAGTATTAAAAACCACAAAGAATAAAGGAAAGCCAAGATGGACACAACATCCCCATCCCACTTCCATCAGAGGCAATCCATATAGATGATCAATGCCATTTTGGTTCTGTGCCCAATCTGAAACCTGACTGAAAAGGGTGCAGATAATCAATTTACTCCAGGATTCTTTGAAGCTGCAGTTCAACCACCTACTCTATGAAAGAAAGAATGCAGTTGTTTTTCAAATGAACTACTTCATAAAGACAGGGTAAATCACAGCCTCTTTAAACAGTAGTGGGAGCCCCCCCCACACACTTTCAAAGATTCAGCAGTGCAAAGATCATCTATGTCATCTCTTGGAAAATGTTTACTAACCAGAAGGTACATGAGTCCAACACAAAAATGGATGAGTTAACTATGCCAATAACCCTGTCCACATCATTAAAATCAACAAGATCAAGCTCAACTCAGATAACCAAATCAGACTGAACCAGTCACTTCCATGAAATCAGCCTCAAAGCCAGAGTCAAGCCAGAAGCAGACCCAAGTGACTTTATTTGACAAATGTCTCACATATTTCTCATAGAAGCCCTGAAGGAAAATCTCCAATTCAACATTTCTCACTTTAACTGGATCACTAGGCAGCTATGTGTGAATACAATAAGGAAGAGAAATACCGATGTTTTAATGCCATTACAGCTGGAAGGTAGGTCCTAACAACTCTAACTTGTGTTTGGTCAGGTTTACTCATTATTGACATCCAAAAATGCTTCAAGCATTGTTCCAGAGTTTCCTGCATTTATTTCCCTTAGTTCCTTGGTAAAACAAGGAGCTAAGAACCTGGGATCCATTAGAAGATGCCACATTGTGATGATTTGCTCCAAAGCCCTGACCCTAGCAGCCTCTTCATTCCAAACAATGGCTCAGAATGTGAAGAACAATCAAAAACTCACTCTAAAAACCAATGGGATCCATTAGTCATTTGGGACAGACCAGGTGAATAAGTTTAACTTCTCTCTAATTGGAGCACCACCAAAGGATTCTAGAGCAAAGAGAATGTATTCTAACCATGACACAGGCAAATGTTAACCATTATATGTCAGTTCCACTGCTATCATGGTGGGGATAAACTCCTGAACTAACTCAGATTTCATACCCCCAGACAAGGCAACTTGAAATTTTTCAATATCATAAACTTAGAGAACTTGACTGCCAGCCAAGCCAAAGAATCAGGGCGCTTAAGCATGGAGATAACAATGAAGCAGGAGGTTAGTAAGGAGCAACAATAATCTATCAGAAGAATAACTCTGAAAATAAAACACAAGAGAAAGAGTTTGTTAAGATGAGGATAGATAGATGATAGATAGATAGATAGATAGATAGATAGATAGATAGATAGATAGATAGATAGATAGATAGATAGATAGATAGAAGATAGATAGATAGATAGGTAGATAGATAGATAGATAGATAGATAGATAGATAGATAGATAGATAGATAGATAGAAAGATAGATAGAAGACAGACAGACATGTATGCATACCTATTTTTGTATGCACATTTTTATGTATGTTGATCCCTCAAAATAATGTGTTGATCAACATAAAATACCAATGTGTTTATGGATTAGGATATACAAAATGAAAAAAAAAATCCACAAATGATGTCTGAAGCAAAACTAGATTGCATGCTAAACAACTTACTATTCTGGTAAGAAAGAAATAGCTGACAGGCAACTGAAGACTGTTCAGAGACTGAAGAGATAAAATATTATCTGTATCAAAGAGCAAATATCAGGAAATACTCTTCCTTTTTTCTTCATCAATGTAACCATGGTAATCTAAAGCTCCCTATGAAATTTGCTAACTTCCTTCCACTACGGTAAAAATAAGGAGGCTTCCAATGTAAGAGTATAGATTTTAATTATTTTAGCAGAATTATCATCAATAAATAAATAAATATGAAATAGATATAAATTATATTGCAAATAAAAAGACATGGTTAAGTTCCAAATTTGAAACAGGGATGAAATAGTTTGATGAATTTATGTGATTTGCAGGCTGTGGTAACAGGCTTTTTATTTAACATCAAAATTTGCTAATTTGGAAGGAGGATTTGAATATGAGATGAAATGTGAGTTCATTAAGTGAAATGATTGATTAATTTGGACCATAGTTGGAAATAATGAAAGCATACCTAGTGAGAAATGTTAAAAACATCTGAGATGATCTGATAAGTGCTAATTATAGAATCAGTAAGTAAATCAGGTAGGTTGAACCAGATGGCAATTTTTAATTAAACATTTGCCCTTGTTACTATGGCATTATAACATGTTGAATATAAGGATAAAATTATCTTGTTAGCCTGCTACCTTGAGTGAGAGATAGGTAGATGGGCTTTTCTGTTGGAGTGCAGCCCCACCAGCCAATGGGTATTGCAAATAGTTTTCATCAAAATTCCCACAGATTTCACATTTCAAACAAGGGACAAATTTGAATACTTTTTCAAGAGAACTTGCTTTCTCATCTGGAAAAATAACTATTTGAAAACTGTTTCAAATTAAGATTGTTACTTCTGAGATAATTATGTTTTCTCTATAATAAAATATATATATCTAAAAGAGTAGTATAATGAACTGCAAAAATAATCCTTTTACTGATTTTTTAAAAAAATATCTACCAGTAAAGAAATACTGATGTTGTACTTGGTAACTTACAGCTGTTAGTGTCATTAGCAACAGCTATGATGCCCATAGGTTGATGTGGGATATCAGATCTAAGAATTTTTGTATCTCCACCTGTATATTTATTGGATCGCAGTATAGCTCTTCTCACCCAGTCTGTCCAGAAGATCCAAGCATCGTATACAGCTAGACTGAGAAAATTGCCAGGTCCAGATTTGACTATCACCTGATTCAAAAAATAAAGGGATTAATTAAATGTAAAATTATCTATTTTTCAATATTTCTATTTTATTTCTAATTAATGTGGAAATCTTCATAGTGAAAGAGTTTTTTGATGCTAAATTAAATTAATTGAACATCATTAGAATGTATAGAATAACAAGGTCAGATAAAAAGAAATGATACATAATGGTTCAGAACACAGCTATTTTTTTTTATCAGTATCTCATTATGTATTTTATCTAGATTGAATATGGAAACACTTCATCTGTGAAGTAGAAAATTTATCTGTTTTAAGTTAAAAAAATACATAAAGAAATATCAGCTAATTAGGGAAGACTCAGAAGAGGGAGTGAATTAAATAGAATTCCTATATTTGAAATCTTTCCCATTCGCTGGTTACTACTGGTAAATTGAACTCTCCATCTTGAGGGTATGTGAGTCACACTTGAATGGGAAACTGCCTCATGCCATTTACTTACTCTGCCTATTAAAATTTTGTGTACTATATTTAATACATGTAGTCTTCAACCTATACCCATGACAGATCCTGACCATTACAGCCATATGTTGTGATGGCCATTAAGTAAAGCATCTCGCCCAACTTTATCTTTTTGTTTTTTGCAGAGGAGGCTGGCTGATAAGATGTGAATCTCAGTTTTCCTACAGAGACTATAGGGCTCAGGGCAGCCTTGTGCTATTTTCCTGGAAAGTAGCACTTCTCATGACACTCTATGGGGCATTTGTTTGTGGAAAAGAACAGAACAGAATAACAGAGTTGGAGGGGACCTTGGAGGTCCTCAAGTTCAACCCTCTGCTTAGGCAGGAAACCCTACACCACTTCAGACAAATGTTTATCCAATATCATTTATAGCTCCAAGTGTTGGAGTTCGGGGAGCCTCCTTAAAAAAACAGAGCTCCGTATAGTCTCACAAGAAGTACTACTTGCTAGGAGAATAACATGCAGTTGTCAAAAGGCCGGCAGCCTCTGTAAAAGAGCTGAGCTTCATACTGCATAGCATTGACCAGCCTCCTCTGCAAAATATGAAAGGAAATTTTGGGTGCTGCTGGGCCCTGGATCTGGCTGAGGAAACAGGTTGAATCCTGCAAGTAGGCCAAGGCCTGTAGGGTGTAACTACCTTCCTCATGCTGGTAGCTTCTTTAGGATTCCTTGTGTGGCTGAGTGAAATCCTGAAGGGCACAGGATAGCCTCGGGAGACCCTGATAGGACCAGACAGAATGGGAGGGAGAAAGATGTGTTTGGGGGGGTTGTGCTGCTGTATCCCTGCAGTTGCTTATAAGGGTGAAACATGGTAGGGAATTGCAATGGCCATAACTTTGAACTTGGGTTGGGTCTTTTGGGGGGGGGGGGGATGTCATAACTTTGAATGGTTGCTGACTGGTTGTAGGTTGAAGACTTCCTGTATCTGTTTTCTAGGATCTCTTAGGAAACATTGTATTCTGTTAATACAATAGGGCATATACATAACTTTTGGGATATATAAGGATGAAACTACATTATGCTTTGTATTTAAAATTCACAATAAAATTATATTTCACATGTGAACACCTCAATAAAATAGAAATAAAAATATTATTATTTGGTCATTATTATACAGAAATTAGACAAATATGTCAATAGAAAATCAAATTGTGCTAGTGACATTAAAGGATAAAAATTCGTAGCATTGGCATTAAATAGATTTATTATAACAAGGAGAACCTCAAATGCCTCCCCACAAACTTAAAATAGAGAATTATAGTGTGTTCACATTTGAAATGTTCCTATACACTTTGTACCATTTCCCTAACTGGCCTTATTGGAAAAAAGTTAAGTACCTTTTCAGTCATCCAATATTTTCCCATTCTATTATCCATGTAGATATTATTATTATCTCTTTTATTAATTACACTCAGTCAATAACAACAACAATACTACTATTACTACTACTACTACTACTACTACTACTAATAATAATAATAATAATAATAATAATAATGATAATGATAATATTAACAACAACAATAATAATGATGTCTTAACAGTTCCTAGGTCCTTGGTTAGTAGTTGAGCTACTAACCAGCCCCAAAGGCTGTGAATCGAAGATTAACCATAATAATAATAACAATAATTTTATAATATGCAAAAAATACATATTACAGTTATTTATTTATAGATATATCAATACATTACTAAAAGTTAGTTTTATGATCTTACATTTCTGTGTGATCCATCATATTCACACCTTTCTATTTTTCCCAAATTACCATCGGAAAAATACAGTTTCTCAGCCCTGTGATCAATTGCAAGTCCATTTGGTGTTAAGATGTCATTGCTGATTACAACTTGTGCATTTTTGCCATTCAATGTAGCTCTCATGATGCTTGGATGCTGCTCATTCCAATTAGTCCAAAACATTAAACTAAAAGCCAAGCATAATTTCAACATTAAAAATACATTTCACCTATAAATAATGTACATAATGTATGTATAAATCACAGCTAACAATACATCAATAAGATACAAATTAGTGTTTCTTGAAGTAATACTAGTAAAAAATAAAGGCACCTCAGGACATATTATGTATATTCAAATATTCTATAGACCATCAATTGGCAAATGTAAGGTAAAATTTGAGAGTATGGAAATTTGGTAAATTTAAAGAAAAATGATTATTATCTTACATTAAAATGCTAGTAACAGCTACTTTTGTGTGTTTGTGTAGAAAAAAATACTGCCCAATATTCAACCATGATAGTAAAATGTAAGGTCTGCAGTTGCCATCACTCTTTGGAGAACTTTTGGGAATAAAAAACTCTAGTGGATTGATCACAAAGTACGTAACATTTCAGTAAGAATTTAATTTCTACCTAGTATGGTTATAGAATGAGATGAATGAATAAATAAAAATCAAACAAAAAATGAAGTCAGATTATGCTTAAGCATCATACATTAATGGACAACTCATTCCCTGACCAAGATGATTGAATATGAAACAAATACTAATGAAACCAATAGAAAAACCCTATTATAATGATCAACAGAATGAAAGAAAACATTTTGACTATAATCCCAAGAAGAAAAGTATACCTTTTTGTCTCACACTCTTCAAACTGTGTCTCAAGAAAGAAGAAAGGAACACATTTGTTCACAACGTAATAATTGCAAACAAAATTCTGTTTGGAAGGTATATAATCAATAAAAAATGTAGGAACATGGTACCTACTTTTGGCATTCATCAAGGGCTAATACATGTGGGTGATCATCCTCAGACATTGTTATTACTGCTTCTCTGTTGAAAGCACCTCTTCGTTTCTGATCAACTGTGTGCCTTGTAATAGAAGATGTAGTAGAGCTGGTCCAGTACAAAGTATCCCAAGCCCTATGATATGCTAGACCCTCCACAGATCCAACATCTGTCATAGCAGATCATTAAATACATATTTTAATTAAGAAAAATATATGAATGACACAATAAAACTATAACTTTTTAATATTTAGATGCAGTTTTATACAATATAAAAATATTTTATCCTATAAATTGTAGGATAGCATCATCTGATTACAGTGGTACCTTGGCACTCAACTGCTTTGAAACTCATCAATGAATTTTGACACGAAAATTTTATCCTGGTACTCATCGTTTGTTTGGTATTCAATGCACAAGCTAGAACTCATCGATGTCAGCTGCCTTGTGACTCACTATATTATTCTTTGTGGGAAAAATTTGTTGGTACTCATCGTATTTGGTACTCATTGCACCTCCTGGAACCAATTAACAAGAAGTACCAAGATACCATTGTATATCACTTTCACTGCATATAATTAGAATAAATGTGCTATATCTTAAAAGATCTATGATTTATACCAATTAATATATGGAAGATTAATTATAAATTTAGGTCTCAGAATGGCAATATTTTATTTCTTGGTGCATAAGACAAAAAGAAGCAAATGAGATATGCCATCAGGTTTTACAGTCTCTAAGAAATCAGTGTTGTAGGTTAACCATTTTTCCACCTAAATTTAATTAGTAATATAACAAGTAACTAATTAACTGTCTGCCCAACAGAAAGCAACAGCTTCTGATTTTCAGAAATGGTTGTAGAGTGATCACATCATACATTGCCAAATGTCTTGTATTACCTATATTGAACTTAACAAAGATGGATTGCATTGCACTAATAAGACACACCCTATAAATACTATGGACTTGACTTCCCTGGAGAACAAAACAATCAGACAAAAATCAATAGCTGGAGAAATCACATAGAATTTTTTTTTTCATATGCTGAATACAGTAATATAAAATAACTGAAAAACTCAACAGACTCTGACAGCTGGTTTATTTTTTAGTATTTTTTCTTTTTAAATTTTTCATCAAGAATTTTGGACTCTAAGATCTTAATTTTTTTCTCACCCTTTAAGTTCCCATTTGAGATATCATCTTTGTTTTATTATTTCATTAAATGATTAAGTAAAATTCATTACTATTGGAACATTCACAGATTTTTCAACTGAGTCGTGATGGCTTAACTGTATTCCTTGTTTATTGACCATAACTTATTTAGAGACTGGCTAAAGCTTAAGATCAGAAAATCTATATATGTGAGTCATTGCTTCAGTTCCAGCCATCAATTTTTGCAGATAGTAGGGGAAATGACTTTACAATAGTACAAGCTTCACTTTTGCACTTCGATCATGACATCTTACAGAATTACTAAAAATTGGACCTGATTTCAAGATATTACAATGCACAATTCATAATATAAATTTTTGCCAAGTGCTCCTGGCTCCAGTATAAATCTTTTTATGGGGTAATTTTGTTTTATCCTCCCAATTGTGTTGGGAAAGATATGTCATTATCAAACAAACATTGAATAATAATATGTAGAATATTTGCTAATACTGAATGTGTAAATATATTGGATTTAATGGACTAAAAAAATATGTAATAGAATATGAAGTATACAGTGTACTGAATGGCATATCATCTATTTTTGAAGATGTTGCATCTTTGTTGAACACATACGTGATGTTCTGTTTACTGGGCTCATTGTATTTATAAAATTTATAATTTTAGAAACAATCTGTCAAATATTTTATTTGGCAGGACTCTGGAAATGAGGTTGTTTTCTAACTATTTATAAAGTATATGTGTAGCGCAGTGGTGGGATTCAATTTTTTTTACTACCGGTTCTATGGGCGTGACTTGGTGGGCATGGCAGGGGAAGGATACTGTAAAATCCCCAGTATTTGCCAGTTCTCCGAACTATTCAAAATTTCTGCTACTAATTCTCCAGAACTGGTCAGAACCTGCTGAATACCACCTCTGGTGTAGCGGCTAACAATTGGCAATTATTGGTAACTGAGATGTAAATGTTTTGAAAACTATAATCGATATTAAGATAACTTTTAATAGCTCACTTGTATGAGCCTTGGTAGTGCAGTGATTAGAGTGCAGTACTGCAAGCTACTTCTGCTGCAGCCAATTTGACAGATCAAATCTCACCAGGCTCAAGGTGGACTCAGCCTTCCATCCTTCTGAGGTGGGTAAAATGAGGACCCAGACTGTTGGGGGTGATATGCGGACTCTGTAAACAACTTAGGGATGTAAAGCACTATAAAGCGGTATTATAAGTTTAAGTGCTTTTGCTATTGCTATATTATAAATGGCACAACGAGGCCCCAATTTTTTTTTCTTTTTCACAGAGTTCCTAAGGAAGCAACATACCAAAAATAAAAATGTATAAAAATAAGCTTTGAACAATTTGCTGATTGGCAGGCAGCTTATCTGATTAGATCCTTATTGAAAACATTAAAACATTTTTGTAAGTGAATATTTTGTATGTAGTTTTTAAAATTACAGTGATCTCAAAGATATTATAATATTGAATGTATAAAATCAAATATTTTTTTTCCCAAATATTTATTTTTCCACATATTATCCTAGAAAGCTAAAGTTTGACTAATTTCTTAGACTTCTGACCATGCATTCTCAGAAAAAAATGAAAATAGGTGTTTTGACTGAATAAAACTGAATTATATTAGCTACCAAGTACCGTGTTTCTCCAACAATACAGCCTCCATCAATAGGAAGACCCAGCATGTTTTCTAGGCATAAAATCAAATTAAGCCCCTCCCTCCAAATTTAGGCCTAGTTTAAAACATGCAAAATGGGGAGAAGGATGGGGGGACTTGCCATTTGGAGTGCCGTTGGAGCTGCCGCCGCCGTTTAGAGTGCCGTTGGAGCTGCGCCACCATTTGAAGTGCTGTTGGAGCTGCCGCTGCTGTTTGGAGCTTCCGCTGCTGTTTGGAGTGCCGTTGGAGCTGCTGCCACCATTTGGAGCGCCGCCGCCACGTTTGGAGCTGCCGCTTCCGTGCTTGGAGCTGTCGCCGTGTTTGGAGTGGCAGCGGCACTCCAAATGGCAGTGGTGCTCCAAACAGTGGCAGTGCTCCAAACATGGAAGCGGCAGCTCCAACCATGGTGGTGGCACTCCAAATGGCGGCGGCAGCTCCAAACGTGGAGGTGGCGCTCCAAACAGTGGTGGCAGTTCCAAACAGCGGTGGCAGCTTCAACGGCACTCCAAATGGCGGCAACAGCTCCAAACGGCAGTGGCAGCTCCAGTGGCACTCCAAATGGCAGCGGTAGCTCCAATGGCACTCTAGATGAGGATGAAAGGGGGGGGGAATTAAGTCACCCCTGAAAAGACAGCCTAGCCGTTTTTTCGGAGCTCAAAAAAAAAAAGGCCCGGCCTTATTATGTGAGAAACACGGTAGCTAATTTTTCATAAATTGAATGCAGGTAGTCCTCAAATTATGACCACAATGGAGCTCAGAATTTCAGTCATAGTCACTATCCAATGGGTGTTTTTATCACTTTCTGTTAGAAAATAGAAACAAATGTTTCAAATTGTGATTACATGACTGCAGGATCTGCAACTAGTCATGAATGTGAGCTAGTTGCCAAATTCTGAAATGTGATTAAATGATCACAAGGTGTAGATGTGAGGCAGAGATTATTTCAATAACAATTCATAAGTAGCTTTTTTGAAGTCCATAGTAACTTCAGACAGTTGTTAAGTAATTGGTTGTAGGTTGAAGAGTTCCAGTAGTTGCTTTTGCCTATATCTCTGGATATAAGGTCTTAATTAATCATCTTAATTTTTGTCTTCTATTTCATGAAGCTCTTAACCAAGATGTTATTCAGCTTATATTATAGAATCAATTCGCCTTCTTTTCTTTTTAAAACTATTAATCCATCATCTGTCATTTTCCAACTCCTTTTCTCCTTAGTCTACCCCCAATTAAATTTATTAGGTTTATTGCTGACTCACCTCACTCTGTCTTTTTTCCCTTCAGTTTTTTCCTCTCCCTTTTGAAAAACCTTCTTGATTAACCTGTTAGTTATTGTTTCATTTAAGACCCTATATTATTTAAAGAAAAAAAAGCTTGAATGAAATATCTTCCTTTTACTTGGCCAATTCAGCTTCACTAACATGCTGCCAAAAATCAAGGCCAAGGGTAGAAAGATGTTTCTTATTTTACTGGTACATGTTCAAAACAGCTCAAAGTTCCCTATGGTACAGATTTTATAACCTCATAATGTTAATTATGAAATCTAGAATATACTTTCGAATTTTGCATTTTATGTTTACTTTTTGTGGTTTTTTGCAAGAGTTTTTTTAATGCTATTAATTGGCCTAATTGCTTAATAGGACACCCCCCCCCCCCAAAAAAGCACATAAATTCAATAAATATTACAACAAATAGGTAAATAACTTTTCACTGTTCTCATCTCACATTCATTTTGTGGAAGTGAAAAGATTTTTGAACAGTAGTTTGATAAGGTATTAAAATATCCATAATTAAAAATCCATAACAGGGTAACTAAAAAACTAAAAAAAACATGATTATAAACAGTCTTCAATAAATGGAGAGTTATGTTGAATCCCACTCTGTATTAATTATATGGTCCTGGTGGCATAGTGATTAGAATACAGTATTGTAGGCAAACTCTGCTTACAGCCAGGAATTCGATGCTGACAGGCTTAACTAAGCCTTCCATCCTTCCAAGGTCAGTAAAATGAGGACTCACATTGTTGAGGGAAATATGTTGATATTGAAAACTGCCCAGAGAATGCTATAAAGAACTATGGAGCAGCACAGAAGTGCTATTATTGCTATATATTGATTTTTCCATGTAGCTTTTTTTTACATACAAGTAGCGTACTTGAACCACCAAAAAAGGTAAACAAATAAAAGTAATATGGAATAATTTTCTGTATGTAGAAAAATGAAAAAAAAATACCAGTTATTCTCCTCTTTTCCTCCTTGAAAATATTGGTTTTTTTTCCCCTTTGGACCAAATTTCTTTAAAATTCTAGATTTACTTCATGAATAATCATGAAGATGGCTTGGAAAACAGAGTTAGCACACAAATGCTGCAGCCAGAGGATTAAGTGGAATTGCTAAAGAATAACAGTGATCCTTGAAAGCTTCATTAACTGCTTATGTTGGCATTAATGCGTAAAGCCTTCAATAGCCACAGGAGCTAAGGGCTTTCATTAAGTGATTAGGGAAAAGAAATTCAGATGATAGCTTTATTATAACATTCTCTATCAAGAGAAATACATCTGATCCTCAAAGTTCTTAATAACAAGAATTCTAAGACCGTCTTTCAAATTAATTTTGCCTCAATTCTTTGTATATCCTGTCTGAGTTAGGATGGGAATTACTCTGCTTTGGTACAATGAAATGGCTCCTCAAGACATCCATATGGGGCAAATTGACTTCACCAGCTGTTTATTTTGCAAAGAGGAGCTTCTGGCCATATTGCTGATTCAAAATGGGTCCTTCATTTGGGTGAAATACTCTTTTAAAGATCTACAGGGATGTGTAGATAACATTATGTTTCTATATTTTTTCATGCTTGCTAAATTGCTTAATTACAAACTTTTTCTTGTTATTATTTTAGTACACCATTCAGGAGTAGATGTGTGCATATCACCTAGATCTAACTCAAATCAAATAATTAATCTGATCTGATTCAGTGACTCAAAAATTGTTTCGGTGCTTTAACTCAAAATAGCCAAAACTGATTAATTCAATCTCATTTTTATTTGGAAAAATAAACTCCTGGCCCATGGGCCAGATGTGTCATACATTGTCCACGCCCATGCCCAATTTAGCAAAGAGGGGAAAAGTCTCATTACATCATGTGATGCCACCATGACAACATGAGTTTAACACTAATAATTACACAAAGGCCTTCTGAATACTGGATTGATCTGATTCAAAATGATTCAATTTGGAGAGTTAATTTGGTATAAACATTAAATATAATTAGGCTTCATATAGTTTTATTCATCAGTTTAAAAATAAAAAACTACTATGACATAAGCAACAATGATAGCAATAATGCCAATCACTATGACAATAAATATCACATATAAGATACTTTGATCCATGAAAGAACATAAATATATAAATTAATAAAGGAAAAGAATAGAAAAAATAAAATAAAATAATATTATTTTAAAATTAAGAATTTCCATATGTATTTTATTCACAGGTAATATGATTGCCACATTAATGAATTGATTTTATTTGTCCCTGATTAAAAAATCTTATACCTGATAAGCAGACAATAAACCATCAATAAATGATCTATTGCCTGCTTATCTAGTATAAGATTTTTAATCAGGGATAAGTAAAAACAATTGAAAATCATACCACTGTAATCATGAATAAAATAATTTTATAGTAGTGGTGTGCTCTAACAAAATTATCTAGGCATAATCTACATACTTTATTCTAAATATAGGATTCAGAACAACTATATTTGCAAAATAGTCTGTTTTTTAAAATTCTCTATAAGCAGTAGCATACTTTTTGACATTTTTAACATTTTGTCTTATCTAGCCATTTCAGAAAATTACTGAAGTATAGAAATACAACATGTTGTCAGTAATTTCTGATCATAAAAATGACTAAAACAAGTCAAAGACATGTCCCAAATATATAATCCATGAATAAAATGAATGGCATTATTTCACTATAAACTGTTATGTTCTAGAAATATTATGGACCAATATTAAGATTATATGGCTGCTAATATTTAATGGTAAAATATATAAATATAAAAACCTTGTTGTTCATTCATAAGTAATCTCACACTAACAATATACTGTTGCTTTTAACTATACAAGAAAATAGAGCATACAGCATATTTAATTATAAATGTGATAACTGTTTTTATAGATATAGCAATAGCACTTACACTTATATACCTCTTTGTAGTGCTTTACAGCCCTCTCTAGTGGTTTACAGAGTCAGCATATTGACCCCAACAATTTGGGTTTTTATTTTACCCATCTTGGAAAGATGGAAGGCCAAGTCAACCTTGAGCCTGTGAAATTCGAACTGACAAATTGCAGGCAACTGGCTGCAGCAGAAATAGATTGCAGTACTGCACTCTAACCACTGTGCCACTGAGGATATATATGTGTGTATATATATATGTATATGTATATAAATATAAATATATGTATGTGTATGTGTATGTGTGTGTGTGTGTGTATTATATGTATATATATATATGTGTGTGTGTGTGTGTGTATTATATATATATGTGTGTGTGTGTGTGTATTATATATATATATATATATATATATATATATATATATATATATATATATATATATATATATATATATATATATATATATATATATTTACTGAGGTTCTCGCGGGTATTTGTATGTGGATCTTTGGTTATTTGGGTTTTTCTCCCACATAAGATTGGAAGTATCTAGGCAACGTTTCAATGAAATCTTATTCATCATCTTCAGGCTTGGTCTTCAGCTCTGTGCTTCTCAGAGTGATGTGAGCTTGCAACTGCTTCTTCCTTTTAACTGCCAGTGGGGGTGTGACTTGATTGGGTGGGGGCTTGGCTGTGTTCTGATTGGGTGTGGGTGTATTCTCATTGGTTGGGGCTTTGGCTGTGTTCTGATTGGTTGGGGGGTTGGCTGTGTTCTGATTGGCTGGAGGCATGTTCTGTTCAGGTGGGGGCTTGGTTGTGCTCTGGTTAGTCTTAGTTGCTGGGGGATTTGAGCTGGTGAGCTGTGATCTTGCTGTTTGGCTTCGAGTTCGTGGTCGTGCTGCATCTTCATGGTGGGGGTCAGTTCACTTCATGTATGGTTCAGAGGGGTTTGAAGTGGGTAGTGATGCAGCTGCAGTGAGCTTCTGGTCCTTGGTCA
The DNA here is from genome assembly GCA_033807585.1 of Hydrophis major. Taxonomy (NCBI): domain Eukaryota; kingdom Metazoa; phylum Chordata; class Lepidosauria; order Squamata; family Elapidae; genus Hydrophis; species Hydrophis major. The sequence continues at coordinate 166,356,877 of CM066328.1, forward strand.
TGTCTCATCTTCTGTGTAGGTGTGAGTCTGCTTTCTACATGGAAGTGTGGTGGTGGCATCTTGTGTGGCTCTCAGGGGTGTGGTTCTGGTGTCATTCTTCATGTTAGGTACTCGTCTGTTCATGAGGGCGGGTTTCCAAATGGCTGGTAGGCGGGAGGTATCATCTCGTTTATTCATGCTGTGTGGGCGTTTTTCTATCTCTATGGCTTCTCTGATTATTCTGCTGCTGAAGTGTTCCGTTTCTGGTATTTTTAAAGTCAATTTCATGTCCTGTGGCTTTGAGGTGTTGGACCAGGGAAGAGGTCAGTTCTTCCTTTCTGATTGAATTCTTATGTTCTTCAATGCGTGCACTTATTCTTCTGTTAGTTTGTCCAATGTATGTGGTGGGGCAGGCAGTGCAAGGGATTTCGTATACTCCTTGATTTTCTAACTCGATTTTGTCCTTAGGGTTTCTTAGGATGCTGGATATCTTTCTGTTTGTGCAGAATGCTGTCTTAATGTTGTGTTTTTGGAGGATCTTGCTGATTTTGTCTGTAGTGCCTTTTATATATGGGAGGAGGGCTTTGCCATTCTCTTGTTCTCTGTCTTGGATTTTGATTGGGGTTTCTTTTTGGATTAGGTGGGTGATCTTCTTTCTTTGGAATCCATTGGCTGTCAGCACACCAGTGAGAGTGTGTAGTTTGGTCTCTAGGTGTTGTTCGTAGGTTAAGCATTTTGTTCTGGAGATGAGTGTCTCGGCTACGGAATTGATCTGTGCTGGGTGGTGGTGTGAGAGTGCGTGTAGATAGCGGTTTGTATGTGTTTTCTTCTGGTAGATGGTGTGTCCTAGGGAGCCATTGGATTTTTTGTATACCAAGACATCTAGGAAGGGAAGTTGGTTGTTAGCTTCTGTTTCCATGGTGAATTGTATTTTGGGGTGTTGGCTGTTGAGGTGTGTGAGGAAGTTGTTCAGTTTTTCTTTCCCGTGTGGCCAGATTATGAAGGTGTCATCTACGTATCTGAGCCAGAGTTTGGGTTTGTGAGCATATTTTTCTAGAGCTTGTGTTTCAAAGTGTTCCATGTAGAGGTTAGTGATGACAGGTGAGAGGGGTGTTCCCATGGGTGCTCCTTCTATTTGTTTGTATTTTTGTCCATTGTAGGTGAAGTATGTATTGGATAGGCAGTGGTTGGTCAGATCTAGGATGTGCTTGGGGGAGTTGTATTTGTTTCTAGGTAGGTGGTGGGGTCTGTCTTTAGGGATTTGTATGTGGGGTCTTGGAGTAGGTTGGTTAACTTGGATTGGTAGTCAGATGTGTTCATAACCACTGTTGCATTGCCCTTGTCTGCTGGTAGGATTATTATGCTGGTGTCTTCTTTCAGGTTAAGTAGTGCAGTTTGTTCTTCTTTGGATAAGTTGCTTTTGGGTGGTTTGCTAGTGCAGAGGATGTTGGTGATTTCGAGTCTGATTCTATTAGCATCATCAGGGTTGGTTTTGGTCAGGCTGGTTTCAACTCCGCATATGATGATTTCTGTAGGGATGTGTTTGGGAGCGACAGCAAAGTTGAATCCTTTAGAAAGGACCTTGGTGTCGGCTTTGATGAGGATCTTGTCTGAGATGTTGTGCACTGTTTGTTTCATGTGTGGCTGTGAGGGGGGAGGAGTTGGTTTCTGGCATTTTTGTAGTTTTCTGAGTTTGTTGGTGTGTGTGTCTGTCTTGAGGGTGGTCTGTGTTTCAGCTCTCCAGACAGCGAGCTGTTTGGATTTGTCCCAAAGTAAGGGGTGAATCTTGTTGCTGAGTCTGAGGTGAAGTGTGAGGAGATCTTTGTTGATTTGGTCTAGGAGAAATCTTCTTGTGTGAAGTTCATTTCTAATTAGGGGCAATTCTGTTCTTTTTAGGATGCGTTTGGTGGCTGCTGTGTTGGTGTGGAATTTCAATTGGAAGCTTGTGGGAATTAAATTTTGATCTCAGCAGTTGCATAGGAATGTGAGGTCACATAAAATGGAAGCTCTTTGGACTTCAAGTTTTTCATAAGTCTTGGTCAGATGGTGGGTTTCCTCCCCGTAGAGGTGCAATATTCATAAAAGAGGTAGAGGTAAATATTCATAAAAGAAGCCTTGACAGCCATCCAAAACAAATACAACCCCCCCAAGCACATCCTAGATCTGACCAACCACTGCCTATCCAATACATACTTCGCCTAAAATGGACAAAAATACAAACATATAGAAGGAGCACCCATGGGAACACCCCTCTCACCTGTCATCACTAACCTCTACATGGAACACTTTGAAACACAAGCTCTAGAAAAATATGATCACAAACCCAAACTCTGGCTCAGATACGTAGATGACACCTCCATAATCTGGCCACACGGGAAAGAAAAACTGAACAACTTCCTCACACTCCTCAACAGCCTACACCCCAAAATACAATTCACCATGGAAACAGAAGCGAACAACCAACTCCCCTTCCTAGATGTCTTGGTATACAAAAAATCCAATGGCTCCCTAGGACACACCATCTACCAGAAGAAAACACATACAAACCGCTATCTACACGCACTCTCACACCACCACCCAGCACAGATCAATTCCGTAGCCGAGACACTCATCTCCAGAACAAAATGCTTAACCTATGAACAACACCTAGAGACCGAACTACACACTCTCACCGGCGTGCTGACAGCCAATGGATTCCAAAGAAAGAAGATCACCCACCTAATCCAAAAAGAAACTCCAATCAAAATCCAAGACAGAGAACAAGAGAATGGCAAAGCCCTCCTCCCATATATAAAAGGCACTACAGACAAAATCAGCAAGATCCTCCCAAAACACAACATTAAGACAGCATTCTGCACAAACAGAAAGATATCCACCATCCTTAGAAACCCTAAGAACAAAATTGAGTTAGAAAATCAAGGAGTATACGAAATCCCTTGCACTGCCTGCCCCACCATATACATTGGACAAACTAACAGAAGAATAAGTGCACGCATTGAAGAACATAAGAACTCAATCAGAAAGGAAGAACCGACCTCTTCCCTGGTCCAACACCTCAAAGCCACAGGACATGAAATTGACTTTAAAAATACCAGAACTATTGCCAAAATTGAACACTTCAGCAGCAGAATAATCTGAAGCCATAGAGATAGAAAAATGCCCATAGAGAAGCCATAGAGATAGAAAAATGCCCACACAGCATGAATAAACGAGATGATACCTCCCGCCTACCAGCCATTTGGAAACCCGCCCTCATGAATAGATGAGTACCTAACATGAAGAATGACACCAGACCCACACCCCCGAGAACCACACAAGATGCCACCACCACACTTCCATGTAGAAAGCAGACTCTCACCCACACAGAAGATGAGACATGACCACGGACCAGAAGCTCACTGCAGCTGCATCACTACCCACTTCAAACCCCTCTGAACCATACATGAAGCGAACTGACCCCCACCATGAAGATGCAGCACAACCACGAACTCGAAACCAAACAGCAAGATCACAGCTCACCAGCTCAAATCCCCCAGCAACTAAGACTAACCAGAGCACAACCAAGCCCCCACCTGAACAGAACATGCCTCCAGCCAATCAGAACACAGCCAACCCCCCAACCAATCAGAACACAGCCAAAGCCCCAACCAATGAGAATACACCCACACCCAATCAGAACACAGCCAAGCACCCACCCAAGCAAGTCACCCCCCCACTAGCAGTTAAAAGGAAGAAGCAGTTGCAAGCTCACACCACTCTGAGAAGCACAGAGCTGAAGACCAAGCCTGAAGATGATGAATGAGACTTCATTGAAATGTTGCCTAGATACTTCCAATCTTACGCGGGAGAAAACCCGAATAACCATATATTCTTAAGTTTTCACGAGTACTTACATGTATGGCATTCAGCTTTGTTCGTGTATTTTCCCATGTCATAGTAGTGGTGCTTTTAAAGTTGTAGCAACGTTTCAGCAGAATCTCATCTGCCATCATCAGGCTTCTGTATAGTGTTCATCTGTGAGTCAGACTTTTACAGTGGTTTCAGATTTAAATTTGGGGCAGCCTATTGCTGTGCCAGAATGGTTTTTTCTTCATCCTGATTGGTTGAGAGTCTTGGTCTGTATTTATTGGTCTTGGAGTTTGCTGTGTTCTGCTTCTAATATCTTCTGTCTGTTTTTTTTTTTTTGGGGGGGGTCTCTTTTTGTATCTTGATTGGCTGGCAACATTGTGTTACTTTATTGGAGGCCTTTAGTGCAGCTTGGCTTCAGGTAAATGGACGGCTATCATTAGTTAGGAAGCTGGGTTTCATCTGGGTGCCTGGTTGGGGTGTGTTTGAGCTGGAGGTATCAGGGGGGATCTGTTTGTGCCCTGGTGTTTGTCTGGCTTGTGGTGTGGAGATTTTTTTTGTTTGTTTGTTTGTGAGTGCAGGCTTCCAAATGATTGACAGCCTGGTGGAATCATCTCTTCTGTTCATGCTTTCTGGTCTTTTTTCAATCTCTATGGCTTCTCTGATAATTCTGTGGCTAGGGTTTTCTATAGTGGCTAGGGTTTTGGTGCCATTGAAGTTGATGCTATGACATGTGGCTTCCATGTGTTGGACTAGTGAGGAAGTGTGTTCCAGCTTTTTGACTGCATTTTTGTGTTCATCCAGGCGGGTGTTTATTCTTCTATTGGTCTGTCCAATGTATGTGGCCGGGCATGATGTACAGGGGACTTCATATATGCCTTGGTTTTCAGGTCAATTTTGTCTTTGGGGTTCCTGAGGATGACTGCTATTTTTCTGTCTCTTTTGAAGGCAGTCTTGATGTGGTGTCTGTATAGTATCTTACTAATTTTGTCTGTAGTGCCTCTTATGTAGGGCAGGACAACTGTTCCATGGGTCTGTTCATCTTCTGGGTCTCCATTATGTCTCAGTGTGTTTTTGTGGATCAAGTTGGTGATTTTGCTTTTGTGGAAGCCGTTGGCTGTCAATATTTTAGTCAGGGTGCATAGTTCAGTATTAATGTGTGTCTTGTCTGCCAGGCGTTTGGTTCTAGTAATTAGTGTTTTAGCCACGGAGTTTATCTGTGCTGGGTGATGGTGGGATTATATATATTATATATTATATTTTATATATTATGTGTGTGTATGTGCGTGCGTGAGTGTGTGTGTGTATGTGTGTGTATGGCAACATTTTTATCAATTATTAATATACTTGTAATTTCTACATCTTTTTTCAGTAAATGGAAACATTAGAGAAATTGTTTATATATTGTAAGTCTACTTTCACTGAGCTGAAAGGAAATTTCTTAGATAATGGTTTCTTTATGAGTTACAAATCTGTTCAGTGAACTGAAAATTTGTCAGGTAACAGGTTGTTTATGAAAGCAATTTTCAATGAATTGGAACAATGTTTGATAATGGTTTGTATATAAGTAGTAAATCTATTTCCAGTAACTAGAAACATGCTAGATAATGGATTATATCTAAGTAATAAATCTGTGTCCAGTGAACTAAAACACGTTAAGCAGTATGATGCTTGTGAGATATAAATCTGTTTACTGAAGTGAAAAAACTGTTTAGCAAAAGGTAGCTTATGTATCTTTAGGTTCCCTTACATATATGCTATAGATAAACATGTTTGGTGGATGTGGATTGTATGATTTTTTTTTCATTGTGATAAATGTCCAAATGAAATAGAAAGGTAGACTGATAATATTCTATATACCATTGATACTAATTGCTTAATTAGTGAGCATTTTCAGTGAAGCCACTCCTATGTTGTAAGTTGCTTCTTTACCATGCTGCTTCTTGCTCTTCCTGAAGTTGACTTTAAACATTGCAGTCTGGACTGTAAATGTCTGGCAACAGGGAAGATCTGAATTCAATCTGGATAATGGTCATTGCAGGCTTTGATTGACTGTTTCCCTACTTCTTGCCCTTCTCATCTACATAGGGAAGACAATTCTCATAGGCTGGCATCTGTCTTAGCAGGTGAATTAGTGCCTACTTGCTCCTTTTAGGATCTGTTTCATCCATACTAATTCCCACCCTTTTCCTTTACTTTCTGGATATCTGTATACACGAATGCTTTTACAATCTCTTATATAACCACAATAGATCTATTGAAACATAGTAGCAAAAAACAAGGATGATTCAGTTGAAGAGAAGCAAAGCAGCATTCAATAAAACTGGGTAGCAGCTTGAAAATGGGATGGGGAGAAAACTGAGAGGGAATAGTATGAGGAAGGTATTACAAAGTAAGGTGAGCAAAAATCAAAGGGGAACATTGGGGAATGTAAGGATTGAATGGAGCAATATTAACCTCCTTTATGACTGAGCTATTTTACAGGATGTCTTGACTCTGAGAATTCCAGACTGGATCTTTGACTCTTAAACAAGCAATTGTGAGTTCCAGTTCCTTTTGACCACTTCTCATCAACTTTTTTTACTAATTATCTCAATATTTCATCATGGACAGTAAAATCAATAATGTTTTAGCTTTATATTCATTCACTTTTTGTACTTTGGAATAGATTTAATAAATATTTATTAATCATGTATTTATTAATGTAGTAAGAGTCCTTTTTCTAAGCAAGTACTCACTGGACAGTCATGATTCTTATTTAGTTTTTCGTATCTAAATAATCCAATCTTTTTTTTCCAGCACTTTATCACTTCATTTCAGTTATCCACTCATACATATCACCTAACAAAATATTTTTTTGGATTGTACTTATTGAAAATTTTGTACACCCCCCCCCCCCAAATTAATCTATGGATTCATATTTTCTGTACACCTAATATTTAGGCAATACCATTTTATACTTTCTAACATTATTTTTATTTTATTCATAGTTAATTTCATTTCCCTGCATGTATTTATCATTTATATGCCATACATTCAGATCATTTTCAGAAAAAAGTGACATCCTTTCTTTTTCTATTAGTTTCTGTGACACAAATTATATTATTTTTCTTGCTTTCTTTAGTTTCATTCATTATTCCCTTTGCTGTTCATTCCAACTACCTTTCAAATTGACAACTTTGATATGCCGAAGTTATCACCAATAGCATTCAAAGCAAATTGCAATTTTGCCAACATGATAATATGTGCAATATAATGTAACCATGTAAATGGTCTGGTCGGTATTTGCATCCTAATGTTTGATGAAATATGGAATAATGGAATTTGCATGATTGTTACATGATTTTATCATTGCCCTCTTTGTTCCTTGCAGTTATGCATGTTATGCATGCACTCAAAGGACTACCAGATATTGACCTCCATTCCTTATTATGGCTTTGGTCAACCAAGAAGCTTTCTAGTAAGATAAGGAAGATAAGTGCAGACTAATGTATTAGCCTAGTGGTTCCCAAACTGTTTCAGTCCACTGCCCCCTTGGAGCTACAAACTCATCCTCGGAGCCCCCCACCCAGGGGTGGGATTCAAATTTCTGTGGGCGTGGCCTAATTTGAGGGTGTGGCTTGCTGGTCACGTGACTGGCTGGCATGGCTTGTTGGTCATATGACCGGGTAGGTGTGATTTGGTTGGGCATGGCCAGGTGACTGGCAAACCAAATACAAGTGGTCCTCACTTAATGTCCAGTTGTTTAGCAAGTCTTCTAATTTATGACTGGCCTTCCCAGAGCTACTTGACCTGTTTTTGGAGTTTTGACAGCCATGCACACATTCCCTTCTAACCCTGCTAGAGCAGATTATTAGACTAGAATTGGCAAAGCATCTCTGATTAGATTCTAGTAGTGAATCGACTCTAATCAGAGATGTTTTTCCAATTCTTGTTGATTTGTTTTATTTGTATTTCTTTATTTTATGTTGCTGAATTGCATTGACATGTGTATCCCTTCTTGTGCACAGCCCAGAAGCTTTTGTCATTCTTTGCAGCAAAAATTACCAACCTCTGGCTTTGCTCTACTGTTCAAACATGCTGCCGTATTAGAGGTGCCGGGCCCGCAGGTCCACCCCATTGAGCCCGCTGCACCAGAGGGACCTACCCAAGCAAGTCTGAGCAGAGCAGTGCACCAAGTCAATGGGGTGAGCCTGAGAGAGAGAAAGAGAGAGAGAGAGAAAAGAGAGAAAAATAAAGAGAGAATAAAAGAAAGAAAAAGGGACAAAGAAAGAGGGGGTGGAAGGAAGGGACAGAAAGAAAAAGAAACAAAGAAGGAGGGAGGGAGGAGGGAGATAATGACATATCTACTCTAGTCCAATCACCTGCTCCAGCAGGGTTAGAAGGGAGTGTGTGTGGGTGTGTTCTCCTTGTAATTTACCAGTACATTTTGGTTTTGCGTTCTTCAGAATTGGCACTGTAATACATTGGGGAAAAGTAATTTTTAGGGTGGAGATCTGGTCCAATGGATCCTGTTAAAGCCTCAACAAAATGTGAGATTCCTGATAGTCTTGACATGTTTCGTCCACAAAATCTTTAATAGAAGCCAAAGATGTTTCAATGTGGAAAAGGGCCTCAGTCTAAACTAGACCTCATTTCAATCTGATGCATCAGATCTCTCTCTCTTTCTCTCTCTCCCTCCCTCCCTCCCAGACTGGCTTTGCTCTACTTTCCCGATGTGCCTGTGGGTCTGGCACTTCAAATATGGATGGATGTGGAGAGAGAGAGAGACAGGTAGATAGATAGAGAGAGAGACAGAGAGAGAGACAGAGAGAGAGAGAGAGACAGAGAGAGAGAGAGACAGAGAGAGAGAGAGAGATAGGCAGGCAGGCAGGCAGGCAGGCAGAACTTTTGGATGAATCTATGGATAGGTAGGTAGATAGGCAGATAGGCAAGCAGGCAGGATGACAGACAGACTGACTTTTTGGATAGTTGTTTTGCACTTTTGGTTAGATGCTAACTACATTTCATTGCGTTCATGTGCAATGACAATAAAGTTGAATCTAACGTAATAGGTAGGTAGATAGGTAAGTAGGTAAGTAGGTAGGTAGACAGACAGGCAGATAGATAGGTAGGCAGATGATAAGTAGGTTGGTAGGTTAGTAGGTAGGTAGATAGATAGATCTATATTGGTAGATAAGTAGGTAGACAGACAGAAAGACAGACAGGCAGGTAGGTAGGCAGGAAGGCAGGCAGACAGACAGATAGACAGAAAGACCTTTTGGATGGATGTATAGATGTATGTATAGATAGACAGACAGACAGACAGAATGTGACAGCAGTGGCACTTTGGGAAAGTAGAGCAAAGTCAGAGTGGGAACTGAAGTACACACAAGTTGTCAAGATTGAGAAACGCAGGCTGAATATATCAACCCAGCCATTCTGGTTTAGGGTTTAGCATGCTGTTTGATTCCAGCTTAGTCAATAAACCACGGCTAAGATCTTTCTGCTCCTTAATGCAGCTGCTCCTCTGCCTCTTTTCCAGCCCCCTGCCCCAGTTCTTTCTTGGATATCCAATTTTGCAATGCCAACCTCCCAGGGGTAGTGATGCAGCTGACTTCACCCTCTTTGCTTCTACCCAAGGTCCACTTCCATCAGGTCAAGCAAGCGGGGGCACTCTGCACACGCTCAGAGACTCCCAACTTCAGGGAAGTGCTCCATCCATCTTTAAGCTCTGCCCGGGAGGAGGAAGGCATGCAGAAGCAGCCCAGACCAGTGGAGGGGAGGCGGAGGGAACGATCGCTTGGAAAGCAAGCAAGCAAGCAAGCAAGCAAGCAAATGCAGGGCTCGGTCAGAAGAACTGGGCTGCAGAGGGAGGCTAGGTTCTAGGTCAGTCCCAGCCACGTAGAGCTGAACCGAACCAAGCCACGTGCCTTGGAGAGCCGCAGCTGCACCCACCCACATCCTGCATGCAAGCCCAGCTGGCTGGAGAGGCGGAGGCTGGGCAGGCGCTGCGCACTCCCTTGTTCTCCTCTGGGGAAGGGGGCCCTAATGCTGGACTACCCACCCCTTCCACTGCGTGCCTTGGGAAGGTTTTGCTTTGGGCCTTCTGGCGTGCCTTTGCCACTTTCACCCGAGAGGGCAGGCTGCAAGCTAAGGCGTCCTCTTTCTACCACCTCCCACCTCCCCCCCTTGGCAAGGCTCACCATGTGCAGCTTTGGCATTCAAGGCATCGTATGTGAGTTTTGCATTCAAGTGGTGCAACAGTCAATGGGTTGACCCTGCAGGGCCGGTGCCTTGAATGCCCCCTTGCCTCTTTGCGCCCCCCTAAGGCATCCCATCGCCCCCCAGGGGGCTGTACTGCCCACCTTGGAACCATTGTATTAGCCTTAGTTATATCAGTATTCCATGCAGAATTCTGTCTTGATGTTGGGAATAGTATCACATAGCTTTCAAATATTTTAGTTAAAAAGTTCTACCCCAAGTATTTGAAAAGATAAAAAGATGCATTTAAGAAAGAAGCTATAGTATTGAATAACAGATTGAATAAGGAAGAAAACAAAAGTAAAAGTGAGAATAAAAAAAAGATAAAGTGTTAAAACAGTATGCAAGAGAGGGACAGGGTAGACATTGTTTCACACAGTATGTCAACATTTTTAATGTCAGATTTTCAAAACTGAAAATTGTTAAGCAAATTAACTTAGCATATAATTTTATTTTATTTTTTAAAAAATTGATAGATGCCTCGATACATATTTTGTCCTGATGTCTATATATGGCATTTTTAGCTAATTGGGAACCACAATTAATGATACCAATAACTTATGCCTGTTACAAATCCTGAATTGCAAATCTTCAATTTATCATTAATATAATGATCCAGTTAATTTTTGTAATTATTGATTTCTACCCAGTTCTAGAAGTTTTGCTTTCAGAATTCTCCCCCCATCTCCAATTCTCCTTATTCAAGAAAAACATTTCTAAAAGTTTTCATTTAAGGAAAGGGATAGGGAAATCATGATTTGACAGCATGTTTACAAATGTTTATCTCTTTATCCAGAATATTTAGTTCAATGAAATAGAATACATTTAATAATCCTATCTCTTCCTTTTAAATAATAATAAAAAAAACTTATATGCCACTCAGAGTTGAAAATGGTACACAATACACAATTTTCAGGAAGTAAATAAATATAAAGAAATGCACTTCATTGTTAAAAAGTATACTTACTTTCAAGTATAACTTTTCTACCAGTCCAATCATCTTTAATAAGTTGTATGTTTCCAAAATGTGCATCACTAAAGAAGATTCGATTAGTTCCTCTTCCTTTCTGTCTATAGTCAAAAGTCAATGCTATTATATTTTTGAAATATTCTGGATTTTCATAAGGTTGCACTGGTGAATTTAAGTTTGTCTCATCTGAAAGATGTATAGTTTTTAGTATTGTTCTTCCTGAATAAAGCAAGTAACCATCATGTCTTAAGCATGTCACACCATCCTCTGCTAGATAACCATGTGCACAAGCACAGGTTCTCTGTGCATTTCCCCGATAGAGACAAAGTTGCTGACACCCACCATTGTTTTTGGCACAAATGTTGGTTCCTACAGGAAAAACAGAATATATAGTACAGTATAAAAATAAAATATATAAACATAGTGTATTTATTTAAATCATGCCTAATTGTCATGTTTAAATCAATTCATATGCCAAAAAAGAAAGCCAGTTTAGTCTGGTAATTAAGGCACTAGGTTAGAAACCAGAAGACTGAAGGCTGGCTTTCTTGATGTAGTCAAGAAAGCCAGCTGAGTGACTTCATCCAGTCACTCTCTCTCAGTCCAACTCACTTTAGAGTAGATCAACACTGGATCATGGCATACCAGCAACTGGACTGCACATTTGCATAAACAAGCAAAGCTCCATCCACAGAATGCAGGCAGCACACAAAACCACATCCCCTCCAGTCCGCAGGAAAACCCTCTCCATAGAACCAGCTCCTGGGGCTTAAAAGGTTGGGGGCCACTGTTTTAGAAAACTGTTGTGAAGAAAATAGGAAACTGAAGGAATATTAGCTATGTTTGCCACTTCTTTGAATAAAAATAATATAGACAGGATAAAAAAAATCTAAATTTAAATCTAAAATGTTATTAAATTTGCATTGACAGTAATAAACTAACTTTAAGCATATTAAAGTACTGAATATTTTTTTACTTAGAACTAGATCAGTTTCTGATTGTTCTCTGAATGTTTTTTTTTTTTTTTTGTCAGCAGAAGCAAAAAGATAAACTTCTTAATATCCTGTTCCTCCAAGCAGATTTACTGTTCATAATCTATTTGTTGATAAAGTGGGAAGTCCAAGGAGGGAATGTGAGTGAAATTTCTCCCCATATTTTCTGCCAGCTAGATCACTTGCTGGATCTAAATATTTGTCTGCGAAGGAAGCCTGCTTTTCTATATGTAATGTAAAAGAACACACACACACGCAAACAGACACACAAATTCATTGATACAATTAAAATTAAACCAAACAGAAAATTTTGACACTGGTATTTGCTATGTGTTATATTGTATACTATTCAGTAAAGTTGCTTAATCTTCAGCTTTTTAAAAAAGCATTCATGTTCATTGAAACAATTACCATTCAATGAAAACAAAATGAACAAATTAGTTGTTATTTGTGTTTTGGGTGGGGTGGAAATATTTTAAAGGGGGAGAAATTATAAACATGTTTTTTAGTGAAACTCAAAACTGCAGTTTTTATTCCACTGTTTGAAGGCAGCAAAGCAATAGCAGATCTCATACCAGTTTTAAACAGATATTAAGCCAACACACTGTTGCCAATGATTTTTTTTTTTGCCAAAATGAATTTCTTGTGCATTTCAACTATGCATGAAGTAGCAGGTTAAAGTCTTTCATGGCTTAAATTCATGGCTTACTGCTGGAAATTAGACAGTTGATAAAACTAAAGCCATAATACTATTTCATGGCCATATTTAGTTTGACAGTGCCATGATTCTGATTCAGAGATTTTTCAATGACTTCATCACTAAAATCTTTTAGTCAAGAATGGGAGAATTGTATAATTTTGAAAAACTTAGAAAATATCTAGAGAAGCATTGGACAAATTATGTCACTCATTTCAAAGGTGTGCTATGTAGCAATGTGACAAGGCATAAAGCAACTGAAGAGGCCTTCATCATGCAGGGAACTAATTCAGACTGAAAACAGTGAATGACTGAATGAAAATATGTAAATATAAAAACCTCCTGAAGAATAAGCCAGCAATTAAAAATGGTTTAAATTTCTCTAATATAAATAAAATACAATAATATCCTTATTTTATAAGAGCCTTTTATTGTCAAAGTATAAACTGATTAAATTTGGCAACTATAAATAACAGTCTCAATATAAGAAAACAACTTGAGTTCAAAATAGAGTACAGAATTGACGCAGAAGTGAAAAAGAACACTGATGAAGAATATTCTCATTTATATTTGCCCTGACAACTACGACTACATGAAGCTTCAAATGGGTGCTTCATATCTGACAAAGTTTCAAAGAACTATCTTTGAGGAACTATATTAAGCTGTTTTTTACAGTCAACATGGTCTCATGGTTTCTAATAGTCATGAAGCTGGTATTTGCCTAATTTTTGTATTTTTCTGTTGTGTCCGCGAAATGATGCCAGGAGTCGGTGACTTAGTGCAAAGCTCTTTATTGATCTGCTGGAACCGAACTGGCGAAAGGAAAAAAGCCCGTGGCTTTTATTACTTTCGCCGTGGCGGCCGCGGCCAATGGCACCGCTTTGAATCTCCCGCGGTCTGAACGGACCAATCGCGGGAGATTCTTAGCGAGCCAATCGGCGCGGCTCGCCTGACCAATCGGAGAGCCCTGCGCTTTGGCCAATCAAAGCGCGGGGATCTCGAGTATGTTAATGAAGGACAGAACACCCTTCCCCTCTTGGTTCAGTCCTTACGTTGCATAGTCACGTAGGTAGGCGGGGCTCCGTCTGGTCCTACTTGACCTGCGCAACTCAGTTGTAGGCTGGATCCCGGCCGGTTCAGTCGGGATCTCCGTTGCTCCTGCTGCTGTCGTGGGAACCGGCTGGTCGATCGGGCTGGTCCTTTCTCCGTAGCTCCCTCCTGGGCCTTCCGGGTTGGTTGAGCTATGGGTTTCGCCGTTCCCGCTCGGTCTTTCCGGGTCGGTCGAGCTGGCTTGGCTGTTCCTTTCTGGCGAGGGGTCGTGATGGCTGCGTTCCGGTGAGTACTGCTGGTTTATTTTTCTTTGGATTCGGTCCCCTGGGTATTCCCTCCCCCCTTGGCTTGCGTTGCGGGGGTTGGGTTCGTTTGTTTGTGCGTCGGCGGTTTGTTGGTTTGTAGTTCTCGACCTAAGTTGGTCGATGTGGCGTTTCCATGCTCGTCCGTCTGCTGTTTGTAGCCAGTACGAGTGTGGGCCTGTTGCTTGGGTGATGACGGCTGGGATCCATAGAGGGTCTCCCGTCAGGTTTTTTGCATATACGGGGTCCCCGGGTGTGAAAGTTCGGTGTTTGGTGCTTGAGTCTGGGGGCCTCTCCGGGTTATACATAGGGTGTAACCTGTCGAGCGGGGACCTTAGCTTTCTACCCATTAGTAGTTCGGCTGGGCTTTTATTGGTTGTGGTATTCGGGGTTATGTGTTGGGTGAAGAGTAGTCTGTTGATTTTCTCTTGGATCTCCCCGTGGTCTATTTTCCGGATGGTCTTTTTAGTGAATTGGACCATCCGTTCTGCCCTACCGTTCGCCGCCGGGTGCGCCGGTGCTGTCAGCGCGTGGCGGATGCCCCTTTCCGCTAGGAATTTTTCAAATTCCAGCGAGGTGAACTGGGGCCCGTTGTCGGAGACGACGACATTTGGGAGGCCGTGTGTTGCAAAGAGTTTGCAGAGTTCTTTGGTCACGGCCTCCGTGGCTGTCGTCTTCATGTTGCTTACCTCCAGCCAGTTGGAGTAAGCGTCAACTGTTATGAGGAAGGTGTGTCCTTTTGTGGGCCCGGCGAAGTCCATATGGATTCTAGACCAAGGTCCCCTTGGGGTTTCCCACTCTAGGACGGGTGCTGTGGGTGGGCTGGGCCTCGTTTCCTGGCATCGTTGGCACCTTGCTACCCAGGCCTCTATTTGTTTGTCCATCCCTGGCCACCAAGCGTAACTTCTGGCCAGGGCTTTAGTCCTCACGATGCCAGGGTGCCCCTCGTGTAGCATTTCCAAAACCTTCCCCTGTAGCTTTTCCGGAATGACCACCCTGTCCCCCCATAGTATGCACCCTTTTAACAACGAGAGCTCTGTTTGGCGGTTTCGGAACGTTTTGACTGACTCGTCGTTATCCCTTTCCGGCCACCCTTTCTCCACCCAATGCAACACCCGCGCCAAACGTTTGTCTTTATTAGTCTCTCGGGCAATGTCTGACGCGGTTATGGGCAGGTTGGGTAGAGTCTCTATGCTGAGGGTGGTCGTTGTGGGTGCTGGGTCGGTGTCGGGTTCCGGTAGCGGCGAGCGGCTTAAGGCGTCTGCATGGGAGATCGTCTTACCCGGTCTGTGTATGAGTTCGTATTGTAGGCTGCCAGGAACTCGGACCACCTTGTCATTCGGGGAGACAGAATGTTCGGGGTGGCCCGGTTCCCTGCAAGGATTCCCAGCAGCGGCTTGTGGTCCGTTATGATGGTGAAAGTCCGGCCGTAGAGGTATTCGTGGAATCGTTTTATGGCGGCAACTATAGCCAGAGCCTTTTTGTCCAGTTGGCTATAGTTCCGCTCCGGTTTGGTGAGGGTCCTTGAAAAGAACGCGATGGGTGCTTCTTTTCTGTCGGGAAGGGTATGGCTGAGGACAGCGCCGACGCCAAAGGGTGATGCGTCGCATGTGACGGCCAGAGGTAGGGTCTCGTTGAATTGTATGAGGACGGCGTCGGAGGTGAGGAGGTCCTTCGTTCTTTGGAAGGCGGCTTGCTCCCGTTTCCCCCAAGTCCAGGTCGCCGCCTTGTCCAGGAGCCTATGCAAGGGCTCCGCTGCCGTCGCCTTTTGGGGTAGGAAAACATTGTAAAAGTTCAGTAACCCCAAGAATGCTTGTAGCTTAGTCTTTGATTTAGGGGTGGGGGCTTCTTTGATGGCCTTGATTTTTTTGCTTGTGGGGTGAATGCCGTGCCGGTCTAGGAGGTAGCCCAGGAATTCCACTCGTTCCGTGCAAAGCTGGCATTTTTCCCTCTTTACTTTTAGTCCGGTTTCTTTAAATTTAGTTAGGACCTCCCTTAGTCGACCTTCTAGTTCGGCTTGGTTGGCTGCTGACACTAGGACGTAGTCGAAATAAGGTACCACCCCCTTGATACCTTGCAATAGCCTCTCCATTAGGCTCTGGAATATGCCCGGTGCCACGCTGACTCCGAATTGGAGTCGGTTGCATTTGAATGCTCCCCGGTGGGTGACAATGGTCTGCGCTTCTGCCGTTTGCTCGTCAACCGGCAACTGTTGGTATGCCTGGGCGAGATCGAGCTTGGCGAAAACCTTTCCCCCTCCCAGTGAGTGCAGTAGGTGTTGCACTACTGGGACGGGGTAGGCGTTTTGTTGCAGCGCACCATTTAGGGTGGCCTTATAGTCCCCACAGATTCTCACCGACCCATCGGGCTTGATCGGGGTGACTATGGGGGTCTCCCACCGGGTGTGGTCTATGGGCAGCAGGACCCCTTGTTTGACGAGCTTATCAATTTGCTCGTCTATTTTGGGTTTCAGTGCGAATGGCACCCGCCTTGGTTTCAGGCGTTTGGGGGGGACGTTAGGGTCTAGGTCGAACGAGATAAGGGGCCCTCGGTACTTGCCTAGGTTTCCGTCGAAGACCTCTTGGAACTCCCGGGCTAGTTGCTGCTCCCAGCCGTCGTTGGTGACGTGGTTGACTCCCGTGAGGGCGATGTCGAGCGGGGCGAACCATTGCAGTCCCAGTAGGCTTGGGCGGTCGCGGTCGATGATCGTTAGGGGGAGTCGTTCGGTGCGCCCCTTATATGTGATGTTAAAGCTTTTGGTGCCGACTACCGGGATGCGGTTTCCCTGGTAGTCCTTTACAATGAGTCTCTGGCTGTCTACGTTCCTCCTTTGGAGGGTGGGCACCAACCGCTTTATCTCGTGCCATGCAATCATGGAGAGGTAGGACCTGGAGTCCACCTCCATTTTGCACGGCTGGCCCTCGATGCGTACCTCGACGTGGACCTTCCGGGCGTCGTTGGTGATGGCGTGGCCGATGGTGACCGTCTGGTGGGTCTCCTCTCTCCGCCGGTTGTCACCGCCTCACGAGGATCGTCCGTTCCGGTCCCATCGGCTGTCCGAGGGGCGATCTCTGGTCCGGGGTGGTGTGCTCTCCCTCCTCCGGTCGCTCTGGTCCCATCGTGCCGGACTGCGGTTTTTCTTCAGGCGGCAAACCCGGGCAATGTGTCCCTTTTTGTCGCAATGCCGGCAGATTGAATTGAAAAACCGGCATTCCGACCTGGGGTGGTCGCCGCCGCAGCCGGCACAGTTGGTCCTCAACTTATGACCTCACCGGTTCCGTGGGTCACGCCCTGTCTGGAGTCGGTGGATGTCCTCCTCGTCCTCGGACGTGCCATGCTGAGTGGAAATCGCCCTGGTGTGTTGTCGTCTCGGTTTTTGGCTCGGTCGACCTCGCCGGGTTGTTGTTTCTGCCGCGGTCCCTCGTGTCCGGTCTGCGCATGCTGTTGGCGGAAGTTCGGGTTGCTTCTGCGGCTGCGGCTGCGGTGAGGGTGTCTGCTAGGCTGATGTTGCCCTTAGCCATCAGCCGGCTCTGGAGGGCGGGGTCCCACAAACCGAGCACGATTCGGTCTCTCAGAGCGTTGTTTAGGTTATCGAATTCGCAGAGCCCCCCTAGGTGCCGCAGCTCGGCGACGAAGTCGCTGAAACTCTCACACGATCTCTGGTCCCACCGGTAGAACTGGTTGCGCCGGATCAGGATGGGTACCTCTGGAGCGTAGTGCCGCCGGAGAATGGGTTCGAGGACATCCCAGTCCATTGCGGTCGCATCGGCGGGATTGGCCAACGCTTTGGCCATCTGGAAGACCTCGGTCCCGCAGTGGGTGAGGAAGACGGTGCGTTTCAGTGGGCCCGAGGCGTCCTTCATGCCGGTGCACTCGAGGTACATGCGGAATCGGTCGGAGAACGATTCCCAGTCCTCGGTGGCGGGGTTGAAGGGGGCGGGCGGTGCGATTTTCGCCATTTCAGTGCTTCGTCTGGCTTCCGTCGGACACGTGGTTTGGTTCAGGGTCTGGATCCCATCCTCGTCGCCAGTGTTGTGTCCGCGAAATGATGCCAGGAGTCGGTGACTTAGTGCAAAGCTCTTTATTGATCTGCTGGAACCGAACTGGCGAAAGGAAAAAAGCCCGTGGCTTTTATTCCTTTCGCCGTGGCGGCCGCGGCCAATGGCACTGCTTTGAATCTCCCACGGTCTGAATGGACCAATCGCGGGAGATTCTTAGCGAGCCAATCGGCGCGGCTCGCCTGACCAATCAGAGAGCCCCGCGCTTTGGCCAATCAAAGCGCGGGGATCTCGAGTATGTTAATGAAGGACAGAACAGTTTCAGAGCCCCTCTTAGCTTTCTGCGGAACCCTAACCTGAATCCTAACTCTGCAGAATATATCCTATGAGAAAAAGATGAAGAAAACATTATTTGTGAAGTGCAGTAGAAGAAGGGTGAGAGAAATCTTATCTTACAACACCAGCTGAAATCATCCAGGTTGAGTGCTGTAGCAGTTGTGGTGATTGCTCAGTTGGTCAGCTTGTGGGAAAATCCAATAACTTGAGAGAACATGTCATGCAATATTTACATCTCTCAACCACTTTCTAGTGATGGGAGGAGGAAAACATCAGGGATAGAGAGATAATGCTGTTAACCAGGGGTGTCAAATTCACAGTGGCGTCATGTGATATGTCATGATTTCCCCCCCTTTGCTAAACCAGGCGTGGCCGTGGCCAGTGCATAACACATCTGACCTATGGACTGCAAATTTGAGACCCTACTGTAAACTGTGAGACACAAAGCTAAATTTGGAAATCTCATAGAAAATATCTTCCTAACAATAACCACCATGCAGAACCTTCTAAAACACAATCTTCATAACAACACAACTTTTACAACTTTTTGAGAGCTGCTTATCTACTGGGAGTGGGGGGAGGTTCTTTGTTTATCTTTATTGTCTACTAATGTACAAATTCTTATCTTCACTTTCTCCTCAAAAATTATGGTCACTGTTTTCCTATCAATAAGAATGTAAACAGATGCAATTTACTAGTTTATTAAAGATTTGTGGATTCTATACTGTACACAATCAAAGTGATTATTTTTAATTTAAAACTTTAACAAGTAGAAGAGAAATTGGTACTAATTTTCAAATTTGGGGCAATAGCAACACTTCAGAAAGATAGTAGCTACACTAAATTGGTGTTTTCTATTTTTTTCCTAATAGTAAAAATTATGTTATAGAATTATGCTCTCTGCAGGATATTCTGATCTGGAAATTTAGCAAACCTTCTATTACATATAATTTTAGCCATTTGGAAAACTTTTCAAGACACTACTGCTACTTCTAAACATCTTTTAAACATTTTTGTTCATCCCTCCTGAAAAAATGATTGAAAAGAGGAATTTGGAAACTTTTACAAATCATCTCTTTAATTAAACCAAATGTATACCTTAATATGGGCATCTTATTATGACTTGTTTCCTGATAATTGACTATTTTAAGTGCTGCTACAGAAATATTCCACTCCTTTCTTAACAGTTTTTCATCACTTGTCTTACTAAAAAACACTCAAGACAAATTTCAAATGTCTTTAATGGGATAAAAAGATTGTTTACTATTGTTATATATACTTACACCAGAGTAAGTGTCACTGACTATTTCTGAATAAATATGCATAAAATATGAAATCATTTGTCAAAAACAATGCAGCATATTTTTATCAATATATTTTTCTGTCATGCCTGCAAGAAAGTTTGTTGTGAGTATGTACATCAAGCATACAACACACATATACACACATACACACATTTTATTAGATTGGAGCTTTTCTTGCAAAATGGTCAAACATCAATACTGACCAGAGTGAGTATAGTTTGAAAAAAAAATTCATAAGATTTTTCCCTTTGATAGTGATCTCAGTTATAATGTACTGGGGTTATGATGAGGGTAAGGGTTAGTTAACACTAACCTTATCAATAAGTGTCTTTAATTTTCATGTACAATAGAGACCTCATAGGAAGGAACTGGGAGGTCCTATTGTCTAACACCCTTCCCAGGAATACTCAGATCATCTCAGACAAACAGCTGCTGAACCTTTGCTTGAAAATTTCCAATGATGGCATACCCATAACTCCAGAAGGAAGGCTTAATAGCCCTCAAAGTCTGGAAAGATCTCCTTATTCCACTTTTGAATCTCTCACAGTAAAGCTTCCACTCAGTGGCTTTTGTTCTACCTCCTGGGAACTATGGAAAATAAATCCACATCATCTTCCTTATAACAGCCATTCAAGTATTGGAAGACTACTGTGATGTTTCCACTTAGTCCTCTCTTATTTAGGCTAACCATACTTAGTTCTTTTAACTACTATTTAAGCGTACCATCATTTTTAAGTGTACCTTCAAGTGTACCATCATTTTTCATATTTAAGTGTACCTTCAAGTGTACCATCATTTTTCACTCTTCATTGCACTCTTTCAAATTTCTCAATAGTCTATTTCTATTGTAGAGGCAAAAAGACATAATGTTCCAGTTGTGGTACTACCAATGCAATATAAGTAGAATTATTACTTCCTGTGATCTCAGCAGTGTAGTATCTATGTTGATGCAGCCCAAGATTACATTGTGAATTTTGGCAACTACAGTGTGCTGCTGATTCATGTTTAAATTATGGTCCAGTAGGACACGAAGAACTTTCTATTTCACAAGTACTACTGTCCTTCCTATATCTGTACATCTAATTTTTGTTTCCTTTTGGTGCAGAACTGTACATTTCTTACATTTGAATTTCATTTTGTTGGGAAGAATCCTGTGTTCAAGATTCTTTTGAAACCTCCTCCTATCTTTTGAGATGTTATAGATCTCCTACAGCTTTAAGTCATTTTAAATTTGTGTATGTATTGTTTCAAATTTTTTTTCATAAATTGATGGAACTCATTTATAAGTTAATGCCAATATCCACTATGGAAAACTTAAATCATTCATTTATTTCAAAATTCATTGTGGTAAATAATAGCATCATCACCATAGTAGACCCAGCCCTCACCCACTGCTTTATGGGGTTCTACAGGACTCGGTACTCTGTCCACTCCTGTTCAACATTTATATAAAGCTGCTGGAGAAGATCATCCATCACCATGGACTGAGGTATTACCAATATGCTGATAATACTCAGCTGTATGTCTTGGCCCCTGGTGAATTAAATGTTGCTGTGTCCTCCCTCTCGCAGTGCCTGGAGGCTGTTAGGGGCTGGATGGGGAGCAATGGGTTGAAACTGAACCCAAGAATGAGTGACTCTGGATTTGGGGTTCATTGGTTCAGGAAGAATTACCACCTTTAGTCTTGGATGAGATAGCACTACCCCAAACAGACCTTATGCCTAATCTAGGAGTTTTTCTGGACTCACAACTCCTGTTTGAAGAGCATGTGGCAGTCATGGCCAGGAGGGCCTTTGCGCAACTGCGGGTTGTGCACCAGTTATGCCCTTTCCAAGATCAGCGGCCCCTATTCACAGTCACTCATGCCCTGGTCACTTCCCATCTTGATTATTGCAATGTGCTCTATATGGGGATGCCCTTGAAGAGTGTCTGGAAGCTCCAGTTGGTGCAAAATGCAGTGGCCCACATGGTTTTATGCAGACCCCAGTGTGCACATGTGCCACCTCTCCTGCATTGGTTGCCGATTTGCTTCCGGGTACAATTCTAGGTGCTGGTTGTCACCTTTAAAGCCCTTCATGGCTTGGGTCCGGGTTATCTGAGGAAACATCTCTTACCAGTGACATCTGCCTGACCCATTAGAGTGAGGAGGCAGGGAATGTTGCAGGTTCCACCCCTGAGGAAGATACACCTGGTGGGACCCAGAAGAAGGGCCTTCTCCGTGGTGGCTCCATCTCTCTGGTACATCATTCCCCCAGAGATTAGAATGCCCCCCTCACTAATATTCTTCCAAAAGGCACTGAAGACCTGGTTTTGCCAGTGGGCCTGGAGAACCCAGAGAGGGATGGAGCCCATCAAATGGCTAGTGTGATCTGCTGTCGTCAGCGCAGGGGGTGGGAGTTGGTTTTTGTTTCGTTTTCCCAAATTTTGTTCTATTGTACTTTACTAATTTATTTGATTCTTTTTTGTTAGTTTTTTTTATTATTTTTATTTTTATTTTGAATATGGTTTTACATTTTATTGTTTTTATTTTTATTTTGAATATGGTTCCACATTTTATTTTGAATATGATTTTACCTTGAGTCACCATGGACAAATAGGCAGTAATATACATTAAATAAATAAATATCTCCAAGTGTACAATCAAACACTTAAGTCTACAATAAGAATTACCTTTTTCACGATCTCTGTTGTAAACCTTTATTTCCTTCAAGTTTATGCCTAGGCCTGTCCTCATGGATACTGTCTCTGTGGCATCGTTTTTTTTGCTTCGTCTGATAGATCCATTTGCATGAGCTCTGCCAAAAAATGTTGAACGTATCTGACCCATAGTTCTCAACTAATTAAAAGTGAAAGAGACATTAATATGCAAGGAACATAGGGCCTAACAGAAAATGAAGAAACTTTGGTGTTTTGTTTTGTTTTGATTTGCAAGGTTGATATAGTTTAGCTATGTTGAATATTAAACTGCCTTTAAAAAATCCCTATCGCTATGCGAGAGCCTTTTAGTGATATTACTAAGGAACAGCTATTTCTATAAGGGTGAAATATCTCACACAGAAGTAACATTTTGAAACACAAATACTTATAGAAAAATAAATTACCTGTCGGACCAGTAGATGTAAGCCCCAAAGACTGTGATTGAAAACATATCCACATTACTTCCTGATAGTACAATCTCCCGATTTCTTCCATTCTCAAGGTCAATTCTTTCTATCTTGTCCATTCGAGCATCACACCAATATAATTTATTTTCCTAAGAATCAATCAAAAAGTAAACTCCAAATATTTTATCCTATTTTTAATTAAGGAAATAAAATATATTGTGATACTCATATCTTAGCATATTGTAGCATGAATAATTTGCAGAAAAAATAGAAAAATTCACCTCAAGATCAACAGAAACTCCATTAGGCCACATGGCACCAGTACCAACAAGAACAGTCTTCTCTGATCCATCTAAATGAGCCTTGCCTATACATGGTGCCTGTCCCCATTCCGTCCAGAATAAATAACTAGAATATGAAAAATATTATGATCAAAAATAAGTTTATTGAAACGAATGGGTTGGAATAGAGGAAATTTGTGAAAGTTTCCATCATCACAATTTTTCACAGTGCAGTCCTTTTCCCCATATAGCTACTCATATAAGAAACTTCCTGAAATGGCTTAAAAAAGAGGAAATAATCCTATACAAAAGTTAAAATGAGCCAAGGTCTAGAAGAGAAAGCCTAGAATAAATATTACAACTTTATAAAGGTAGCAATTTTCAGAGATAAATAAACCTACAAAATATTTCCATTTTTTTAAAAAAGAAAAATTGCTGATGTCTATTCATTTTAGGTATTGTACTTTTTCCCTTCTAATATGTTAATATATGTTTCTATATCTGTAAATATACCTTGTGCTTTTTTTGTTGTTAAGCTGAAATATGAAGCTCAGCATGCAAATTGTAAAACTTTCATAATCATATATTCCTGGTCAATTCTAGATAATGTGGTTTTGAACCCTCATCTATTCCTGACATGAGGAAAGACAGAGACATATCTGACATCAGGTTGCATTTCTGACAATCTAAAATATACGTTTTTTGCTTCTTCCATTCCTCCAATTAAGAATCATTTCATGTCCAACATCGTATTTCTTGATACCAGAATTGTAATTGGCTATGTTCCAAATTATGGAGATACTGTTGCTTTACCAACATTCCATTCCTCCCTATGGTACAAGTGGGTGAACTTCCATTAGAGGTGAAGTTCACACATACCCCCATGGACCACTCAATGGATTGGCCAAGAACTAATCATAGTGGATTGACCCTGATTTCTAGAGATGGGCATAGAAATGACCTTGGAGAGAGCTGCCAGAAAGCATTAGAAAAATAACAAGTGTAGAAGAAGCAAGTGTAAGCCCAGATGCAGGAAAAAGAATGAGAGAGACTCAGACTGACTCCCACAACTTCTTTGGATATATGAGGAAGGGAAAGAAAAACACAAACAGACTTGCAAGATTCTTTTGTTGCCATCCACCTCAAATAAAGTATTGTTCTAATTTTTCTGTGGTCAGTTTCTTGATCTGATTTACCTCACAGGATTGACAATTTTCTGGAATATGTAGGATGAGAGAAAATGGAGACCCCTGCCTTCCTAGATTACTTTGTACTTATAATCTAATTCTGTAGCAAAAAAAAATCTGGTGCCAGGAGAAGCCGACTCTGTAGGGTTTTGTTGTACATTCCCTCAAAGCTAGAACAGAAGCTTCTAGAGGTGGTACCTGAAGAAAATTTTATGTGTGGATTTCTAACCACCTTGATGCCACAAACATCTAGCCTGCAATTTGTGAGAATGTAGCTTTAATAGCAATAATTAATTTGCCTAGTCTATTTCCCCCTTTGCAGGGTGCTTTCCTTGACTACTGCCCAATGGGATAAATTGGAAAATTACCTTCCAAAACCCACTCGGGATCATCCAAATGCAGTCTTCTTTCCCATTTTGGCAGCTATTTTCCCATTCAAAGGATATCCTTAAGCAAGGTAAATCTAGGTACCCCAGAATCAATATAGCAGGCTATTATAAGAGCTAATCAAGAATTTTCAGCTCTCTCTATAGGTAGCCGCTGAGATAGGACACAACACAAAATGAACATTCAAAGTTATGAAAGATGCCCCCAAATTACATATGACTCTGTTTCAAAATTATGATGGCTGCAGAACCCCCTTTGGCTTCATTTAACCTTATGACCGACCATGGTGATGCAGCAGTGTTTCCTCATTTCTCTCTCCCCAATCCCATCTCAACCAGACCCTGTAGCACTCTGGCCTGTTTCCAATGTCTCCATTTTCAGCACTCCAAAAATTCCTCACAGAATTGCTTTTGGAGAATTTTGTCCCAATCAGCTGGCTCTGCAAACCTCCCCTGTCTCTTGCTAAGCTTTGGGAACCCAGAGCATGCATGCAAAGGGAGTAGTAACAGAATAAGTTTACTAAAATCTTTCCCTTGCTTTAATGCCCTTTCTTTCCCCCAAATTGACATTTTTTTTTCAATAAACCCAAGAAAGTTAGGAAGGCTACACTTGTTCATCATTCTCTCACCCCCACTAACACCTTTGGTGCTGAAACTAAACACCTTCTTCTGCCCTCCAATACCTATCCCCTTTAAAATGTGATTTGCTAATTTACTGCATGCTGGAGAAGGGGTGACAAAACCTGTTAGTTATTTACTCTGACTCCAGGCTGAAGAGTACAGGAAAGGAATGAAGCAAGCAAAAAAAAAAAAAAAAATTCTACAGTTTTTTTGCCTTGAGGAGCTGAAGAAAAAAGTCATATCAAACAGTTTAGCCATTTAGATACAACCTGTGCAACAAACAAGGCAGAAAGCTGGGTCCTTGCAAAGCTTTTTGCTGTTTGTCCAGCTGCCTTTGGGACCCTTCTTTAGAGTCCTAGCTGGCAGTTAGACAAACAGCACAATCTTTTACAGGAGTCCTAGCTTGGTCCTATGCTCACTGAATGACCTGAACAATTGTTTAATGATTGAACTGGGGAGAGTAGAATGTCTGGTCATTAAGTGAGGCAGTTCATTTAACATTTGTCCTGGCTTTTGACTATAATGGGCAGGCTCTATTACAGTTATACTTCGAGGGTTACCAGTATAAAATAGCATGGCAAAAGGTGCTGGAAAACTCTGTGGGGCCTCAGGGTTGTGCACAAATGCTTTTTAATTGACTTCTTGCAATCTATTCGATAAGATAGTTATATTTAAAGTTGAGCTCTTACCAAACTCTTACACTTCCTTTTATTACATTTACAGAGAGGAAGGAGTAGAGCTGTGCCATCACCTAGTTTCTAGCTTGATTCTTTAAGCACTACATCAAATTGACTCTAATTTTCAAATACCTTGGCATAATTTTTAAGCTTCCCAAGCTGAGTGACAAAAATGAAAAAAAAAAAAAAGAACCCATTTCTGTTGAAACTAACAATGGCATTGAGCAAATGGACCTCCCCCCCCCCATTCTAATGGAGGCAAATGTATATACCGTATATACTTGAGTATAAGTCGACCCGAATATAAGCCGAGGCACCTAATTTAACCACAAAAAACTGGGAAAACTTATTGACTTGAGTATAACTCGAGGGTGGGAAATGCAGCAGCTACTGGTAAATTTCAAAAATAAAAATAGATACCAATAAAAACTTTCACTAGGACAGTTGAGAATAAGTTTGATGTTCACAATTTCCTCTTTGAAAGAGACCAGTAAATAGGGAACAAGAAGATGAAGAAAAAGAAGTGTGTTTTTTCACACTTTTCACACTGAAGTGAACAAAAAAGGCATCATAGGAACAGGCTTATTCTCAGCCCAAAGGTTTGTTTCTGATTTCTTCCCTGATTTAAGGGAAATTTGGGAAACGATCTCACTATCATGAAAGGTTTGATTGATTCACTAACCCAAAAGATGATGATGATGATGACAGTGGTAGGCAGGAGTCACTCTCCCTTGCAAGAAAAAACCAAGAGCCGTTCTTATGATATCTCTCTCTCTCTCTCTCTCTCTCCCCCCCCAATAAAGTCAAGCCCTTTCCAGCACGTGCGCGCGATCCGCCCCCGCCCCTTTGCACCTTGCAAATGCAAAACCCCAGGGTTTTTGCATTTGCAAGGTGCAAAGCGGCGGGGGCGGATCGCGTGCGCGTGCTGGAAAGGGCTTTACTGTATTACGGGGAGAAAGAGAGAGAGGGAGAGATCATAAGAACGGCTCTTGCTTTTTTCTTGCAAGGGAGAGAGTGACTCCTGCCTCCCACTGTCATCAACATCTTCTTCTTTTGGGTTAGTGAATCAATTAATTTGGGAAATGATCTCACTATTAGAAAACAACGCAAGCTGCCACCACCACCTCCTCCTCCCCCTCCTCCCGAGTGGACTGAAAGCAGCTGGAGATGAGGAAATGAAGCTGAGTGGAGCGACCTCGGCTTGCGTTGCTTTCTCAGCTTAGAGCTCAGAAAACAACGCGAGCTGCCTCCACCTCCTCCTCCACCTCCTCCACCTCCTCCCGAGTGGACTGAAAGCAGCTGGAGTTAAGGAAATGAAGCTGAGTGGAGCGACCTCGGCTCACGTTGCTTTCTCAGCCTAGAGCTCAGAAAACAATGCGAGCTGCCTCCACCTCCTCCTCCACCTCCTCCACCTCCTCCACCTCCTCCCGAGTGGACTGAAAGCAACTGGAGCTGAGGAAATGAAGCTGAGTGGAGCGACTTCGGCTCGCGTTGCTTTCTCAGCCTAGAGCTCAGAAAACAACGCGAGCTGCCTCCCCCTCCTCCTCCCCCTCCTCCCCCTCCTCCCGAGTGGACTGAAAGCAGCTGGAGCTAAGGAAATGAAGGTGAGTGGAGCGACCTCGGCTCACGTTGCTTTCTCAGCCTAGAGCTCAGAAAACAACGCGAGCTGCCTCCACCTCCTCCTCCACCTCCTCCACCTCCTCCCGAGTGGACTGAAAGCAGCTGGAGCTGAGGAAATGAAGCTGAGTGGAGCGACTTCGGCTCGCGTTGCTTTCTCAGCCTAGAGCTCAGAAAACAACGCGAGCTGCCTCCCCCTCCTCCTCCCCCTCCTCCCGAGTGGACTGAAAGCAGCTGGAGCTAAGGAAATGAAGCTAAGTGGAGCCGAAGCAACCTCGGCTCGCGTTGTTTTCTCAGCCTAGAGAAAGGGGAAGGGGGCTCATCTGGACCAAGGGTGAGTCTCCCCCTCAGTTTCCCTGAAGGATCTTCTGTCGCTTTTGCCTTCTCCCTACATCTTCCCTCTGTTAAAATCCCCCCCACACACACACACACTTATTTTCGGTTGGATAGATTTCGTGTCTGAGCATTCTCACATGGTGGTGGGTCTTTCCCCCAACAAAAATAGTTAAAAAAAGAAAAATCAATATATCCTCAAGCAAGAACTTTTCTGCTTCCGATTACCCCCATGCTTAAAAGTTGCAAAGGAAACACGGAAGCAGGGAAGCGGCTGCCCAGCTTCGGAGCTCCACACCATTTTTTTTTCAGAGGGGAATCTGACTCGAGTATAAGCCGAAGGGGTTTTTTTCAGCACAAAAAATGTGCTGAAAAACTCGGCTTATACTCGAGTATATACGGTATGTCATCATAAAGCTTTTTAAAACTAAAACTGTATCTAAAATGTATAGAGAAAAACACAGGTTTTACCAGCACTCTTCCATATCCCATACTAATTTTCAAACACTTTAAAAGTGGTGTTTAAATGGAAGCTGGTATGATTCCATTGGAGATAGAATCATACTTGCCTACTGTTTTCTAGGAGCTCACTGGTTCTATTTATGGCTTTAAAAAAGGTAAAATAAAAAGGAGATAACTAGATTATCATAATCAAAAGAAAAGTGTCTCTAGTACTCCCAATGGCAAGCTTCTTTAAAGAAAAACACTTACATCATATTCTGTCTGTATAATATAATATTATATAATATTGTATTATACTATGTTATATTATAGTATACATAATTAAAGTTTAAATGTTCATTATCAACTTATTGAATACATGAAGCCCAGATCTTCCTAATCATTTGGAAATGCTGAAATAAAATCTAGGTCAATAATTTCATCTCAATATTAACTGTGCTTCCTTTTTAATGTAATCTTGTAATTGAAGACACAACAAAATATACTATTTAAATTGATTTTTTCTTGAGCGCTAAAAGAAATTTACACATATCAACAGCTCACAAAACAGCATGGTAAAGTAGTTCAACATGATTCCATTTATGCCACAGGTGTCACACTGCCATTCACAGAGTTGGAATGAGTGTGGCCTGCACATGAGGCATCTTGCCCACAGGCCACCAGTTTGACACCCCTGATTTATGCTATTGTTGGAGCAGTATTTTAAAGCTTTAGTAGTATGTGGGCTAATATCAAATTTACATTGTAGCTTCCTAGATCCATTTTACACACTATTCCTCATCAGCTTTTCAGTTCTTTAAAATGCTTTTTAATAAATGTATTCACTTGCATACATATCAATTATCAACTTACCCTTTTTCGGGGTGCACTGCTATAGACCTTGGCTGATCCAGACCCTGAGACATGACAACATAGCGAAAAGAGCCATTAAGCCTAGAAACTTCAATAAAATTGAAGCCATGATCTGTCCAATATATATTACCTGGAAGCAATAAGAAAATGCAGTTATGGAGACATAAGAATATCATTAAACATCTCAGTTATTACTACAAACAAAATAAATGAATATTAATATAAACTTTTTCTAAATTAAATTACTAAAAAGAAAAATAAGTAGGCATATTTGTACTATTCTATTTGAATAATTTTTCTTCCTGCAAACTTCCTTATGTAAAAATACATCTATACCATGATGGAACAATCAATGGTCAGCCAAATCATATGACCCCTTTTTGTCACCCTAAAATCCAATTTTGTCAGAAAAATCCTCTCCCCTTATATTTAATTTGTTAAAATGCCATTTTTGACAGTGCAATTTTTCATATTTGTGGGGACCCAGGATAAAAGTGATTAGTCCACTGCAGATTCAATGTACCTATTTTGAGTAAAAAATATTCATCCCACCATGATCATATGATTAGCTATGCCATTTCATTTGTATTTCTTGGAGAATTTAAAATACAATACAATACAATAAAAAGTACAGTTTCCAGAGGAAAAGCATCCCACTTTCTATGGAAAGAAAAAAAAAAACATATGCTTTAAAAAAAAGGGACTAGATTTTGTTTATACTAATGAATAAAATTGTATTTTCTTATTTTATTTGGTAATTCTAGATGCAAAATATGTTTACTGTTGTAAAGAAACCTGAAAGAATTGTTTGGCTATAAATCAGAAAAGATAAAGTAAAATAGTTATAAATAATAAAATAACCAGAAAACCTACCCGCTATCCAATCCACTGCAATGCCTTCCACTCTTCCCAAGCCATTTGTAACGATATCTTCCTTCCATGTCTGATCTCTGCTAGCTCTGCTTATTTTATTGAATCCCATGTCAGTCCAGTAGATTGTATCATTTCCTATAGAATAAATATTTAAAATACAGTTTCCAACAAGTACACTATATCTTATTTATTGGGCATGTTTTGATCTCTTAGTTTGAAGTGCTTCTATGACATTTTTTTCTACAATTCATCTTTGCTCTTTTCCCATTTGTAAATGTTTGGGTACAATACTTACTGAAAATTAGTGTACATCATATGCATTTCTTTTTACATTTTTGCAGCTGTTTTTCTTAATATAGATCTATTTAACTGAGAACGAAGAATAGTAATCCTATGTAACTTTGAGACTTCCAAAATTATAGGGCTTTTATAAGGAAAACATTTATTTACCTGCATGAAAGTCTATACCAACAGCAAAAGATGTTCCTGTTATAGGCATTAATGCATCTGTTTTGTCATTTGGATCAAGAGGGATTCCCCTGATTCCTTCATGAATAGAATATAAGAGAAATGACTCTATACCTAAAGAAAAAAATATTTCAAAATGTTAACAATAGTTATCATAATAAGCAGTTATAAAATTAACCAGATATCTGAAGACAAAATACAAACTTCTGGCTCTTAATCAGTTGTATTATGATGAAGTGGGAGGGATCATCAAGAAAGAAAATAGAAAAATCAATGTAGAATAACCAGAATTATATTAAAAGCTAGTACAGGTAGTGTCAGGCTGCGCTCCTTTTAGATCCCAAGAAAGAAATACTCAGACTCCATGGGTAGAGCAAAGTTATCCTTTTACTGGGAAATAAAGTGGTAGCTACAAAGCAATTCCGAAACTGAGAAATTGGCGGGTAGAATGCATATACAAAGAAATAGATTTGTCCCCACCCCCCAAAGTTCAAATGATTCTTCCAATTAAAACTTTTGAGACAGCTCATGTGGTCATCTTCAGATGGTGATGAGACGTCTTGTCAAATGACCTTGACATATTTTGATAAAAGTTCGCAGTTGCGCAAAAGAGGAAAAGATAGCCAGGAAACAGAAAGTTAAAGACAAGAATCCCCCCTCCCCTTGCTAGCCCAGCAAGGAATGCAAACACCTCCAGCTCTCTTCCCATATAAAATCCCCCCTCCCACCGTTGCCATGACAGCCGAGAGAAATAATGAAATAATAGCAGATAGTTAGGAAGGGGAAGGTATCTTGAGGCTGACATTCGGACCCCCTAGAAGAAGGACATAAGTCCCTGAAAGAAAAACAAAATAGTTACATGTTAACATTAATGTACATTTCTATGGTTTATCAGGATATTTGGCATGAAATTTCTTTAAAAGTTCAGGAGCCCTAAGGTCCTTTTCATTTACCCATTCAGAATGGGACGGAGGAAAATGTTTCCAAGCTACAAGGTATTGGGTACGACCCCTCCATTTTCTAGAGTCCAGAATTTCTTTAATTTCGAAATGTTGTTCTCCCTCAATCAATATTGGCACAGGGGGATCAGATTGGATTGGTCTCAAGGCACAGGTACGTTCTGGTTTCAACAAACTAACATGAAAAACAGGATGAATACGACGAAGAGTCTTTGGTAAAGTCAGTTGGACAGTTACAGGATTTATAATCCTCTCAATGGGGAAAGGTCCTACATACTTAGGACCCAATTTCTTTGATTTTTGGGTAGTTTGTAAATATTTGGTCGAGAGAAATACTTTATCGCCCACTTGATATGACATCTGTGGAGCTCGCTTTTTGTCAGCAAATTTCTTATGAGATTGGTGCGCCTCATCCAAAGCTTTGCGGACAATTGGCCAATTAAATTGAAGTTGAGATATCCAATCACTCAATGACTGGACAGTTGGGTTTTCACCAGGCAGTTCAGGTATGGGTACAAAATCTTGCCCCGTTGCTATTTTGAAAGGAGTGAACCCCGTACTACTGTGAACAGAGTTATTATACGCCACTTCCGCAAAAGGTAACAGATCCACCCAGTTGTCTTGTTGAAAATTTATGGAGCATCGGAGGTATTGCTCTAGTACTCCGTTAGTCCTCTCGCAGGCTCCATTAGTTTGGGGATGGTGGGCGGAGCTTAAGCTTTGGGTGGAGCCTATTAACTTCAGAAATTCCCTCCAGAAATTCGAGGTAAATTGGACTCCTCGATCAGAAACTACACGTTCAGGTACACCATGCAATCGGTAAACGTGAAGAATGAAGAGTCTGGCTAAGGTTTTCACCGAAGGGATCTTTGAGCAAGGAATGAAATGAGCTTGTTTGGAAAACAAGTCAGTCACTACCCAAATGACCGTGTGTCCACTGCTTTCAGGTAGATCTACTATAAAATCCATGGAAATTTCCTTCCAAGGGGCAGTTGGTCTGGCCACATTCTGTAACAGTCCTGGTGGCTTACCCGGCGGTCTTTTTGCTGAGGCACAAATCGGACAACTCACCACATAAGTCTCAATGTCCTTTTTCAAGGAAGGCCACCAAAACTGTCGTTTCACCAAATGCAAGGTCTTCACAAAACCAAAATGACCAGCCACTTTGGAATCATGGGTTTGTTGCAATACATGGCTTCTCAGGGTTTGTGGTACATACAATTTCGCCCCCATCCAGGCTAGGCCATCTCGAATGGTGCAGTTATTCGCATTTGCCAGAAACCACTCATCTGTCTTCAAAGCCTCCTTAAACTGTTCCATCATATCAGTGGGTAGATCTCTCTCCTGGTTTCTTTTCTGTGCACGGGTAACAACAGGGGCAGCCAGTTGTGTAGTGGATACGATTGGCCTAATCACTTCTTTTCGGATACTGTTGTATTGAGGCATTCTAGACAAAGCATCTGCCATAAAATTTTTCCCCCCCGGGATATATTTCAAGGAGAAATTGAATCGCTTGAAGAACTGAGCCCACCTAACTTGTTTAGGGGAGAGTTTCCGGGGGGTCTTTAAAGCTTCTAAGTTTTTATGGTCAGTCCACACTTCAAATGGATGTTTCGCACCTTCCAGAAAATGCCTCCAAGCTAATAAAGCCCAACGGACTGCAAATGCTTCTTTCTCCCAAACGGCCCATCTCCTTTCAGTCTCAGTGAATTTTCGAGAAGTGTAGGCGCATGGTTGTAGTGTTCCCTTCTCGTTCAATTGGAGTAAGACCGCCCCCACTGCTACATCGCTTGCATCAGCTTGGATCACGAAAGGGGCGTCCATGCCAGGGTGTTTCAGTATTGGTTCTGCAGCAAAAAGTCTTTTAAGTTTTTCAAATGCAGCTTGGCACTCCATAGTCCAATTCAATGGTTGACTGGGCTTTGGTTTCAATTCCCCCTTTGTTTTTAGGAGGTTGGTGATGGGCATAGCTATTTTTGCGAAAGACAGGATGAATTGGCGGTAAAAATTTGCAAATCCCAGAAAATTTTGAAGCTGTTTACGAGTTTTCGGTGGGGCCCAGTCCAAAACGGCTCGCACCTTTTCTGGGTCCATTTCAATGCCTTCGGGGGAGATACGATATCCCAAGTAGTCGATTTTTTCTTGATGGAACTCACATTTGGATAATTTGGTGTATAGTTTGGCGGCCCTCAGCTTGTGTAACACAGAGCGTACCAACTTCACGTGGTCGTCTCTTGTCTCCGTGTAGATAAGAATATCATCAAGGTATACTAGAACACCTTTGTACAAATGTTTGTGAAGCACTTGATTGATCAATTGCATGAAAACAGCAGGCGCCCCCTGTAGGCCAAAAGGGAGAACATTGAACTGGAAACACCCCATTGGGCAGTTGAACGCAGTCTTCCACTCGTCTCCCTCCTTTATCCGGATCCGGTAATATGCCTCTCTCAAGTCCAGCTTTGTGAAAATTTTCCCCTTTGCCAAGTGGGCTAACATGTCCTTCATCAGAGGGAGGGGGTACATGTTCTCTACGGATACTGCGTTCAGGTTTCTATAATCAACTACCAGACGTTTGGAGCCATCTTTCTTCTCGCGGAACATCACAGGGGCCGCTACTCGAGGTCTGGCAGGCGTGATGAAACCTCGTTCCAAGTTCTTGTCAATAAACGCCCTCAATTCCTCCAACTCCCCCGGTGTCATCGGATACATCTTCGGTTTCGGGAGCGTCACCCCCGGCAGGAATTCAATGCTACAATCGGTCGACCGATGGGGGGGGAGTTCGTCGGAAGCCTCTTCACTAAACACCTCTCTTAAGTCCCAATACTCATTCGGGATTTTCTCCTCTCCTTCCACGTGTTCGGCACCCGCAGAAGCTATCTCGGCGAGTGCCTGGGACTTCGAATGGGATTCCTCCTCCCCTTCCGGATAGGGTTGCTCCTCCCCTTCCGGTGGCCGATCGGTGCGGATGCGTATCCACCCCTCTCTCCAATTTACATGGGGATTCCACTTCCGAAGCCATGGTAATCCCAATATTAGAGATTGTTCCATCCCAGGGGCCACAATAAAACACAGGGTCTCATGATGGTTTCCCATGGTCATCTCTAGGGGTTCGGTTACAAAACGTGCGGGGCAACCTCCCGCCACCGACCCATCCAGTTGGCAAAAGGATATGGGCGTTTTTAGAGTTCTCAGTCCAATGCCCATCCCCTTAACCACTTTCATGTTAATTACACACCTCGTGCACCCCGAGTCCAGTAAGGCCATCATCACTCCCTCAGTCCCCGAGGTGGGCTGCCTTAACTTTATTGGGATGGTCATGGGCCCTTGATTAGGACTTACCAGGACGTCATCTTCCGAATCTGTCTCGTTCTCGTCGAGTGGGGTTGGAGGTCCCAGCTCCTCTCCCGCCGAAAGGGCGACCTCTACAACCTCTCCTGTCTTCAGCCCGGTCTCGCGGGGTTTGGTTGAGGGGTTTTTTGGCCTTCTTCCGGGGTCCCGCGCTTTCGGTGGGTTCACCTTTACTCGGCAATCCACCATCCGGTGGCCCTCCTTTCCACAACGGAAACATGCCGTGGTTTTTGCTCCTGCCGCCATCCCTCTCGGTTGGGGCCCTGAGGTCTCCCGGAGATGGGGGGGAAGCGATCTTCTCCAGGCGGGACCTCCTCTGCGTCTGTTTCTGGCTAGATCAATGTCCACCTCTTCCGCCAGCAAGTACCATGACTGTAATTCACGTGGATCCCTTCTGGAGATGCACGTGTGGTATACATCTTCATTTAAGCCATCTTTATAGGCTTCCACCAGGGCCCCCTGGGACCAACCTCGGATGTGGTGTGCCAGCTGCCTGAATTCTTGGGTGTAGTCTGCCACCGATCTCCCCCCTTGAACTAGGGTCTTCATTCTGATTCTGGCCTTTCTCTCTGCCAGAGGATCCTCAAACCTTCTCCTCAATGCAGTCATGAAAACATCGAGGGTTTGTAGTTGGGGGGAGTTATCATTGTACAAAGTCACCACCCAATCTGCTGCCATCCCTTCCAGGGTTCTGGTAACACATTTCACTTTGGCTGCTTCAGAGGTGAACTCCCGCTCAAATTCTGCCATATAACTCCCAACTTGTACCAGGAAAAATCCCAATTCTCTTGGATTTCCTCCAAACTTTACATCTAGGGGGGGCAGGGGGCATCTTCTAGGAGCCACTCCTATTGCTGGGGCTCCCCGGGCGTCAGCGGGCGGTTGCGCCGGCGGAAGCTGGGCAAGGGGGGTAGAGGTAGCTTGGCTCCCCCGGGCTGATCTCGCTCCCTCTTCCCCCCCATACCTTTGAGTTGTGCTGGGCTCTCCAGGAACATCCATAGAGATTTTATTGGCTTCATCCAGCTTGCCTTCCATCTCTTCCCCCTCCTGCCAAAGCCGTCCCCTCGCACCTTTTCGTCTTACAGTGATCCTGGGAGGAGGGGGGTCTTCAGGGTCTCTCCAACCAACCCCCAACGACCATCTGGGCATCTCGGCTGGGGTTTCTTCCAGAGTCAATTCGGCCAGCAGGTCAGCCACCGACCCTTCCGGCAGCGGCACGGGCTGCCCCCCCACAGCTCCCTGATCCTCTTCATCGCCAGTTGGAGACGACATGGGATGAAACCCCCTCGGAAGAAAAGTTGCTGTTTTCTCCGGGTGGGCTGATGTGGGCAGTTTCGGAATTATGTCAGGCTGCGCTCCTTTTAGATCCCAAGAAAGAAATACTCAGACTCCATGGGTAGAGCAAAGTTATCCTTTTACTGGGAAATAAAGTGGTAGCTACAAAGCAATTCCGAAACTGAGAAATTGGCGGGTAGAATGCATATACAAAGAAATAGATTTGTCCCCACCCCCCAAAGTTCAAATGATTCTTCCAATTAAAACTTTTGAGACAGCTCATGTGGTCATCTTCAGATGGTGATGAGACGTCTTGTCAAATGACCTTGACATATTTTGATAAAAGTTCGCAGTTACGCAAAAGAGGAAAAGATAGCCAGGAAACAGGAAGTTAAAGACAAGAATCCCCCCTCCCCTTGCTAGCCCAGCAAGGAATGCAAACACCTCCAGCTCTCTTCCCATATAAAATCCCCCCTCCCACCGTTGCCATGACAGCCGAGAGAAATAATGAAATAATAGCAGATAGTTAGGAAGGGGAAGGTATCTTGAGGCTGACAGGTAGTCCTCAACCTACGACCACAACTGAGCTCAAAATTTCCACTGCTAAGCAAGGCAGTTGTTATGTGAATTTTGCCCCATTTTACAATCTTATTTGCCATAGTTGTTAAGCCTTTAAGAGAAACTAACTTCTCCCATTGACCTTTGTCAGAAAACAATTGGGAAAGTTACAAATGATGATCACATGACCCACATGACATTTTATTACATCTTTTTGGAACTGTAATCTCTATCTGTCTCAAGATACTTTTAAGAAGCTTGAGTCTACTGACACATACTTCTGCTAAATTTGGACTTCAGTGATTGAACTGAGATTGTAAGCTTCTAACCATGATTATGTCAACATTTTTTGCAAGAAGTCTGAAAATTGTTCAAATCATCAAGTTAATTTTAATTAAGAACCTGTCCTAGGGATATCATTTGAAAAATTGATTAGGTTTTTATTTATTTTATGATCAGTAAACTGAAATCAATTATTTGATTTTACAACTATTTTGTATAACGATTTTAGTACCCACAAATGATTGTGCAAATTCCCTGCTTTTACATCTGTCAATATGTATCTCAATAAAATACAACACAGATAAAAAACCTTGTTTATCCCTATTTTTGATGCCTTGAATGTTTACATATTGTGGGCAGATTATATCAATTACTAATTATAGATATTTATTATACAAACTCAGCAACAAAATTAATAAAAAAATCAAATCTTTTTTAAAAAAACCTACCCAACCTCCAGGAAACACAATCATAAGACTCAGAGCAAGATATTATTTTCTTCTGCTACCAATAATACAACTGACTTTGGGGATTATTAAATTTGTATTTTGATTTGTTTTACTTAGCCCTTGAAAATAAATAAATGATTATACCTTGACATGTCATGCGGTTTTTCTGAAGATTATAACCTACAGTGCATAAGCATGTTCGAGTGGATTCTGAAGTTGGTAAGCAAAGTTGGGAACATCCTCCATTATTGATCTGACAAGAATTGCTACCTATTAAAAATACAGAAACAATGAAGTTTTACAAAATGTTTATAAGGTACTGAAAATTATATTTATATCTTAGTAGGTAAAAACAACTGATGAATATTGTCTGGATTTGAAAGCTAAGCAGGGTTGTGTATGGTCAGTATTTGGGAACAGGGAACAGTTTAGCTGTAAGTACAGTTGTGTAGTGAGCAGAAATCAAACTCATTTTTAAGTAGACTTTACCAAGGGTGGGATTCAAATTTTTAACAACTGGTTCTGTGGGCGTGGCTGAGTTGGTGGGTGTGGCTTGGTGGTCATGTTATTGGCTGGGCGTGGCCAACTCAATATCACTCACATTGAGGCACGCATCTCCTCACCTGGCTTCTCATGACTGTGGGGATGGTGCAGCAGTTGTAAGTGTGACACACAGTTGTAAGTGTGACACTTTTTTCAGTGCCATTGTAACTTTGAATGGTCACTCTACACAAGCAAAGTACCAGCAAAGGAGGGGAGAAAAACTCAAGAGAAGTTCCAGAGACAGGAAGTCTAGTCCTGCCAAGAATGTAATAAGGCTGAACGGAGAGGCAGTTTCTGTAAGCAATACCAGAATGTTTCCTATCCGCCTTCCTTACAGGATTAGACCAGTCATTTCTTCCAACAACCAGTTCTCCGAACTGCTTAGAATGTTAACAACCACTTCTAGCAAATAGACGCAAACAATTAGAATCCCACCCCTGCACTTTACTAATTAGTTTCATATGGAATTCATAAAAATAGGTCTGTAACATAGGGTATATGCATAGGGTATATGTACCTTTCTGTTTTGAAGTAAAGATAGCAAATTACCACTTGCCCACGATTAGGAATTCTGAAATTGCTTTAAGCAATTGCTCATAGAATAATAAAGTTAGCTTTAAAAAGGCTTTTTTTAAAAAATGGGAAAAGTACACATTTTGATTAACATCTTTTGCTAAAGCCTAGTAGAATCCCAGTGTGAGGTAGGCAGCCAAGTAGATGAAAAAAATTAATAAACAAAAATACTTGTCACTAGTTATTGAGTTCTTATGAGTTTGCCTAATTGATTTTAGTCCCAACTTGTCAGCTGAAGCCTGAATGTCATTGCATTCAAGGTTTTAAGTTTTGATAGTATGGAGAGATTTTAAAGCTTCCCTGATTCACTCATTCAAAGATTGGATTATGATGTAGACTCCTCAATTTTTTTCTTACCAATCAACATATAAAGACATGAATAGATTACCATTATTTCCAAACTCAGAGCAAGAAGCTCTGACTTTAACAAAGAAAACTAAACAATGGGGATAAGTTACAAAGAATATACAACAAAGAATATATATTGAAGATACTTTAAGATAGATAACAAACTAAGCAATGATGTCTTTAGTTTTAATTAAGACACTGGAGTTAACATCAACCAATATCATTCTACAAAGCAATATTAATAAAACACAGTATATTCTCTTTCAGTTGCTCCAAAGCAAAAATGTTCATGAATGCATAGAGCGCTTTTATCAACAGAAACCCCGAGCTATAAAGATAATTATTATAGAAAAGTAGGTAATTGTTTTGTTTTGTTTTTATCTTCCAGTAGTTCTCTATCATTACCACTTAATGTCTTAGGGTTTTCCAATGATTTGGAAATTTCTGGGGGGCACAGATTAACTATGGAAAAAGAAGAAACTAGTAAAAAAACCACTTTAGTTCATAGTAGCTGAAGTATATTGCTCGATAAAGAGATTTCTAAGGATTTATGGATTTAATTATTCAAAATCTTAACATGTGGTTTACCTTTCTGTCCTGCTTTGTCATACACTTTCATATGTACAACTCCTGAAGTTTTGTTTCGCAAAACTGTAGGATTCCTTCCATCTTTTTTATTGCAGGTACCCAGTTGGCCTAAGTTATGGTCTGCCCACCATAACTTTTTATCTGTAAAAATTAAGCATTTCCATTTCTATTTTTTAAAAAATAATAAACATATCATATACATAATTATATACATACAAAACAGTGAGTTTGTGAAACTAGAAAAAAGCTGAAAAATGCAAGAATAGTAATATAGAAAGCACACTACAGTAATCTAATCAGCAGATGATTTAAGTCATGAAACATGAGGCTGTTATCCTAGTCTATTAGGCTCTCTGTGCTACAATGCCACCTATTTCCACTACAACCTTAATCAAGTAAAAGCCTCAAACACACATCTATTGCTTTGAAGGGAATGAAATTTCAGTTACAAATGTCTGTTCTCCTAATTCTCAAACTGAGAGCCACCTAAACATAGCATCTCCATCTTATCTGTAATCAGTTTCAGTTTATTAGCTTTCCTCTAGTCCATTATTACCTACATTACTAGTCCATTTAACTATGAAACACCTTAATTATGAGTCCTGATACAGATGGAAAAATGAAATGAAGTTACATGTTATGAGCATATTGATTTCACTGAACTTCAAATCTCTGAATGACTATTTCCAGGAATATTATGTAACAATTGATCACAAAAGAAAAAATAAAATAAAAGATCCCATGGAATTAAAAATGTAAACACCATGAAGTTCTCAACTATTATTCCCTAATAGTAACCTTGAGACAATATAAGACTGTGAATCCAATTTTCAACCATTAATACGATATTCTATGATTATCAAAATTCACTGAGAAAACCATAAAAATTAACAACATAAGCACTCCTTATCTCTCTCCCCAAAATGATAATCAACCAGTGCAAATAAACCCATTTCACTTAAATATCTAGCCATATTCAGCTTCTTCTAAATCCAGGGTGTCAAATGTGTGTCATGTGACATATCATGACTTTTTCCCCCTTCGCTAAGCTGGGCGTGGGCAGAACGAGACACATCCTGCTCACGGATTTGACAGCTCTGTTCTAAACCAACTTCTTTTACAAATATTTTTAAAAGGCAATTTATTATTTTAAATAACAAATTTAAAATAGTTTCAAATTTATTGAAACCTGCTTTAGAGATCCTTGAATTTAAATTAAATTATCCTAGAAGAAACTTCAGAGATACCATGCAAGGATAAAGCTCAGTTTTATTAAAATGCTGCTGAGAAGTAC
Organism: Hydrophis major; assembly: GCA_033807585.1. NCBI lineage: Eukaryota > Metazoa > Chordata > Lepidosauria > Squamata > Elapidae > Hydrophis > Hydrophis major. The sequence continues at coordinate 166,397,672 of CM066328.1, forward strand.
AATGAAAGCATCCAGGTAGTATCTGAAGCATTTTTTCTGTCTCAGTCTGAACACATGCATGTCCATATGATGAATATGTACTGCATTAAGCAAAGCTTTTCTATCACTGGATGATGGGATGGAATAGTATTTTGCTGTGATTCTACCTTTATTCACAGAAGGATGAGACATAAGGTCTGGAGGCTTTGATAGTGAGATTCAGGCACAGATATCTTTTTTTTTTTTTTTTTTTTTGCATCCTTGTATACAGCTGGAAACAGTAGGAACTACTGAGTTGATATTGGTAATACCATTGCAGATAATGTGTTCTGCAGCAAACTGATGATACTCAGATGATGACATCATACATGACATACTTGCATTATTTATATGCCAGATGCATATTGTAGCATTTATGTGGTGATGATGTCATGCATGTGTTGCCATTTGATCTCTATGTTCCTTTTGAAGATACAGAAATGTATGGTATTCCATGAGCTATTCATCAACTCATATTCCAATCTGCATCAAAATGATACAATGCATCAACAATCACATTATTAAAGATCACACTGCAAATGGTAAAATCAGATAAAGTGATGGATTTCATGTTGAATTTTTATTGATCTGCTGGGCATTTATATGGTTAGATGTCAGTTTTGAATCAATCATTCAGTATCTCAATATTTCCTTCATTATTTTATGAGGACTGTATTGCACTAATATTAAAATCTGACAGAAAGAATCTAGAAGATATGGAAGCTATAGGCCAATATCTATATACTAAAATAGTATATATATAGAGAGAAATATTTTTGTTAAATATTAACTGCAACACCAACAACAGAAAATACTATCTTCAAAGCACCTAGGTTAACTGGATTTATAAAAAAAGAATAAAATCTTTTTATAACAACTTTATTAATATTTAAAAATACAAAGGTAAAAGACTAAGGGCAATATAAAAAGGAAAAGTCCAAAGAGACATATAAAAAATAATTCCCTGCATTCTTCAGCAACTTAACACCTTAACATAAACATTTTCAGCAACTTAACACCTTCTCTAGTATTTCAATTTCAGAAATTCATCTTTTCTTCCTATAACTTATTCCTTATCAATAATCAAATTGTAAAAACTCATCATTTAATCCAAACTGGCAAAAATCTATTAAGAGCTACTAGAAACAGTAAAACACACACACGGGCACACACATGTACACAAATATATATTTGCATTAGCCTTACAAAAAAAAAAAAACAGTTTTGTAATTCAATTGATCACTTTATCTAAGAAAGAAAGAAAGCAAAAGAAATCTCTGCCCACTTATAAACAGATCTGCGTCATTCCGTCCTGGTCAAAAAGAGATCTCAGAGCCTTAAGAAACCACAACATATATATTTTAACTCTGATTGAACAAGTTCACTTTGCAGAACTTCTGTCTGTTTTTAAAAAGCTTGATCTTTTTAAAATTAAATAATGTCCCACAAGTTGATTTCTTATCATTTTCTCTTTGTCTTCTTTAAGAAACAGTTTTATTGGTTTCACAAATTCACTTTGTAAATCCAAAATAGGATTTCTATATCACTCTTCTGAGATCCCTTCCAACTCTGTTAATCTGTATCTCATATTATTTGTATGTCCCCTTTAATTATTAAGAAAGCTGTTTTCATTTGTAATTCCATTTTGGCATCTTTTTCCTTATCACTTATGATCTGCCATTTTAAATCCATTTTCTGATCCACAGCATCTTTTTCCATATCTCTTTGGTAATCCAGAAGTTCTTTAAACTCCAAATCCATATTTAAATCAGTCAGCTTTATACAAATCTGGTATTCTTCTATATTCTCTATTATAGTTTAAAACAATCTTGTATTTTATGAGTACATTGTTCTCAAACAGGCTTAATTTCTTCTGTAGTCAAATATTGCTCCATTATATTGATGGGTCTCTTCTTATTAGAATAATGAAATATTTTTCTTCTCTGAGAAATATTTTCCTTCTGCCATTGCTGTCCCCAGAAGTCCAAAAAAACCTGATAATTTTTTACAATATTTACCTGGTGGTTATTATTATGGATATAGCTGCAGATAAATTAGTACTACCTGTTCATATTTTGTTGGATGTAGAAAAGGTATTTTGATATGGATCAGATTCAATTTACAAAGTGTATTTTCAGATAATCGCTTTCCATTATCAACTGATTACCAAGTGGTATTTTCATCCTGTGACTTGAGTTATTACCAATGTATTTATGTCTCAATCTACTGAATAACTTTAGTATTGTCTCCAATTTTGTATTTCATTTTTGAACCATTATCTTCTTTTAGACATTAGTGATAGGGGTGGTACTCAACTAAATTCATTTTTTTCCATGTATGCCAATGACATTAAGGCTATTCTTGATAATTATATAATGTTGTTAACAAAGCTTGTTCAAATTTTATCAATATGGTCTATATTTATATTCTGGTTATACTATTAACTGGGAGATACTATATCTAATTTCTTAACTTTTGGATCAGTCATATCTATTGTTTCTATAAGATATTAGGTTTTATCATTTGTAAACACTCCATGTCTGGGATGGAGTTGGATGACGGGTATCAATAATAGAATATGCTGAACTTTTGCTGACTTCATCAGTATGCCTTCTGGGAATATTCTATAACCTAAATAGTCCAGCTAAGTCAGATCAAAATGCATTTTTCTAATATATCAAAAAGCTCATAATTTTATAATTTTTGTAATACATTTCTGACATGGGTTACACACAAGGAGAAAACATCTAAATAAAACAAGTTGTCACCCAAATAGACAACAACATATTTATCTAAAATGTCTGCAAATATGTTCATAAATCTAGAAAAAACAGTTTACAAATAACCAGGCTAAAGGTTGTATTCAAAGTTTCCACAACTTCTTAACCACTCCTCTGCCACCCTGATTCCTTTTAGTGAAAACAGATATATCAGATATGGTGATAGGAGCAGTCCTACTCCAAGCAGAGAAGGATGACGGAGATGATCTACTTCCATGTGCATTTTACTCAAGAGCATTGTACCAAGCAGAGAGAAATTATGCTATTGGTAGCAAAAAAATGCCTTACAACAATGGAAACACCTGCTGGAAGGAGCAGCCCACCCACCACTTACTATATACAAATCCATACTGATCATAAAAATGTAGAGGTGTTGCAAACATCACAGCTTTCCTATCCTGGCAAATTAGATGCATACAATTTTCTTTTACTTTTACATTTCATTTATTGCAGATTCCCAGGACAAGTTTTCACTCTCTAAGGCAAGCAGAGTAAGAGATTTCCAATCATGCCCCACGCCCCAAACATCGATACTACAGCCAAGCAGGGGTGGGATTCTACCGGTTCTGTCCACTTCTGTAGAACCGGTAGTTCTGAAGAGCAGCAGGCATAGAACCGGTTCTATATCTGCTGCTGTTTTGGCCCCCAGGCTCTTACCTTACCTTTATTTTCTGCATTTTCAACCGCAGCTGCTTTGTGTGACACAGCTGCAGTTAAAAAGGCAGGAAAAAGAGCTTTTCCAACCACTGCACACTTGCACACAGTGCTGTTCAGCTGTCTGGGAAGCGGTCATAAATTGTACTCGTGTGACTCACGCATACACGCATGACACAGAGCAACAGAATTGGTAGTTATACCAATCGGATCCCATTCCTGCAGCCAAGCAACTTTCGATACCACAGTAAGGCAGATTAACACAAAAGGCTGAGAGCAGAAAGGAAGTTAGATGATCTTTTTGATTAGATTAAGGCATTCCAGAAGAGAATGTATATGGCAGGGCCTGGTTAAATAAATTCAAGACTGACCAACATGATACTGTTTCACCTTTAACAAAGGTGGGAGTGTGCTATTGTACAATGGATGTATGTATGTGCCTCTTCTCCTAAGAGAGGAAAGAGTAATGACAACAGACAGCAGAACACATGGGAATCATTAAAATTCAATATAGACTTCTAAGAGAAGTCTAAGATATAAAGGATTATAGTTTCCATGTCTGTTGGAGATCAAAACCAATTCCTGGTAAGCAATTTGGTTTGTTGCAACCACAAAACACATACTCAAATGCTCGACACTATTTTGTAGATTTCATCACTGATCTTCCTCTAATGCAGATTTATACTACCATATGGTAGTAGTAGATTTATTTACCAAATTGACCTATTTCATTCATTACAGCAGTCTTCCAACAGCTCAAGAATGCTCTTTTTTTTATTTATTCCATGTATGTAGATATAAAGCAGGGGTGTCAAACTCAAGGCCCATGGGCCAGATCTGCTTTGGCCAGCAAGATGCTGAAGGAGGCTGTCCAGGCCAACAGTGGGGCATGGGGGACCATATGGGGTCCTCCTATGCCATGTTTTGGCCAGCAGGGTGGTGCAGGAGCTGTCCGTCCCTTATCCCCCCCCCCCCCCCCACAGGCAGCCTGCAGAGAACTGCAATGCTGATTAGGTCCTCAAAGAAATCTAGTTTGACACCCCTGGTCTAGAAGGTTGGTCAATCATGTTATAAAAGACAGAGAAGTCAATGTACTTCCAAAGTTTGGAGGGTACGCTTGCAATTATTAAGCATTAAAATATTTGTCATTTGCCCATCATCTGACCTCCAATAGAGAAGGTTAACCAACCAGAGGTGGAATTCAAAAAATTTTACGACCAGTTCTGTGGGTGTGGCTTGGTGGGTATGGCATGACTTAGGCATGGCAGGGGAAAGATACTGTAAAACCCCATTCCCTACCCACCCCACTAACCTGCTTTCCAGCTCCGTTCTCCTGTGCAGGGCAACCAAAGAAGACCCAGTCAATCAGCTGGGACTCAGGATGCAGAGAATGGGGACGGGGCCAGTCAGAGGTGGTATTCCGCATTACTCAAAATTCCTGCTACTAGTTCTCCAGAACTGGTCAGAACCTGCTGAATACTACCTCTGTAACCAACTATTTAAGACGCTGTATTTCTTACCAGCAAGACAATTGGATTTATTTCATACCTCTAGCTGAATTTGCTTATAGCAATGCACACACACTTCTCATGGTATGTCTCCATTCCAGGCAACATAATAGTTCCACCCATGGGTATTACCAACAAACAGATCAGTGCTATTCCTAGCATCACAGATTTTCTGCACATGAAGACATAGCTTTTTCCTAGGCTTTGGAGTAGCTTTGGAGCTTGTGAATTAGTTTTGTTGTAATATTTATATTGCATCTATATTGGTTAAAATAACTTAGGGTGTGGATTGTCCATTTATTTTGCATCTTTGCTTATGGTTTTGCTAGTTTTACTGGTGCTGTTCACAACCTAGGGTCACTTTATATTAATCTTTATAGTTTCTAATCATAGTTTGGCTCTTGGTTGTCCTCCCCCCCTCCAAAAAAAAAAAAATGTCAAACCATGCTTGTTAAATTTTTGGAATATATCTGCATTTGGATTCATCATAAGCTATTCATAACTCTTGCAATTTACAAGCTGTTTATCTAAAATCAACATAATAAAACAAAGCTTTCAATTATACTCAATGAAAAGTATTATTCTATTTAAAATTGCATAAAAGAAGCAGATAAGCCAAAAAGAAACAAAATATTCACAATGCCTAAAATCTATTTTCCACTTGAATGACAAATTTTAATGATAGTTTTAATTTTTATTTCAAATGAAGCCTGAAAACTAGTTTGACCACAATCAGCATTTTTAAGAAATATCATTTTTATTCTAAAATAAAGTTGATTGAATCTTTGGTTGATTATTGCCTCCTGCCTTTCCAACCACCATATAATTCATTGACTTGGCAAATCAAATATAGACGACAAGAAAGATAAAATTCCTGGAATAAGAAAATGGTAAAATCATTCCAAATTTAGTAAATGATTTTTTTCCACAGTGATATTGTTTTCAGCATCTTGGTATAGATGTGGGTTACATCATGGCTTACAAAATATTATATTTATTTACTGCCAGGTAACGGTTGCACTATACCCTGAAGATGGCTGCAGCACTTATTGAAAGCCAACTTCTACCCTCAACTTAGTGTTATTTATAGAGGAACTTAGACCTCCCTAAGTTCCTCTATGGAGGGGTGACAAACTCGTGGCCTGTGGACTGGATGTGTCACGTGCAGACCACACTCACCCCAGCTCTGCGAATGGGAAAAATGTCACAAAAGTCATGTGATGACAATGTGATGTGGTGAGTTTGATACCTGTGCTCTATAGATAACACTGGACATGAAACAATTCACAATAGGTTTGTTTATAAGACTGAAGGTTTCACTGACACACACACACACACACACACACACTTTCTGCAGGCCTGAAGGTTTGTCACTATTTCTTCCTAGACTGACTTTACACCATGGAAAAAACTCAAAGGCTACAGTGGTCTGGAGTTTTCGGAAAGAGAGGTAACCCTCTCAAATGTTTCTCTTTAAATTATATTAATTCATTTTCTATGCTTGAAAAATTCATACTGTAATCATGATTTTAAAAATTCTTGAAAATAAAGTAAAAATACATAAGTATTGCATGTTTAATATACTTCTAAATAATATCAGTGTAATCTGTTTTGGAAGGAGAAAATTACTAATTATTATTACTAATATATTCTGTCATGTTAAGAAATTTTACAGGGAACTTAATTAACACATTGACTGCAAAAGTAATTCTAAAACCTAATATATACCACCATTCTAAAACCTAATATTGGTATATTGTAATCCAATGATTCTGTGAAAAGATTTTTCCAGATATATGAAAATGCTTTTGATGAGATAAGAGATAATCTATGTTTTACATTGACATGTTTATAAAATAATAATAATAATAGCAATTTGGAAGAAAACAAATAATCCTTAAAGGAAGCTTCTATAATTGTAAATAAGTATTTTGGGGGCTGCATGCCTTAGTTATGAATTAAGTTCTCAAATCAGCCATATTAAATGTATTCAGAAAATCAAAGATGCAAAACACTTGCAAAAAGGTATACAATGCTATTTTTTTTCTTTGTAAAACTAATTCAGAATAAATTCACTAAATCAAAATAACCATGACAAATTTTATGTTTTGGTTCTGCCTACATTTGGAATATTAAAGATTATTAATTAATTTTGTAAATCACACAGACTACTTATATATACACGCCTTATGACACTTAACACTTGAAAAACAGAGTGATAGTCCATGCACAACCAGAAATGGTTTGTCCATCTGTCAATCTGAGAAATACTATGTATTATTCTATATATTACTCATACATTCAATTTTCTAGCAAAAATGAAAACGAAAGCAATGAATGTTAGAATGAAAACTAAAGGAAAGCAGGAGCCAAAATATAGAGCCAGAAACTAATGACCAGCCATGGACCTGTCTCTTCATGGATGTGCAGTTATAAATTTCGCAAATAAAAAAAAATTCCAAATCTAGAAGTGTTAAAATAATGTTCCTGATACAATCAGGTAATGGAATTTACTGAATACTGTTATCTAACACTGCTAAGAGACATTCTAATGAATTTTCAAATGGAAAGGAAAATTCCATGTTTCTGAATAACATGGCTTCTGCGCTTGATCACATCCCAATGGAACATATAACGGTATGAGTAATCTGCCTACTGTGCTACTAATTAAGATAGTCGCTGTTTGTATAAATAGTAAATAGTCTCTAGACCACCTACCTCTCCTGCTAATTCCAATCATGTAAATAGACAATCCTGTTATCTTTGTTCTCAGATCACAGAATCATTTTTCACAACAGATATTAGAATTAGAAGAAAATTCAGCACAGGATAATCTCATCACTAGCCCTTAGAGAATTGGCCTTCTTTGCTGTCTCCTGCACCTATACAATTGAAAAAATTCAAAAAATCAAAACAGAATTCTCAAAAATAGCCACATGCTGTTATCTTGTTTCAGTTCTGCATTGACAATGACCAAACTCTCAGACTTTGACTTCTTATAATCCGCTAAAATCCAGTTGAGTGCAGAATTGTACCCAAAGACATTTTCTTTGTAGGAATGAAAGAATGAAATCAATTTAAAAATTAATCTAGCCTTATCAATAAAATAATAGCTAGATAATTAACGAATTGGGAAACTTGACACTTAAGTATTTGCATTTAAGTAAAGAAATAGTCTAGTTATTCAAAATGACCTTTTTATTATCAGCATCATGTAGCCTTAAGGTCAAGAACAACATTTTTGTTGAATTGGGAAATTCATCAGAACATGATTTAATCACCAAGTCAACTTTTCCAACATCAGTAAGTAACTAAGTTATATCTGGGAGTATTCTTAGGTTTCCTGCATTTATGCCTAAGAGTTTACTTTTTCTTTTATTGTACTATGGATTTTAATCTAAACAGTTTATTAGTTAGAAATTTAAAATATTTTATTAATATTTTAATAGCTAAAGTTTAAAATGTTAAACTTTGTTGTTAAATAACCATAGCATAAAAAGAATAAAAATAGCTTCCTCTAGTATCAAAGTTTCTAACATTTAGTATTTAAGTAATATTCAGCTTTTTAAAATAGGTAATCACTGTGTTGTGGAAAGTAAAATGTTTATAATAACTATATAATTTTAATAAGAAATCAAACAGATAAATGCTTTTTATACATATTATTTAACAATAAAAATGCAACATTGTTAAACAGAGATGGAAAATGTTCAAACACAGATCTGAATATAATTTTTGTTTGGCCATTATTTTTTCATTATTGATGATTCACATATGAAAATATATCTTAAACTTAGAATTGAATGAATGTGACTAAATGTATAAATATTATCATAAATATAATTAAAATAGTATGTTAATTACAAAATTTGTGATAGAAAAGTTTAATAGATATATTTAATAATTATTTAGGTGAATATTTACTTTTAATATATTTATGTTAAGACTTATCAATTTTTAAAACTTTGTTACTGAAAACTAATTTTATATATACTTAACTTGCATAATTTATCTTTGAAATGAAACATTTTTCTCTTTTCCCCATTCATGCATTATATAAAGAAAAAAATAGGTGCTTAGATATCCAAAGTATTTATTATTCATTTATTTAAAATATCTTGATATTTTAGCTCACAATTAACAGTAAGTTAATTCAGGAGTCTCAGCCTCAGAAATATTGTTTATAAAACCATAAATCTCCTTTGAACATTTTATTAAACACATTTTCTGGGGCTATATGTCACAAGTAGTTCATTTTTATTTTAAACCAAAATAACTACATAAAAAGCTACATAAAAATCAAGCCTGAAAAATTGGGAAGAAAATTATCAGATAAGCTGGTATCAGACAATGATGGCTTAAAGCTTTAGTAAATCAGCCATGGTGTTCAATTATTTTAAATAGGATTACATTATCTAAGTGTGTCAAGTGCTTATTTATCACCAGTGAATATTAGACTGTTTTACTACTACAAATATATTAATAAATCTAACATTCATGTTAATATTATATTTCATTAGCTCTGAGAGTGCAATTGTTTACCAGTGACCTATTTCTATTTTAAAATCAGCTACCTATCAATCATATTTATGTTGATATAAAGTACTTAGAATGATGTTGCTGTAAGCAACCAAGCAACAGAAGCCTGAGTAACTAATGTTCTACATGATATACTGCTTACTGCTTTCTCTTTATTCCATAGTAGCATATATATATATATATACATATATATGCATACACACATACATAGTCTCCTAAAATAGACTAAAAGATTCATTTCAAAACAAGGTTCTTTGCTTTTTCTACCTTCTTTATGCCAGTCATCATATATATCGATTTAGGTCTTTATTTTAACTAAGTTGAGTTGTAGGCATGCATAAGGGCACTAACGTGCCTACCGTCCCTGTCCTATTGTTTCTTTTATTTATTTATTTTCTGAAATGTATCCACATATTCATAACTATGTTTTTACTTATACCTATTATCTTGTAAGCAATTGACAAACCAAATAAATAAATAAAATAAAGTCATGAATGTTAAGATTTAGCAGGAAGTAAAACTTCTCTGCACATTGCTATCATGTTTTTTTGCTCATATTCTCCCAGAACCTGATGTCTGTTGGTGAAGCCCAAAGAGATGACTAGAAGAATGTCTTATCAAATTATCTGAGGTATGGTCTTCTGAATATCAGACAAGCTGATGAGGGAACAACTGCATTTGGTGCATCAGGTGAAGCTGGGCAAAGGTTCTCCTATTTCTGTCTGCTTCCAGACCCTAGGTTAGGATATATTATACAGTATCTCATGTTTGGCCCAAGATCCAGCAGTATTGACAGCAATCTGCTGGTATCCTGCCCAGAACCAATGGATCACTTTTTCAAGTGGCTTCATATAGAGTTTAAAATTGAGGAAATAGTTGAATCCTGAGGCATTCTATATGTGTGGCCAGGGTTGCATACCCACTCCTGCCCATGTCTGAATCCAGACTGACAATTGTCAACTGCTTTTTTATATATTTTAATAAGAATGGTTAAAAGGATTTTTATGTTGTTCCTAAAAATTATTCTCCAAAGGCGATCTGGGTAAAAATATTCAGGTAGTTTTCAACTTACACGCATTTGTTTAGTGAATGTTCAAAATTACAATGCATTGAAAACAGTTACTTATGATCCACCCTTGCACTTCTAATCATTGTAGCATTTTCATAGTCATATGATCAGAATTTGAATGTTTGGCAACATTCATTCATATATTTACAATGATTGCAGTGTCCTAGGGTTATGTGATCACCATTTGCCATCTTCCAGCTGGCTTCTGACAAACAAAATCAATGAGTATTTAACAATGTGATTCAATTAATAACTGCAATGATTTAACAGAATAATATAACAGAATAACAGACTTGGAAGGGACCTTATATCTAGTCCAGCCTTAGATTTGCTTAACAACTGTGTCAAGAAAGGTCTTAAAATTGGATGTGATGTGACTTAATAACAGCCTTGGTTATCAATAGAAATTCTAGTCCTAAGTGTGGTTGCAAGCTGAGTACCTGTAATCACATTAGTGATCCACATACACAATTGCTTTCTCTAATGTGGGGCTATCACATGTAGCATGAAGCGGTGATTTGATTATGTTAATTTACCTTGCTGCTAATTGAGGACTACTTTTCTGTTCTTTTTTTGAGGGGGGAGGGGGAATTTTTTGTCAGCTTAGACTCCTGGCATGAATAAGTCCATACAAATTTCTAGACAACATTTTAAGAAGTCATTTATTTCTAGGACTAAGAAAGCATGATTGGGTCAAAATCAGCCAGCTGGCACGTCTAGTGCTCAAATTTAATTCCTAATCCAGAATGTTAACCATTGAGCCAAACAGACTCTTGTATATGATTATAACCATAAGTTCTACATATGGAAAACTAATTCATAAAGACTGTTTAAAGTCAATAAATTTTCATAACCATTTTTCTCTCGCCAAATAATTCCTTATTCCATTCAAGGCCCTGGTTCTATTTTAGAAGAAAAAGCCAATCCCTGTGTTCCATTATAGCACAGCCACTCAAAATAGTATATCTGTCTCTTCTTACATTCATAATACGAACATATCAGTTAGGATATATAGTACTGTTTTAAGTCTCTCACACACAAACATTTCTGCTTTTATAACCATGAAATTTCTACTTACAGAAATAGTATTTGCAGAGTTAATTGTGAAACAGTTTACTTCAACAATGTGTACAATTTTCAAATTTACTGACTGAAAACTGTTTCAAGCACAAGTTAGAAGGTGGTTATATTGACAACTATACCAATATTATTCAAATTTTGGAGTAGACAAATCCTAGGATTCTGTAAAATTTTGGTGAACAATATTGAGATATGTTATTTAGCCTTATTAAAGAAATACAGTAATATTCTGAGTAGCAGATTAAAAATTGTATACTATTACTCAAATCTATGCAGAAACTTCTGGAAAAGTTAGGACATCGATTTTCAATTTCATTTTATGGTTAAAAGGATTATGGTTACTCTAGTGCTAAATGAATCTTCTGCTTTGTTAATTTAAACTAATAGATCCCATGTGAAATTCTATTCCTTTATTTATTCCAACTTTTAAACTCTGAATTCTATCAAAACCAGGTTTACAAGATAACAAGCAATTAAAATCTCACAGTAAAATTCTAATAACTAAACTGTACAATAAAAGGCAGTGATTAAAATATATATTATTAAAATAAACAGTAAAAATAGAGATTAAAGTAAAAAAAATTCACATTAATTTTTTGTGGAAAAGTTTGTGAAATATATTTTCCAATGTCTTCCTCCTAATTACCATCTTAATTACCTATAATGTTTATATGGAGTCTGCTGCTTGACCATAAATAAAGCTAATACATACACATTGATTAAAAAGAGAATAAAGCATTTTACTTTAAAACAATGAAACCTATGCTTGGAATGTCACTTTATGATTGGTAGTAGGGGCCTACTCTCTGATAGCTGGTTACTCTAAGTCTTTGTGGGAAGGCATATGGAACAAAAGCTAAAGGTTTCCCATGTCCAGTCGTGTCTGACTCTAGGATGCAGTGCTCATCTCTGTTTCTTAGCAGAGGTAGATAAGCATTGTCTGAATGATGTGACCAGCATTACTATACACGAAGGTGCATGGAACATTGTTACCTTCTTTCTGAAATGGTACCTATTTATCTACTTGTATTTGCATGTTTTTGAACTTCTAGGTGGACAGGATCTGGGGCAAGTAATGGGAGCTTACCAGTGCTTGCAGGGGTGAGATCCTACAGAGTTAACTACTGGTTCAGTGATTTACGAGGTTCAGTGATTTACGATGTGCTTCCCTGCACGCTGCATGCGCGCCTGTAAATCGTCATCAGCACACTGCGTGCAGAGAAGCAGCCTTTGAAAAAACACTTTTTTCCTGCTTTTTTAACTACAGCTGTGCCTCGCATGGCAGCTGAAGTTGAAAAAGCAGGAAATAAAGGTCAGGTAAGAGTCTGGGCAGGCAGGTGGGCAAAAACATCAGCAGACATAGAACCGGTTCTATGTCTGCTGCTCTTCAGAGCTACCGGTTCTACAGAGGTGGACAGAACCAGTAGAAACCCACCCCTGAGTGCTTGGGTCTCAAACTTTCCAACTGACAAGCTCAACATCTTTAACCATTGAGTCATTGAGTCCCATATAGAAGGTACAGAGTGATATGTTCTGAACAGTGATCCAAGCCATTAAATGCCTTATAGGGTGAAATTTTGTTTTTTGTTTTATTTTGATTTGTTTTTGAATTCATTTTAGTATTGAAGTAATGGCTGACTGCCTGAAGTAACCTTTACAGTTTTCTTAGCCAGTTTTTCAGAAGTGCTTCGCCATTTCCTTCTTCCTATGGCTGAAACAAAGAGATTGTCGCAAAGTAACCCAGACAGTTTCATGCCACAGGTAGAATTAGAACTCATGTTCTCCCAGTTTTTAGCCTGGTTCCTTTAACTACTATTTCAAAGTAGCTCATTTATAGGGTAATATCAGCACCTTAAATTGGGTCTGGAAACTGACAACTACCAAAGATTTCATAAAGCTGGTGGAATAAGACCTTAATACAAAGTGACAGTTAATGCTTTAGGTAAGAGTTTTGCTTTGTTATCATAGTTTCTAGACTATAAGACTACTTCACATATAAGATACCATATAACTCTGCAAAGGTATAGTAACATGATGTATTATGTCTTTGAAAATATAATTTCCAGAGAAGGAACAGATAACTATGTCAGTTAAAGAAAATTTTGCAAAAGAGAATAGCAATCCATGTATATCACATAGCATTATTTCAATAACAACTCTAAGATTGCAAAAGGCATTAGCAGGTAGATTTTCAACCAGAAATCTCAGTATTGTACCAGTGATGTTTTTTTTAATATAAATTTATTGAATTTATTGTCTATTACAGCTTATCTTGATCAACATTGTGAAGGGAATAATAGTAAATTCAGAGGAGCATTAGACTACACTGCTTCTAATACCTTACTGTGCATAAACATCAGGCCAAAAATGCTACACTGTTCCTAATACCTTACTATGCATAAACATTAGAGCAAAAATGGCAAGATGAATCACCAATAGCATCTCCCATGACATATAATGGTATACCAATGCTACATGCAGAACTTCCGTTTCCATTCTACCACAATCCTTGGAAGATTTGCGAGTTACAATTGATACAATTATTCCCAGGTTTGTAAGCATATTTAATTACAATCCTTAATCATTTATCAAGTTGGTATGAGATAAAGTAAGAGATAAAATAATATACTATAGTTTGTTTGCATTTATGTTAACAGTAAAGGCTGTGAATAAATATGTGATTGCATACAATGAAGATTAATACAACTCAAGATACTGTATTTAAATGAACTATGGCTTATATTGACATAAGCATATTATACACTATTAGATTAATTCTGTATCAGACCAAAAGTCCTTTTGTTCTAGTATCCTAATTCACATCCAGCCAATCAGATGTCACAAGGACACTAAAGACGTATCACTGTTGCTTCCTGTTAGTTGATTTTTAGCATTATAGAGCCTCTGAATCTTAAGGTTATATATAAAGAGCTCCCAAATCCATATATTTGTATAAAAATGCAACCTAGTTGTTCTATATTAGGTACAACACATTTACATGCCTATTTAAAGATCTGTTTCGTAGCATTTTTTAAAATGTTATATTTTACCCAAAAAGGAATTGTTCTATGTCCATCATGAGTTTCTTTTTCTATATATTTTGCAGTTCTGCTGTATTATTTCTGGTAAACAATGATTTTATTCCAATATGCTCATATCAAAGATTTGTTATAAATATATCAGGATACTGACAGTTTTATTTTTTAAAACTTATCCTAATGATCACCAGCACCTAAAGTAGCTTCACAGTGGCTAAAACTTTAATCAAGCCATTCACTATGACTACCAGATACTTTTCAATGACATTAGCAAGTCAATTCAGCATGCATATAAAGTTAGAATTTTCCCTGCAATCTGAATCAATTATACTTACACTGAACTACTTTGTGTGTGTGTATGTGTGTGTGTGTGTGTGTGTATTTCTTTGCTTGAGAGATGTGGGTCAAAATTTGAGCACTTGACAGCCAGCATGTTTTATGATGGTTTCAGTAACCTGGGGTCATAATCATCATTTGTGAAAAAACTATCTCCCCAGCCAGCTTCTGAGAAGCAAATTCAATAGAGGAAGCTGAATTAATGATCATGTAATTCACTTTACAACTGCAGTGATTCACTTAACAACCATGGCAAAAAAAGTCAAAAAATTGGGTATGACTTTACAACTGCAGTGATTCACTTAACAACCATGGCAAAAAAGGTCAAAAAATTGGGTATGACTCACTTAACTTGCTTAATAACAGAAATTCTGGTCCCTATTATGGTCATAAGTCAAGGACTATCTGCATTAAAGGTATTCATTTAAGATATTTTTTAAAATTATCTCTAATGCCAAAACTAAATGCATATAGTTAGATATAAGATAACCAACTATTTAATCATTGCTAAAGGATTTCCTAGTCTTTTTCCATCTTCAGCAAGAATATCTTCTATCCTTCCAGTACTATTAACTATAATTACTACAGAGATACTACTTTGAAATCATTTTAAAAATTATGCTATGCTATAATATTCTTCTCTTTTAATTATGCTTTTTTACCTTTTCCTTTTGGTTTTTCATATCAATTTTCCATAAAATAACAAGTGATTATACTATTAATATTTAACTATGAATAATAGATGAGCCATAATTATCTGTTAATTATCTAAAAATGAATATCAGTCTTCTTATTTGCATAGTTAAAGATTTTTTTAAAGCTACAGAGCAATAATAAAGACAACAATAGATATTGTAGAATAGATACTGTCTATGTGCATATGTGTTGATGTACATATTTCCATTGTACAATAGAAAAAGAACATCCCTAACTGAATCATGCAAACCTCAAATCAGACGATCTTCAAACTTCTTATCCTACCTGACTGAGTAGAACATAGTGGAGCTTTATGAATAAACAAATAAAAGTATTTTTAAACATAAAACATCCAAAAAGAAATGCTGGCTTCAAAATTTGTATTACGAAAATATGGCACAACATACTTTAATGAAAATTCTGACAAGTTTTTGATAATTAATATGCATCAGGAAAGTTAATTATTAGAAGTGAATCATGTTAACTTATATGTTCACTTACCCATTATAGTTAAGGCTGTAGCTTTGGTTAGCTCTTCTTTCATTGAATCTATTACTTCAAAATTGTCACCATCCAAGTTGCATCTGTTTATAGTTCCATTGCCTGAACTGATCCAGTAAAGTTTATTCTCTGAATAATCTATGCACAGACCTGAAACACATTTTCAGATACAAGAATCATATTTGCAGAAATGTCAATGCATGAACTCTATTTTTTACATGTTCATATTTGCTTATACAACAGCAAAATGCATTTATGGTTTCTAAATCATTTTAAAAAATAGTACCCCAGTTTTTAGATTTGTTTTGTTGAAGTTTTTAGATTTATTTTGAAAAGAAAGCAAATAAAAATCTGAACCTCAGTATTAAACAAAATCACTTGAGTTATTTACATTTTATCTCTTAATTCTCAATTTATATATTTTTTCTGTCTTGATTGTTTACTTTCTATTCATTCAGTTGTTACATTTACCTAAGTTGCCTGGTTATTGCATGAAAATAAGTAACAACATTTCTGTCCCCATCCCCAGAATTTGTACTACAGCTCTTAGGTTAAAACATCCATGTCTTTTTCTGTTTGAAGTTACAGTGGTACTGAAAAAAGTTGACTTAAAACTGGTCTTTGTGTCCATGACTGTCATATCGCAGTGGTCATGTGGGTCAAAATTTGAGCACTTGACAGCCAGCATATTTATGATGGTTGCAGCAACCTGGGATCATAATCATCATTTGTGAAGAAACTAGTGAGAAACAAATTCAATGGAGGAAGCTGAATTCTTTCTTCTCATCCTTTATGTCAAAATCTGTATGATTCTGACTCTATCTCCAACCACACAACAATATTTCCCTATAAATAAGTTGTAGGGAAAGAGGAATATGAAAACACTTTTTCTTCCTCCGGGATGATTATCCCACAAGTATCATTTGCTCATAGCACTTATAGATATAAAATAAATGCTTTTCATTGATTGAATTTGTCAAATAAGTCTAAAGAATATTTATTTATTTACTGTACTTAAGGTTTTTAAAAATTATTTTGAGAAAGATTTGTTTTCTTGGTATGATTTTTCCCCACTGTATACTTCAATAAACCAATATGCACAAGTGAAAATATCTAAACAACACAAAAAATTCGGGAAAGGTTTGACATCATTAGGAGATTCAATACATTGCATACTAATTAATGCAATCTCATATTTTGTTTGAAGTTCTTAATACCTCTGGTAACAAAGAATACATCTAAATGAGGAATTTTTAACAATAGATATATTTAAAATGCTCTTTTTGTCTCTCTTTTTTTTTAGAGAAGCAAAATTTGTTGAACCAAATTGCTTGAAGATTACCATTTTTCATTGAGTAGCAGTGCATACTAATAAATGCCAAGCAGTTAGTCTGACAAGATTGTAACACAATTATATTTCAAGTAAATGGATTTTTAAAGGCAATAAGCAAAAGGCAAACATACTGTAGATTAGTCAGTCACTAAATATTTTCTTTATTAATAGAAAAAGCAATACAGTGAATTTTGGTAAAACTATTCAGGGGAGACTTCAGATTACTGAAATAAATATTATTTTGCAATACCCATTTTTTGAATATGAAAATTATTTTAAGAAGTTACCTTTTTTTCTTCCATTATTACCAGCCATGTCAAATTATTTTAACAAATGTTCTCACAATTTAAGGCAAAACTTTATGGTTGATTGAATGAATTATGCTAAGGCTTAATGTGACTTATTCCATAATGTGTGTGAACCCAATTACTGTGGCTTATAAATCATAATTATTCATTACTGAAATCTATGAACCCAGTCAACTATTGTTTAGTCAATAAATCATGACTTAATATTTACACAGAATGTTGTAAAGGAACATTATGAAACCATGTACGTTATGGGAATAGTTTGTGTAAGCAGAAGTGAGCAGTTTCCAAACCATATTGTCTGCATCTTCTCCAATTATAGATCCTCAATCTTGAAACTGCAACTAATATCTGTAGTGTAGTGTAGCCAATTTTGATGGGATATATTTTTTCTTTATCCTTGCCAAAAAATAGAAGTGAGAACTGGAAGCCACACCTGCTTTTCCTATTCCCAACTTTAAATTTTTTAAAAAATGGCTCCAAATTTTCATTTGTGAGCCTGATTTTTACTGTATTTTTGCATTTGAATGGGGAAAGAGGTAAGAGTTAAAATAAAAACGTCAGGACAGAGGCCAATCACTCCCATCTCACTTCAATCACCATGACCAAAATCTCTCATAAAAATAGCAAAATCTTACACTTAAATTTTCCAAATATGAAAAAGTGTCTCCAAATATACTTCTACTCTTACTAAAGATATTGCTACAGGACAAGATCCTTTGGAACGTTAAAAAGATGAACTGTGGTTTATGACTCTTAAAACATTATTCATGCCTGGCCTATAGACCTGTTACAAACCTACCTTTAATTTGGAATAAAACTTTTGAGATCAATTTTAGAAATGTTTCTGCCTCGGCACATAATGCTATTTTTTACAGAATTGGTCTACAAATTATAATGCTTGCTATTCATAATTCCATAATTTTATGTAGCCAAATGATTTTGCAAAGCAACAACTAAAATAAAATTAGAAATGAAGACAAGCTAAATTGCTAAAATCTTTTAATAGAAAAAAGGCAAAAGACGAATCATTAGTGTTATGTTCTGCGCATGGGTGCAAGGAACGGAGACGAAGCAGTGAACAGTGAACTTCAACTCTTTATTAATCATACTGAACAGAGCAAAAACCCTAGGGCAGCAGCAGCCCTTTTATAGGGTAGGCTGCTGACCTATTAGTCAATGAGAAACATGGAAGTATTAAACCCTTGAACCAATGAGAGTTGGCCCGTTAACAGCCAATCAGATTTCCCAGAAAGGACCTATCCAATATCGCTATTATCGGCCAATCAGAAGTGCAGGATTAGAACCCTGCTTTTTCTTTAAATTGTTAAAACTTTATTAAACGCCTTTATTAGTTCAAAACAATTAGTAGCCAGACATTGTGAACAGAAAGAAGGGAAATAAGAAATGCAAGGCAGAAATGTAAAGAGAAACTGAAATAATAAATCTAAATTATATAATGTATGTCCAAAACATAAATGTTATTTCTTAGAATGTGCTGAAAATACAGCAAGGGTATTCAGTATGAAATGCTACAGGGGTTTGTCAATTTTCCCCTCAGGTCCACCAATGAAGAACACTTAATTGTATGGGATATTCAAGTATTACAAAGGCAGAGTTCTTTTGCCTGATTAGTTAGTGTTATAGTTAGGAAGTCATCCTATATTTTTGGCAATATTTTACAAGTTGAAACTATGGTTTGGAGAATATGGCTTATCAATGTTATCTCCATAACATACATACAGTTTGTTTTTGTTCTTGAGCAGGGATGGGATTCAACCGGTGTTACTTACTGGTTCCGTAAGTAAAAGCAGCTGAGGTTGAAAAAGCAGGAAATAAAGGACAGGTAAGAGCCCAGGCAGGCGGGTGGGCCAAATAGCAGCAAACACGGAACTGGTTTGGTGTCTGCTGCTCTTCAGAGCTACTGGTTCTTTAAAACTGGGCAGAACCAGTAGCATCCCACTGTTCATGACCGAAGCTTCATACTAATCTACAAAGATGCCAGGCAAAACCAGCTTAAAATGCTTGTTCCTTGAAGCAAACAATTTTCCTTGAAAATCTTGAAAAAGCACTATTCTTTTTAGTAATAGCCTTCTTGCCATGGTTAATTCTTCCATGTGCAAAATTCACAAATTTCAGGACTGTGTCCTCCAAATCCAAAATGTAAGGTAACCCAAAATTACCACTAAAATACTTGTGTCAATAAAGAGAAAAAAATATATCGGAAAAATATATACCTGCATGAAAGTCCATAGCTATTTCTCCAAACCCACCTTGCAAAGATTTATATCACATACATTGAACCTCTTACAAATATATTAAGAAAAAGTCACATCACCTCAAACATACATAAACACACATACATAGAAACTATGATCTATTATAAAAAAACAAAAGCAAAGATAAAGCACAGGCCATAATAAAACTCACTTAAGCAACACAGGTTCTAAAGAAATTAAAGTTTCCAAGTCAATAAAGCCAAAAAAACCACAAAATACTGGTAGTACATTGTTCCATTTTTGGAAGAAAAATGAATCAGGCTTAACATATCATGATTAAATGATCTGTTTGCTTTGGTAATATACTGACAAATATGGTATGCCAAAACATATATTTTTATATGTGTTTGGTATATCACTTTCAATATATACTTTTTGGGGTATCTATGTTATTATCATCTTTTTTAAGTTATTCCAGTCTATAATAATCAAAACTAAGCCAAACCAAACAAAAATACCCTTGCCTTGACATTACAAATGTCTGCTAAATTTTTACATACATAAAAAAACACAAACTTGAATTGACTGTTTTACAAGGTTATTAAGTTGTGGCTTGTTTAAAATCCTAGTTTATTAAATTTTACTCACAATCCACTGGTAATGAGAGGGCTATATTTATATTGTTGAATTTATACAACATGCTAATATGAACAAATCAGATTGTGACTTAGCACAATGAATGGAGTCATGAAAATTCCAGCATTCTAATACTCCGTGAAAAATGAAAGGTGAAGTATTTGCTATTGTCTATGCCTGTTTACTTTGTGCACATGCAAATATAATTTCTTGAGTTACAGCAAAATAACTTGACACGAAAGAGGTTATAGCTATATTTACCAACTGGGTCTTTTTGATTCTGTAGTAGTATTTTATTGTTGCTACCATCCATATTTGCCATGTTAATTGTGTTCCCATCAATCCAATAAAGTTTCCTTAATGAAAATAGATATAAAATACTGTTGTATTAAGCATATTAACAGAGTAATCATATTTTATTAGATAAAGAAATATAATCCATTCTGGAACAACAATCACTTTTTGTAAGTTGTGGCAAGAGATACAAACTTTTTTTCCCCTTTTATTATTATGGAAAGAAATGTATGACTCTAGCACCAGACTGGAAGTTATGTGGATTGGTGATATATGGAAAAAATATGGAGCTTTAATAATGGTGAATTTTTATCTCCTACTTCCCCAAACTATTAGGCAAACATAATATGAAATAGCTTTACATTGGTTCTCTTCTATCATCCTGAAACCATTCCTTAGCCAGAGATTGTGTGGAGTACTTATTGAATCTGATTTCTAAAACTAGTCAGAAAAAGAATTAAGAGTTGGCAAGAATTGTGAATGATCACCATATCTGCACGACATCATTTATAAAATTAAATAACTAAATAATAAGATACATTAAAGTATGAAATAATGCATTAACACTTCCAGATGTGAAGCTTTAACTTTAAAATATATTTAACAACTTTGACTTTTCTAATTGGCAATTGGAATAGATTTTTTAAAATTAAATTGTTTAGAATGATAATACATATATATATATATTGTTTATTTTTAAATGTTATGCTGTATCAAAAATAAACTGCACTTTCTTAGACTCCAAAGATAGTAAGTGTAGGTCACATTACACAATGTTTTAATCTGTATTTTTTCTTTAGAGAGGTACAAATAATGTCACTTCCAGACTGTGATTAATATTAGAATATCAAAAATATTTTAAACCATTCTAAAATGTATTTTTAATTCTGATCATGAAAAAAATCATAAGTTGTCCCATACATACAGAGGCAAAGTTCGCTAAAAATAAAATAGGTATCCATAAAAACATTGGATACATAGAGATCTAATTTATTATATTTTTTCTCATTGACACATTTTTTTTTTTTTGAAAATGGAGTCTCCATACTAGTACTCCATGGAGATTTTGTTCTGTACAGTCATTTACATTCTTGTAAACGCTGCACTGTGATTGGTCAAAGCGCACAGTGATCCGATTGGTCGAGCGAGCCACACTGATTGGCCGGCTGTGGATTTCCCGCGATTGGTGGAAACTAATCATGGGAGATTAAAAGCGGTGCCATTGGTCGCGGCCGCCGTGGCTTGGGAATAAAAAGCCGCTGTTTTCCCCTCAGAACCCGAGCCATTCTTGGGACTAATAAAGAGCTGAACCAAGTCACTGACTCCTGGTCTCCTTGCCGCGACGGACACAACACTGGCGACGAGGATGGGATTCCGAGGCGAATCCCCCATCAAACATGTGTCCGGAGGAAGCGAGACCGACGAGATGGCCAGCATTGCACCACCTGCGACCTTTAATCCCGCTACCGAGGACTGGGAATCATACACAGACAGATTCCTCATGTTCCTTGAATTTAGCAACATGAAGGACGATGCTGGGCTGAAGAAAAGAGCCGTCTTCCTGACACACTGCGGGCCCGCAGTGTTCAAGATGGCAAAAGCTCTAGCGAAACCCGTGGACATCAAGGAGATGGACTGGGCCGACCTCGAACCATTGCTCTGGAACCACTATGCCCCCGCTGTGCCCACCCTCATCAGGCAGCACGATTTCTACCGGCGGGACCAGAGATCGGGTGAGACCATCAGTGATTTTGTGGCTGAGCTACGGAGCCTCGGGGGCATGTGCGGGTTCTCGGACATGGATGAGGTTTACGGGATCGCGTCGTGCTCAGACTCCGAGACCCAGTCCTACAAAGCCGCTTGATGGCCAAAGGTGACATCGTCCTCGCCGACGCTATCGCGGAAGCCACCGCAGCCAAGGCAACCTGGAAATCAGCGAACTGCATGTGGAGACCAGACACCGGAGAGTGCACTGCGACTGCCGACCCAGGATGGGCGACCGAGCCCCACCCAGAAGCAAGTCACCACGAGACCACCATCCATCATGGCGAATTCCACTCCGCCTCCAACCCCACGGACGAGAAGGAGGAAATCCATTGGCTCCAGACGAGACGGGACCGGCGCGATCAGCGGAGTTGTAAGTTGGGGACTGCATGTGCCGGGTGCGGGAGCAACCACCCTCGATCAGAGTGCTGTTTCTTCGATGCATTCTGTCGGCACTGCAACAAAAAGGGTCATATCACCTGAGTCTGCCGATTGAGGAAGGCCTACAGCCCCAGACAGTGGGACCACAGCGACCGGAGACATGATGGTACACAACCTAGGGCCAGAGATCACCAAGCCGAAAGCCGATGGGACCGGGGCGGACGGAACCGACAAGGTGGCGAAACCCGGCAGAAAGAGGAAACCCACCAGACGGTCATCATCGGCCACGCATCAACCACCGATGCCCGAAAAGTCTACATGGAGGTAGGTCTCGAAGGCGAGCCATGCAATATGGAGGTGGACTCTGGGTCCTACCTCTCCATGGTCATCTGGCAAGAAATCAAATGCTTGGTGCCTACCATCCACAAGAAGTGATTGGAAAACCAGAAATTAATAATCAAGGACTACCAGGGAAACCGCATCCCGGTAGTCGGAACCAGACAATTCAAGGTAACATTCAAGGGCCGCACAGCAAAGCTTCCCCTGACAATCGTGGACCTAGACCGACCCAGCCTTTTGGGACTACAATGGTTCGCACCGCTCGGCATCGAGGTTACGGGCATAAACCACATCGCACAGACCGATTGGGAACAGCAACTGGCACGGGACTTCCAGGAAGTGTTCGACGGCACCCTAGGCAAGTACCGAGGACCCCCTATTTCCTTCAGCCTGGATCCCAGCACTCCCCCGATATGCCTAAAACCAAGGCAGGTACCTTTTGCACTTCGGCCAAAAATAGACGAGCAAATTGACAAGCTCGTCAAACAAAGGGTCGTACAACTAATCGACCACGCCTGGTGGGAGACCTCAATAGTAACCCCAGTCAAGCCCGATGGCTCGGTAAGAATCTGCGGGGACTATAAGGCCATCCTAAATTGCGCCTTACAACAAAGCGCCTACCCCGTCCCAGAAGTGCAGCACCTTCTACACTCACTGGGGGGAGGCAAGGTTTTTGCAAAGCTCAACCTGGTGCAAGCCTACCAACAGCTGCCCATCAACGCAGAAACTGCCGAGGCGCAAACCATAGTCACCCACCGAGGAGCGTTTCACTGTAACCGACTCCAGTTTGGAGTCAGCGTGGCGCCGGGAATTTTCCAGAGCCTCATGGAGAGACTTTTGCAAGGAATTAAGGAGGTGGTGCCCTACTTCGACGACGTGCTGGTGTCGGCAGCCAACCAGCTAGAACTAGAGGGTCGTCTAAGGGAGGTACTAACGAAATTCAAGGAAGCCGGGCTAAAAGTGAAGAAAGAGAAATGCCAGCTTTACACAGAGCGGGTCGAGTTCCTAGGATACCTCCTAGACCGGCACGGCATCCATCCAACCGCAAACAAAATCAGAGCCATTAAGGAGGCCCTCACACCCAGGAATAAAACTGAACTGCAGGCATTTCTGGGACTGCTTAATTTTTACAATGTTTTCCTGCCCCAAAAGGCGACCGCGGCAGGGCTTTTGCATAGGTTTTTGGACAAGGCGGCCACATGGACTTGGGGAAAATGTGAGGAAGCCTCCTTCAGGAAAACCAAGGACCTGCTCACCTCGGATGCCATCCTCATCCAATACAATGAGACCCTACCACTTGCCGTCACATGCGACACCTCACCCTTCGGCGTCGGCGCCGTCCTCAGCCACATGCTCCCGGACGGAAAAGAAGCACCCATCGCTTTCTTTTCAAGGACACTCACCAAACCAGAGAGGAACTATAGCCAGCTGGACAAGGAGGCCCTGGCTATCGTCGCAGCAGTGGAGAAGTTCCACGAGTACCTCTACGGCCGCACGTTCACCATTATCACAGACCACAAGCCGCTGTTGGGAATCCTGGCAGGGAACAGGGCCACCCCGAACATCCTATCTCCCAGAATGACAAGGTGGTCCAAATTCCTTGCTGCCTACCAGCTCACACACCGACCCGGTAAGACGATCACCCACGTAGATGCCCTGAACTGCTCGCTGTTACCTGACCTAGACACCGACCCAGCACCCACGATGACCACCCTCAGCATAGAGACTCTGCCTGACCTACCCATAACCGTGTCAGACATTGCCTGAGAGACTAATAAAGACAAACGTCTGGCGCAGGTGTTACACTGGGTAGAAAAAGGGTGGCCGGAAAAAGACGATGACGAAGCATTCAGGACATTCTGGAACCGGCAAACAGAACTCTCGCTACAATAAGATTGTGTACTTTGGGGGGATAGGGTTGTTATTCCGGAAAAGCTACAAGGGAAGGTATTGGAGTTGTTACATGAGGGGCACCCAGGCATAGTTAGAACAAAAGCCCTGGCCAGAAGTTACGCTTGGTGGCCAGGGATGGATAAGCAAATCGAGACTTGGGTGGCAAGATGTGAACACTGCCAAGAAACCAGACCAAGCCCTCCTGCAGCATCGATCCTGGAATGGGAAACCCTGAGGGGACCATGGTCCAGGATCCACATAGATTTTGCCGGGCCCACTAAGGGACATGCATTCCTTATAATGGTACACGCTTATTCCAACTGGTTGGAGGTAAGCAACATAAAAACCACCACCATGGAGGCCGTGACCAAGGAACTTAGCAAGCTGTTTGCAATCCACAGCCTCCCAGATGTCATCATGTCGGATAACGGGCCCCAGTTCACCTCGCTGGAATTTGAAAAATTGAAAACGGGGCATACGACACGCACTGACAGCTCCGGCACATCCGGCGGTGAACGGAAGGGCAGAACGGATGGTTCAATTCATGAAAAAAACCATCCAAAAAATCGAACATGGGGAAATCCAAGAAAAAATAAATAAAATGCTTTTTATACAACATATAACCCCGAACACAACAACGAACAAAAGTCCGGCAGAGCTACTAATGGGGAGGAAAATAAGGTCCCCACTCGACAGACAGCACCCCACATACAGCCCGGAAAACCCCCCAAACTCCTCTAGCAAGCACCAGTCCTTTGCGCCAGGCGACGCCGTCTACGCAAAGAACCTAACCAGAGACCCACTGTGGGTACCAGCAACCATAACCCAACTGACAGGTCCCCGCTCGTACCGGCTACAAACAACCAACAGACGAGCGTGGAAACGCCACATCGATCAATTAAGATCGAGAACAATCACAGGAACCACAACCGACATGCAATCAAACACAGACAATCCCCTTAATACAAGCCAAGAGGGGAGGGAATACCCCGGGAACCAAAACCCAAGAGAAAGAAACCAGCAACACTTACCAACTAACAGCCAGCTCGAAGCCTCACCAGGAGGAAGCAGCCAGGCCAGCTCAACCAGCCCAGAAAGACTAGGTGGGAGCGGCGAAAACTGCAGCTCAACCAGCCCGGGTAGACCGGGAGGGAGCTACGACAAGAGGCCCGGTGACACTTTCCAGGCGGTTTCATCGACGAGGCCAAAAGCAACAGAGAACCCAACCAAACCGGCCGGGAGCCAAACAACAACTAACCTGCGCAGGTCCAGTAGGCAAGTATGAAACCCCGCCTACTTACAGGACCACGTCACGTACAACCGAACCAAGAGGGGAGGGGTGTTCTGTACCGTCATTTACATTCTTGTAAACGCTGCACTGTGATTAGTCAAAGTGCACAATGATCCGATTGGTCGAGCGAGCCGCACTGATTGGCCCACTGCAGATCTCTCGCGATTGGTGGAAACTAGTCGCGGGAGAATCAAAGCGGTGCCATTGGTCACGGCCGCCACAGCTTGGGAATAAAAAGCTGCTGTTTTCCCCTCGGAACCCAAGCCGTTCTTGGGACCAATAAAGAGCTGAACCAAGTCACTGACTCCTGGTCTCCTTGCCGCGACGGACACAACAGATTTCATCTTATAGGAAGATAGAATTTACAAAATTCTCTTTTTATGTATTTATATTTCTTCTATTTATATAGCTGCCCAATTGCCAAGTGATTCTGGGTGGCTAACATAGGATTATATAACACCAAAGTACAAATATTATTAAACTTGACAAGTGAACACAAATTTATATCTCAAAGTATGCATATTGTTTACTATCCCAAAACTGTACTGATAGGAATAATACTTTACCCTTTAGCTGGATAAACTGCAAGAGATTGTGGTTTATCAATTCCATGTATAATTGAAGTTTTTAAAGAGCCATCTAAATGGGCTACATTAATTTGTGTTTCATCAAATTCTGAGCTAATCCAGTATAAATTACGTGATAACCAATCCACAGCCAGTCCACGAATGCTTTGAATATCTACAAAATATAAAACAAAAAAACTATTTGCCCAAACTGTCCTACTAGTTAGTTTTACTGCTGAAAATATTTTATATGCTGTGTGAACCCCAAATAACTTGAGACTTGCAATACTTAAATTTTATTTAATTCAAATTAGCTTTTATGCTAAAATATATAGGACTGAACAAATATATACATTAAAAGCATGAAGAGCAAAATGAAGATTGTGCATATTGGCTTGTCCAAAGCACCCAAATAGCACTGAGGTTTAGCATGACCACTTTCAGGCCTTTCTTATGTTCCACCTGTATGGATATGCATGCTCATAGCTTCAGGTATCCTGATAAAGAAATGCATGCATGCAGATATAATCTGGAAAAGCCCTTGAAACAGATATATTTAATAAATTATGCACTCTCCCCTAATTCTAACAACTGTACAAAATAACATATCTGTAATAACTGTAATCTGTGGATCATGAATTTTCAAATATATGACTAGGTTTCATACTTTATGGAACAAATGCAAACTTTAATTTTAACGGATTTAAATTACACAACCAATTGTTTATTCACTGCTTAATTCATGTTCATTCAAAACATGGGTGGGAGAAGGAGAAAACATTAAAATAAAATCTGTCATTTTAAAGTTAAATTTAAAAAAATTAAGAACTGAATGAGAAAAGTTCATTTCAAATGAAGTTCAATACAAATAACCCTGGTGTAGAGACTTCTAAAATAGAATATCCCACAAGATATTTAACAAAGCTTGTCAGAAGAGATTCATGTCTGATGAAGAGACAATACTTCAATTGTTCTCAGCAGAACTAAGGAGAGAGAGATAGCTGTCACCTTAAATAGCACTAATAGACTTTTTAAAAAAGAAATGAATGATTAATAATCTTGATGACTATATTCTACATGCAGAAAACATCATTTTGTACATCAGATTCTGGAGAACTAAGATAAAAATGTTATACTGAATACTAGTACACTTTGTGGCCATCCTCCAAGATTCTGTGGTTCAAATTATAAATGCTAAACCAGATCAGGTTTCATGGCTCAAAGTCTCAATGGATGAAGGGCCATTGGGGTGTGTTTCTCTTCTCTTTGTAGGTATCAGACTTCCCTAATAGACCAGACAAGAAACATGGCCAAATGAGCTAATTCTACTTTATGTAAATCTGAAAGTACAAATCCCCCACCATCTCTTTTTACAGCCTAATAAATTATGGAGAATATTTTCAGATGTTTTTTTTTTTTCCTGCAATGCAACTAGGATACCCTCTTTGTGATAATTCCTTAGGCACCCCCCCCCCCAGCCTCCTAAGGTTATTGCCACATACTATTACACCAGGTGGACAGATTTGGAAACAACCATATATAGTTACTATTTTCTTTTGGGTATTTCATGATGGCATTATAACACAAGATGATCAAATTTGAAATGATTTGCTTAAAAATTAAAGCCTTTTGAAAGGCACCTTAGATTTAGAAATGAAGTTATCAAATTTAACTGAAATATGATTGTCAAAAAACTGTATGTAACGAACAGCTCTTGGACATCAAAGCATATCTTGGGATTTTTAAGAGAAAAACAAATATTAAATCAAAACAAATGAAATCTATTTATTACAGTCAATGACCATATATATAGATACAGGGGGTGGGGGGAGTGAAAAAAATGCAGTTTTCAAGCCAAATAATTTTAATCCAAGATATAGGAAGCTTAAATATGTAATATATAACTAAGATAATATTTTTGTGCAATTAACAATGGCCAGCTTAACACAACACCACATGGCCAATTGATATGTTAATATGTTAATTAGGGAGGTAAGCTAATTTATGTTTTGTTTCTTAAATATACACAATAGTACTTTCTAAAGTACACACTTTACCTCTTGATATGACAATTTCCAAGCCAGTCCCATTAATAAAGGCCCGTTTTATAGTTTGTGTTTTCACATCAGTCCAGTATAAACGTTCCTCCACTGCATCAAAATCTACAACAGTTACATCATCAATATCAGGAACTGTGAATGCTGTTATATAATTGAAGTATGGATTCTCTATGTCAACACCTCTTATTTCTGAATGCCTTGCATAAAGAAGGAACTTTTTCATTTCTATAAAAAAGAAAGATGTGATTACAGAGCAATGAAATGCAATTTTATGTATAACAACATATATAATGTTTAAATTTGCATACAGGTAGTTCTTGACTTACAGCCATTCATTTAGTGATCATTTGAAGTTGCAATGGCACGGAAAAAAGTGATTATTTTTTACACTTACAACCTTTGCAGCATCCCCAGGGTCATATGATCAAAATTCAGACACTTGGCAACTGGTTTATATTTATAATGGTTGCAGTATCCTGGAAATTGTGATCACCTTTTGTGACCTTCTAATAAACAAAGTCAATGGGAAAGCCAGATTCACTTAACAACCATGTGACTAACTTAACAACTGCAGTGATTCACTTAACAATTATGACAAGAAAAGATGTAGAAGGAGGAAAGTCTCACTTAACACTTCTCTCACTTAACAACATAAATTTTGAGCTCATTTGTGATCATAAGTCAAGGATTAGCTGCATTAAAAATACAATACACTTATCAATTCCCTGCAATATTCCCTCAAATTCTTGTTCTTATGAGTGAAAAAAATGTTTTGTATAGTTTTTCTAAACGAAGTATAAATTTGTGCACCAAGAAAGAATATGAGTAAAGTGCGAATGGATGTAATAGTGACATGTTAAACTATTTAGGTATTTTTTTTAGCTAAAATATAGAAACTTGAAAGTAAAATTTATATGTCAAATATATGCTTGAAAAGTTGTGCTTTCATGTTTTGGAAAAAAAACCCTAAACTTTTATTGGCAGCATTTTTCAGAAATGACTTAATAAATGATAAGAGAATTGACTGCTCCAAAGTCACTCAGCTGACTTAGTTTGTGGATTTCATCTTTTGTACAATATTTAGTTATGTATAATTTAATATACTCTGAATTGTGTGGACTCTTGCTTTACTTTTTCAGTACTTATAGTAATAAAATATATGGTGTTTTTTTTAAAAAGAAACACATGCTAAAGTATAAGAGAGAAACCCAAAGGTGCTTTTTTTTTTTTTTTTTCTTCAAGAAGCAACTGGACTTTATGGCTTTTCTTTGAGGATGTTTCTCTTCTCATCCAAGAAGCTTCTTCAGCTCTCTTGGATGAGAAGCTTCTTGAATGGGAAGCGAAACATCTTCAAAGAAAAACTAGAAAGTCTAGTTGCCTCCTGAAAAAGCACCTTTGGGACAACCATGACCTGGATGACTGAGAATCTTGATAGACATATGAGAGAAAAACTATATGGAACATGGAAAAATATGTAAGAGCAATTTTGTGGTGAAAAGAATCAACAATAACAGTAAAGGTAAGGATAGTGTTCTGCTACAAAAACAAATATAAAAAGATGTGTATAATGATCTCCTCTCTCTAAGATGAATGGAAAAGTTTTTTTTGAAAGTTGTCCATTCTGAAGATGGAAATTTTATATGAAAGGATCAATATTGCTTTTATCCAATTATCTATATCTCAAAGAACACATTATATTTGTTAATATATCATGTTATATCTTGGTAATGAAGGTATATCTTGATAATGAAGCATTATACCATTTTGTTTTATTTTTCTCCCCAAATACCAAGTATGTGAGAGTTAATTCACGTTTCTGCCTTTATTATAATTTTACAGATTTTTTTAATAGCTTCTACATTATAAGACTCTCAGAATGATATTGAGTTCAAAAGAAGAAAGGTAGGGATTAAACTAATAAGCTTTTTATTATATAGTTTACTTGCATCATCATTGTCTGATATTTTCCCATTTTGAAATTTTCCTTTTTTGGGAAGATAACTTCTGGGAATCACACTATTTATATTCATAGTGAAAAGGAGAAAAAAAAAAACCAAGATAATAAATCTTCACAAGCTAACTGCAAAAAAGCAATCCATTCATTAATATGAAGCAACAGTTGACCATCAAGATTATCAGTAAATGGCACCTCAGAGGCTCTGTGTTCTGTCTTTTAAGCAGTTTTTTAAGCTGTACAAAACTTACCATAACATGCCTTTTTATCTTCAGCCAGTTTCATTAGATGAGGACATGCACAAGCAGCACTCCTGTTATGATTTATCAGGCACATATGGGAGCAAGGACCTCTGCCACTGTTAGCAGCACAAGGATTAGAAGCTAGAATTAAAAATGAAATACCAGGTTGGTTTATAATACAAATTTGCCTATTTTCATATATTGTATTGTTTCCTATTCTGCAGGATTTCATATTGATTGACTGATCATAAGAATGTAATTGGAGAGGGGAGAAAGGGAACAAAGATATATAACCTGCAGAGAAGTGATATTTATTAACATTCAATTATTATTATCCAATGATCATTCCAAAAGAAGAGATGCTGAGTTGGATTTTGCCCATGGAAACATATAAATCATTGCTCTTTAACATAAAGTGACAGATATTTCTGCTTTTTTTGCAGGCTGGAAAAGAATTTCTTAGGAGGAAAGCAGGGAGCAACATTTGCTTTACCATAAAAGAGACTCAGAGAAATATATATTTTCAATTTTATTTTTGTTTTTATTTTAAAGAGGGGAGGGTGAGCCCTAGCATGCTCATGGCAGCATGAAGGCTTTCTTCAATTTTTTTTTTCCAGAGGACTTAAGTACTCTGTTCTTGATGGGTTCTTTGAGCTATTAGTACATTCTCAGAAGGGAAGCAACTTCGCTGGAAGGGTTTGAATTTTCTATCATAATCAATCCATCCAGATGATCATCTGGCCTTGAAGTCTGGTATTACAAGATATGGTCAGCTGAATTTTTGAACTGAATTCCATTGGAAAGGAAATAATACTTTTTTTTTTTTTTTTTTGCATCCAGGATTGTGCCTAAGTGTGTGCTCAGAAGTGGGTTGATGGATTTGGTAATGGCAGATATAATCTCAGCGGCTATCAGCACCACTTTTTGTTTTCTCTTTCTTGACATATTCAACAAAATTCTTATAACTGAGCTTCTGATCAGGATTCAAGCCTGATATTTCTGAAGGATAAAGGAAGGCAATGCAGTTGAGATTGGCAGTCAGAAAAAGAATTCTGGCTGGTCTCCCCAGAAAAAAAGAAATCATGAGATTGCTCACTTTTACTCTGAAGAGTTGCTTCTCATGAATTGACTGCAGAAACTGAGGTTTTTGTGATCAACTATAAATTGAATGTCTGGGAATTGAGGGATTTTGTTCAAGCTCACAAACATAATGTAACCTATATGAAGAAGTCTCATTTCTTTCTTTTCTTTCTCTCGTTTCTTAGGCATTTTCAAAGACTGCCTTTTGACTGTTATGCAGCTATTAGGAATATTCGGATTGACATGTATTGGCTGAGTTTCCTTAAATTCTTAGCAAAAGGTTTAAATACAAGTTTAAGGACTTTTTACATAACTTGTTTAATGTCTAGCAATGAAAGCCCACTGCAGTTATTAAGATGCAAATAAATGAAATATGATAGAGAGACTTACATTTAAGTTGTTCTGTACTTTACTTCTTAATTATAGCATAATGAAGGATAACATTACACATATAACTGTAATGTATTAAATGTTTATATTATGTTATTGGTAGGATTTCTAGTATAATGATTAGAAACATATTTTCATAAAAACTGATGAAAACAATTGCAGTTATAACAGAAATATATCATAAATTTGGTTGCTTGTGAAAAGATTTCTCTAAAAATAATCATTGATTTTTTTTGGTATTATTTTCAAAGTATTACAAAGCTTAGATGGAGTTAACAAACAACTACTTATTATATTGATATAAACCTAATCTATCTGACACAGAAACTAATTGAATTTTAGTCCAGTAGATACCCTGTATTTAACCAGAGACATAAACATACTGTCATGCCCTTGTTGGAGGCTGACTTCGAGGGAGAGGAGGAACAGCTGACAGGGAGTGCAAGTGTGGCTCCAGAGAT
This sequence comes from Hydrophis major, assembly GCA_033807585.1. Lineage (NCBI taxonomy): Eukaryota > Metazoa > Chordata > Lepidosauria > Squamata > Elapidae > Hydrophis > Hydrophis major. Next base: position 166,431,102 of record CM066328.1, read on the forward strand.
TGTGGAGGAGGCTAGAGAAGGGCAGAGGCTGGTTGGGCAGTCAGAAGAAGACCCAGGCCCATCCCCTCTCCATCCCAGAGCATGCAGGGAGGAGGTGATAAGGGAGAGATGTGGATGGCATGGTCTATGGGAGAGGCAAGGGCTTTGATCCTCTTCATGTGCTGCAGCTGTGAGAACTGGCTAAAAGGACGGACATGCGTATGGGCCAGTGCTGGAAACAAACTGTGGAAATATCTCCAGTGTGTCGTTTCTCTCTGAGTTTGACATCCTTCCCAGTGTGTGTTCCGATATCTGTGGACATCTTCAAGCCCTTATCTTGCCTGGTTCCCTTAATTGTTTCAGTGTGGTTTGTGTTGTTTTTACTCTTCAAAATTTATAGGCATTTTTATTTTAAATGGCATTTCCTCCTTTTCATAACTGCTTGTGGGGGAGTTTTTTTGTCTCCAGTCAAGGATATTTGGAGCTTTGAAGCAAAGTGAAGGAATAAAAGGGGCTTCACCTGTTTTTGTGATTGTATTTATTTTTGTATCCCACCCTAGTTCAGCACACATACTAACGTACAGGCTTAGATTCCTGAAAATGAAATATTGAGGACAATATTTTTTTCTTTTGCAGTTCAGAGCTTTCTTTTTTAATTTTAACCTTTATTGTTATTCTATTTTTCTTTTTTTATAGCTGAAAAAACACAAACATGAAAGTTGCACAAAGAGGATTTCTGAAGCACACTATTATTATTCAACATAGTCTCTACTTTGACAATATTGAATATATGCATAATATTAATGCTTAGAAGAGCCGATAAAGATGAATAATCTTGACTTATAATGAAGCAAAGTGCGATTTCTACTAATGTCCCAATACTTGGTTGAAGATAATTCTATTAATTCAATGAAAACATTAGGTATAACTTTGCAGTACTGCAACCATGCTATTTGAAGCAGGGGTGTCAAACTTGCATAGTCACGGTGGTTTCACATGATGTATCGGGGCATTTTTTTCCCTTTGCTAAACTGGGCAGGAGTGGGGGTGGGGCCAGTATGTGACGCATCAGGCCTGTGGGCTGCGAGTTTGACACTCCTGACTTAAAGGACCAACAGCATGAAAAATGGAGAAAGGTCTTTTCTAATTTTCCCTATTAGCACCCTCTAAAATCAGATAATATTTTTCAACAATTCTAGATCAATCTACCCATGAAATATGATGGAAGGGTGAACAGCTGTTATTCATCAATCTGACTACAATACTTGTTAAAAAAAAAATAACCTCACAGAATGGTTCCAAAATCAGTGCAGTGTGTGATACACAAACACAATACTTGTTATCTTGATCCAAAATTAAAGTATCTCCCTAACAACTAATGGCTAGTACTTCTTCCCAGAAGCAGAAGGCAATTCATTTTATGCTTTGTTTAGGAATTTTACAATGAACCACAGTGTTCAAAACCTTATACTGTATAAGCACCATAGAAAATATAAACTGACATTCAGAGAAATATTTATTGATGAATACAAAATGTCAGATTTCTCAGTTGCTCATACACACATACACACAAAGGAAAGTCTTTCACATAAATGTATACAAATATCACCATTTATATTTACTACTTAACAATGGTTGAATAACAATACAAAGGCTACAATTAACATTTTTATACAAATTATTATTTTACCTTGGGGTTGACGGCTTGGATGATAAATTTGAAGATCAAAAGGCTGTGCACTGGTTTTTTGTATCACACTAACATTTTGGCCTGTCCATTTATTTGCTTTAGATAATGTATTTGTTCTCCAGTCTGTCCAATATACCTCACTCCCAAAAAGGGAGACAGCAAAAGGGTGAGAAAGATATTCATGACCTCGTATAATTTCAATCATGCCAGTCCCATCGTACAGTGCTGAATAAATAGCATCTGACCTGAAAAATGATTAAAACACTCTCTTGAAATTGTGCTTATTACATCTATGATCTATTTCTTGGAAAATTAAACGTAATTTTATATAAATAAAAATGTAATTTTATATTGCTTCCCAAAGGGTTGCTTAACTGTATTAGTCTCATCATATACTAGAAAAGTGACAAGCAAATGTTTATGACCACTCAATTAATTTATTTTTAGCAGTTAGAAAACTTTATAAGCCAATTTTTACATCATAATTTTTTAGATTGAATGTACTCAGTAAATCTCCAGGCTTTTAACCATCAGTGGCAGATCATAATATTTTATCATTGATCAATATTCTGTTTTATATATTTGGTTGAAAAATTTTCTCTAACTTCCCAAAGGTAGCCTTTATGTTGCTTTTCTTGATTTAAGGGCATTGTTCTGGTCATTGTATGTGGTTATATATTTTCTAATACTTTCCTATATCCTTTTTCAGATTTATTTAAGTTCTACTTAAACGATGTTCATCTGTTTCCCAAATACATGCATTTTCGTGGTTCAAAGATTTGCAATACAATGATTTAAGAAGCTTATACTGGTATGCATTCCTAATGTACATATTCTTGTGGTAAATACAATTTTTGTTCTGACCAAGACTTCCTGAGACAGTAACAATCACACACTGTTCCAAAAAACCCTTTTTTTAAATTATTATTTTAACAGCTGTGAATTATATGCATTCACAGCCAGTAGCAAGTATCAAGCAATTTATGAATAGTGCAACATAACTCTGCCACAGTCTTTCAGGATAAGGCTGATAAGCACCCACCTTTATCTCCCATGAAATTCTGCCAGCAACTAAATTGCCAATTAGCTGTACAAGGCCAAATAGAGCAAAAAGTCAACACAGAGCTTCAGTTTTTAAACCGACCAGAATAAACAAAGTTGCTTCCTGCAAAGTTGCTTCTTTTGCTCCTCCTTTATGTCTTATGGGAGAGGCCAATCATCTCCAAGCCTTACTCCCAAGTTGCCCCTTTTGTCTTAACTGTTCTTGCTTTCTGGCAGCTCTGTGCAAGCGCACACTGGGAACAGGCTCCCCCTGTTCCTCTGCCTTGCTGATGTCAGATTCTGGAGGCTTTGGAGTCAGCACATAAGTCTCAGATGGCCCTGGCCCCATCTCTGTGTAGGATAGAAATCCCTCATCTGAGCCCTTCCCAGACTCCAGAACTGGTCTATGTCCAACTCTGCTGCCAGCTCTTCAGGCCACCGGTGGACCACAACAATTTTAGACATTAAAAAAAAGAACCAAATAACATTTTCTGCCCTTTGTTATGTATTCTGAAAATAAATTATGAGACATATTCATATATTTTACCTAGCATCTGTCCAAACTATCCGTTTTTCAAAATGATCAACTGTAAGACCATTAGGCCATGCTCCACTATCCATGTCTTTATATATGATCTTTCTTCCTGCTCCACTCATGGAAGCAGATTCAATGCGAGGAAAATTAGCATCCCAGTCTGTCCAGAACATAATTCTGAATGATGCAAAAACAGACATATTAATGGGAGCAAATAAAATAATTAATAATTCAGAAAAAAGCATCATTATTAGCTACCAATCACGATTAGCCCAGGCATTTTTCCCAAGATAGTCATATTATGTAAATATTTTGAAATAAGTAAGTAAATAAGTGAGTAAGTAAATAAATGATAGATTGTATATCTTGCCATTGGAAAAACAGTGATTTTGCTAACAAATTTATTTCTATAATTTCTGGTACAGTGAAACTATATTGATTGCAAATATAACTTTGCTTCATTTACTTTCAAAATACTTTTTAAAAAGTTAAAAAGTATTTTTCATTTGCAAGAATGGAGTTAATCTGAATGTTATACAACTGGATAAAAACAGCACTATTATGGAGAGGCTAACTGATTTTAGTTTTAATTTACAGGTTTCCTTATCTTCCAGGGATAATACTAAATTGACCTATTCCAATAATTCTTAAATATTTTGAGGGATTTTCTACAACTAGAATTTATTATCATAATTGGTTTATGGAATTATCAGAGCATTTTTCAGAGATTATTCCTCTGCTCAACATAGAATGAGACCCTCTTAGTAAGGAAATTTAGTTAAGCACCATAAACTAAATAATATAGGAGGGGAAAAAAACCTTCAGTCTGAATCTAAATATACATTAACTGTTAAGTTCTGTGCATGGGTGCAAAAGGATGGAGATGAGCCAGTGAACAGTAAACTTCAAACTCTTTATTTACATGTGAAACAGTTGAGCTCAATGGCCACAATGGGCCCCTTTATATCGGCAACTCTTAACTTATTTAACCAATGAAAACACAGGGAGCGCTAGCTCCATTAACCAATGGGAGAGGCTCGTTAATAGCCAATCAGATTCTCCTGAACGGACCAATCCGATGTCGCTATTATCGGCCAATCAGAAGTACAGGGCCAGAACCCTGCTCTTAATAATCTTTATTAAGTGTTTATTGATTCACAACATTAACAGTCTTGTGAGATCTACTCTGTAGCAAGGAAGAAATTCTTTTTCTCTGCCTCTAATACATTACCACAATTATCCAGTAGAGTTATTTCAGATGATTTACTAGGCATTACATCTTCTTCTGTAGTGTAGTTAAAAGGAATTATCTGAAAGTTGCTGTGAGTAGTTTGCAAAACATTGCTGATAACATCAGCTGCATGTACTCCTGCTTGAACTTTAGTTTAAAAGTGAATGCTTACTTCAACCATGTTCCTAATGCCAATAGATGAATTATTTGTTTTGCCTTGTAGAAGTGAATTTTATACTTGTATTTTACATTCACATACACTTGCATTTTATACTCACTCACTCCTGAATCATAAAAGCTGCTAGAGGAAGGCTAATTGATTGGCTACTAAAAATATAAATTCCTCCAAGAACAATGTGCACCATCTATCTTTTCCAAAGGATGCTGTGTTAAAATCTTAATTGGTATTTAAAAAGAAGCACCCACTAATTAGCTATTCCAGGGTTTTAATTCTCTTCCCCCAACAGAAATACAAGGGTTGTCTATACACTTTTCAGTCTCATTTACGTTTTATGAGTGAAATAGCCATTGTGATTTATTTCTGCCATGTAGAATGTATTTCATAATGGTATTTCTACTTTTCTCACTAACTTGTCCAATGCAAAATTTAGAGAGGCTCCATTATGTTCCAGTAGCTTGTACTTCTCTAAAGTTTTGTCTAAAGCTTTGTATTGCTATGCTTTCATATTGTCCAGTTTAATGCAGTTCAGGAAAAAAATGCAAAAAGTTTGATCCCTATTGGGGGGAGCTATTACCTCATCTTATTTCCCATATAATCAAATTCCGAGGGTTGGCTCTTGTTGCATTCTGTTTATCTGTTCTGAAAGGGGAAATACTACTTGCTGACTTCACAGTACCACTTTACAGATGTTTCAGCACACAACATTGGATGTTTTAGCACACAACTAATTCAAGATGCATAGCTCGCTGCTGATATCAATTTAAAATTCAATATGGATACAATTTGGACTCTTGAACATGCTTGCAATAGGTCGCTTTATACACAATCACCCAGGTGAAGGAAACAAGATGAAATTGAGAAGGTTTTTGCTTTTCTTCAGCAGTGAGTATGTAAAATTTAAAACTACTTTACACAGAGTGGTGAAATGAATACAAAATGTTAATAATTTATCTCATGTGTGTTTATATATACATATCAGTGGTGGGATTCAAATATTTTTACTACCGGTTCTGTGGGCGTGGCTTGGTGGGCATGGCAGGGGAAGGATACTGTAAAATCTCCAGTCAGAGGTGGCCGGTTCTCCGAATTACTCAAAATTTCCACTACCAGTTCACCAGAACTGGTCAGAATCTGCTGAATGCCACCCTTGGTACATATGCTATTTACCATTTAGGCAAAGCTAAATGGATATTATTCCATTTAGCCATTTTCATTATACATTAATAATACTCAGTTACATGCATCCTTTTCAGCTGATGCCAGAATTAGTGTAATATTTTAACTTCTCTACAGTAAAACAAAAAACCAAAAAACTCAGTGTGAAGTAGATGAGGATTAATGAAATAGGTATTTCAAAGGAAAATGTAAAAATGTTTAATAGGCAAAGAAGTTTCAAAATATTAAACATATATGTTGGCTTGCTAGTTCCAGGTAGAGAGACTTTCTGTTGAGGCATCTCTGAATATCATTTCTCCAGAGATCAAACTGATCTCACACCCATCCCAAGCAATCGGTGTTTTAATCTTTAGTTTTATTCAGTTTTTTTAGTTTTACTCAGTGTTTTAGTTTTTAGTTTTAAAATGTAAATGTACCTTTGAATTATATAGTTAAAATGCAATTTATCACAACATAAAGAATTATGAATTTATTAAGGTTGGGACTACCAAAAAGGAAAAAAAAACTCCAGTGTAAAAAAAAATTTACTTCCTCAGATTGAAAGGCATTAAAATTTATGCTTGATTACTATTAATAATAAATAAGCAATAAATAGACTGACCACAGTTATTTTGTATGGTCGAGATTTAACTATGTGTTTAAAAATTCCACGATTTTCTTTAAAATACGTTTTGGTTGTTTTCCTCTTTTTACTGCTTTTTCTTTTTCTTTTTCTTTCTCTTTTTTATATTAAAGCAATACAATATTAAGAAATAATTCTGCATGATTTTTTTAACATTGTAAGATAACATAAAGAATAATTACCCATATCTGGGATCCAAAGCAATAGCTCTAGGATGTTCCATTGCACCTGCGATTAGGGTTGTCCTCAGTGTACCATCTAATTTAGCTACTTCAATTTGATCCAGATTGCTGTCTATCCAATATATATTTTCAGCAATCCAGTCTACAGTAAGACCTTCTGGAGTGGCTAAACCGTGCTGGACCACAATTTCAACTGAGCTTATACCTGTGAAAATATTACAACAAATCTTGCATTTTAAAAATTTATAGAAAAAGCAAAAATGATGTACTTCTTAAAAAATAAAGCAAGCACTCCCTGGTCATTTGTAGTTCCATTTTTCATAGATTTACATATTTGCAATTGCCAAAAATATAGCAGGGTTGAACTATGGAGTCCTTGTGCTCTCTGAGCTTGCTTTCTTGCAGATGTTTCATTATAAAACTTACATCATCAGATTGAGGGGCTTTCAGATAGCTCTTTATTTTTGTTTGCTATTTTACACATGTACAAAGTGGCATACATGCTTCTGGATACATACCTAGTAGGTTTGTTTTTTAAGGCTCTTTATGTACAGTTCCATTATCTATAGTCAAGAGGTGAAGATATAACCCTTCTGAATAACATAAATATTTTAATATGAATATATTATAAACAAAGGTTTTGTTCCAATTATAAGTCAATACTTTTAAAATTACAACAAAGGTGACAACCATAATAATTTAAAAACTATGTTCATAGTAATTATAACTGTAAAGTAGCTCTCATATAATTTTGAAATGAATTTGAACTTTGATATGCCTATTGTGAAAGTGATCACCATCATTAATATTTAAATTGTTAATACTATATTATCCATTTAAAGTACCGTATATACTCGAGTATAAGCCGAGTTTTTCAGCACATTTTTTGTGCTGAAAAAAAAACCCCTCGGCTTATACTCGAGTCAGATTCCCCTCTGAAAAAAAAATGGTGTGGAGCTCCGAAGCTGGGCAGCCGCTTCCCTGCTTCCGTGTTTCCTTTGCAACTTTTAAGCATGGGGGTAATCGGAAGCAGAAAAGTTCTTGCTTGAGGATATATTGTTTTTTCTTTTTTTGACTGTTTTTTTTGGGGGGAAGACCCACCGCCATGTGAGAATGCTCAGACACGAAATCTATCCAATCGAAAATAAGTGTGTGTGTGTGTGGGGGATTTTAACAGAGGGAAGATGTAGGAAGAAGGCAAAAGCGACAGAAGATCCTTCAGGGGAAACTGAGGGGGAGACTCACCCTTGGTCCAGATGAGCCCCCTTCCCCTTTCTCTAGGCTGAGAAAACAACTTGAGCCGAGGTTGCTTCGGCTCCACTCAGCTTCATTTCCTCAGCTCCAGCTGCTTTCAGTCCACTCGGGAGGAGGGGGAGGAGGAGGTGGTGGTGGCAGCTCGCGTTGTTTTCTGATAGTGAGATCATTTCCCAAATTAATTGATTCACTAACCCAAAAGAAGAAGATGTTGATGACAGTGGGAGGCAGGAGTCACTCTCTCCCTTGCAAGAAAAAAGCAAGAGCCGTTCTTATGATCTCTCCCTCTCTCTCTTTCTCCCCGTAATACAGTCAAGCCCTTTCCAGCACGCGCGCGCGATCTGCCCCCGCCGCTTTGCACCTTGCAAATGCAAAAACCCTGGGGTTTTGCATTTACAAGGTGCAAAGGGGCGGGGGCAGATCGCACGCGTGTGCTGGAAAGGGCTTGACTTTATTGGGGGGGGGGGAGAGAGAGAGAGATATATCATAAGCTCTTGGTTTTTTCTTGCAAGGGAGAGAGTGACTCCTGCCTACCACTCTCATCATCATCATCTTTTGGGTTAGTGAATCAATCAAACCTTTCATGATAGTGAGATCGTTTCCCAAATTTCCCTTAAATCAGGGAAGAAATCAGAAACAAACCTTTGGGCTGAGAATAAGCCTGTTCCTATGATGCCATTTTTGTTCACTTCAGTGTGAAAAGTGTGAAAAAACACACTTCTTTTTCTTCGTCTTCTTGTTCCCTATTTACTGGTCTCTTTCAAAGAGGAAATTGTGAACATCAAACTTATTCTCAACTGTCCTAGTGAAAGTTTTTATTGGTATGTATTTTTATTTTTGAAATTTACCAGTAGATGCTGCATTTCCCACCCTCGGCTTATACTCAAGTCAATAAGTTTTCCCAGTTTTTTGTGGTTAAATTAGGTGCCTCGGCTTATATTCGGGTCGACTTATACTCGAGTATATACAGTATTTCTATTTCACTTTTAAGCCAAAAAGTCTCTAAAGACAACTAGGTTCAATCACATTTGCTATTTTGTATTTTTACATAACATATATTTTTGGAATGCATCACAAAAGGATAGCACTGTTGGAAATGATTTGTTTCTAATCCCTCAGGACTGAGATAATTGTCACAATTCTGCAAATTATGCATGCAGAACATGGTATGAAAACTGTTCCACTATCATTTTTCCACTTCTGCTGAGTTTATGCATATTTTTTCTAATATTTTAAACACTACAGAAAATCTTTGTTTACTAACATTAATGGGACTGGCAAATCCCTTGCTAAGTGGCATGATTGAAAAGTGAAATATCATGATTCAATCTGACTTGCATCAACTTCTGCTGCAGTTGTTAAGCATGACATCATATGGCTGCCACTTCTTGCCATTGATTTTGCTTGTTAGATGTTGGCTCTGAAGGTCATAAATGGTGATCATGTGACTATAGGATATTGCAACTGTCATAAATGTATGCTGGTTGCTAAACACTGAATCGTGATAACATGGTCATGTGAACATGTGACTGTGTTATCATGGAAGTTTGAGTACCAGTTATAAATCTTCTATTTCAGTGCCAACATAACTTCCAACAATCCCAGAATGAGCAATCAGTAAGCAAGGACTACCTGTATTTGATGACTCAACAAGGTCATCTACTTGCAGAGAAGTCCTCCAATATTTTACCTTTAAGAATTTGCAGACTGCTTTTCTCTAAGCTTATGGTTTGCAGTTACTGCTAGTAGACCAGGAAAGGAGACTGTGTAGGGACTCGATGGTGAAGGTTATATTAGAACCTTAGAGGAAACATTTTATAGCACTGTTATATGTACAAGCAGTGTGCTGGATTTGGCTTTTGTATATAAAAAAAGATTAAATATTCAAAATATTTTTAAAAAATTATTTTATAAGTGCACCAAAAATTCAAGAAAAAGAAGAAATATTTGATCCAAAACTTCCACATGCTCTTCTAATTTCTCCAATTTCCATGGTTAGTATAACAATTTATTAAAGACTAATAAAACAATTCTGTGGGCATTTTCAGAAAAGTGCACTGAATTCTACAGATGTATTGTGAATATTTTGAGACACATAAAAAGAAAATAAGCCTTTGGCTTGAAATGGAATATGATGTATGAAATACACAGAGTCCCAAATGAACTTTGATGGATCCATCTGAGAAGGACATTATGGCTATAATTCTGCCACACAATTGCTTTCCAACATCTTGCTGATTGAATTTACCTCAGAAGTAACATATATCTTCTGTTACAAACCTTTATTGGTGTTTTGCATTTATCTCCTATGCATTTCATCATTCTGAATTCAAGTCTTATTAGAAGAATTAAAAACAAAATAAAACTGTAAAATATATCCTTTACATGCTTCCTATTTAATGTTTGTTAGAAATAATAAGGGAAACACAGCATGGTAAAACTCTCCTCAATGGTCTGACATGAAGCAACTGAAGGAGCTGAATGACGAGCCAACACTTTATACATTTTGAGGAAGGAAAGGATAAAGGTTTAAGAGAAAGTATTTGGACACAGGTTTTCTGGAACTTTTTCATGTGATAGCACAAGGAAAAAAATCACAATACAAGATTACAGAAATCAAAACACACAAAAACTTTTTAAATATCAAAATTCTTATCTAGACATCAACTGACTTTTCAAAAAGTAATAGGCAACTTTACAACAAAGTATGAGAAATAAAAAGAAATTGCATTGTTTCCCTTTCTGATATACCTAGCTTTTAATATAAAATTAAATAAAAAAAGAAGCATCTAAACTTGTGTCTGAAAAATGCTGGGTTTGATAATAAGTATTCTAATAGAAGTTTCTCCTCTTTTTATTCTTTTCTTTTTGTTTGCATATTTCTTATGTGAAAATGTGATACTTCAAAGAAAATATAAATAGAATAGCAGACAATATAAACTGAAAGACAGCAAACAATCATTTTAACTCCTGGTTAATAGGTGTTTTGTGAGTATCCATAACTAGCAAAGGAGCAATTTTTGAATATACAAATTAACCTACAGTAGTCATTTTGGATGCATAACCATAGCACACATAAAATTATAAATCTGTAAATTGATCCCAAAGAGTACCTTTAGCTGCTATGATCAAAATTATGATCTAAGCAGAAAAATATTTGTAATGAACTTCTGAATGTATTAAAGAGACAGAGTACATATGTCATCTTTGCCCACATCACAGCTGAGGCAAGATTTTAGGAACAGGTGGCTTAAATACATTTTTCATTGTATGTATATTGAATCAATTTTAATTTCAGTCCTATTGATATCATTTTAGCATTTTTAAGGACATGAATCAATTGATTGGGCATTGTTGGAAATTTCAGTCCTTTAGCTCATGTTTGAAACTGTTAAGTGTGGAGCATGGGTGCGAAGAATGGAGATGAGCCGGTGAAACAGTGAACTTCAACTCTTTATTTACATGGTGTGACAGCTCAAACTGGATGGCTGCTATAGCCTTCCTTATATAGGCAACTTATTAACTATTCAACCAATAGCAACCTGGGAGCGCTAGCTCCGTTAACCAATGAGAAAGGCCTGCTAATGGCCAATCAGATTCTCCTGAACGGACCAATCTGATCTCGCCATTTAACTGCCAATCAGAAGTGCAGGGCCAGAACCCTGCACTTGACCTCAAGCTCTAGATAACTTTATTAAACATTTATTCATTCACAACACCCTTCCCCCCTGGGTTCCGCTTACGGGGTGCGGTCATGTAGTCCTTGAGGTAGGACAGTTGTTTTGTTAGTCTTTTTGATTTTTGCTGTGCACCCGGTATTTGGCTGCACTTTTGTTGAGGTAGGGCGTTGTTTGGCAAAAAGGGTGCCTCCGATTCAGAGTTCGCGTTTTCGTTGTCACCAACATCTTCGGTATCACCCTGAGGTGAACTCACTCTCATCCCTGGTTCCTGTTCTCGTGTTTCTGTTCCGCTATCGTTTCCTTCAAAAAGGTTTTCTGCTAGTTGAAATTCATCTTCCTCTGTATCTCCCCCCCCCCCCAGTTTGATTATTAGGGAGCTCGGAATTGCCCGACTGCAGCCTTGATCGTAGTTGATCGATATGGCGCTTCCAAAGTCTATCGTCAGGGCATTGTACAAGGTATGATCTCGGGCCGGTTACACGGACCACAGTTGCTTCTACCCACAGCAGATTGCTCGATAAGTTTTTAGTGAACACCAAATCGCCTACCTGGAAGGTACGGCATCGGCCGCTGGATCCAAGTGGTTTATCCGGTTCGTACGCTGGGTGTAACCGATCGAGGTGGGAGCGAAACTTTCGTCCCATTAGCAGCTCGGTGGGAGTTTTATTGGTGATGCTATGAGGAGTGATATGCTGTAAAAAGAGGATTCGGTTTATCTTCTCTTCGATGTTGTCGTAGTCCACTTTCTGTAGAGTTTTCTTGATGAATTGTACCATGCGCTCGGCCCTACCGTTGGCCGCAGGATGCACAGGCAAAGTGAGCGCATGTCGAATACCGCGGTCAGCCAGGTACTGCTCAAATGACAGCGTGGTAAACTGGGGCCCGTTGTCGGATACCAGAATGTCTGGTAATCCGTGGGTTGCAAACAGTCTTTCTAGTTTTTTGATGACCGCTTCGGTTGTCATGTTCCTCATTCGGTGGATTTCGAGCCAGTTCGAGTAGGCATCTCCGGTTAACAAGAAGGTGTGGCCTTTTGTTGGCCCAGCAAAATCCAGATGGATACGGGACCAGGGTCCCCACGGTGTCTCCCATTCGGTTGGGATTGCCTTTGGTGGAGCGTTGCTTACTTCCTGGCATCTATGACAAGTTTTGACCCATGACTCAATTTGTTTGTCGATGCCTGGCCACCACGCGTAGCTTCATGCGAGGGCTTTCATGCGCACAATGCTGGGGTGGCCATCATGCAAGGTTCTTAGTAGTGCCTGTTGGAGTCGTTCTGGAATAACGACTCTATCGCCCCAGATGATGCAGCCCTTTTGAGAAAACAACTCTGTTTGTCTACTTTTGAATGGTGCGAAGTCATCTGATACTTGGTCCAATGGCCATCTGCGTTCCACCCACGTGAGGACTCGTGCTAAGGTGGGGTCGCATTTGGTCTCTCTCGCGATATCACGGGCAGTTAATGGTGGTGTATGGAGTGTCTCGATCTGCAACGTTGTCATTGTTGGTGTGGGGTCGTCAATAGTCTCTGGAAGTGGTGCACGGCTCAACGCGTCGGCGTAGGGAATAGCTTTCTAGGGGCGTATTGCAGCTGATAATTATAGGCAGCCAAGAATTCTGACCAGCGAGTCATCCTGGGAGATAATATATAGGGGGTTGGCTTATCCCCAGCTATTATTCCCAGCAAAGGTTTGTGGTCAGTCACTTTAATAAAAACCCGGCCGTACACGTACTCATGAAATCTTTTGACAGCCGACACAATTGCAAGGGCTTCTTTATCAATCTGGTTATAATTTCACTCAGTTTTTGAGAGCATCTTTGAAAAATAGGCAACAGGGGCTTCGCTACCGTTAGGCAATACGTGGCTCAAAATGGTGCCCACTCTGAAAGGCGATGCATCACACATGATATTTAATGGTAAGGTTTCATTGTACTGCATTAGTACAGCGTCAGAAGTCAGTAGCTTTTTTACATTACGGAACGCCTGCTCTTCTCTATGACCCCATACCCAAATTGCTTTTTTGTCCAGTAGACGATGTAAACGTTCAGCGACAGTCGCCTTGTTCGGCAAGAATACGTTATAAAAATTGATGAGGCCTAGAAACACCTGGAAGTCGGCCTTATTCCGGGGTCTGGGAGCGTTTTTTATTGCTCTCAATTTGCTATCTGTAGGGTGAATACCCTGACTGTCAATTAAGTACCCTAAAAATTTGACATGATCTGTGCACAGCTTACACTTATTTTTCTTCACCTTAAGGCCTGCATCTTGAAATTTTTGGAGAACCAGTCTTAAACGATCCCGTAAAATTTTTGAAGTAGGGGCAGCAATTAACACATCATCAAAGTATGGGACAACGCCTTTAATCCCTTGTAAAAGTCTTTCCATTAGGCTCTGAAAGATCCCTGGGGCTACACTCACTCCGAATTGGAGCCGCGAACATTTAAATGCACCTCAGTGCGTTACAATTGTCTGTGCCTGTGCCGTTTTTTCATCAACCGGCAGTTGCTGATAAGCCTGAGCTAAGCCTAGTTTAGCGAAGACTTTTCCGCCCCCCAGGGAATGGAGGAGGTGTTGCACCACCGGCACCGGATATGGGTTTTGCTGCAGGGCGTGGTTCAGGGTGGCTCGGTAGTCCCCACAAATTCTAATCGAATCATCCGGCTTAATGGGTGTCACGATTGGGGTCTCCCAGGGAGAGTGATCGGTTGGCTCTAACACTCCCTGGGCTATTAACTTATCAAGCTGTTCGTCGATTTTCGGCTTTAGTGCGAACGGAACTCAACGAGGCTTAAGGCGGATGGGAGCTATTTTTGGATTAAGTCTAAAGGATATCGGGGTCCCCTTGTACTCACCTAGCTTTTCCGCAAAGACGTCCTTGAATTCATGGATGAGGTCCTACTCCCAGTCACTGCCGCTGATTCGGTTAATGCCTGCCACCTCAATGCCGAGTGGTGCGAACCATTGGAGGACTTACAGGCTAGGCCGGTCCTTGTCGATCACAGTCAGGGGTAAGTACGCTGTGCAGTTTTTGAATGAAACTCGGACTCGACTGGATCCCACAACCGGAATCCGGTTCCCTTGATAGTCTTTAAGTATGAGTCTTTGGAAATGAAGGTCTTGGAGCCGGATAGTAGGGATGAGTTGCTTGAGGGTCTTCCAGGAAACCATTGAGAGAGACGATCCCGAGTCGACTTCCATTTGGCAGGGCTGATTTTTGATGGCCATTTTAATTCGGATTTTCTTGGCATCCAAGGAAGAGGCGTGACCGATAGTGATAGTTTGGTGAGCCTCTTCTCGCCTCGTTAGGCGATTCATGGGCCGGTTTCTGTAGGAGTGGTTTACTGGTTCTCGCCTTACAGGACAGTTTCCTGGCGATTGGCGATAGTTGGCCCCCTTTGAGGTCTGGCTGGGTCCTAGGAGACTTCTACAGACCTGTCCGATATGGCCTTGTTTCTCGCACTCATGGCAGAGCGCATCACGGAATTTGCATTCGGACCGGTAATGGTTGGCCCCACAGCCAGTGCATTCGGACTGGTAATGGTTGGCCCCGCAGCCAGCGCATGGTTGCTGGAACTTGGGGTAATGGTCCCGATCGGACCGCAGTCGATGGACCTCTTCTTCGTCGCTGTCTGACGACGAAGAGAGGTCCTCATGGTGGGCCATCGGAAATTGTCCTTCTGACTTAGGTGAAATGTCACAGGCTGGTTGGTATGTTGGAGTGCGGTTTCGGTGCAGTTGGGCAGCCGACTTCTTGGTTGCCTCTGCTGCAGTCGCATCAGCAATGACATCGGCAAGGCGAATGTCGCCTTTTGCCATTATTTTGCTCTGCACATTTAGTGCATCTAATCCCAGAACTACTCGGTCTCTCAAAGCCTCTTCCAGGTCAGTGAAATCGCAGAGGCCTCCCAAGTTTCGGAGGTCCGCAACGAAATCGGCAACGCTCTCTCCTTGATGCTGGTTTCTTTGGTAGAACTTGCGCCGTCTTACGAGCGTTGGTACGGTCGGTGCATAGTGGGCCCTTAGTAGGGGTTCAAGGACGTCCCAGTTCATAGTCTTCACTTCAGCTGGTTTTGCTAGTGCCTTGGCCATCTTGAATACGGTCGGCCCGCAATGCGTTAGGAATACCGCCCGTTTCTTCCCAGTTGTGGCATCCTTCAGATTATTGGTTTCCAAGAACATTTGGAAATGATCCATGTAGGACTCCCAGTCTTCTTGCGCTGGGTCGAACGGAGCGGGTGGTACTCCGCCACCGGACATGGTTCCACCATTGTGCGTTTCAGCCACGTACTCGGTTGTCTTCTTCGTTGTTTTAGTCCGCTCTGACGTCTCCACATCCCATCCTCATCGCCAGTGTTAAGTGTGGAGCATGGGTGCGAAGAATGGAGACGAGCCGGTGAAACAGTGAACTTCAACTCTTTATTTACATGGTGTGACAGCTCAAACTGGATGGCTACTATAGCCTTCCTTATATAGGCAACTTATTAACTATTCAACCAATTGCAACCTGGGAGCGCTAGCTCCATTAACCAGTGAGAACGGCCTGCTAATGGCCAATCAGATTCTCCTGAACGGACCAATCTGATCTCGCCATTTAACAGCCAATCAGAAGTGCAGGGCCAGAACCCTGCACTTGACTTCAAGCTCTAGATAACTTTATTGAACATTTATTCATTCACAACAGAAACATCTCAATTTCCACTTCTATCTTTGATAGAGATCCTGTCATGAATTTTGATCCTGTCATGAATTTCATCAAACAAAAATATTTCAAATGCTGAATCATTTGTTAGTATCTGAAAACATAGTTTTAATGAGCCATGGTGATGCAGATTATTTCTGCTGACTGCCAGCTGTCAGCAGTTCGGCAGTTTGATTCTCACTGGCTCAAGTTTGACACAGCCTTCCATCCTTCCGAAATCAGGAAAATGAGGACCCAGATTGTTGAGAGCAATATGTTGACTCTGTAAATTGCTTAGAGAAGGCTGCAAAGCACTATGAAGTGGTATATAAGTGCTATTGCTATTGCACTATTCATCCTATATTTCAGATAATGGCAGTTGATCTACTTTCGGAAGAAGGTTTAAAATGAGTTGCTTGGACTGCATTCTCCTTATGAATTCAGCCACATTACTTTTATTGCATACATACATACAGAGAAACACATGCACACAAACTGCTAAATGCAGTAAACATAAGTGACACATATTTGAAAAATCCCAGATATTTTTTAGATATTGAACAGAAAGACAAAAAAGCCACGAAGAAACTACTCAATCACCAAACACCAAACCCTCAAAAATATTTATTTATTTAGCAAATTTATTTAGCTGCCCAACTTATAATGCTGACTTCAGGCAGTTTGCAATGTTAAATGTCCACAATATAAAACCCTGAAGTCTCCCACCAATAGTTCTCCTGCAAGCAGCAACAAGCATAATCAAACCAATCACTTCATCAGCTTCATATCAACTTGAGGTCCTCAGGACTACTGACAGATTTATGTCTTCAGAACCTTCTGGGAAAATATCAAAATGGGGCCAATCTTATTTCTGGGAGAATGACATTGCATAGGGAGGGAGCAACCATTGAGAAGGCCCTTTTTGGAGGGCCCACTTTATATAACTTTCCATATATTACTCATTCATAGTATGTATTGGTGTATATGCTTACATTTAAAAAATAAAATGTATTTGTGCATATTTATAATTTATGTAACAAAAAAAATACTTCCAATTATAACTCATTCATTATATTTCCTAAACTGAGTCCTGTACCACTTAATTTAAGAAATAAAATAAAATCTAAGCTCCATTTCATACCTCCAGTTTCAGAGAGCTTGCCTCTGTAAATTTTATCTTCTACTACATCTGTCCAATATAGTAAGCTTTGATTGAAGTGAAAATCAAGTGCTATTGTATTTCTTAAACCAGGAACTAATAGACTGTAGTCTCGTTTCTGCAGATCAATCTTTCTAATCTCATGCCGAATAGAAAAAATGATGAAAGCTTCAAAAGGATCTGGAAACAGAACAGTACATTTTATGCTGAAACCTAATCAGTAGTAGGTTATTACAGTGAATGTAATAAAAAGACATTCATCTCATTAATATTTGTAGAATATTCTGATTGTAGAATAGGGAGAGAATAACCTCTTTTAAGAAAACAAACATCAGACTTTCCCCAAGCAGATTAGATTGGAGTCTATTAAACAGAGATACAAAAATCCAGGAATTTTCAATATGGAATTTTATTTTAGGAAAGTTAAGAAGCCATTATGAAAGAATTCCAATAAATTTTGGCTATCAAAATAAGATATACATATGGAAAACTTCCGGTTTGCGTGGCTTCGGGGCAGCAGGAATTCGTGACAGCTCGCGATTCCTGCTGTGCTAGCCGTCGAGGTACCCCCGATCCAGATGGGTCAGGGGGATATGGCTGCCCTGTAGGGACAGCTGAAGAGAGAGGGGAGTCGGATAGGGAGGTGGGGGCATCGCAGACCCCCCCCTTCTCCGGGAAAACCCCTTTTTCCCAAGGCGGTGGAGCGGCGGTCAGCAATGGCCGCCACGAAGAAGCCAGCAACCGGGTAAGAACTGTGCTGGAGGAAGTGTGAAGAGTGAAAGTTCTGTCTGAGCCGGGTCAAGTAACACCTTTTAAATTGCCTGGAATTGAGCTGCTTGTTGCTGGAGGATACATTGTATCCCTAAGAAGAGCGAAAAGCGGCGGAGAAACTGTTAAAGAGAATTTTTTTTTTTTTTTTTACTCTCCCACCCCACGGAAAAAGCAGAAATATTTGGATATATTAGACATTGAAAGTGGATTGCTTTGAAAGCTAAGATAAGAGACAAAGGGATTTTTGGACATTGAAAAATGTGAGAAATTGGAAAATCTCTGCTGGAGGTATGGATTTTTGATTATTTAAAATTCTCATTGCAAGTGGGAAAGGAGAAAAAAAATTGGAGCAGAAGCTGAAAAAGGAGGAGATTGACTAGAACGTCTTTGTGGATCCCAAAAGAAGATATATGGTAATTGGACCTCTTTGATTAAAAATTAACTCAGAAAGAGAAAGAGAAGAAGGAAGAAAAGTATTAACTTTTGGAACTTTTTTTCTTTTTTTAATTGCTTTTGATTGTCTTTGATTAAAAATACTTGTGGTTGTTTTGGAAAAAGTTTCCCTTTTCATAATGGCATCGTCTGTGGATGAACTAGAGATTGAATATCAAAAATATAAAAAAGAAGATACTTTGGGCGCTTTGTTTCAATTCTTAGAAATGGCGTTATGTTTCTTAGAAAAGTTGATTACGCAGCAGAAGGACTGGGACAAGGAAGAAGAGGAAGAAGAAGCCATCTTTGATGAACAATGGGTCCCTTCTGGAGAGGAGGAGAAAAAGGATAAGAAAAAGGGGATTTTAAGAATTATAAAAACAACCAAAAGAGAGAAAAATGAGCGAAAAGATGGAGGCAAGGTTAGAAAGCAAAGGAAAAGGAGCAAGAAAAGCGAAGAGAAAAAGCAAAGGGGTAGAAAGGGCAAGGAGAAGAATAAGCAAGAGAGAAAGGGGGGGAGGAGAAGCCTTAATGGGGGGAAGCAAGACCTAAGGAAAAAAAGTTTATTTAGAGACAATGGGTGAATTTAATTTAGATTAAAAGAGGGATTCTGGAGGGTATATAAGAGTGTGTTTTTATATGTATATTTAGAATATAAAATTTATTATGTAATTTTAGAATTTTTTTAAACAGAATCCCAAGAAAGATTGCTATATGTAGTATTTCTAAGTTAGGGTAATGAGTTATAGATGTTACTCCAATTGGTGTACAGGAGAAGTATAGTAAAAGAAAAAAAAGATGAATGGATAATTGGAAATAGAACAGACAAAGAATGTGTTGAAAATGGTAATAAGATATGGAAGGATATATATGCTTTTTTTTTTTTTTTGGATTTTGTATATTGATAAAAGGCAATAAAATTTTAATTAATAAATAATTTGGATGGAAAAGAGAAGTAGGGACAAGATATGAAGTTAATATTATATGAAATATTGATATTATAATCTGGAAATGTTATGCCTTATTGGTCTATTATTATTATTTTTTCTTAGAAAAGAATTTATAAGCTGCTATGCCTTGATTTTTTGTGCATTGTTTTTATAAAACTGATAAAAATGGTTTTTATATATATATATAAAAAAGAAAATGATAATAAGATTTGGAAGGAGATATGGGTTGAATATGATGTTTGAATTTGTGTCTGTGCAAAGAGTTTTAACCCGGGAACAGACAACCTTCAGAAAAGATCTTTTAGTTTTGTTTATGTTTTGTGTTTGTATGTTTGTGTATTGTGCTTATGGTAAAACTAACAAAATTTGTTTTTTATAAAAAAAAAAAAAAAGGAAAGAATTAATAAAACCTTGGAGGAATGTTAGACGAGAATAATTTATACAAGCCAGAAAGAAAAGAATATGATGACTATAAAATGGATAAATATGGAAGAGAAATGAAATTGAATAGGAGTAAAGAGAAATAATGAGAAATTTGCTGAAAGATGTTTGTGTGTCCATATGGAGATGGGATAAATTGGAATTATGCTGTATAAAAATAATGTTTTGTTTGACTTGTAAGGATTTACAATGTTAAGAGGTTTTATGTGTTTATGTATTTAATGGTTAATGATGTGTTGTTTTATCTTTAAAATTAATAAAAATTCGTTTCAAAAAAAAAAAAAAGATATACATATAATTAGTTCAATATTTAATTATTGTGTTTTATTTTATTGGACAGTCCTCTCTTTTGGATGGCCTGCTTTTGATCCTTTCATTTGGTAATAGCTAAATATATTCAGATTATTCTCCTCTGACCTTGAGAGGTATGGGGGCATATGATGGGGGAGGGCTCTTCTTGAATTCAATTCCAGTGCTGCCTTCTACTTCTGCATTCCTGCCCCTGTGGTAAATCCCATTTCTTGGTCACAGAATCTCAGATGCCTAGGTTTCTAGTTGCTGCTGCTAAAGGCCAGGTCAGCCTTTAATAACAAATGAGAAGGCTGAATTGATGTGTATTACCTAAACCTTGTGCACCTGGAAGGGGTAGTCACTTCTTGGAATGGTGCCCAGCCAGGTTTTGGGTGTAACATCAGCCCAGAACACAGAGTAACAATCTTCATCTGAGAAACTCTAATGATGCTGCTCTTAGATGATAATTTGAGTTACTGGATATGAGAACCTGTTCATTACATTGGGCTCTGGAGATCAGTTGGAATTATTGTTTTTGAAACAGTCTTCCTTCTGCACAGTAATCTTTCTGCTTGAGCTCCTTGACTCCATTTCTAGGTTGGGGGAGATCCTTAGGCTGATTAACCTACACCAAGGAGATTTCAACACACTTTCCTTAGAAATGGAATTTGGGGATAGTCAGGAGGTCATGGCCACTATGATAGTCTTCAGGGATCTATGGAATTTGGGGGCCTTTGGGATCTGAGAATGTACCACCATAGGTGGTGGATAAGGTGGCACTGCCTCAAACAGTCCCTTTTTACAAGCTGGAGCTCTTTTTGGACTCATGATTCATTGGCAAGGCAAATTATGCTAGCATATTTTCTGTCAAGGACTGGATGACTGCACTTTAAACAGACTATGAGAAGGAGTTTCTGGGCTAAGGATGATTTTGAACTTGGGTCCCCCAATTCTAGGCCAGTACTTTAACTATTACATTATACTCATCAAAATTGACTGCCAGGACCAAGCCACAGAAATTTACTGATGTTTCTTGCTTGCTTTCTCTATATACTGCAGTGTGTTCATAGGAGTTGGGAAGAATTATTGATAATTGGAATATAATAACTTTTTATTCCAAAATATATTCCTATGACATGTACAAAAGGTTTTTTTTAATTTAACTTTATAGTATATGTGTTCTCTTCCTAATCATGTATAAGAAAATAGAAAGCTTTTACTTCCCAGTTTCCCATTATTTTTCTTAACAAATGTCTTTAATATTCTATAGTTCTTGGAGGCACTGATCAATTTCAACCCTTTCTTTAACCTGTTATTGTTTTATCTCTATTTCTTTTAAAAGGCAAATGCTCCATGAAGATGAAGATGACTTATGGGCTTGTTTAGAAACCTAAAAATATAAATTTGACAATATTTCTAATAAATGTGAAAAAGAAAAGAAAAAGTATTTTTAGCATATGAACTACATTTAGCATATTTAGCATATGAACTACATGTATAATATAAAATTTTGTATGATGTAAAAGTATGTGACTGAGTAGGTATGGCTGTGAGCATCTTCCTTCCTCCCTTGCTCCTTCTTAATGTGCTATAAATTTAGCACAATTCAAATTTACACAGTTAAAACTCAAAAACAGTAATTCCCCCACCATTGCAAGAATAAAGAAGATATTTCATGTGTAACCATCCTCTATAACCATCCTCTAAAATGTATATATAATTTTTGAATCACAAATTTCTTCATTATTGGTGGAATGGAAAAATGAAATTGCATTTTACAAATACTGACCAATACGTAGAAAGCCAAATATTCAAATACTGCCTCTGATCAGTGAGATTGAATCAAGAGCATTTAAAAATTGTTATCAAAAAAGTTGTTATAACAAATGCACTTTCAGAGAATGGTATTAATTTGTTGTCACCTGTTTTCTGTATTTGGCTTCTACAAACACTTTCATACTTAGACTACTATATTTTTAATTCAAGTTTAAGAAAAATATTTTCTAAATTTGTCATTCAATGGCATTTATCTTCTGATGAACATGTGATGATATAGATTAATATTTTTATTAAAAGAAACAAAAAGAACATTAATATTTTCATAAAACAGAAGTTCATCAAGTATCATCAAGTTCTACATTGCATATAAAACATTTAAGTCTTCTAAATAAAAACAAATTGTGAAGCATCTGTATTAGAAGAGTTAAAGGACTCCTGTTTGTCTAAAGCAAATGGGTCATTTTGACACATGAAATTTTTGTAAGACATACTTAGTAATAGTGAATAGATAACCAAATGTCAACTTACCAATATTAGCACAGCTTTCACCATCTTTACCAAGTTCCCAACCTTCATAACAGGAGCACTTAACAGCATTTTTATGCTGTTCACATACTTGGCTGCATTTCTGATGTTTGGTGCAATAATCTACATAGTCACAGGTCTTATTGTCTGAATTTAAATACAATCCTGGGGGGCATGAACAGACAATTCTACCTCCAGGAACTACTGAACATCGGTGGCTGCATCCACTGTTGTTAAGTGAACATTCTTCTGAAATAAGAATAGTAATTATTATTATTATTTCAATAAAAACAGGTGAAATGTGTTTTTGAGACATAAATGAAAATTTAATATATCACCGTAGATATATTTTATAAGATTAGATCCAATAGACTGCAGAATAAAAGGTGTATTCAGAACCATAGATTCTTTGGCATTCAATTCACATATATAAATAATATAGTCTGTAGGTTTAAAAATAGGGTAATAAAAGGCAAGCTGGATGGTTTCAGAAGCTGGAATAACAAAAATTAAATTTATTAGGGATAAGTAAATAATATATTGCATAAAATGTAGACAATGATGGTCTTTGCATACAAATACATATAACAATCTTCTGCATGTGTCAGTAGAGGACTAATACCTGCTGCCCTGACATGCTTTGCTTATTTTGTGTTCACTTTATGCTTTCCATTTGTATGGAAAAAAGAGTCTGGGAATGCATTATACTTAGAGCATGAACCTGTGTTAACATCCAATGTAGGAAAGAGGAAAATTATGTAGTTTAAAACAATTAATTTTATACATTTTCAGTGAATTCCAGATAAATTACAACTGCATTGTTATAGGAGAGGGGAGGGAAGAGGGAAGGGAAGGGAGGAGAGGAGAAATGAAATCTGATGGCCACCTAAAACATAAAAGTGCCTTTAGAATTCTCTGAATTCTATTCAAAATTTTGTATATAAACATTGATAATTTTTCTCCTTTGATTTTGCTTTATTTAAAAAATGGGCAAAATGAAAGAAGAACAATATTTCAGCTTGGCATTAATTTCAACCATATAAGGGTTTGTTGAAAACAGTTCAATTATCAAACATTAAAATTTACATAAGGGGTGTGGCTGGGATGAGAGAGTCTGGATACATTATCTAGGGACCATTATTTAATTTTTTAATACATCTGCATTTGATCAAGTATAATTACCACAAAGATCATCTTCATCAGATCCATCAGGGCAATCTCTTATTCCATTGCAAAGCTTTTCAGGCTGTAGACAGATGGAAGTGTCATTAGCACATGGATATTTTGGTGGCCCACACATATAGCCTTCACAATTATCTTCATCAGACTGATCCTCACAATCAATGTCTCCATCACACAGCCAAGTTTTGCTAATACATCTCCCTTAAAGAAAAGAGAAAATAAACAAATTGATTCCTTTTCTTAACAAGGCTAATTATTCATTCATATTTTATTTGTAATGCCACTATTTTATAGAAAAATAACTTCAAGTGATGGCCTATATATATATTTTAATCTCTATCCAAAACTCACCACTGATCTTTTATAAAAATGAAGCAATGTTAGCCATTCCCAATCTTTTATTTCAGATAAAAGATGCATAAATTGGAAACAGCTATATAGAACTTTAAATAAAAGCCATTTCAAATCGGAATCTTCTGAAAGGTTTGTGAGATTTTTATTCTGGGTATGGAAAACTCTTTTTTCTTGGGGAAAATAACAAATAAAATTAGTACTTCTAATTTAATTTAAAAAATATATAAAATAATATTATTTATTTCATTGTGTATGCCTTATATGACAAGATAACTAAAGATTTTTATTTCTTCTTCTTTTTAATAAATATATTTCAAGCCATTTTATGAGGAAATTTATAGACTTTGATAAATGCTTATTAAAAAAAGAAGAAAAATATTTTCCATCTGAATTAACAAATGCAATAAGCATAACTATTTTCAACCCAATTACATTGGTTCAATTAATAGGGAACCCAGTTAATTGAGGTATATTGCATTTGATCTAATAATGAGATTCTAGTTTAAAGATGTGTATTACTGATTTTTGTTTCTAGAAGGAGCTAGTGAAAGAAAAGAAAGCAGCTGCCAAATGGCCAATTACTGATATACACTAACTTTCTCAGAGCCTTGTTTCAGAATGTTCTTATTCAATTTCTACAAGATATGTCCAATTTGTTCTCTAGGGCTAGGTACCTGAGGTTTTTTTTTTTCTTCATGCTAAGTACTAAATTAAGAGCAATATAGATAAAAGCTGGTATGTATATTTCTTTTAATGTATTAATAACTACCAACTTTGTACAGGTATCATCAAAGCACTGTGCAATATTGGTAAAAGTGTGTTAAGTGGTTTGTTTCTAATCATGTTACTGAGGTTGGAAAGAAAGGAATATGACTGCTCTTAAAAACTTTTTTTTTCCTGTTTAATATGTCAGAAATGTGATACTTGCTTGTTAGTAGGACCTTAAAGTCCATAAAAAAGTCTGTTTTCCAACAAGTAAATCCTCAGACAAAGCTTTGATCAAGTTTTCAAATGTTAATTAATGGTTAGTGTGCTAGCTATATCATTCTATATTTTATTGTATTTTGTAGCTACATATGGAGAATCTTCATGATCAACATCTACATTAATTTATTACAAGTTTGGCAAACACTATGAAAAAGTATTTATTAAGGAATAGAGTATTAAATTTTATTATAGCTATAACAATATTAATAAAAATTAATATGGAGGTATATGTGCTGATATAATCAATTTTCCATTCATTAAATGCATTTATTACATTCATTTTTCTAACAGGATATATCCAAGATGAATCAGGATAGCACTTCAGTTACTGGTTACCAAGCTGTTGGGATTTACAATGCCCCAACGTAATGAAAATAAACCCAATTATATAAATATTATTTTCACTTTATAGTGACAAATTGATCTAGAAATTTATTTTGCTGTTGACATTTCCCAATACTGTCCAAGCATGGTTCCTAATGTCTCAATATAACATAATCTATTTTCAGAGATTAGTTTTAATTAATGGGTTTCTTTATGAAAATAATCACATAACATACATTGTCATAGAATGTTAAGCTTAATGTATAAAATTAAAGTTGTGATGGCATTTATATTCCTTTGAAATGGCAATTAGCAGAATTTTGCAACTCTTTAGAAATTATCTATTGACTAAACAAGTAAAAGGAGCAGGATAAAGTGTTTTTTTAAAAAAAAAAAAAAATCCATGGCAGTTAGTTAATATAAGTATAAATAAGGCCTGGGCCAAATAAAAGACTCAGTGAAGAAAGACATGAACTTTTGATACAACTTCTTTCAGCAGATGGGACAGAGACTGAAAAAGCTGATGGAAATACTGCAACACATATGATCAAGGTAAAGCAAGAGTTTTCCTGTGGTTAGGCAAAGAATGTTGGTAAAATAGGGAGATTCTGAACAATGTTTTCTAAACAATCCTAATTTATAAACTTTGGGCTATAGAAGGACTGTCAAACTCACGGCCCATGTGCCAGATGCATTTTGCGTTGGTCACACCCATGCTAGTTTAGCGAAGGGAAAAAGTCACAATACATCACATGATGACACGATGATTACGTGAGTTTGACAACCCTCAGTGATAGCTTAATTCTTTCCATAAGCAAAAAAGAAAAAAGAAAGAAAATATTATTTCAACTACAACAAGGCTGTTTTAAAGCTAAATGAGAAAAATAGTGCTACAATGCTAACAATAAAATACTAGTTTTAACTTTTCATAAATTGTTACCCTTTCATACCTGTAGCCTTGCAGGAAAATTTTGTTTTGGCATCACATGGTCGTATAGTTCCATTACAAGTCTTTTCATCACTACCATCTTCACAGTCCTTTTCTCCATCACAGCGCCAAAGCTCAGGAATGCAGTTTCCATCTGGGTAACATTGAAATGCTTTCCCACTGCATCTCCCAAAAGAAGCTATCTCTAACATTAAAAAATATGATAATACAGTATCAGTTAACAATATTTTTTGATAATTCATATCATTTCAAATATTTTTCAATTGCTACTTGGACATAGTCAAGGAAGCGGTACAGGGTATCATATTCTTCTTATAAAGAGCCACATTTTGTATAGAGAAAACAAGAATCATACTATTCTAACTCATAACCATATTTTTACAATATGGACTCAATTACACAGTAATATACAAGGATGTAAGTGTGGTTATTATATTTCTACAAAATAGATCATTAAAATTGTCACTTTCATTTTAAGCAGCCTTCTGATTATTAATTACATATATCTCTATTCAATTCAATCATGTGAGCAGAGCCAACGAATACCTCAGGTTACATAAGGATTATGTAGGAGAAAAGTATATACATCTCCATTATAATGGATAAGTTTATTTTATATATTGTTCATAGTTTTGTACCAGTGTGAATTTCATTGAAGAAATATAATTGGAACTATTGAAAAGATACTGTGGTGGTATCCATTTTAACCATTTGAACTATCATATGAATTGTTCTTTGGTCAAAGAGACATTCACAGAATGAGAACATTTCTATGCAATAAGTGTAGAATAATTTGATTTTTTCCCCCAATGACAAAATCACAAATAATGAGAGACAGAACCTTAGCCTATGTAAAAGAAAAAAATAATAATAATAAAATAACTTTCCGGATAAGAGCAGCAAGACAAGACCACAGATATAGTGATATATTTTGATCCAACGTCAAATTGTAAATGTATTCAATTTCCATTCTCAGAGTTTGTAGAAAAGATTTTAAAAATGCTGAAGTGGACTTAGAATTTGACAGTCATAAATGTGAAAATCCATTGTAAAGATTATTTTCATTGCAAATTGAAATTGTGTCCACAAAAGCAGAACCAACAATTGTTGCAAAGATCAAAGAACCAGTGAGTACACCAATTTTTGGGAACTTTCCAGACAAGAACACATATAATCTGTCATTAATAAATGTAGAATTTAAGTAATACCTCTTTTAAGGAATTTTCATTCAATAACATTTGGAGGATCATCCATCCAATCCTGATGTGGTCCAAAGCTCGAAATATTATTCTTTTCTCTCTTTTACGCATATGGTACATTTCCATTTAAAATGAAAAACAGAGATGTAAATAATTCTCTCCTAGGTATCTAACATTATAGACAGGGGTGTAATTCAACCGGGGAAACAACCGGTTCGTTGAGCGCACGTTTTGCACACGCACAGAAGGTTTGCTACTGACCTTCTCCTGCAATCCTGCGATCTCTCTGTGTGTTAAACAGCTGACTCATGGCAATCTGCTGTGCCACGCGAAGCAGCTGAGCTTGGAAACCAGGAAATAAAGGTCAGAATAGTGCCGGGGCAGGTGGGTGGGCCCAATAGCTGATTGTTGGAGTGAACCAGTTCACTCAGAATGACCAGTTCACCCGAACTGGGCTGAACTGGTAGAATCCCACCCCTGATTATAGAATATGTTGAATTGTATGAAAGCATTTATTAAAACATTTTTAAGAGTTGTAAAACTGTTCCAAATGAGATATGTGTGGCAGTTTAACATCATGTAAAAATATAGTCTGTGGATAAATACCTATCAATGAACAATTTATGTTGTTTTTAATAATATCTAAAGAGAAATTCAATTGATATTAAAAATATCACTATGAGAGAAAGCTATAATGCAAAAATGTGTTATGTTACGAACTAAGCAAACTTGTTAACTGCATTTCTAATAGTTTTCTTTCCACAGCAGGCTCGTAACCTGCACTTCTGATTGGCCCGTTGACAGTGGATCATGATTGGTCAGTTTTGGCTGATCGGATTGGCTGATAGCAGGTTGCTGCTGATTGGACGCTCTCAGTGCGGCAAACTCAAATCATTGGGTGTTGAGACAGCAGCCAGCTCTATAAAAGGAGCTGCTGCTGCCCTAGTATTTCGCTCTGTTCTGAAGTCACTAATAAAGAGTTGGAGTCACTATTCGATGCCTCATCTCCGTTCCTTGCACCCACTCTCCCAGATCTAACACTGGCGATGAGGGTGGGATTCAGAGATGAGAGAGCTGAATGAACACTCACTGAACGCTAACAGAGCACAGAGCCATTTTTAAGATGGCAAAGGCACTTGCAAAACCAGCTGAAGTCAAGATGATGGACTGGGACATCCTCGCCCCAATCCTCCAGGCCCATTATGCCCCAGCAGTGCTAACACTCATCAGGAGACATGAGTTTTACCAGAGGGACCAACAGGAAGGTGAAAGTGTTGGAGACTTCGTCGCAGACCTCAGAAACCTGGGAGGACTCTGTGGCTTCGCAAACCTCGAAGAAGCCATGAGAGATTGAATTGTTCTGGGTCTAAAAGACCAAAACAGAGCAAGATTATGGCAAAGGGGGACATCGCCCACGCTACTGTAGCAGAAGCAACCAGGAAGTCAGCAGCTGGAATGCGCTGAGCGAACGGACTGCACCGCCAACTCGCCAGTGACCCTACGCCCCTTTCCAAGAGGCACGCAATGACCACCGACCATGAAGACCTCGAATCCTCATCAGAAAGCGAGGAAGAGGAGGTCAACAGACTCAAGTCAGAACGCGATCAGTGAGATCAACGGAATCGTAAGCCCTCGTATCAGTGTGCTGGATGCGGGGGAAACCACCCACGATCAGACTGTAAATTCCTAGACGCCCTCTGCCATTCCTGTGGGAAGAGGGGCCACATTACTAAAGTCTGTAGAGGCAAGAGAGGGTCCAGCCCAAACCGAAGAGAAAATAATTTCCGGAAGACGACAGGCACCCCACCACTAAATCGGGACCGCCCAAGCAACCAATGGAATGGAACCACTACTACAGAAATCGAGCACCAGCCACTTCTACCAGACGAGAAGAGGCGCACCAAGCCATCACCATCGGCCACGCTTCATCTCTTGATGCAAAAAAGATCTGAGTAAGGGTCACCATTGAGAATCGCCCATGCATCATGGAAGTCGACTCCGGGTCCTCCCTATCAATGGTCTCCTGGAAAACCCTCAAACAGCTGATCCCTGACATCCGTCGTCAGAATCTCAGCCCTCAGAAAATTATATTAAAGGACTACCAAGGAAATAGAATCCCAGTCGCCGGTTCCAGCCATGTCCAAGTCTCCTTCAAAGACCATACCGCAACTCTACCACTTACAGTCATCGATAAAGATCGACCCAGCTTATTAGGCTTGCAGTGGTTCGCACCACTGGGAATCGAACTGGCGGGCATCAACCAAACCGAAAGCGATGACTAGGAAGTGGCCCTCATCCAAGAATTCCAGGAAGTGTTCACCGAGAAGCTAGGCAAGTACAAGGGATCCCCCATATCGTTTAACCTCTGCCCAAATGTTGTGCCCATTCGCCTTAAACCCTGTCGAGTGCCTTTTGCACTCAAACCAAAGATTGATGAACAATTGGACAAATTAATAGCCCAAGGCGTGTTGGAACCGATTGACCATGCCTGATGGGAGACCCCAATTGTAACCCCCATAAAACCTGACAGATCTTTGAGAATTTGTGGGGATTACAAGGCCACCCTGAACCACGCACTTCAGCAGAGCGCTTACCCTGTGCCTGTGGTCCAACACCTCCTTCATTCTCTTGGGGGCGGAAAAATATTTGCAAAATTGGACTTAGCCCAGGCGTACCAGCAGCTGCCCGTAGATGCAGAGACCACAGAAGCCTAAACTATAGTCACGCACAGAGGTGCATTCAAGTGTAATAGACTCCAGTTCGGAGTGAGCGTAGCACCGGGCATCTTCCAAAGTTTGATGGAGAGATTGCTACAAGGCATAAAAGGGGTTGTGCCATATTTTGATGATGTCTTGATAGCTGCCCCCACTAGAAATCTACTAGAAAAACAGCTAAGAATGGTTCTCCAAAAATTCAAAGATGCTGGCCTGAAAGTCAAGAAGGACAAGTACCAACTTTGTACTGAGAGGGTTGAATTCCTTGGTTACCTTCTTGACAAACAAGGAATTCACCCCACTGAGAAAAAATTGGCTGCAATAAAAAACACCCCAAGACCTCGAAACAAAACAGATCTTCAGACCTTCCTGGGACTTATTAACTTTTATAACATCTTCCTACCCCAGAAGGCGACTGTTGCTGAACTCCATAGGCTCCTCGATAAGAAGGCGTCCTGGATCTGGGGACATCGAGAAGAGTGAGCTTTTCAGCAAGTAAAAGACCTTTTAACATCAGATGCTGTATTAATACAATATAACGAGACTTTACCCTTAAATGTCACCTGTGACGCCTCACCGTTTGGAGTAGGAGCCATCCTGAGCCACGTCCTGCCAAACGTCACTGAGGCACCCATTGCATTTTTTTCCAGAACTTTATCTAAAACTGAAAGAAACTATAGCCAACTAGATAAAGAGGCTCTCGCTATTGTGGCTGCGATCAAATGCTTCCATGAGTATGTATATGGAAGGTCCTTTTCTATAATCACTGATCACAAGCCATTACTAGGCATCTTGGTGGGGGATAAACTCCCCATATCTTATCGCCAAGAATGACACACTGGTCAGAATTTTTAGCCGCATACGACTACCAACTGCTACACCGACGGGAAAAGCCATTCCCCACGCTGACGCCTTGAGCCGCTCTCCGCTACCAGAAGTCCTAGACAACCCAGCTCCAACACTAGCTGTACTACAGATCGAGACACTCCCTTCACCACTGCTGACTGCACAAGACATTGCATCCAAAACAAGGAAAGACCCTTGTTTAGCACGAGTCCTCAGCTGGGTAGAAAGGGGGTGGCCTGACAATGAACTCAATGATATCTTCAAGCCCTTCAAACACAGGCAGACAGAACTTTTCACCCACAAAGGATGCGTGTTGTGGGGAGACAGTCATTATCCCAGCAAGACTACAGCATAAGATCCTAAAACTATTGCATGGTGGACATCCCAGCATCGTGTGGATGAAGGCACTAGCAAGGAGCTACGCTTGGTGACCAGTTATAGATAAGCAAATAGAAACCTGGATGGCCACCTGCAACAAGTGCCAGGAAACACGCTCAGCTCCACCAAAAGCACCACCAACTGAATGGGAAGCACCCCGAGGTACCTGGTCCTGTATCCACATCGATTTTGTGGGACCCACCAAAGGGCATACCTTTCTCATTACAGTGGATGCCTATTCCAATTGGCTTGAGGTCCACAAAATGAAGAGCACCACCAAAGAGGCAGTCATTAAAAAACAAAACAGGGGTTGTGGGGAGCTTCGTTCCGGCGATACAGCTGCGATCTCGGGGCTCTGAGATTGTAGCCGATATTTTCGCCCCTGGTCGGTCCTAACGGACCTAAACCGTCCCGTAGAGATGGTGATCGTGAAGGGCATTGTTCCAGGATCCCAGAGATATCGCAAAATCTCTGGTTTGATCCGGAAGAAGCCCTTTTGCTGGCGGCGGAGAGGCAGCCTCCATAGCTGCTGAAGTCGGGACAGCTCCGGAAAGAAAGTGATTGGAGTGAAGTGTGTCGGCTGGGTGAGAAAAACTCTTTTGTGCTGTAAATTTGCTAAGGTTGGAAAGTTCATCCGATATAAAGAAGAAAGCTGTGAGATTTTTTTTTTGACTGAAATTGTTTTGAGCGGTGTTTTTTAAAGTGATGTCAAATTGAGGCTTGGCTTTTTTTTTTTTTCTTTCTTTATACTTTTTGGGAAAGATTTTACTGTGACTTTGTAGGTAACCGGATTGAATTTTCTCTTATATATATTTTTATGCTTCCTTTGATTTTATGCTTCTTTTGATCTTTTAACTTTCTTTAGGATAGAGGCTCCCTTTGGCTATTTTTTCTTTTTTTTTTCTGTATATATTATTCCTTTTTTCTGGCGGGCGGGGAGAAAGAGCATTAAGAAACTTTGTAACACTGCCAACTAGAGGCTTGAAAGTATCTTTATGTGAATTGGAGAGAACTGCAAAAAGACCTCATCTCAAGGACTTTTTAATGTGATAAGATAGAGGGAGAGCACAGCAAAATATTATTGCAGGTGCTTTCCTGGACTGTTATCAACAATACTTGAGGTTTGGCTTTGAAGCTGCTGGAGAAGAGAGTCATAACAAGAGCCTTGGATAAATAACAAAGTGCAGTGTGTTTTCTTATATATACCCCATTCGCGAGCCTTCTTCTAAATTTTAATTTTAGTAATATTTTTATTTTTGCCTTTTATTTTAAAGGGAAAGCCTCAGAGTTTTTTCTTCTTTATTTTTCTTTTCTTTTTTATTGGGACCTTTTTGCTTTTCATATTTATGTTTTTTGGATTACTTTGTTGTTGAGGTTGTTTTTTTTTTTTGTTTTTTTTTTTGGATTATTGAGACTTTTTAATTGGATTAAGGTGTGAAGAATCTGAAGGAACTTTTTTTTTTCTCTTTTTGCTTTTTCTTTTTTGCTTTTTCTTTTGCTCTTAATCAATATTATTATTTTTGGATTTGTTTGTTTTCTCCTTTCTATTTTTTCCTTTTTTATGGTGGACTATCTCATAATTGGATTAGGGTCTAGAAGAACCTGAAGATCTTTCTTCTTCTTTTTTTCCTGTTTCTTCTGTGGTTTTGTGTTTTTTACTATTGGAGTTCTTCATTTTGGATTATAATTGGCTGCTCTACCAGTTGGATTAAAACTCAAGAAGAATTTGAAGCTTTGGAAACATTGAAATGAGCAGGAAACCAATACCATCTGGCATTTCTGCTTCTACCTCTGCTTCCCCACCAGTTGGAGGACAACGTTTAATTCAGACAATGTTGAAGCAAGATAAGGAACAAGAAAAAATAACTTTACAGATGATTATGCAAGGAATCCAAGATGTCAAGACAAAATCAGATATCATTGAACAAAGAACAGGAAATATTGAACAAAGAACAGAAAATATTGAACAAAGAATAGAAAAGATTGAACAAAGAGCAGAAAATATTGAACAAAGAGCAGGAAATATTGAACAAAGAGCAGAAAATATTGAACAAAGAATAGAGAAGACTGATGAAAAAGTGGAAAATATTAAACAAATGATGGTTAAGTATGAGGAGAGATTCCAAAAAATTGAGGAAGAAGGAAAACAAAGAGAGAAGAAGATTGGAAATATTGACAGCAGACTAACAGCGGTTGAACAAGAAAAAGGTGGGATGTTGAGGTGGGAGATGGAAAGGTCAGAATTTTACCTCAGATTTCAAAATATAGAAGAGGAAAAAGGAGAAAATTTGGCAGCGGTAATACAAGATATGCGATGAGAAATAAACTACCCAGGGAAGTCCATATTAGATTTATCAAAAAATTCATTAAAACGCAAATATTACAAGTAGTAAGAGAGAAAACACTGAAATACAAGGGTAAAGAGGTTGTGGTTTTAAAACAAATACCCAGAAGAGTGAGAGAGATGAGAAGAGAATATCGATTTCTGACCAAAATACTATTGGAAAATGAAGTGAATTATAAATGGCTGATTCCAGAAGGACTAGTGTTTGGGTGGCAAGAGCAAAGATATAGAATTGATTCAATTAAGAAAGCAGAACTTTTTCATGCAGAATTCTTTGGAGGAAGAAGAGAGGGAATAGAGAAAGAGGCTTTATCAATTGAGTTTCAAGATGAACAACTGGAGACTGAAAAAGAGAAAGGAGCAGCAGGGGGACAGATGGATAATAAAGAACAGCGTGAAGTGAGATCCACGAGAGCTGTTAGACCTAAATATAAAGCATAATTATGGAGGAAAAAAAACTGATTACAATGAATATAAATGGACTTAATTCAGCTGTTAAAAGAAGGAAAACTTTTCATAAATTAGAGAAATTAAAATTTGATATAATTTGTTTACAAGAAGTTCACATTAAAAAACAACATGAACAATTGTTATTACAGCCAAAATTAGGGAAAATATTTACCTCTTTGACTCAATGTAAGAAAAGAGGTGTGGTTTTATACATTAAAGAGGCTATTCCAGCAAAATTGATTTACACGGATGAAGATGGAAGAGTATTAATGGTAGAAATAATGGACAATAATATAAAAATACTCTTGATTGCAATTTATGCTCCGAATGATAAACAAGAAGAGTTTTATAAAAAGCTACATATGAAAATAATTGGACTGGACTATGTTAATATAATTATGATGGGAGATTTTAATGGAATTGTGGACAATAAACTGGACTATATAGCAACAACAACAAAGCAAAATAGAAAGGCTCTCCCAAGGTCCTTCTTTAAAATGACAGATGAATTAACTTTAAAAGATATTTGGAGAGAAAGAAATGTTAAAGCTAAACAATATACTTTTTATTCAAATAGACATTTATCATGGTCCAGATTAGATATGATTTGGATCTCAACAGAACTAATATCTAATATTAAAGAAACAAATATTGAAACAAGTACCTGGGCAGATCATAGCCCAATGACAATTAAATGGAAGGGACAAAAAAAAAGATCGAGATGGACATTAAATAATACTATTTTAAAGGAGAAAGATTTTACACAATGGATGGAGAAGGAATTGGCTTTTTTCTTCAGAGAAAATAAAAAAGAAGATACTTCAACCCAAAATGTGTGGGACACAATGAAGGCATACGCTAGAGGTTTGATAATAGATTATACAAGAAAAAAGAATATTAGGAAAAGGCAAGCTTCTAAGGCCTTGGAAGATGAGTATAAAATTCTTGAAAAAGAATTACAGAAAATGCCACAGAAAAAGGATATTAAATTGAAGCTGGATGTAATCAAACATAAAATGGAATTAATAGAGAAAGAAGAACTGGCACAGAAAATTAGAAACTCCAAACAGAATTATTTTGAAGATGCAAATAAACCAGGTAAATGGCTAGCATATAAATTGAGAAAAGAGAAGGAATCAAGAAAAATATTGAAGTTAATAGATGAACAAGGCCAAGTTTGTTATGGGAATAAGGAGAAAAAAGAAATTATTCGAGATTTTTATGGACAATTATATAAACAGGAAAATATTGATGAAGAAAAAGTCAAACAGTATTTACAGGAAGCTAATTTACCAAAGATACCTAAAGAGACTGAAGAAATGCTAGAAAGCAATATAACAATGATGGAACTAAATGAAGCATTTAAGAGACAAAATAATGGGAAAGCTCCGGGTCCAGATGGGCTTCCAGTAGAATTTTATAAAACATTTCAAGAATTATTGAGCATCCCATTGTTAGAAGTTATGAATGAAGTTATGATAAAAAAGATGATACCCAAAACATGGTCAGAGGCTTATATTACACTTATACCAAAGGAAGAGACTGACCCAATGCAAATTAAGAATTATAGACCTATTTCTTTATTGAATGCAGACTATAAAATCTTTGCTTCAATCTTAGCAGAAAGACTTAAAAAATATTTAAATAATTTTATTCACTCAGATCAAAATGGATTTCTGCCAAAGAGACAAATTAGAGACAATATGAGAGTAATCTTGGACACTTTGGAATACTATGAGGCTCATCCTGAAAAGCAAATGGCTTTGATATTCCTAGATGCTCAAAAAGCATTTGATAACGTGAACTGGAGATTTATGTTATTATTATTGGAGCAGATGGGTTTCGCTAAAAAATTTATTCAAGCAATAGAAGCTATATATAATAAACAGACAGCAAGGGTAATGATGGAGGGAGAACTTACAGATTTTATTAATATAAGGAAAAGCACAAGACAAGGATGCCCCCTATCTCCTTTGCTATTTGTGTTGACTTTGGAAGTGTTGAATAGAAATATTAGGGATGATAAAAGCATAAAAGGAATGAAAATTAAGAAGGAAGAATTTAAGCTACAAGCTTTTGCTGATGACTTAGCTTTTATTTTGGAAGACCCGCTAGAAACAGCTCCAAAGTTATTGGAAAGGATAGAGGCATATGGAGAGGTGGCTGGTTTGAAAATAAATAAAGACAAAACAAAGATTTTGACAAAGAATATGCTATTGAGACAGAGAGAAGAATTGGCAGATCTTTTGAAAATTCAAGTTACAAATAAGGTTAAGTATCTGGGGATATATTTGACAACAAGATGTAGCACATTAAAGGAGAATAATTATATTAAACTTAAACAACAGATAACTACAGATTTGAAGAAGTGGGAAAACTTGCAATTGTCATTAATAGGGAGAATTTCAACAATTAAGATGAATACCTTACCTAGAATTTTATTTTTGTTTCAAACAATACCAATTAGGCTTGGAAAAGACTATTTTGAAGATTTAAATAAAATTATGTTGAAGTTTATATGGCAAGGTAAAAAAGCGAGAATAAAGCTAAAGCTTTTGCAAGATGCTAGAATTAGAGGAGGTTTTGGTCTGCCTAATTGGGAATTGTATTATCAAGCTGCAAGTTTGATGTGGGTCAAAGAATGGATAACATTAAGGAAACATAGGTTGTTGACATTAGAAGGGCATGACTTGCTGTTGGGTTGGCATGCTTTTTTATGGTATAAGGGAACTAAAACACAGGGTTATTTTAGAAGACATTATGTACGGGAGTTTTTGTGGTTAAATTGGGAGAAGATAAAAAGACAATGTTATTTGAAAATTCCAGTTTGGTTATCGACCATTGAAGCATTTTCCTATCCTATAATCTACAAGAAGGAACAAACAGTTAGATATGGGGAACTTTTGGATGAAAAGGGTGAACTTAAATCGATCCAAAACTTAGAGGAACAAGGTATAAGGATGAATTGGTTTTCATATGCACAAATACACTCAAGGTATGATGAAGATTCTAAAACGGAGGGATTTTATGATAAACAGACTGATTTAGATAAGATTTTGATGGGTACTGATGAGAAGGTGATTAAAAAACTATATGGTTATTTACTGGGAATGAAATTAGAGGAAGAACAAGTCAAAGAAACTATGATTGTTTGGGGGAAGAATTTTGGATATGGGATTGATTTAGAGAAATGGCAGAAATTGTGGTCTCAAAATTATAAAATGACAATGTCAACAGCATATAAAGAAAACTTGTATAAGATGTTTTACAGGTGGCATTTTCTTCCGACAAGAATAGCAAGAATGTTTAAGAACAAATCTGAAAAATGCTGGAAATGTCATCAGATACCCGGCTCGTATTACCATATGTGGTGGACTTGTGAGGATGCTAGAAAATATTGGACTATAATTCGCATGTGGTTGGAAAAAATGACAAAGAAACATATAGATTTGAAACCAGAGATCTTCTTATTGGGAATTTTACCTGATATATATAGTAAAGATTTGAAATACCTGATTGTAAATGTATTAACAGCGGCCAGGATTGTATTTGCTAAAAATTGGAAGAATGAGAAAATACCATTACAGGAAGAAATTATTAAGAAAATATTGGAATGTGCTGAGATGAGTAGATTGACATTTGAAATTAGAGAGCAAGAGGATAAACAATTTTACGAAATTTGGGATCTTTTTTATAAATGG
Organism: Hydrophis major; assembly: GCA_033807585.1. Lineage (NCBI taxonomy): Eukaryota > Metazoa > Chordata > Lepidosauria > Squamata > Elapidae > Hydrophis > Hydrophis major. The sequence continues at coordinate 166,469,128 of CM066328.1, forward strand.
CTAGATGATAAAATACGATAATAGAATATTTAGAATGCTAGATAGTAAGGAATATCTTTATTTTGCTATTATTTTGCTATTTGATATTATATTTATAAAGGATTTTTTAGGATTGATTTGATATGACTAGATGATTTGTTATAGAGTAAACTGGTTTAAAGTATTGTTAGCTCATTAAGCATGAATGATTAAAAATATAGTCAAAAACTTCTTTTTTTAGTGATATTAGGATATATAAGTTTGGATTGACAATATGAGTTGTTATGTAATGTAATTGTAATTTGAGACTACAGAATGAATGCACAAAAATGATGAACCAACTGACACACTGGATGTACATATAAGAGTTGATGTTTTTATGTTTTGTTTGTCTTGTTTGTTTGTAGAAAATTAATAAAAACTTTTTTTCAAAAAAAAAAAAAAAACAGACTATTTGCCACACACAGTTTGCCAGACATCTTGGTTTCAGACAATGGCCCACAATTCACCGCCTTTGCATTTGAACAGTACCTAGCAGACCGGGGGATACGCCATGCTTTAACATCACCGGATCACCCTGCGGCCAATGGTAGGGCTGAACGAATGGTCCAGTTCATAAAGAAAACATTACACAAGATGGAACAAGGGGACATCCATGACAAGGTAACTAGGATGCTTCTCCTCCAACATATTATTCCGAACAGCACCACAAACAAAACCCCAGCCGAACTCCTGATGGGCCGGAAACTTTGATCACATCTTGACCATCTACACCCTGCCTACACACCGGAAAAGCTTTTGGGTTCAAGTAGCAAGTACCGCAAATTCAAGGTAGGCGATCCGGTCTTTGCAAAAAACCTTACTGGTGACCCATTGTGGGTCCCCGCTTCCATAACTCAACTTACGGGTCCCCGTTCCTACCATTTGCAAACTGCTGATGGGAAACTGTGGAAGCGTCACATCGACCAGTTACATTCCAGGTTGGCACCTACCCCTTCCACAAGCCCTGAACTCCAAACCAGGGGGGGGAGGGAAATTGAGGAAACCGAAAATGAAATAGTACCTGATCCAGTACGCGAAACTCAGCAATCAGCGCAACCTAGCCTGGAATATTCACCTTTCGAAGAGGAGCCGGGACAGATGGTCATCTCACCACGTAGCAGCATGGCAGCATCAGCAATCCCAGAGAATCCAGATAGCAGCCTTGACGGGAGTAGAGATGACAACCCCGAGTCACCCAACGGAGAAGTCAGATCACAGCTACCGCTGAGTCTAACAAACAGCCCACTGGAACCAGAGTCCTGCCAAAGACTGGTGGAGCAACGTAGATCAGGTTGGCAGGTGAAATGACCTGCCTACCTGCGAGAATACATCACCCCACCCTTGAGACGGAACCTAGGGGTGAGGGGTGTTCCGAACTAAGCAAACTTGTTAACTGCGTTTCTAATAGTTTTCTTTCCATGGCAGGCTCGTAACCTGCACTTCTGATTGGCCCGTTGACAGCAGATCGTGATTGGTCGGTTTTGGCTGATCGGATTGGCTGATAGCGGATCGCTGCTGACTAGACGCTCTCAGTGCAGCAAACTCAAATCATTGGGTGTTGAGACAGCAGCCAGCTCTATAAAAGGAGCTGCTGCTGCCCTAGTATTTCACTCTGTTCTGAAGCCACTAATAAAGAGTTGGAGTCATTATTTGATGCCTCGTCTAGGTTCCCTGTGCCCACTCTCCCAGATCTAACATGTTATATTTTAAGCCTACATGGAGTTTTTTCCTACATAAAACACAATGGGAAAATATCTCTGGCTCTACACTGCAATAATAGAAAAAGTGGTTTCATTTCAATTAAAGGATTTTCATTTTTGAAAACTTTCAACTATTGGAAATTGTTGCAGATACATATTAGCCTCAATGAAACAGAATCTACTGAATTAGGATTGCATTGCATTGTGCAGTGACTGTTCCATTTCTGAACTGAAAAAGTAAAATAATTACTGAAATCTATTTATGCGTACTAGAGTGTAAATGGAACTGAAAATAATAAGGCTTACAGTACCTCCTAGCAAGAAAGCACAAAATTGTATTTTTTTTCTAAAGCAATTGATTATTGGAAATTACAGAATGGATTTGGAAATCTTTCTGTTTGTGTGAGCATAGGAAACAATCAAAACAAAAATAAGTTGGTGCAGTACTGTAGAAGAACCTGCAGATTTAAAAAAGAACTGAATCCAGTTAGAACAAAGAATCCAGTAAAAATGCTTTAATTCAGTCCAAGTGGGTGAATGGCTGTTAGTAAACAGCTTGGAATAGGGCCAACTTTTGCATTAATCCTCCCCTGGAATGTGAATCTGAATAAACAATATGAAAATCTATCTATCCCACATTTCTCAGAGCAGTTACATATCCCCAAAAATATTTAAAGCAAGAACAGCCCATACCAAGCCCATACAGAAGAAAACAATGTGCACCTACCTTGATTAGACCCTTCCTCCCTCCCTCCCTTCCTGCTCTCTCTCTCTCTCTCTCTCTCTCTCCCTTCTCTCTTTCTTTCTCTCTCTTTCTTCCTCTCTTTCTCTCTCTGTCCAAGAGAAAACGTGATGGAAAGGAAGAGGGAGAGAGAAAGAGAAACAGAATTAGTTCACAAGGAGAACATGTTGTTCTGTAACACAGAAAAATACAGATGCCTCCTATATGGGCACTGTTGGGATGAATTTTAGAAACTGCAATGTATACTTTCTCTCTCTTATTAATATTTTGTAGATAAGTAAGTATTACAAGTTACTGAAAACATTTTGAGGCTCCTTTCAATGTAAACAATGCCATTCAAAAAATTAACAAAAGTCGTCAAATACTACTGACTGCAAGAAGAGGAAGAGACTTCTGAGTTTTTTCAGAGGTTGAACTTATTCCTATGAATCATAAATATATTATTTTTCAATAAAAGTGTTGAAAAGTATTAAGCAGGACAAAATGCTCATTTATCAGATTTCAGAATGCTGAGACCATTGTTGAAATATATCTGATAACTTATCTGGCAAGAAAAGAATGATTAAAAAAAATCCAATGTTTCACTCTTTTTTATAATTCAACGTTTCCTTGAACAAATTATAGCAAATAAAGACTCTGTAGCAAATACTAGTTGGAATCATCATCAGTACAGTGACTGCTATATAAAATATGCAATGTTGTTTTTTTTATAGACTGATAACTCATTCTATTACCTAGTCCTAGGCTATCCCTGAATATGTACATCCCATTCAAGCAGACTGAAAGGAACTATATTTTAGTGTACTGATATGAACTGAATTCTTCACCTTGCCTCTAAGACTGCAGCTGTTGTGTATGCAATAAGATTAATAAAGTGTGAGCTTGGAGTAAGTGCAGGGTTGTGGCCCTGCACTTCTGATTGGATGCTAAGCGGCCGGACCAGATTGGCCCGTTCCGGGGAATCCGATTGGCCCTTAAGGGAGAGTTCCTATTGGTTATAAGAGCTAGCGTTCCTAGCTCATTATTGGTTAAAAGTTACAGGGTTTGCCTATATAAGGCGGGTTTAACTGCTGTTAGAATGAGAAGTCACAATGTAAATAAAGAGCTGAAGTTCACCGTTCAGAGGTTTGTCTCCATTCTTTCTCGCCCATGCTCAAAACTTAACACTGACAACGAGGATGGGATATGGAGAAAGCTGAACCAACGAAACTTCGAAAAACACCAAGCATGTGACAGATGACACCAACAACGGAGCCATGTCCGGCGGCATCGTACCACCCGCTCCGTTCGATCCAACACAGGAAGACTGGGAGTCTTACATGGATCGTTTCCAAATGTTCCTAGAGATGAACAACCGGGAAGAAACGGGCGGTGTTCCTAACGCATTGCAGTCCAACCGTATTTAAGATGGCTAAAGCACTAGCCAAACCCCGAGAAGTGAAGGCCATGGATTGGGACGACCTCGAACCTATCCTACGGGACCACTATGCCCCGACCGTGCCTATGCTCGTGAGATGCCACGAGTTTTATCAGAGAAGCCAGCAAAAGGGAGAAAGCGTGGCTGACTTCATAGCAGACCTCCGAAATTTGGGAGGCCTCTGCGGATTCACCGATTTAGAATAGGTACTAAGAGATCACATAGTTCTGGGATTAGATGCACCAGGCGTCCAAAGCAAGCTGATGGCGAAAGGCAACATCAGCCTTGCCGACGCCATCGCCGATGCTACTGCAGCAGAAGCAACCAGGAAATCGGCTGCACAACTATGCTGAAAACGCGCTCCGGTATTTCTACCGGCCAGCGAAATCTCACCTCGTTCAGAAGGGCAGCTTGCGACAATGCACCACGAGGACCTCTCTTCGTTGTCAGACAGTGACGAAGAAGGGGTCCATCGACTGCGGTCCGACTGGGACCACCACCCGAAGCCCTTACGCCCTTGCGCTGGCTGTGGAGCCAACCAAGCCAGGTCCGAATGCAAATTTTGCGACACACTCTGCCATGAATGTGGGAAATGAGGCCACATCGGACGGGTCTGCCGCAGCTCGCCAGGACCCAGCCAGGCCTCAAAAGGGGCCAACTATTGCCAATTGACAGGAAACCGTCTTGTACGATGAGAACCAGTAAACCACTCCTACAGAAATCGAGCTTTGCAGAGAGAAGAGGCTCACCATACTATCACTATCGGTCACGCCTCAGCCTTGGACACTAAGAAAATCCGAGTCACGGTAGCCATCGAGAACCAGCCTTGCCACATGGAGGTTGACTCGGGATCGTTCCTCTCGATGGTGTCCTGGAAGACACTCAAGCAACTCATCCCCACAATTCAACGCCAAGATCTCCGCTTCCAATGCCTCATCCTCAAGGACTACCAAGGGAATCGAATCCCCGTTGTCGGGTCCTGCCGAGTCCGAGTCTCCTTCAAGAAGCACACAGCGTACTTACCTTTAATGCTCATCGATAGAGATAGGCCTAGCCTACTAGGCCTCCAATGGTTCGCGCCACTCGGCATTGAAGTGGCTGGTGTAAACCAAGTCAGTGGCTGTGACTGGGAGGAAGACCTTGTCTATGAGTTCAGGGACATCTTCGTGGACAGGTTAGGCGAGTACAAGGGGACCCCGATTTCATTCAGCCTAGATCCAAAGGTAGCTCCCATTCACCTAAAGCCCCGTCGAGTTCCATTTGCCTTAAAATCAAAAATCGACGAACAACTCGACAAACTGATAGCTCAGGGGGTGTTAGAGCCCATCGATCACTCCCCTTGGGAAACCCCTATTGTAACACCCATTAAGCAGACGGGTCGTTCTGAATTTGTGGGGACTACCGGGCCACTTTGAACCACGCCCCATAGCAGAACGCATATCCAGTTCCGGTGGTGCAGCACCTCCTCCATTCCCTGGAGGGTGGGAAAGTTTTCGCTAAATTAGATTTAGCTCAGGCATATCAGCAATTTCCAGTAGATGAAAAAAACGGCACAGGCCCAAACTATTGTGATGCACCAAGGTGCCTTTAAATGTACCCGGCTGAAATTCGGAGTTAGTGTAGCCCCGGGGATTTTTCAGAGCCTTATGGAAAGGTTATTGCAAGGAATTAAGGGTGTGTTCCCCTATTTTGACGATGTATTAATTGCAGCCCCTACAAAAAAAATCTTACAGGACCGGTTAAAATCAGTCCTAAAAAAATTCCAAGAGGCCGGTCTTAAGGTTAAAAAAAACAAATGTAAATTGTGTACTGACAGTGTTGAGTTTTTAGGGTACCTGATTGATAGTCAGGGCATTCACCCCATCGAAAGTAAATTAAAAGCGATCAAAAACGCTCCCAGGCCACGAAACAAGGCCGATCTCCAGGCGTTCCTAGGCCTCATCAATTTTTATAATGTATTTTTGCCGCACAAAGCAACTGTCGCTGAACCGTTACACCAGTTGTTACATAAAAAAGCAAATTGGCTATGGGTTTACCGTAAAGAACAGGCATTCTGAAACATTAAAAAACTGCTCACTTCTGACTCTGTACTCATGCAGTATAACGAGACTTTGCCATTAGTTATAACCTGTGATGCATCGCCTTTCGGGGTGGGCGCCATTTTGAGCCACGTACTGCCTAATGGGAATGAAGCCCCTGTTGCATATTTTTCAAAGACTCTTTCAAAGACTGAGCGAAACTATGGACAAATTGATAAAGAAGCCCTCGCAATTGTCTCAGCTGTGAAAAGATTCCATGAATACGTTTATGGCCTGGCTTTTACTATTGTGACTGACCACAACCCTTTATTGGGGATAATAGCTGGAGATAAGCCGACTCCCTATATATTATCCCCTAGGATGAAGCGATGGTCAGAATTCTTAGCTGCTTGTAACTATCGGCTGCAATACCGCCCGGGGAAAGCTATTCCCCACGCCGACGCATTGAGCCGAGCACCGCTTCCAGAGACCCTCGACGATCCTGCACCAACGGTAACCACGTTGCAAATCGAGGAACTCAACTCACCGCCACTAACCGCCACTATATTGCGAGAGAAACCAAACGCGACCACACCCTAGCACGAGTCCTAGGCTGGGTAGAACGCGGATGGCCATTGGACCAGTTATCAGATGACTTCACACCATTTAAGACTTGACAAACCGAGCTCTTCTCCCAGAAAGGCTGTGTCATCTGGGGTGATAGAGTCATTATCCCAGAACGACTCCAGAAAGCGCTGCTGAGAACCTTGCACGATGGCCACCCCAGCATCGTGCGAATGAAAGCCCTTGCGTGCAGCTACGCATTGTGGCCGGGCATTGACAAGCAAATCGAACAGTGGGTTAAAGCTTGTCCCAAATGCCAAGAAGTCAGCAACGCCCCACCAAAAGCCATGCCTACTGAATGGGAGACACCATGTGGACCCTGGTCCCGAATTCACCTGGACTTCGCGGGGCCAATCAAAGGCCACACCTTCCTGCTTACTGTCGACGCCTACTTGAATTGGCTTGAAATCCATTGCATGACGACTACGACCTCCGAGGCGGTTATCAAAATCTTAAACAGACTCTTTGCAACCCACGGATTACCAGACGTCCTGGTATCTGATAACGGCCCTCAATTTACTGCACTAGCGTTCGAGCAGTACCTCGCTGACCGCAGCATCCGCCATGCGCTCACCTCGCCTGCGCACCCTGCGACCAATGGCAAAGCAGAACGCATGCTCCAATTTGTGAAGAAAACCTTGCAAAAGGTAGACTACGACAACATTGACAACAAGGTCAATCAAATCCTCTTCTTGCAACACATCACCACACATAGCATCACCAACAAAACTCCCACCGAACTGCTAACGGGACAAAAACTCCGCTCCCACCTCGACCGGTTGCACCTAGCTTACAAACCAGAGAAACCACTAGGATCCAGCGGCCGCTGTCGTACCTTCCAGATAGGAGACCTGGTTTATGCTAAAACCTATCGGGCGACCCGTTGTGGGTGGAAGTGACAGTAGTACGTGTAACCGGCCCCAGATCCTACCTTGTACAATGCCTTGACGATAAACTTTGGAAACGGCATATCGATCAATTACGATTGCGGCTTCCACCGGCCAGTCCGCAATTCCCCTATGACCAAACTGAGGGGGGGGAGGTACGGAAGAAGATGAATTCCTAGGAAACCCATTCGAAGGAAACGATGGTTTGATAGAAACTCAGGAAGCGGTTGCACCTCAGGGAATTGCAAAGAATGTGGGCAACGACGTAGAAGTGAACGCTGAACCAGAAACAGCCCCACTGCCAAACAATGATCTACCTCAGCGTGATTGCAGCCAGCTGATACAACAGAAATCCAAGAGACTAATAAGACAACCGTCCTACCTAAGGGACAATGTAACTGTGCACTGCAAATAAGAAGCCAGGGGGGAGGGGTGTTGTGTATGCAATAAGATTAATAAAGTGTGAGCTTGGAGTAAGTGCAGGGTTCTGGCCCTACACTTCTGATTGGATGTTAAGCGGCCGGACCTGATTGGCCCATTCCGGGGAATCCGATTGGCCCTTAACGGAGAGTTCCTATTGGTTATAAGAGCTAGCGTTCCTAGCTCATTATTGGTTAAAAGTTACAGGGTTTGCCTATATAAGGCGGATTTAACTGCTGTTAGAATGAGAAGTCACAATGTAAATAAAGAGCTGAAGTTCACCGTTCAGAGGTTTGTCTCCATTCTTTCTCGCCCATGCTCAAAACTTAACAGCAGCATATTGTTTTTGCCCCTTGTCGGCAATATTTAAAATACTGTAGCATAATTTTTAATATAATATTCTTTTCCTCTGCTTCTTATTCAATAATAAATGTTCAAACTACAAACAACATCTTTGAAACTTTGCACTGCTATATTGCTTTAGTGAATTAAAGCAAAGTCATAATAAAATCAGGACTGGCTCAAATGATTTATCTGCATTCTCTGCATCTTAATGCATAGTACAAAAATATTTTCCCTCTCCCAGACAGTAAAATACAATATCTAATTTTAAACCAAAAAGCTACCACCATCCTTCCCTTTTATCACTGCCAAAAACCAGCTGCTTTTACTGTTTTGCTCATGCACTTTACAATACAACTATGGTCACAAGTTATTTCTTAAAAGATATTCCCTGATGTGTTTTATATATGTATGCCACATGCACAGACAGAGACCTAGACACAAAGACACCCGCACACACAAAGATACGTATACCTACCTACACCATTTATTGCTATGTACATATTTTATACAATTGCCATAATTCAACAGGAATAAAATGTTATATTAATCACCTTACTCAGCTAAAATCATGATCCTGACTATTATTTCATTTGATAAAGGTAAGCATTTTACTGGAAGTTGGGAAGGAAATATAAAACACTGACCTTTGGTGCAATTTGGTTTAGTTTCATCACTGAAGTCTCCACAGTCATTGTCTCCATCACAAGTCCAGTGACTTGGAATGCATCGGCCAGTAGAGCACCTGAACTGGTTGTCAAAACATGAATGAAGACAGTCCAGTTCATCAGTCCCATCACCACAGTCATTATCTGTAAAAATGTGTGAGTATTTTATTTATTTTATTTATTTTATTTTATTTGGTTTGTCAATTGCTTACAAGATAATACGTATAAGTAAAAACATATTTATGAATACATGGATACATATAAGAAAAAATAAAGAAACAATGGGACAGGGATGGTAGGCATGTTGGTGAGCTTATGCATGCCCCCTACAGATCTCTTAGGAAAGGGGTGAGGTCAATAGTAGACAGTCTAAGGTTAAAGTTTTTGGGGTTTGGGGAAGAAACCATAGAATCAGGAAGAGTATTTCAGACATTGATCACTCTGTTACTGAAGTCATATTTCCTGCAATCAAGTTTGGTGTGATTAACTTTGAGTTTGTATCTATTGTTTGCTCTTGTGTTGTTATGGTTGAAGCTGAAGTATTCATTGACAGGTAGGACATTGCAATGTATAATTGTATATACTATACTTAGATCGGACCGAAGGTGGCGTAGTTCTAGGTTTTCTAGGTTTAGAATTTCAAATCTAGTGGCATAAGGTATTCTGCAACGAGTAGAGGAGTGGAGAACTCTTCTTGTGAAATATTTCTGGACTTTCTCAACTGTGTTAATATCAGATACATAATGTGGGTTCCAGACTGATGAGCTGTATTTGAGTATTGGTCTAGCAAATGTTTTGTATGCCCTAGTTAGTAGTGTAATATTACCAGAGAAAAAGTTACGTAAGATTAGGTTAACAACTCTTAATGCCTTTTTGGCTATGTAGTTACAGTGGGCTCTAGCACTTAGATCATTAGAGGTGAGTACTCCAAGATCCTTGAAAGAGTTTGGATCATCAACAAGGTATTGATTATTAAGCTTGTATTTTATTTTCTGATTTTTGTTGCTAATATGTAAGACAGAGCATTTGTTTGTTGAGATTTGAAGTTGCCATTAATTTGACCATTCTGATACATAGTTAAGGTCTTTTTGAAGGGTAGCAGTATTGTCTGTGGTGTTGAATAGCTTTACATCGTCAGCGAAGAGAACGCAGTTGCACTTAATATGATCACAGAGATCATTTATGTAGAGTATGAAGAGAGTTGGTCCTAGAACACTGCTTTGGGGCACATATACAGATTTTGATAGGACGCTCCCAATTTTGACCCTCTGTTGTTTGTTTGACAGGAATACTTCTATCCAGTTATGCAGGTGTCCAGAGATACCATAAGATTTTAGTTTTAGGAGTAGTTTGTCATGTACCACTGAATCAAAGGCTTTACAGAAGTCTATGTAAATTGCATCTATTGCTTTGACCTGATCGAGTTTTGTAGTCCATACATTTTTGCAGTGTAAGAGTTGCAGATTGCAGGATAGTTTTTTCTGAAACCAAATTGTTAATGAGAGAGTAGGTTGTTTATCTCTAAGTGGAGGATAATGGATTGGTTAATAATTGATTCCATGATTTTACAGGTGACACAGATTGGTCTGTAATTTTCAACTTGGCTGGAGTCTCCTTTTTTGAAGATGGGAATGACCGTGGTTTGTGGCCATAGTTTTGGTAAGGAGCTGGTCCTGAAAGATTTTTCAAAGATTACGCTTAGAGGTTCTGCTATGGCAGTGGATAGCTTTTTAAAGAAGTAGGCACATATTCTGTCTGGTCTAATAGTAGAGTTTTAGATTGCATAGTGCTTTTTCAACATTGTCTACTGTAAAATCGATATGTATTAGATCATTGTAGTTGTCTGTGGTTCAACTAGGAAATACTGGGCATGATCCATTGCTCTTTCCAAATACTTAGCCAAAGAAAGTGTTAAATAGGTTGGCTTTAATAGTGTCGTCGTTGTAGTCTTTACCATTAGGTCCTTTCAGGGGTGGGATGGACCTTGAGTCTTTTAGTTTGCTGTTTACAAAATTGTAGAAAGCACGGGTGGAATTGGTGCATAGAAGTTTTTCCTCTTGTTTAATGTGATAATTGGTGCATTCAGTTTTTATCTGGTGGCATAAATTTTTGTATTGGCTTTTGAAGTTGGCAACATGACCAGATTTGTTTTTCCTCCAAAGTGATTTCTTTTTGGATTGAAGCTTCCTTATTGTTATGGGTAACCTGTTTTTTCTAGTTTTTGGAGTTGTTATTGGTACATATAGTTTGATGACTCTTTTGACTTCAAGTAAAAATATGTTGTAATGGTCTTCAATAGTATTGCATCCAGAGAATAGAAATTGCCAATCAAGGGATGAGAGATCATTGTCTATAAGATCATAGTTGCTTTTTTTGAAGTTATAATTGGAGATCCCATTGTTGTGTTGATTTTTGTGTGGACGTATGTTGAGACAAAAATCAATCATGTTGTGGTCACTGTTGGAAAAGGATTCTTTAATTTGTATTCTGTAAATTGAATTCAAACTATTGCAGAAGATGAGATTGAGGCAGTTATTAAGTCTAGTATTGTTGGTTGTTCCAGTCCCAGGTTTGTTACAGCATTGTAGAAGGTTGCATGTATGGGTTCAGTTTTACATTCATTTAGGGTCCAGTTAATGTGAGGTAGATTGAAGTCACCAAGAAAGATAAAAGCATGTGGGCAGGATGTTGCACATGTTAGTAGTGAATTTAGCTTGTTTACATATTCGATGTCATAATTAGGGGCTCTGTAACATAGTAAGAATCGAAATGTGATATTTAAGGACAGTTCACAGATGATGGTCTCAGGAAGAGCAAGCTCTTGGGTAACTTGGATGTTTTTTAGATGTAAGGACTTTTTATAGAAGATAGCAACAGCACCTCCTCTATAGATTTCATGATCTAATTGGTAAACATGATAGCCTTTTACTGTGGTAATGGAGTCAGAGAGAGATGCATTGAGCCATGTTTCACAGACAAATATGATGTCAAATTTAGCCATATTTAATAAGAGGAGAAATTCAGGTATTTTATTCACAAGGTTTCTTGCATTGAGTAGCTTGCATTTAAGGCCAGTTGTAGTTGGAATTGAGGTAGTTAGGGGCATGCATGCCTAGTTTTGAGTGATGGTGGATTGGATGAGGTAGGGTTGGATGTGGAGCTGTGGGTTGTGTGATTTACTTTTGATACAATCCGCACGGTAGTCAATGTAGAGATCCTTCTCTCCATTGTCTAGACGTCTTTTGCATTCCCTGCGGAGTTCACGGGAGTGGATTCTTTGCTGTATGGATAAGTCTGGTCTTGAGTGAAGATTTTTGTGGTTCAGATTGGTTTTGCAATGGCATTTGTTGTATGAATGAATATGTGTTTGCTGGACTCATTTTTGCAAACAACTCTACAAAATTTTGAGGCCACCAAGCCATCATTGTATTTTGACTCAGGGCCATCTCTGGTTACTTCAATGATATCTTCAGGAGAGATGTTTGTTGTATTTGAGTTGCTTATGATATTATGAACTTTGGTGATGTCGTCTGATTCGTTGGTGTCCAAGACCAAATAAGATGGCATTTGGACATTTCTGATCACGTTCCATGGTGTCTCTGATGAGTAAGGAGATATCATTTGTGGAATTATTTGATGGGATAATAATTATTTGTGGTTGTGGTTTGGTGGTTATTTTTGGTTGTAGTTGTGATTGTAGTTGAGGTAGTAGTCATGGTAGTGGTTGTTGGATTGGGATTTGATTTTGGGCTGATAGGTAGTTGCTTATCAGTGCTGTATTTTTTCTTTCAAGAGAAATTTGGCTTTTTGTATAATTGTTTCAAAATGTGTTGCTAAGCATTTTTCTATTGAGTGCATGAGTGATTCTGTGCTATCAACTGTCAGACAGGTTACTTGGTTTGTTTAGCTTAGGAAAACATGATGGACAAGGGAAAGTATCTGATGCTTTTAGGAGATCAACTAGGTCGTTGTTTAAGTTTAAGCAGGCAAGGTGGGTTTGATTGTCACCTAGGTAGCACTTGATGTTATTTTCGCTTTCATTGATGGTTTTAAGACATCTGAAGCATGTACAGGAGTCTGGGAGGTCATTGGTAGAGATATTATTTTTTGTTGTTGTTGTTTGGTAGTGGAGGATTTGGAGTTTCTGACGTTTCTGGCTAGCATGGTCAATGACAATAGTACACTCAACAATTACAATAGCTAATTAATGTGATAGGTAGACAGTTACTTAATGAATGCTGGCAATTAATAAATGTTAATTGATAAGTTAGAGAACAAATCAAAACTAAGGTTACTTATTCCTAAAAATCAATCAATCAACTTATTACTAAGAATCGATCAATCAATAAATAGATTAGATAATCAATAATACAGTATTAAATCTCTATCAGTTCAATGAATCAGTAAATTAGTGGTTGTTTAACAATTAATTATTATAATATTATATGATAAATCAATTATTATAGACAAAGCATTATCTGTAAATATTTGGTCTTGAGGTACTGAAATAGTGGAGGCAGTATAGTATTGGAGGTTTGTGGTGTAAAGTTCCTTTCTTTTTCCTTAAAACCACATTTTTGGGTTTTTGTTTTGTTTTTGTTTTAAAGAGGAAGCATTGCTGTTTGATAGATTTGAATGGAGAAGATTTGAATGAGCTCACCAATCATCTACTTTGGAGTTTGGAAAGGATGAGATTTGGGTGGGGGTTTAGTGGAGGTTGTCCAATCAGTTGAGTGGGAATTTAAATTCAGGCTGACTAATCAGCTGGGTTGCTTAAATGGAGCTGGGTGATTTATATGGAGACTATCAATTCTCCGTGCGTCTCCTTTATTCTCCCCAATTGGTGGCTGTTTGGAATTATTTTTGGTGATTTGATTTAAATGGAAACTGTAGACATTATTCCAGTTCTTCCATCATTGGAATTCACAATCAATCTCAGTTTCAAAAGGCAGTTTTCCTGAATAAAAACCTTCTTCACACCTCTTCTTCTCGTCTAGTCCCCCTTTTTTTCTCCTTTAATCACTCTTTTCTCAATCTGCCATTTAACTTCCAGAGTTAGAGGGTAAAAACATAAATTAAGCCGCTGCTGCTTAATCTCTGCACCCATTGGTTCTGCTCTGGAGTCTTCTCTTTTTAAGTTGTTTCTTACTCGGGTCCACAGTAAATCTTCAAGCTGTTTACCCGCTCCTTTATCCCACTGAAAAATGCATCTCCGATCTATAAGGAGCTGTGGGAGACATTCACCCACAGTTGGGTAGCTTCTAAGCTTGCAGGTGGTAGTTGCCGCAAACCCGCAGCTTGTTCGTTTCCCACATCGGCTTCCCTCTCCCGTGACCAGGTAGATTCTTTAGACCAGGTAGCTTCTTTTCACTAGGTAGCTTTTTCCTCTCCAGGCAGCTCAAAGGGAAGCTGCTCAAGACGCGATTCCTGGACCATTTTATTCATGCCCAATTTATTCTTGTACTCAATAACTAAGCAGAAAATAGTAGATCCAACTTTTTATTTCCTTCAGTTTTGTAAAACCAAGAATAGAGTTAATGTATAGATTTAGAATAGAGGTACTTCAGCAAAGTAAGATTAGTTTGATGGGGAAGGTACAGAAAGTATATAATTTTTAAATGTAATTGTAACAACAAGCTCTGATTTACCAAAAACAATTAATTTTTATTTTTATTTTAATTATGAAAAGGAAACAAATGAGAAGGATACATTACTCAGCTCCATATATTACTCAGATTATGAGCTTCTGCCCCAAATCAAGTAGAATAACTTTAAAAACAGAAGTTAGGCTTGGCCTAATGGTAGACCACAATGACAGACTACAATGACTTAGAGTAATTAATATTTATTTATTTAGCACATTTATAAAGCCAACTATCTTACGAAAAGTGACTCTGGGTGGCATACAATAATGAAATAAAATCGCAGTTATATAAAAACCCAATCATTATAAAAATCAGTATTTAAAAGAGAAATATTAAATATTCAAATATAAAAACCACACAGAAAGATCAAAACATCAACTACAATGAAGTCATCTCAGAATATTTCCACTTCCCTGGGACCTCCAGGCCTGATAACTTAACAAGCTCTTAAAATAATAGCCAAAATAGACAGGGAGGAGCTGGTGTCATGGCAGCTGTGCACAGTCTTGATGCTCCAAGATCACTGTTGATATCTCCACTGTTGGACGGTCCCACTGGACCTAAACCATCCCGTAGAGACAATGATCGATAATGGCATATCCTGTTGATCCCAGGGACATTGCAAAGTCCCTGGCTGATCGAGGAGAAGCCCTTTTTGCCGACAGCAGAGAGGCAGCCTTTTAAGCTGCTGAAGCTGGGACAGCTCCACAATGGAAGAGATCAGAAGAAAGTGTGTCAGTTTGGTGAGATGAACTTTACTTATTGTTTTTTGGAGAATACATCCTAAAAGATTTAAAGTGAAATTAAAAATGAAGAGAAAAAAGCTTAAGCGGCAAGATTTAGCTCGTTAAACTGAAGGTCCCCCCCCCCCCTTTTTATTGGAACTTGGAACTTGACAAAGCTTCTCAATTTTAAACTGGACTGGTCTTTTTTAATTTTTTAATTTTTTTTAACAAACTTCTTGAAAGTCTGTTCTGATTTAGACTCTTCTTTCTGATTTGAGATTTATTTTCTTCTTTTAAAAAAAAATAAAATACTTTTTTTTCCTGTTCCTGGCTTTGGATTTATGAGGGAAAGTGAAAGTGAAGGAAAATAAGCAGCACTGCCATCTAGAGTCTTGGATATATTGTTTTCTTTTCTCTTTTGATTGTGTATTGCTGTTACACTCAAGGACTCTGAGCTTTGCACTGAAAAAGATAGTGGGATGAGCATGGCAGATTGTTTATACAGGTGCTCATCTGTGAAACTATAAATAGCTGGAGTCTGAAGTTGAAAGAAAGAAGATTGAAGTGACCTTGAAAATACTGGAACTGGAAAGTCTGAGTTGATTGACCAAAGAGCCTTGGATATTTAGTGGCAATGGCTTGCTTTTTGGTAGAATTGTTTGTTATTTCTTATTTTCTTTTTTTTTTACTTCCCCTCTACTTGGATTTTTATGTTTGCCTTTTAGTCTTTTAACCCAGGAACTAGAACATAATTTTTATTTTGCTTCCTTTTTTATTAAGAGAAACACATAGACTATCATTTTTTAGTCCCCCCCCCTTCCCGTTATCCTCTTTTTCTTTAAAAAAAAAATCATTTTTATCCTTTTTTCCACATCTTCTCTTTTCTTTTTGCATATTACTGGAACCAATTGGATTAAGGTATACAAATGCCTGAAAATTTCTCTCCTTTTTTATTTTTTGGAGGGGCAACTGCTTGCTTTTGCTCTTTCTTTCTTTTTTCTTTTCATTTTTTTCCTCCCTCTTTTTTTTATAGCTAAGTATTACAAGATGAGCAGAAAGACAACAGCCCCAGCTTCTTCAATACTAATAGCCTCCTCTTCACGAACTGGAGAACAATGATCAATACAGACAATGTTACAACAGGAGAAAGAGGAGGAAGTGACATTGCAAATGATTATGAAGGAATCCAGAAGACTGAAAAGAGAACGGAGAATATTGAGAATATTGAGAGAGATATATTACATCAAGATGTAGCACATTGAAGGAGGATAACTATTTTAAACTCAAACAGCAGACTGCAACAGATTTGACAAAATGGGAAAACTTACAATTATCATTGATTGGGAGAATATCTACAATTAAGATGAATGTATTGCCTAGAATTTTATATCTATTCCAGACAATTCCAATTCAATTAGGGAAAGAGTTTTTCAAAGACTTAAATAAAATTGTGTTGAAATACATCTGGCAGGGTAAGAAAGCAAGAATAAAACTTAAACTGTTACAAGATTCAAGAACAAGAGGAGGGTTTGCCTTGCCCAACTGGGAATTATATTACCAGGCGACAAATCTAATGTGGGTAAAGGAATGGATAACATTAAGGAACAGCAGACTATTGACCTTAGAAGGCATGGCTTGCTCTTGGGATGGCATGCTTTCCTCTGGTATAAGGGAACTAAAACACAGGGGTATTTTAGAAGACATTACGTTTGAGAGGCATTGTTTTTAAATTGGGAGAAGATAAAAAGACAATATTACTTTAAAATTTCATTATGGATATCTACCATTGAAACTTTTTCTTATTTAATAGCATATAAAAAGGAACAAACAGATATGGTGAGATATTGAATGAAAAGGGTGAACTTAAATCTATGCAAGTGTTGGAAGAACAAGGTGTAAAAATGAATTTTTTTTCATATTTGCAAATACAAGATTTGATAAAGATTTTAAAACAGAAGGTGTCTATGATAAATTGACTGATTTAGATAAAATTTTGATGATGAAAGGGTAATTAAAAAACTTTATGGACATTTATTTGAATTTAAATTGGAGGAAGAACAAGTTAAAGAAATGATGATTGAGTGGGAGAAAATTTTTGGATATGGGATTGATTTAGAGAAATAGCAAAATTTGTGGCCTCAAATTTATAAAATGACAATGTCAATTGCATATAAAGAAAATTTGTATAAGATGTTTTATAGGTGGTATCTACCCCCGACGACAGTTGAGAGAATGTTTAAGAACAATTTGGATAAATGTTGGAAATGTCATCAGATACCTGGTTCATTACCATATGTGGTGGACATGCTTGGATGCAAAAAGATATTGGACTAAAATCCACACATGGTTGCAAATAATGATAAAACAACACATAGACTTTAAACCAAAGATATTTTTATTGGGAATTATACCTGTATATTTATATTATACATTAACTCAATACCTGTGCAGCAAAACAGAATCTTAAATAGGATAGTGTTACACAAGATATAAAGGACATTACATAGAAGCTCTTCACTTGTGCTTCCTGAACTTGTCTAATATTAAGGATGTAGGTGGGAGTTTATTTATGAACATGCCAATATGTTTGCCTCATTTTCTTTTAAATTTAGTCTTTATTTCCAAAGGGTCAATAAGCTCAGCTTAGAAAGTAACAAACTTGTCTATTATTGTGGTTCTTTAGGTGGTTTCTAAATGTCTATCCAATTTGCAACTTTGCAGATCTTCTTTATAAAACATTTGAAAACTGAGTGTTTAGGAAGTCTCCTTTTGTGCATGCTGTACTGAAAAAACTGCAAATACCAGTAAAATTCCAGTATTTATAGAACATTTCAGAGAAAAACAGAAAGCTTAGTGGGGGTCGGAGGAAAAGGTATGTGAAGATAGAGATGGCCATTTGAAGATTCAAAATACCTAGAAGCAAAAGGTGAGAAGTGTATGGGTTCAAAGGCCATGCTTCTTGGTAATGCCCTCCAAACTTTGAAAATGCTGCCCCCAGAGGTACATCTGTCCCCAACCCTCACTACATTTTGGATGGTCCTACCAATCATGCTATTTCCCTGAAACTTTGGCTTCTAGCGAGTTTTTAGATCAAATGACCATTTACTATTGTTGTATTTTATGTTTTTATGGGATTGATTATGTGTTGATTTTCTCCTTGTATCTTTTTGATGGGGCATATTTCAAATATAATAAAATAAAGTTAAATAACAATAAACACTGTCACCCACATATGAGAGAATAGCAAGCAATAGCAAGCTTACTTCATGGAATTGAGATCAGGCTTAGCCCTCAAAGGGCAAGTATAATATAACATTCAAAGCTTTTGTTTTGTGCTGCATAATTAGATGAGGACACCATTTGTCACTCCTTCCCAGGCAGACAAATCATTTGTTCCCAGTTTGATTTTTAGTATGACTTTGTTTTAATTAAACACAGCTATATATCTGTCAGTGTCACTAGCTTTCATTCCTTTTCTATTATGTTCTGTGACTAGCTGTACAATTAGCACAGCCCCCACTCCAAGGCTGTGTCTGTTCTCCACTTCTCTTCTCCCTATATACCAATGACTGCATCTCAAATGATCCGTCTGTTAAAATACTGTTGTATTTTTTTGCACATGATACAACAGTGATTGGTCTCATTCAAGATAATGATGAATCTGCATACAGAAGTTGTACAACTTGCCTTGTGTAACTGGAACAATCTGGAACTGAACACACTCAAAACCATAGAAATGGTGGTAGACTTTAGGAGAAACCCTCCCATACTACCATCTCTTACAATACAAGACAACCCAGTGTCAACAGTAGAGAGCTTCAAATTTCTAGGTTCTATCATATCACAAGACCTAAAATGGACACCAAACATCAAAAACATCATCAAAAAAGCACAACAAAGAATATTCTTTCTGTGCCAACTCAGAAAGTTCAAACTGCCCAAGGAGCTGCTGATACAGTTCTACTGAGGAATTATTGAGTCTGTCATCTGCATCTCTATAATTGTCTGCTTTGGTTCTGCAACCCAACAGGACAGACACAGACTTAAGAGGATAATTAGGATTGCAGAAAAAACTGTTACTACCAACCTGCTTTCCACTGAGGATCTATATACTGCACGAGTCAAAAAGAGGGCTGTGAAAATATTTACAAACCCCTCACATCCCAGACATAAACTGTTTCAACTCCTATCCTCAAAACAACGCTATAGACCACTGCACACCAGAACAACTAGACACAAGGATAGTTTTTTCCCGAATGTCATCACTCTTCTAAACAAATAATTTCCTCAACACTGTCCAACTATTTACACAGTCCGCATTACTATTGCTGTTAATCTTCTCATCACTCCTTATCATCCATCCCCTCCCACTTGTGACTATATGACGATAATATTGTCACTTTATATTGACTGTTTCCTTGTATGATTTGATTGCTTATTGTACCCTTTGACTATTAAGAGTTGTACCTTATGATTCTTGATGAATGTATCTTTTATTTTATTTTATTTTTATTTTTTTAAACAAAGTTTTTATTTTTTACAACAAACATACAAACAAAACATAAAATCCTCTTTCAATTGTATACATACAGTGTGTCAGTTGGTTGCAATCTTTTGTGCTATCCTTTTTTTACCATTACTCACAAGTTATATTAATTCTCCCCTAATCAATCTAGCT
Organism: Hydrophis major; assembly: GCA_033807585.1. Taxonomy (NCBI): domain Eukaryota; kingdom Metazoa; phylum Chordata; class Lepidosauria; order Squamata; family Elapidae; genus Hydrophis; species Hydrophis major. The sequence continues at coordinate 166,489,015 of CM066328.1, forward strand.
TGTACTTATGTAATATCAATTATTAAACATTTATTTGACTATTTTTCCATAATTTTACATGAGATATTATAATTTTTGTTATGATTTAATCTTATACATCCATCCAATGGTTATATATTTTATATTGTATTCCATATCAATCGGTTAACTTTTATTGTAAGGCTTACTAATCTATTTTTTTTACAATGTCTTTTTATCCAAACATTGATAAAATAAATCCCATATCATATAAAATTGTTTATCCTCTTGTTCTCCAATTTCAAATGTCAATTTACTCATTTCGGCACAGTCCATGATTTTCTTAATAATTTCCTCCTGCATAGGTATTTTTTCATTTTTCCAATTCTTAGCAAATACAATTCTAGCTACTGTTAAAACATTTACAATCAAATATTTCAATTCCTTACAATATGTTTCCACTATAGTTCCCAATAAAAATATCTCAGGTTTAAAGTCTATGTGTTGTTTTGTCATTTTTTCCAACCATGTGTGGATTAAAGTCCAATGTCTTTTTGCATCCAAGCATGTCCACCACATATGGTAATATGAACCAGATATCTGATGACATTTCCAACATTTATCCAATTTATTCTTGAACATCCTTGCAATTCTCGTCAGAGGTAAGTGCCACCTGTAAAACATCTTACACAAATTTTCTTTATATGCAGTTGACATTGTCATTTTATAATTTTGAGGCCACAATTTTTGCCATTTATCTAAGTCAATCCCATATCTAAAATTTCCCCCCACGCAATCATTGTTTCTTTTACTTGTTCTTCCTCTAATTTAAACTCTAGCAAATATCCAGAAAGTGTTTTGATTACTTTTTCATCAGTACTTGTCAGAATTTTATCGAAATCAGTCAACTTATCATAGATACCTTCTATTTTAACATCTTTGTCAAATCTAGATTGTATTTGTAAATATGAAAATCAATTTATTTTTACACCTTGTTTTTCCAGCGCTTGCATAGATTTAATTTCACCCTTTTCATTCAATATCTCACCATATTTAACTGTTTGTTCCTTTTTATATATTATTGGATAGGAAAAAGCTTCAATAGTAGATAACCATAGTGGAATTTTTTAATAATATATCTTTTTTATCTTCTCCCAGTTTAGAAACAATGCTTCTTGAATATAATGTCTTCTAAAATACCTCTGCATTTTAGTTCCCTTATACCAGAGGAAGGCATGCCACCCTAGCAGCAAGTCACGTCCTTCTAAATTCAAAAGTCTAGTATTCCTTAGTGTTATCCACTCCTTTACCCACATCAGACTCATCGCTTGGTAGTATAATTCCCAATTAAGCAGAGCAAATTCCCTTCTTATTCTTACATCTTGTAGCAATTTAAGTTTTATTCTCACTTTCTTTCCCTGCCAAATGTATTTTAGCACTATTTTGTTTAAATCTTTAAAATATTCTTTCCCTAATCTGATTGGAATAGTCTGGAATTAGTAGATGAGTAGATGAGTAGATTCTAGGCAATACATTCATCTTAATTGTAGATATTCTCCCAATCAGTGATAATTGTGAATTTTCCCATTTTATCAAGTCTGTCGCAATCTGTTCTTTAAGTTTGAGATATCCTCCTTAAGTGTGCTACATCTTGGTGTTATGTGTATCCCTAAATACTTAACCTTATTTGATCCCCAAAATTTCTTCCAATTCTTTCTTATGTCTTACTAACATGTTCTTTGCTAAAATCTTTGTTTTGTCTTTATTTATTTTCAAACCTGCTACTTTCCCATACTCTTTTATCTTTTCTATCAGTTTAGATGCTGACTCCAATGGATCCTCTAATATAAATACCATGTCATCTGCAAAAGCTTATAATTTATACTCTTCTTTTTTAATTTTCATTCCTTTTATTTCTTTTTTTTTCTCTGATGTTCCTATTCAGCACTTCCAGTGTTAACACAAACAAAAGAGGTGACAATGGACAGCCTTGTCTAGTCCCTTTTCTTATAACAATAACGTCTGTTAACTCTCCATTTATCATAACCTTTGCAGTTTGTTTATGGTATATCATTTCTATGGCTTGAGTAAAATTTTTACCAAAGCCCATTTGGTCCAATTGTAACAGCATAAAATGCCAATTCACATTATCAAAAGCTTTTTGTGCATCTAAAAACATCAGAGCCATTTGTTTTTTGGGATGTGCCTCATAGTATTTCAGTGTATCTAAAATTATTCTCATATTATCTTTAATCTGTCTCTTCAGCAGAAATCCATTTTGATCAGGGTGAATAAAATTGTTTAAGTATCTTTTCAGTCTTTCTGCCAGAATTGAAGCAAAAATTTTATAGTCCGAATTTAATAGTCATATTGCTCTGTAGTTTTTAACTTGCTATGGGTCTGTGTCCTCCTTCGGTACAAGTTCAAGATATGCTTCTGACCATGTTTTGGGTATTCTCTTCTTTGTCATAACTTCATTCATAACTTCTAATAAGTGAAGATTCAATGTTTCCTGGAATATCTTATAAAATTCCACTGGCAAACCGTCCCGACCTGGTGCTTTCCCAATGTTTTGCTTTTTTAAAGCTTCTGTTAATTCCATCATTGTTATGTTTCTTTCTAACATTATTTCAATATCTTTGGGTATCTGAGGCAAATTTGCTTCCAGTAAGTATTGTCTTTCTTCCTGAACATTCTCTTGATGGTACACTTTTCCATAATAATCTTGAATAATTTTTTTCTTCTCTGCATTTCCATAGCATACATGTCCTTGTACATTTATCAATTGATTTATCCTTCTCGAGTCTCTTTCTTTTCTCAGTTTATATGCTAGCCATCTGCCTGGTTTGTTTGCATCTTCAAAATAGTTCTGCTTAGCATTTTTAATTTTTTGTGCTATTTCTTCTTTTTCCATTAGCCTCATGTTATGTTTACTTATGTCCATTTTAATTTTAATGTCCTTTTTTGTAGAAATTTCTTTTTCCAACTTCTTGTAGTCATCTTCCAATATTTTAAAGTTTTTTTTCCTGTTTTATATTTCTTTTCCTTGTATAGTCCATTATCAAGCCGCTTGTATAAGCCTTCATTGTGTCCTAGAGGTTCTGTAATGATGTTTCCCCTTTTGTATTTTCTTTAAAGAAAAAAAAAGTCAATTCTCTCTCAATTTTCTATTTAAAGTCTTTTTCCTTTCATATCATCTTATTTAAAGTCCATCTAGATCTCCTTTTTTGTCCTTTCCATGCAAGTATTATTGGATTGTCATCTGCCCAGGTACTTGCTTCTATGTCAATGTCTTGTATGTTGGAAAGCAATTCTGTTGACATCCATATCATATCTATTCGAGACCATGATGAAGAATTTTGGCAATGTCTTTGCTGTTTTTTGTGTTTTATAGTTCAATTTGTCATTTATTATTCCATTAAAATCTCTCATCAGACAGATATTAGCATACTCAAGTTCAATTATTTTCTTATGTAATTTCCTGTAAAATTTTTCTTGATTATCATTTGGAGCATAAATTGCTGTTAAAAGTATCTTTAGATTATTGTCTGTTATCTCCACCATCAAAATCCTTCTATCATCATCTGTATATATTTGTTCCACAGGGATTGTATCTCTGATGTATAACACCACTCCTCTCTTTTTACATTGTGTCAACGCTGTAAATAATTTCCCTAATTTTTTGTTGTTTCAATATATAATCATGTTGTTTTTTAATATATACTTCTTGTCGGCAGATTATGTCAAATTTTAATTTCTCTAATTTATGAAATAGTTTTCTTCTTTTAATAGCTGAATTAAGTCCATTTATATTAATTGTAATTTATCTCATCCATGTTAGACTTTATAAGAAGGATTTGTTGCTCTAGTAGATCTTGGTTCTCATTGTTCTCTAGGTGCACCACCAATGCTCCTTCTTCTTTTTCAATTACTGCTATACATTCCTCTTGAAATTCCGTTCCTCTGAATTATTTCACATAGAATAACTCAGCTTTTTCAACTGTATCAATTCTATGTCTTTGTTCCTGCTAGGTAAACATGAGACCTTCTGCTATCAGCCATCTGTAATTTATTCCTCTCTTAAGTAACTCTTTGGTCAAGAATAAATATTCTCTTCTTATTGCTCTCACTCTCCTTGGTACCTGTTTCAGTACCACTATTTATATTTCTTTATCTTTGTACTTTAGTGTTTTTTTTCTTGCTGCTTGCAGTATTTGTGATTTAATTATTTTCTTAGTAAATCTGACATGAACTTCTCTTGGCAGCTTATTTCTCATCATATATCACGAAAAACCTTGTCCATTCCATCCATCACCTTCTCTTTAGTTACCTCTAATGCTTCTGCCAGGATTTCTGTTATCACTTCAGCAAGGTTGTCACCCTTTTCTTCTTCTATATTTTGAAATTTAAGATAAAATTCTGATCTATCAATTTCCCATTCAATAATTGCAGAGATATGCCCTTGTCTCTTTCCACTCCACTCAATTAGGTATCCATATCTCCAATCTTCTTATGTCTTTGTACATCTTGTTCTTCAATTTTCTTGATTCTGTCCTCATGTTGCATCATCATCTGTTGAATATTTTCAATTTTCTCATCTGTCTTTTCAGTTCTTTGCTCAATATTCTCTGTTCTCTTTTCAATATTATCTGTTTTTACTTGTATCTTTTGAATACCTTGCATAATCATCTGCAGTGTCACTTCTTTCTCCTTCTCTTGTTGTAACATCACCTGTATTGATCGTTGTCCTCCAGATGGTGAGGAGGAAGAAGTCAGGATTGAAGAAGCTGAGCCTGGTATCTTTCTGCTCATCTTGGAGCACTTAATAGAAAAATTGAGAAGAAAAAGCAAGAGCAGCCAACTGCCACTCCAGTAAAAAAAATTAAAGCAAAAAATAAAAATAAAAAAGCGAAGGGAAAAAATCTTCAGGCACTTGAATACCTTAATCCAATTGGTTCCAATTATGTAGAAAAAAGAAAAGAAAAAAGAAAAACATGTAAAATGTAAAATGGAGAAAGAATGAAAAAAAAAAAAGGAAACATTTTAAAAAGACAGAGATCTGTATATTCTCCTTGCTAAAAAAGTAGAATAAAGGGAGGAGGGGGAAAAAGTAGTCTTATTCCTGAATCAAAGGACTCAAGTCCAAATATAAAAATCCAACTGGGGGGGGGGAGTAGAAAAAAAAAAGGGGAGAGAGAAAATGCAATTCTGTTCGTAAGCAAAGCACTACCACTATATGTTTGAGGCTCTTTACTAAATCAAAAAACAAAATTTCCAGTTCTCTTTTCAAGGTCACTTCAATCTTCTTTCTTTAATTTCAAATCCAGACTCCAGCTATCAATAGTTCCACAGAAGAGCACCTGCATTAAACAATCTACATGTTCTTCCCACTATCTTTTCAATGGAAGGCACAGAGTCCTTGAATGTAACACCAAATGTATCAACAAGAAAGAAAGAAAGGAAAACAATGTATCCAAGCCTCCAGGTGGCAGCACTACTTATTTCCTTTTCCTTTCCCTTCCCCTCTAATATTAAAACCAGGAATAAAAAAAATAAAAAGAGTCTAGAATTATTAAAGAGAAAAAACAAGAGATAAAAAGACTTTTCCAAAAAGTTATTTTGAAAGGAAAAAAATAAAATTAAAAAGGAAAGACCAGTCCAATTTAAAAATTGAAAAGTTTTTACAAAAATCCAAAGTTCCAATAAAAAGAAGAAAAAAAAAAACCCTTCAGGTTTAATTTGTGCTTAATCTCGCCGCTTGAGCACTTTTATCTTCACTTTTAAATTTAATTTTGAGTCTTTTAGGGTGTTCTCTCCAGAAAAAAATAAGTAGAAAATTATCTCACCAAACTGACACACTTTCTTTCCAGCTTTCTTCCGTTCCAGAGCTGTCCCAGATTCAGCAGCTTTAATGGCTGCCTCTCCACCACAGAAAAAAAGGGCTTCTCCTGGATCTACCAGGCACTTTGCGATGTCCCTGGGATCAACAGGATGTGCCCTTCTCAGTCACAATCTCTAAGGGATGATTTAGGTCCATTGGGACTGTCCTGCAATGGAGATATCAGCAGTGATCTTAAAGCTTAAAGATCGCTTGCTGTACCGCCATGATGCCAGCTCCACCCTCCAAGATTCAAATGTATCTTTTCTTTTATGTACACTGAGAGCATTTACCAAAACAAATTCCTTATGTGTCCAATCACACTTGGCCAATAAATAATTCTATTCTATTCTAGCTTTAGATAAAAGAATAGGTGCAAAGTAAAAGTTTGGGATCTCACCTGCAGTGAGATCATGAGGTGAGTTTTATGCTTAAAGAATATAATTAAGGTGCCTGAAGACCTTGCAGGGAATAAAACTGGACAAAATATTTGTATAGCAATAACCAAATCAACAGAGTGATGAAAGGTCAAGGAAACACATTCAAGATCCTTGACATGTGCTGATTCTTATAACATTTTAAGTATTACATGCTTAGCAATATTTGAGGCAACAAAGGTGCAATATACTGGATGCTGCTACTGTGGTGAGAGAAGAATTTTGGTCCTAGCATGTTTCACCCAGGAGACATGATCTGTCAAAACACTGAATGTGGAAGTATCCTACAATATTTTTAATTCTTCAATGATGCAATGTATGCATGATGCAACAATAGGCATATCAGTTACTGTTTGTATGTACCCATTTATATATTATGTGTAACTCCCTATTTTGTTAAGTAAAATAAATACTGTTTTATTTCACTTTCTGGTTTAGGGTGTTCATTCAGTATACTTTAAGCTATGGGATAGTAATTAAAGGGGGGGGGGGTGTCACTAACCAGAACAGGTCAATCATGTTCCATCATCAATATCTTTTCTGAGTGAGCATAGAAGCATAGAGAAATAAATGATATAAAAAATAAGTAAATCAGGCTGAGATAGATAGATAGATAGATAGATAGATAGATAGATAGATAGATAGATAGATAGATAGATAGATAGATAGATATGCAAAAGCATACACGATATCACAAATATTTAATTAACAGAAGCCATAATAGTTTAAATACTAATCTATCACTTTCCATCTTCAAGCAGAAGTGAATGATCAGAAATCAATAAGATAATCCTATGCATTCTCTCTACATGATTAATCGGTAATTTCTTTAGTACATATTAATCTTCAAAACATTGGATCACTTCTATGAGATTTAGTGAAATCAATTTTTGTCACTCCTAGTGTATAAATAGTGGATTGAATACTCACATGCAACCTATTACATGAAACTTAATAGGTAACATGTAACATAAAAGCTAATTCTCACCACTATCACATGAAACTTTCAGCCTTAGCCACTTCGGGGTTGGGTATGATACAGGGAAGCTGAATAAGATTCCTTAAAGTTGGACAGAAACATTATTTGTGACTAGAGTTGAATTAGAGTTGATTCTTACCTGTATCACAATGCCACTTGCTACTAATACATCTTCCATTATTACATATAAAATGAATCAGTGGATCACAGGTTGGGAATTCTAAACAGAAAAGAGAGGATAATTTATTATCATATTTACTACAACACACGGGTATCTGGTGCTTCATAAATTTTCAAAAACAATTGTTATTACGTTGCTGGCTGTGTCAACTAGATATGTTATCTGAAATAGAAAAAAGGTGTTTGTATGAATATAACATAATGTGTACATGAATATAACATAAGAGCGTCCTCAGCTTATGACTGTAACTGGAATCAGAAATCTGGTTGTAAGTCATTAGGACATAAGTCTAGGCACCTACATGGTTGAAGTGATTTTAAAACTTTTTTTTTTTGTAATGGTTGTTAAATAAATGGAGTAGTTGTTAAGCAAATATAGTGGTTGTAAGTGCAAATCCATTGATCTGAATTGTCATTTTTTGCTGGAAACTGGTAAAAAACATTGCAAATTACAGTCACATGACTACAGAATGCAACAACTGATCAGAAACCATGGAGGAATGTCTGATTATTTGCAATGACTTAGGGGTGGTGGTTATGGATTGTAAAGCACCCATTCCATGGCCATTGTAAATGCACATGGTCGTTAAATGACTAGTCATAAGTCAAGAACTACTTGTATGTTTTTAAAAAAATGAGTACAGTATTTTGCTAAAGCATTAAGCACAAATGCTTCTGGTAGGAATTGCCTTTCTTAGTTTACTAAAAGTATACAGAAGTTTACAACATAAAAATATCACAGGAATTGTAATTGCTTCACAGCCTGTAGTGATTTCGTGCCCCTGTGGGGCAATGTTGTGATTCTCAAGGAATGTTTTACAGCTATCGCCACAATAATAACTTGATGTTCATGCTGAACATCTGTGATCATATGCATTAAAAACAAATTAAATATAGTATTAAGAAGGAAAATAAGAACAGAAATAGCATCAAAATAAAGAAGTCATGTCACCACTGTTGGACCATGATGCTTTTATGTTAAGTTCAGAATGAAAGTAGAAGCAAGAAAGATTTACAAAGTCACTGTGGGGGGTGGGGGTGGAGGAGGAGGCTTTACTATGGTGTGTTTTTGCCATGAGAATACTAACCTACAATTATCTAGCAGTATGCTAGTGCAGAGTTCAGATTTAGCTGATTTGGAGTGAACAGAGAATCCTTATAACACTACTTGACAGAAATGTTTAAAGAAGTTGTGTAGATTCAACTAGTTCATAATCCTGGGAAATTACATTACTTAATATAACCTAGACTACTGCTACTTGTGTGCTCATGTACAGTCCAGTCTAATCTTTGAGATTTCTGCACCATGCTAACTGATAATAAACAGTTTTTAAATTATGTAAGAATCAAACTTATTTCTTTTTACTTGTTTATACACTGAGAAGTATAGACTAAAAAAACCAACTGTAATGTAATCACTAAGGACAGTCACCTATAGATATGCAACATGTCCTGAGGTCTCAAGGGGACAGAAAATACTTCCTATGGTATATGCCAAAATCACCTTCGATTCTGCATTGTTATCAATGTTTTTATTTAATAAAAATAAATCCATATATATGAAACCGCCAGCTTCCATCATATCTTTTATTCCCAAGATTATTTCTGAGCCTCATATAAGACCTACAAATATTGTTAGAAAATAAAAGGGTGAGTAGCTGCCCATTCCCTAGACAGAGATAAGAAAAGAAAGCTAAAGTCTTTAGGAAATGAGGGTTAGAGTGAGGTATGGTAAATGAAACAAACAAAATGTTAAAAAAAGTAATATTCATGTAATTACTTCCCAAACACATCTAAATTATGTTAACGTAACCAAAATATCTTTACAATCCCCAAGGCATGTCACAACTTTTTTTTTTTTTTAACAAACTTTATTCAGTTTTCACATTAAAAACAAAAATCTCTTTTTGGTGGACAACATATTTCCGGTCATCATCTTTACATACAAATATGACAGAAATTATACATTGATATATGCATACTTAATTCTATTAGTACCTTTTCCATTCCAAATTTTCAGTAGGGAGAGAAACAAACACATTAATTCTAGCCTCTTTCCTTAATTTCAATCAATTTTGTTTCATTTCAATTATTTCAAATATAATCCTTTAGTATTTGTTTTTAAACATAAACAATATGTATTTACCTAATAAATACTAATAAGGTTTAATTCTAAATTCTTTCATGAATCCCAATCTAAAATTTTTTTAATTTCATTTCGATTATTTCAAATATAATCCTTAATATTTATTTTAAAAATACAAATAAACAATATATATTTGCCTAATAGTGGTAATAATGAAGTTACCAATGTCTCTCCTTGCTTCTAATAATCTATATTAAACTTATTAATTTAGCTGGTTCTTTAGTCTATCACATTCCCTTTCCATTACACACATTTAATAAGTTCTAAATTGATACAGATCTTAACACACCCACACAAAAAGAAAAAAGAAGTATGTTTCCCCTCTTTTACTATTTTGAGTGTGACACCTTAATGATTAGAATATATCTTTATTCCCTCATCTTAATTCCCAATAAACCATTAGTCATTACATCTTCTCAATTGGATTCCACAGCATATTTCCCCCCCCCTTTAATAAGAGTTATCAATATCTATATTACCCTATTTTCTAAACATTTTTAATTGCAGAAATATTCTTATTACCCCTTGTCACCCTGCAGAATCCCCCTTTTAATTCATCAACCATTATCTCTGAAAAGGCAATTTCTTTTCAACATTTTACTAGTTCTGTGGTTCTTTCTGTCACATGCCTGTTTCTTACTGCTTCTCCGGTGCATTGTCCAGAGAACGAACCTGAGTCTCCTCCCGCTCTCTTCCCCATGTCTTTTCTCATTCTTTCTACATTTCCTGACTTCACAAGTATTCCTTCTTTTAATTGTAAAGAAACAATTTCCTTTCAACATTTTACTAGTCTTACTGTTTCTCCTCCCTCTTTTTTCCCCATGACTTTTCTCATTCCAATTTATCTCCTTCTTAATATCTTCCCTTCCCCTTTTCTGCTGAATTGTCCTGCCTTTTCTAACTTCACAATTATTCCCTCTTTTAATTGCTTTCTTAAAATTCAACTTTTTAACCTTCCTTCTTTCCCCACTTCTTTGTAACATTCTTTGTGTTAATTGTCCATTCAAAATGTCTTCTCCTTGAGTCAATTCCTGCTCTTCTGAGAATCTTTCTTCTTGTTCTTCAATTGACATTTCCATTTTTTCTAGCACAGAGCAAAGTGATTCGCCTCTTTCCTGTAATAATTCTCTCATATTTTTAAGTTCCATTTTTAAGTCTCAAAGAGATATCATCATTCTTATATTTTAAAATCCTCAAAGTCCACACAAAAAAAAACCACACACACAAAAAAAACACTTTTACTTTCCTTCTTTCTTCTTTCAATTTTTTAAAGTTCTCAGCTATTCCAGTTCAGGGTTCATACCAAAAACATCAGTCAGTCCCACAAACAATCTTTCCTTCCTTGCTTTTTCCTTTATTCTGGTTCTGCTTTCACTTTCTAAAATTCTTACTTTGTTTCAATATTTCTGTAATTTTATACCAGTTCATTCAAAAACAAAATGCTTTCCTTTTTATTTGAACTAAATTTTTATCAAAAGTTGATACTCTCCATTATACGAAGTCTTCACATTTTTCCCCCTATATTTTTATTTAAGGTTTTTCGAACCTCAATATTCCAAGACAACCCAGTCTCCAATTTATAAACTTTATTATTATTATTCTTTGGCAATATTAAGTCCAGCTTTAATTTTATACTTGATTATTCCCAAATTATTTTAGTCCAATTTCATTAAATCTTTAATTCCAGCTTCTTCCATTCCTGGTTCAAAGCCCCATTTAGCTATCAAAAATATTTTCCTTTTTTTTTCTCTTTCCCTTTGTAATTTCGCAGCTCACTTTTCTTTTCTTAAAAATTCCATATTACCTTAATCCTGGGGTACTTTTATTTGGTTATACTGCCCAGTTGTCCCGGTTCAGGTGTTATCCACCTCTTTCTTCCCTCCTGCACAAATCTTAGTCAAGCTGAGTCATCCTCTTCGGGATGGCCATTTTAGACCATCGCTGCAGTCGTCTTCGGGAGGAAAAAAAAGCCAAGCCCGGGGGGGGAGATGCGGCTCCCCACAGACAGGCTTGCTGCTTCCTCTTACTCCGCTGCCCCTCTACCAGAAACACGGTCACTTCAGCTGCCTGGGCGACCCAAGCACCCTTGGAAGAGATCTGTCGTGCGGCCACGTGGACATCTCCATCTCCTTTCATCAGATGCTACCATCTGGATGTCTTTGCCTCGGCAACTGCAGCCTTCGGCAGACGGGTGCTTCAACGAGTGGTTCAACAGTCAGTGTGATGAGCCGGACGAGGACCCATCCATGGACATGCAGGCTTTGGTATGTCTCATCCTGGGCTCTCAATGCAGCATGGAGGAGAATGGGGAAGTTACCCTGAACGCCCTTTCTATCTATGCTGTGAGAGAGCCCAGCCCCTTCCTTGATTCATCCGGAGAGGGTAAGTCATATTTCTGTATCCATTTGTACTTTCACAGACACCTTTCAGTCTGTCAAGTATCTTTGCCAAAGCTGGGGTCTCTTCCGGGGGCTGGCTTTTATATCTTAGTACAGGCTCAGCTAAATGATGTCATAGGAAGGAGTCAACCCATCCTGGGCTCTCTCGCAGCATAGATAGAAAGGGCGTTCAGGGTAACTTCTACCAACACCTACTCTCAGGCAGCCATCCTGTCTTCCCCCCTCTCTCCTCCCCACCAGCTCTCTCTGTTTTTGTTTATTGTAAAAAAAAAAAAAAAAAAAAAACTATAGTAATTCTGTTCTCTATGTGGAAGCCAGAAGCATTCTTGAAAAAAGTATACAATCCTTGAGCTTGATACTTTGCTTTGGAACATGCTGGTCTGCTATTAGCTGTTTAATTAAAGTGTCTTTAAGGAGTCCTTGGTGCTTTCTCAATTTGGTTGCTTTCTTTAAGAGGTTTCATTACCCAAAGTAGATTACATCATCAGTGCTAGTGTTATAAAGACCCCTCATTTCAGTCTTGAGCTACAAATATTGCCCTTTGAAGTAAGTTTAAAATATTCTGTGGACAATATAGATCGATAAGTCCCAAAGGAAATACTTCAGCAACCAGGGAAAGAAAGCTAGGCTACATTGTGTGTAATAGGAGAGAAAAATAAGGAAGACTAGAAAAGAAAGAAACACGAGAGAGGAAAGGATTAATATATTCCAACAGCTGACCATGTAAAACAATATTATCACTTCTGACATGTTTCATTTTAAAAAATGTCAGAAGCAGAGATCACTTATGCATCAATAGCATTTAGATCTTTTTGTTCTATTAATAAAACAGGGCTAATTTGATAATGCATTATGTATGTGATAATGGTATGGTTCCCTAACACCTCCAGAATGTGAAGAAGCAGACAGAGAAGGAAGCAGCATGAGTATTAATGGAATATCAGCTTTGCAAACTGCACTGGCTGCCACTTTGCTTCTGGCTGCAATTCAAGGTGATGGTTATTGTTACCTATAAATCTACATGTGGCATAGGCTCACTTTACTTGAGTTTCTCATTTCTCCCATAGCATTTGCCTGGCCAATTTGCTCCTGCAAGGTTGGGCTGCACCAGGTTCCTTTGATAGAACAATATTATCTACAGGGACCCCAGAGATGTGCTGTTGTTTAGAAGACAGGTCTTCACCCAGGCCTTTAGCAAGATTGCTATTGTCTTGCTATTGTTTAATGTTTTATTGACTTTATTGTAATTTATGTGATTGCTGTAAGCCACCCAGAATTGTTAAGAGTTGGGTGGGAGACAAGTGTAATAAAATTACATGAAGCAATAGCACTTAGACTTATATACTGCTTCACAGTGCTTTACATCCCTCTCTAAGTGGTTTACAGAGTTAGCATATTGCCCTCAACAATCTGAGTCCTCATTTTACCCACCTCGGAAGGATGGAAGGCTGAGTCAACCTTGAGCCTGGTGAGATTCAATCTGCCAGTCAGCTGAAGTAGCCTGCAGTACTGCACTCTGACCACTGAGCCACCGTGGCTCAGTATGTATGTGGGTGTATATGTACACACACACACACCACACACACACAGAGAGAGAGAGAGAGAGAGAGTACATATAGTATACTTATACTATATATACTGTATATATACATATGTGTGAGAGAGAGACAGAGAGAATGCTCAGCTTTTAACAGAAAGACCCCCAAAATGATGGTGCATCAAAACAATTACATGATTTTCAAAATGTATAAAAACATGTGGCTTAACTGCTATTTTTCACAAGATTTGATGCAATATAGGTGATAAAAAACATAATATCAACTTGAAAAGTGTTCCGAACTAGCAGGCTCGTAATCCTGCACTTCTGATTGGTCTGTGAACAGTGGGTCGTGATTGGTCATTTAGAGTTGATCTGATTGTCTGGTAAATGGGCTGCCGTGATTGGTCGCTCCAAGTGCGGCAAGCTCAAATCTCTGTCATTGGACGCTTTAGCAGCTGCCAGCTCTATAAAAAGAGCTGCTGCTGCTAGGCTTTTCACCTCCGATCTGAAGTCACTATTAAAGAGTTGAAGTTACTATCCGAGGCCTCGTCTCCATTATTGCGCCCATCTTCCCAGACTTAACACTGGCGACGAAGGTGGGATGCGGAGACAATAGAGCTGACTAAGCACTCGCAGATTATTCGGAGCACGTGGCTGAAGACGCACAGAGAACGGCAGAATGGCCAGCAGTGCTATACCACCTGCTCCATTTGACCCAGCTAATGAAGACTGGGACTCATAGATGGACAGGTTCCAATTGTTCCTGGAATCTAACAATTTGAAGGATGCCACATTGAGCAAAAAAAGGGCAGTTTTCCTAACGCATTGCGGACCCGCCGTTTTTAGAATGGCAAAGGCGCTTGCCAAACCAGCTGAAATCAAAACAATGGACTGGGATACCCTGGCTCCCATCCTGCACACCCATTACGCCCCAGCAGTTCCAACCCTCATCAGAAGACATGAATTCTACCAGACGGACCAACGTGAAGGTGAGAACATCAGGGACTTTGTAGCTGACCTATGGAATTTGGGCGGATTATGTGGTTTTGTAAACCTTGAAGAAGCCATGAGAGATCGAATTGTCCTTGGTCTAAGGGACCCCACCGTTCAAAGCAAAATTATGGCAAAAGGAGACATCACCCTCACAGATGCCATAGCCGATGCCACTGCAGCAGAAGCTACTCGCAAATCAGCAGCACGAATGCGCCGAGCAAATGGGGCTTGCCGTCAACCACTCAGTGACCCAGCTACCACCTCAGAGAAATACACATCATCCATCCACCATGAGGACATCAATTCTACATCAGATAGTGAGGAGGAAGAAGTCAACAGACTCAGGTCAGAGCGCGAACAGCGAGACCAGCGGGGTCGTAAATCCAATTTCCAATGCGCAGGATGCGGGGGAAACCACCCATGATCAGAATGCAAGTTCCTAGACGCCATCTGTCGTTCCTGTGAGAAAAGGGGGCACATTGCTAAAGTGTGCCGGAACAAAAGAGGATCCAGCCCCAAGAGAAAGGAGACTAACTTCTGACAAGCAGCAGGCACTCCACCAACAAATCGGGACTGTCCAAACAACCAATGGAGCCAGTACAACAGGAACTGGATGTTCACTGGTGCAACCAGACGGGAAGAGGCACATCAGACCATCACTATCGGCCACGCTTCATCCTTAGATGCAAAAAAAATCTGGGTAAAGGTCACCATTGAAAATCGTCCATGCATCATGGAAGTGGACTCCAGATCTTCCTTATCCATGGTCTCCTGGAAAACCCTCAAGCAGCTGATTCCTGACATCCGCCGCCAAGACCTCAGCACCCAGAGGCTCATATTAAAAGACTACCAGGGCAATCGAATCCCAGTTGCTGGGTCCAGTCACGTCCAGGTCTCCTTTAAGGACCACACCGCTATACTACCGCTCACCATCATTGACAGAGACCGGCCCAGCTTATTGGGTCTGCAGTGGTTCGCGCCATTAGGAATTGGAATGACAGGCATCAACCAGACTGTAGACGTAGACTGGGAGGCGGCCCTCATCCAGGACTTTCAGGAAGTCTTCACTGAGGAATTAGGCAGGTACAAGGGGTCCTCCATCTCGTTCAATCTATGCCCTGATATCGCACCCAATCGCCTAAAGCCTCGCCGTGTTCCTTTTGCTCTCAAACCTAAAATTGATGAGCAATTGGACAAATTAATAGCACAAGGCGTGTTAGAACCCATCGACCACGCTCGCTGGGAGACCCCCATTGTAACCCCCATAAAACCTGATGGATCCTTGAGAATCTGTGGGGATTACAAGGTCACCCTCAACTATGCGTTACAGCAGAGCACCTATCCAGTACCCATGGTCCAACATCTCCTTCACTCACTGGGGGCAGAAAAGTATTCACAAAGCTTGACCTGGCCCAAGTTTATCAACAGTTGCCAGTAGACACAGATACTGCAGAAGCCCAAACTATAGTTACACACAGAGGTGCCTTCAAATGTAACAGACTCCAGTTTGGGGTAAGCATAGCACCTGGCATTTTTCAAAGCCTGATGGAAAGGTTGTTACAGGGTATAAAAGGGGTTGTGCCCTATTTTGATGATGTATTGATAGCTGCCCCTACAAGAAGTCAGTTAGAAAAATGCCTGAGAACTGTCCTCCAAAGGTTCAAAGACGCAGGCCTCAAGGTTAAGAAGGAAAAGTGCCAGTTATGCACTGAGAGGGTTGAATTTCTGGGTTACCTTCTTGACAAACAAGGAATTCACCCTACTGAAAAGAAATTGGCTGCCATCAAAAATGCCCCAAGAGCAAAGAACAAAACAGACCTCCAAGCCTTCCTGGGACTCATTAACTTTTATAACATCTTCCTACGCCAGAAGGCAACTGTTGCTGAACCCCTACATAGGCTTCTCGACAAGAAGGTTTCCTGGTTTTGGGCACGTCGGGAGGAGCAGGCTTTCCAACAAGTAAAAGACCTTTTAACTTCGGATGCAGTACTCATCCAATATAATGAGACACTTCCATTAACTGTGTCTTGTGATGCCTCGCCCTTTGGAGTAGGTGCCATCCTGAGCCACATCCTACCCAATGGTATAGAGGCGCCTATTGCATTCTTTTCAAGAACTTTGTCTAAAACAGAGAGAAATTATAGTCATCTTGATAAAGAAGCCCTCGCTATTGTATCTGCAATAAAAAGGTTCCACGAGTACGTGTATGGAAGATCCTTTTCCATCATCACAGATCATAAAACATTACTTGGCATCTTGGCAGGTGACAAACCAACCCCACACATCCTATCCCCTAGAGTTCTTAGCCGCCTATGACTACCAATTGAGACACCGACCAGGGAAAGCCATTCCCCATGCAGACACTTTGAGCCGTTCTCCACTGCCAGAACTTCTCAATGACCCAGCTCCCACACTCTCAGCACTACAAATTGAGACGCTTCCATCGCCTCCACTAACAGTACTAGACATAACATGGAAAACAAAAAAGGACTCTTGTTTGGCACAGGTTCTCAGCTGGGTGGAGAGGGGATGGCCAGAAATCGAACCAAATGACATCTTTAAACCCTTCAAGAACAGACAAACAGAACTTTTCTCTCAAAAAGGGTGCATGTTATGGGGAGACCGAGTGGTCATACCAGAGAAGTTTCAAAAGAAAGTTCTACACTTGTTACACGATGGACACCTGGGCATCGTTCGAATGAAAGCATTGGCAAGGAGCTGCACCTGGTGGCCAGGTATGGACAAACAAATTGAAGCCTGGGTTGCCTCTTGTAGCAAATGCCAAGAAACACGCTCGTCCCCACCAAAAGCACCACCAGCTGAATGGGAAATGCCCAGGGGTCCTTGGTCCCGCATCCACATTGATTTTGCGGGACCTACAAAAGGACATACTTTCCTGATAACAGTGGACGCCTACTCTAACTGGCTCGAGGTCAACAAAATGAAGACCACCACTATAGATGCGGTCATCAAGAAGCTAAACAGACTTTTTGCAATGCACGGGTTACCAGATGTCTTGGTTTCTGACAACGGGCCCCAATTTACCGCCTTGGCTTTTGAACAGTACCTTGAAGACTGGGGGATATGGCACGCCCTGACTTCACTCGCCCACCCGGCGGCCAATGGCAGGGCTGAAGGAATGGTTCAGTTCACTAAAAAGACATTACAGAAAATGGAACAAGGGAACATCCACAACAAAGTCACCAGGATGCTCCTTCTCCAGCATATTACACCAAACAGTACCACAAACAAAAGCTCAGCTGAACTCCTGATGGGCAGGAAACTCTAGATCGCATCTAGACCGCCTATACCCAGCATACACCCTGGAAAAACCCCTGGGTTCCAGCAGTAAACACTGCTCCTTTAAGGTAGGAGACCCTGTATTTGCAAAGAACTTTTCAGGAGACCCCTTGTGGATCCCTGCCAAAATAACGCAAATCACAGGCCCCCGTTCCTACCGACTAGAAACCACAGATGGAAGATTGTGGAAATGCCACATAGACCAGCTACGTTCTAGGCTGCCCACAACTCCCATCACTAACCCCGACCTCGAAACCAGAGGGGGAAGGGAAACACGGGGTTTTGAAATTGAACCAACATCTGGCACAGGAAGCATAACCCCACAACCAGCACAGCAAAGCCCACTATATGCACAGATGGAGGAGGAACCTTGGCAGATGGTCGTATCTCCAGGAGCTAGCAGCCAAACAGGGTCCGCGATTCCAGAGAACCCCGAGGACAGCAACAATGGAAGCGTTGCAGGTATCCCTGAATCACCTCCTAGGAGACCCAGCGTAGAAGCCGGGTCGCCATGCCAGACAGTTCCAGTAAACAGTCCGTCAGAACCAGAAACTGAGCAAAGACATTTTGAACAACGCAAATCAGGTAGACAAGTACGAAGACCTGCCTACCTGCGAGAATGCATCACCCCACTCCTTAGATGGAACCTTGAGGGAAGGGATGTTCTGAACTAGCAGGCTCGTAATCCTGCACTTCTGATTGGTCCGTGAACAGCGGGTCGTGATTGGTCATTTAGAGCTGATCCGATTGGCTGGTAAACGGGCTGCCGCGATTGGTCACTCCAACCACGGCAAGCTCAAATCTCTGTCATTGGACACTTTAGCAGCAGCCAGCTCTATAAAAGGAGCTGCTGCTGCTAGGCTTTTCACCTCTGATCTGAAGTCACTATTAAAGAGTTGAAGTTACTATCCGAGGTCTTGTCTCCGTTATTGCGCCCATCTTCCCAGACTTAACAAAAAGGATAAAAGACCATTTAACAGTGATTTTAATCTTTTAATCCTGCTGTTTTTCTCTCCCTAAATTAGAGGTTTAGATAGATTTTATGGCCACAGTAGCATTTTTTTCCTCATTTTTATGGCACGTGAACGCTATATGTTAAGACATATTCAGCTCAGTTACTTTATACCACCTTATTAAGCTTAGGGTTTGGGTGTTCTTGTTTTTTTGAGGAAAGAAGACAAATATGAAGGGGACTTAATTTAGATTGTCAATAATAGTCAATCATTTTCCCATAACAAAACTAAGAAGCCAAATTAAGAATTTCTGCTAATCTTATAGATCCCAAGAGAGGAACCATACTAGCTTTTCTATCATAAGACCTAAACCAATAGTCATCCCTCTGCTGTCAGCACTGTGCCTGTAAGAGACCAGATGAGGAAAGGAGGAACTAAAAAGGGTATAGACTTGCATATCAAAAGAGTAATCATAACAGTTGAATTAATATGTTGTTCCATTTCACATATAATTTATGAAATACCTTAGATATTTTGAGGCCATAGAGTTAAGGAAGATGGGTTGCATTCCACAGATATTTAAATTCTTATCATTTTTTCTTTCCTAGTAAAGTCAGTGCAGCTGAGCTGAGAAGATTAACAAACCCCATCTGTGGCTAGTGACTATAAAATGGTCATATTGCAGAAGCCAGAATGGTCTAGTTTTCATGCCAAAGGCAGTTATAATCACAAAAATTTATAGAAGTATATTGATTTCCAGCAAGATCCACATGCAGTACAAGTTTATATAGTACAGAAATAATAACATAACATCATAATTCCATAGCTTTACAGACATAAACTCTTTGTAGGATTTGGCAGCAGCAGAAATTTCAAGATTTGGCTTCTATACCTCACTAGCCTTTTTATTTAGTATTACTATTTTATTTAGCTTTATTTTACAATTTTTTTATAACATTTATTGGCAGCAATAAATTTCTAATCTTTTTCTAAAGATTAAATTTGTAATATTTTTATTTTCGTTATCCTTCTCTTCCTGTCTGCAGCTGTGACTTTATCAAATAAAATTATTCCTAACAATAGGAGACAAGTTTTCATTCTGTTTCTGAAATGTTCCTGTGCTTCTACATTCATTTTAGGACACTTTACCCCTTCTTCCCTAATTCCCAAGCACCACCATCATTTGCTAAAATGAATTATTTCTAATCATTCCCTGCTTATTTTATTTTATTATTTTGCTAAATTACTTAATGAAAGGGAGATATAAGTGCATGTGGAAGAAGAGACATTATCCTTTTGGTTGTTGTTGTTTTAAAAAAAGTACCTGAAAGGGAGTAATAAAAAGTTTTCTTAATTGTTTCTTCTCAATAATATAAGATTGCATTTTAATCTATTTTGAATAAAATCATTCTATATCTCACGTGTTTGATTTATATAGTTTGTCAAGTTGTTGGTGTGTCCAAAAAACAAACAAATGAATAATACTGAATTATAAACAAGAAAGTGGTAGTATTTATTTTATGAAAGAATTATGAAAGAATATTTGTCTAATCATCTGTTGCCTAAATACTGGGAGCATGATACTCATTCCTAGAGGACTATAAGACAGCAAACTATGTGGCTTGTAAGCTACATGGCTTGTCATGAGTACTATCAAATTACAAAACAATTTCTTATATGAATCAAATATTCTATTTATAAAGTCTGTGATTCAACTTACCACAAGTAGCTGTTTCATCTGACTGGTCACCACAATCATCCTCTTGATCACACAACCATGAACGTGGAATGCAGCGTCCATTCCCACAGGAAAACTGATCTACTTGACATACTCTTGCTTGAATGATAAATTGATATTAAAATTACAGATTGGAGGTCAAATAAAATCCCCTTGAGTCATTCATATTTCATATCTATATCTATATCTAATCTCTCTCTCACTCTGTCTCTCTCTCTCTGTCTCTCCTTCTCCCTCTCCCTCTCCCTCTCCTTCTCCCCCCCCCCCCTCTCTCTCTCTCTCTCTCTCTCTCTCTCTCTCTCTCTCTCTCTCTCTCTCTCTCTCTCCATATATATATATATATATATATATATATATATATTCTTACATTTTTGTGGGTATTTATATGTATGGTATTCAGTTTTGTTCGGGTATTTTCGTATGTCATTATAGTTGTGCTTTTAAAATTGTAGCGATGTTTCGGCAGAATCTCATCTGCCATCATCAGGCTTGTGTATTGAGTTTGTCTGTGAGTCAGGCTTTCATAGTCATTTCTGTTTTAAATTTGGTGCTAGCCTCCTGCTGTGTTAGAACGGTTTTTTCTTCATCCTAATTGGTTGGGAGTCTTGGTCTATGTTTATTGGTCTTGGAGTTTGCTGTGATCTGCTTGATTGGTGTTTCTAATATCTTCTGTCTGTTTTGTAGCATTTTTTGTCTTGATTGGCAACATAGTGTTTCCTGTATTGGGGGCTTTTATTGCGGCTTGGCTTTGGGTGAATGGAAGCTAGGTTTCTTCTGGGTGGCTGGTTGGGATGTGTTTGAGCTGGAGGTATCGGGAGGGTCTATTTATGCCCAGGTGTTTGCTTGGCTAGTAGTGTGGAGAATTTTTTGTTTGTGAGTGCAGGCTTCCAGATAATTGACAGTCTGGTGGAGTCATCTCTTCTATTCATGCTTTCAGGTCTTTTGTCAATCTCTATGGTTTCTCTGATAAGATGAAACCTAGCTTATTGAACAAAGCTAAATACCACACACACACACACACATATATATTTTCGTAGATTTTCATGGGTACAGGTATGTAGGTTTTGGCATGTTCAGGTCTTTTCCCGTGTAAAATTGAGAGTATTTTGGTGACGTTTTGATGAGGTCCCAGTTACTATTTTCAGACTGGTGCTTTTGGCTTCATGCTTGTGTGAGCAAAGCGTGATCGGAGCTGCCGTCTCTCTATAAATACTGGTGGGGAGGTGTGGTGTGCTGGCTCTGTTGTAAGCGGGCTGTTTGGCTGTGTTGTTATTTCTTGATTGGTTGATGTAGTTGATGTTTGCAGATTGGTTGGCTTTTTCATAAGAACCTATGTGGCTGAGGTGCTGGATGTATGCCTCCCCAAGATACACAAAGAAGGACCACCAGTCAGACCCATATTCTGCTCCATAGGCTCACCTCTACAGAAGCTTGCCAAATTTCTCGCCAAACAACTCCAGCCCTACACAGAATCCATCACCTCACACAAAACTCTTTCCACTTCATAGAAACAATAAAGAAACAAAACCTACAACCAAGCGACCTACTTGTGAGCTTCAATGTCATATCCCTCTTCACTCAAGTACCTATTAAAGAAGCCTTGACAGTTATCCAAAACAAATACAACCCCTTAAGCACATCCTAGATCTGACCAACCACTGCCTAATCAACAAACACTTCATCCACAATGGACAAAGATACAAACAGATAAAAGGAGCACCTATAAAATCACCCCTCTCACCCATCATCACTAACCTAATATATATATAATATATATAATGTCTGGCATTCAGCTTTGTTCAGGCTTCTGTATAGTGTTTGTCTGTGAGTCAGACTTTTACAGTGGTTTCAGATTTAAATTTGGGGCAGCCTATTGCTGTGTCAGAATGGTTTTTTCTTCCTCCTGATTGGTTGAGAGTCTTGGTCTGTGTTTATTGGTCTTGGAGTTTGCTGTGTTCTGCTACTAGTATCTTCTGTCTGTTTTTTTTGGGGGGGGGCTCTTTTTGTATCTTGATTGGCTGGCAACATTGTGTTACTTTATTGGAGGCCTTTAGTGCAGCTTGGCTTCGGGTAAGTGGACGGCTATCATTCGTTAGGAAGCTGGGTTTCATCTGGGTGCCTGGTTGGGGTGTGTTTGAGCTGGAGGTATCAGGGGGGATCTGTTTGTGCCCAGGTGTTTGCCTGGCTTGTGGTGTGGAGATTTTTTTGTTTGTGAGTGCAGGCTTCCAAATGATTGACAGCCTGGTGGAATCATCTCTTCTGTTCATGCTTTCTGGTCTTTTTTCAATCTCTATGGCTTCTCTGATGATTCTGTGGCTGGGATTTTCTACGGTGGCTAGGGTTTTGGTGCCATTGAAGTTGATGTTATGACCTGTGGCTTCCATGTGTTGGACTAGTGAGGAAGTGTGTTCCAGCTTTTTGACTGCATTTTTGTGTTCATCTAGGCGGGTGCTTATTCTTCTATTGGTCTGTCCAATGTATGTGGCCGGGCATGATGCACAGGGGACTTCATATATGCCTTGGTTTTCCAGGTCAATTTTGTCTTTGGGGTTCCTGAGGATGGCTGCTATTTTTCTGTCTGTTTTGAAGGCAGTCTTGATGTGGTTATATATATATATATATATAATGCACTGTACATTTTGTTGCAATTTTATATGCTATAAGCTTTTTTAAATGGCATGTCAAATGTATATATTACAAATACATATAATGAATAAATCAATTATAATTTTTTTTGAAGATTTATTAAAATTTCAACTTCAATCTCTTCCTCTTCCTTTCTTCCTCTTTCTCAATGTCTCTATATGGAGAGCCAATTTGGTGTAGTGATCACCTTCTCTCAGATCTAGGAAAGAGGCAATAGCAAACCTTATTTTTTTTAAAAAAAGAACCTTCCCAGGAAAAAGTGCAAGGATTTGTCCAGGCAGTCTTTGACAATCAGACATGATTGAACAGAAGAAAATAAGACAATGAATGAATGAATGATATACTACAAACATACTAACGAAATAAAAGTGAATTAGAAGGATATAGAAATATTTTTCCTACAAAAAAGGAGATATTTTCAGATGATACAAAACTGGAGGGATATTAAATACATTAGAATAGCTTTGTTTTTTAATCTTTATATCCTCAAGGAACCCTTGAAATAATTGTCTCTGTTGAGAATGTCTGCCTTATAGGTTAGTACTGAATATCAAACTGGAACAATGAGAAAATACCATGAAATATATATTTTAAGAGGGGAATAATGTAAAGCCCTTCACTTGGGTAAGAAAAAACACAGACATGAGTATAGGCTGAAAGGAATTACACAGGACAACAATACATGTAAAAAAAAATCTGGTTGTCTTGGTGAAGCACAAGTTGAATTATGAGACAACTATGAGTGTAACTGCAAATAAAAGCAAATGCAGTTTTGTACTGAATCAACAGAAAAATATTGTTAAAACCAAGACACTTAATGCTCCTCTCTGTTGCTGTTGCTCATGCAGTGCCTAGATTGCATTCACTTCTTGATATTACAATTTAGGAAGGTTATTGATAAACTGAAGCTAGTATAGTGGAGAGCAACCAAGAAGAAAAAGCAGGAAAAGCCTATAAACTTATAAACAGTTTCAGAGGTATGTAGCCTACAGGGGGGGAAAAAAACAGCAAGAGGAAGTTTAAGATTATATCTTAATTATCTAGTCTTAATAAGCTTGGGAATCCTTATATTTTTAACAAAAAATAAAAATCCTCTCATCAAAAATGAAAATGCTAAATTGAAAGGAATTCAGGAAATAATGAGAAAATACAATAAAAAATGTGAATAGACACCATCAGCGTTCTTCATTTACTTATTCACTCACTCACTCACTTTATTTATTTATTTATCACATGTCATACAATGTTAAGGATATTTACAAATGCTAGACACAATGCAGTCCTAAATTGCTAGTTCATTTTGTTCAGCCCTTGAATGCCTATCCTAGGTGCACTACGGGGATGGGTGTGGGTGGGTGAACTAGCTTACACCAGCTGACTAGTGGCACTCAGGTTGCTGGCTCTTCTGGGCTCCTTTGCCAGTTGCATTTCTCCTTGTGCTGCGTTGCCTCATATCTAGCCAGGTCCAATGCTGCCTCCCTGCAATTAAGTTTTCCCCACTGAAGTGGTACCCATTTATGTACTTGCAATATTGCATGTTTTCAAACTGCTGGGTAGAAGGGGGCTTATCTTGTCTCACAGAGCTGGGCTCGAACCGCTGGAGTGCAGACCAGTTCTGGCCAGCAGTTCTATTGTTATTAAGCAATTGTGCCACAGCGTTCCCTCATAAGGACACAGTGAGCAGGGCCATCTCATTGGTACTGATTAGGAAGTACTCTCAGGTTTCTCAAAGCAAGGCTCAGCAAGATCTCAGTTTAATTTAGCTCTTAGGTAAGACTTGATAAATGTGTCATGGTCACAGTTCAGCTAGATAATAATTTTTATTGCAACAAAAATGAAGCCAAATAAAATATTCAGTTTTCCATTCAATTTTCCCTCTTTTAAAATAATAATAATAATAATAATAATAATAATAATAATAATAATAATAATAATAATAATAATGCCTTAAAATCAGTTTTGACTCCTGAAAACTACATGGTCTAGTCCCTGCAGTTTTCTTGGCAAGGTTTTTCAGAAATATTTTGTCATTGCCTCTTCCAAGGGCTTAGAGTGACTGGCCCAATGTCATCTATAGATTTTTTTTCCCCATCCTTCCAATGAGGCCAACCAATTACTGAGTGTTTCCATAACTACCACCTCTAGCCTGGAAATCTCTTGCCTGTGCATGTTATTCTGCAGAGCTGCCAAGATTAAAATGTGTTATACAGAGAGAATATGGTCAATAATTATTAGGTCTTTTCATTACCAAAAGTTTATATGGCAATTAATTTATGGCTTGATTCATAACAATATCTCACAACATACCTGTTAAATGTCAAACTCCAGAAGGGAGTGCAGAGCGGAGAAAAGCATATGCTTCTACTAGACAAATAATTTGTTAGTCCATATGGACAGGTGAAACTACTTAGTAAAGTAGAGCCAATTAACAAGATTAAGTAAAACAGCACCCATATTAGAAACAAGCTCATTTTATTTAAAATTGATGGTAAACAGTAATGGCTTGGTTTACTTCAAACCAAAATTTTAGATCCGAACATACTCAACAGAGGCTTAAGATCAAACATAACTATCAGGAAATATACTTGATTTGTTTTATTGTTTCTTTTTACCTGCACAAGTCTCATTTGATTCATCTTCATTATGACCACAATCATTTGCTCCATCACAAAGCCATCTCTTAGGGATGCATCTGTTATTATGGCATTTAAATTGATTGTCAGGACAACTATGATTAACTGGAAGACATAATAATACCTTTTATATTCAGCAACAATCATTTCAATCCGTGTAAATATGTCTTATAATAAATTGTATACACTGAAAAGAGAGACAATAAAAGTTTAGCATTTTCATTTTTTATAATCTTAGAGCAAACTATGAAACTAGGGATAAAAAAAATATCCCTTTCAATAAGGAGACCAGAAAACAAAGGACACAATTTAATATGGAGAAGATACAAACTTTTAAGTCCACAAAAGGCTTAATTATGCTTAACCTTATGTTGAATGGTATTGATGCTCTATGAATGATTTATATCTTACTCTGATCATGCTAATCTAATTTTTCACTAATGCTTTCATTCCTCATTTAAATGCTTTATTTTCTTCCAATCAAAACTTCTCTCTGTGTCTCTGTCTCTGTCTGTCTGTCTGTCTGTCTCTCTCTCTCTAATATATATGTGTGTGTGTGTGTGTGTATGTGTGTGTGTGTGTACTGAGTGTGTATACACTCAGTAGAGAAATAAGATAGTAAGATAGTAAGCTAGAAGATGCTAATAGAGCCCCTGCAAGAATCCCTACTAGAGATGAAGCTATAGATGGCTTAAAAAGGTTCAGCTTTAGCTATCAGGCTAAGGAGATACACCAGAGAAGCAGACACCAAGAAGACAAATGCCATGTTCTCCAAAGAACCATCAAGACCTACTACAATGGAAGACTTCTGGTTGCAAGGCTTCGGTGGCGGCAGGAATCCACATTTCTGCAGGTCCCTGCTGCGCTCGCCGCTGAGGTACCCCTGATCCAATTGGATTTGGGGGTTGTCGCTACCCCAGAGGGGCAGCGGAAGATAGAGGAGATCTGGGCAGGGGTCTGGGGATATTGCAACCCCTTTCCCCAGCCAGCTAGAAAGACAGAGGATGAACTCAATCAAATATGGGTAAGAGCTGCTACTAAGGCCTACCTTGTGGTAATTCATGTGGTGAAGTGTAAATACTTCTCCACACTAATTGCATTGATTTTTTAAAGACAAACAAAACATAGGACATAAAGGCATAAAACTTCCTTCCTTGGAGTACTTCCACTTTTTAGAAATGGCAGTTTTTACATATCAGCAAATACATGAGGAAGAAGGAGAAGAAGAAGAAGAAGAGGAAGAAGCCACTTTTAATGGACAAAAAAGTTCAATTAAGAAAGAAAATAGGAAGAGAGGAAGGAAAAATGAGAATTTAAGATTTAATAAAACAACCAAGAAAAATAAAAATAAGGTGGAAAAAAGGTACAATGTTAGAAAGAAACAGAAAAGAGAAATTCAACAGAGTGGGGAAGTTAAAAAGGTGGAAGTTGGGGGGGGGGGGGGGCAAAAAGACCAGACTGGAGAAGAAAGGGAGGAAAAAGGGGGGGGGGAAGCCACAAAGCCATCTGAAACAAGATGCAAAAAAGCAGATTTTTTTCAGAGATAAAGGATAGAGTATAATTAAAGAAAGATTCTGCAAGAGTACATAAGATAGTATTGTAGTATTTGCATTTGAAATAGTCCATTGGAATATTATAAGATTTAACAAAATATTAAAATGTTTAATAATGATAGATCTCAATATTCAATAAAATATTAAAGAGAATGTGTAAAATGATTAATGTTTAGTTATAGTTTAATTCATTATTGTCTTAATGTTATTATAAATTTACTATTTCATTTTCTTATTTTAAAATAATGTATTAAGTAGAATTAGAATGGAAATTATATATTTAACTATATCATAAATTTATTATTCTTTTATTTTTAAAATGCAACATGTAGAATGTACTAAGCAGAATCAGAATGGAAATTATGTATTATTTTAAGTGTTAATTTAGGGGAAAGATAGAAAGGCATCACACTTTAAAAGTGATTACAGGGGAAATTTTCTGTTAAAGAGAAGAGATAAATAGATAATTGGAAAAGAATGGACAAAAGATACAAGTATAATGATTTTAAAACAAGACGAAATAAACTAAATATAATTAAGAGAGTGAAAAGAAGGGAGAAGTTATAGAGAAAATACAGAATGGTAAATAAGATAAGAGTGGTATATAAGGTGAGCATGAATTTGATTTAGGTCTGCAAAAAAAAAAGATGTAACCTGGGGCTAAGCCACTTTTCAAAAGAAGTTTTATGTTTTGTATTTTGGTTAGCTATGTTTGATTGAGAATTAATAAAACCTTGGAGGAATAAAACTAAAGGGAGAAACGATGAGAAATTTGGAAAAGACATGTACAAATGATGATTAAGGAGGTTTTATGTTTTTATGTCTTGTTTTATGTTTTGTATTTTGTGTGTTTATGTTTGATTGAGAATTAAAAAAACCTTGATAGAAAGAAATATAATTAAATAAAAGTGAAGGAAGAAACAATGAGAAATTTGGAAAAGATATATAGGTGTTTAAATAGAAATGTGATAATTTGGAACTATGCTGTATAAATGTTTATATTTGATTGAGAATTAATAAAACCTTGATAGAAAGAAATATAATTGAATAAAAGTGAAGAGAGAAATAATGAGAAATTTGGAAAAGATATATATGTGCTTAAATGGAAATGTGATAATGTGGAATTATGCCTTAAAAATAATGTATTATTTGCCTTGTTAAAATTTATAAGTAATTTTTAAAAAGGAGGTTTTATGCCTTTATGTCCTATGTTTTGTTTGTCTTTAAAAAATCAGTAAAATTTGTTTTTTGTTTTTTTTTTTTAAAAAAGACCTATTACACTGGTTCCAGAAGGAGCTGGGGGTTATAATTGCAGATCTACTGTGTAGTCCAGCTGAGCTCTTGGTCAATGTTTGGAATAGGAAGGTGACTGAGACTTTGGATAGGATTACGTACATGTGACCTCTCCTCACCCATAGACTTCTCCATGTCCCGTGGTATACAGAGAAACTGAGAGGGATGAAATACACGAGATGTCTAAAGTGCTGCTGGGTGGAAGACAGAGGATGAACTCAATCAAATATGGGTAAGAGCTGCTACTAAGGCCTACCTTGTGGTGATTCGTGTGGTGAAGTGTAAATACTTCTCCACACTAATTGCATCTGCAGATAATCACCCAGCAACCCTTTTTAAGGTGAGCTGCTTCCTCCTGGGGAAAAAGGAGATTGAGATCCACCTGAAGGGGCGCACTGAAGAATTTGTAGATTTTTTGGAAGACAAAATTGCTCATCTTCGTTCCCAGTTAAATGCCGGCATGGTTGCTGGTCCAGTGGAAGCCCTTGAGGCAGGTTCTTGCCAAGTTATCTGGGAATAGCTTGACTTTGTTGCCCGCAAGGAAGTGGACAGGATTCTAGGGAGTATGCACCCAAGCACCTATGTTTTAGACCCATGTTCCTCCTGCTTGTGAAAGCTTCCTAGGAGGTGATAGGTGGGTGGACTCCGGCAGTGATTAATGCTTCCCTACAGAAGGGGGCAGTGCCCCAGCACTTTAAGAAGACTGTAGTCTGCCCTCTTATTAAGAAGCCATTACTGGATTCCACCCAGTTAGATAATTTCTGACCTGTCTCCAATCTTCCCTTTTTGGGGAAGATTGTTGAGAAGGTGATCAGGCAGCAGCTCCAGAGATTTCTAGATGAAACAAATTATCTCGACCCCTACCAATCAGGATTCAGGCCTCAATTTGGCACAGAAATGACATTGGTCGCACTTTTGAATGATCTCTAGCAAGAGCAAGATGGGAGTGGTGCATCCATCCTTGCCCTACTTGACATCTCGGTGGCTTTCGATACCATTGACCATGATATTCTCCTGGGGCAGCTTTGGGGAATGAGAGTGGGAGGACTGCTTCCGCTCCTGTTCCACATTTATATGAAGCCTCTGGGTGAGATCATCCAATATTGAGGTATCACCAATATCCTGATGATACTCAGCTGCATGTCTTGGTCCATGGTGAGTTAAGTGATGCCATGTCCTCCCTTTTGCAGTGCCTGGAGGTTGTTAGGGGCTGGATGGGGAGCAACTTGTTGAAACTTAAACCCTTACAAGACTGAGTAGCTCTGGATTTGGGGTTCATTGGCTCAGGGGGAATTGCTACCTTTGGTCTTGGATGGGGTGGCACTACCCCAAACAAACCTTTTGGATAATCCAGAGGTTTTCCTGGACTCAAAGAGCAGGTGGCAGTCATGGCCAGGAGGGCCTTTGCACAACTGTGGGTTGTGCACCAGTTATGCCCTTTCCTGGACCAATTGTCCCTATTCCTTCATTCCTACCCTAGTCACTTCCCATCTTGACTATTGCAATGCACTCTACATGGGGCTACCCTTGAGGAGCATCCGAAAGCTCCAGTTGGTGCAAAATGCAGTGGCCCACATGGTTTTCTGCATACCCTGGTGTGCACATGTACTACCTCTCCTGCAGGAGCTGCATTGGTTGCCAATTTGCTTCTGGATGCAATTCAAGCTATTGGTTGTCACTTTTAAAGTCCTTCATGGCTTGTGACCAGTCATATCTACCTGACCCATCAGAACAGGGAGACAGGGAATGTTGTGGGCCCCATTCATGAGGGAGATACACCTGGTAGGACCCAGAAGAAGGGCCTTCTCTGTGGTGGCTCCCTCTTTCTGGAACATCATTCCCCCAGAGATTAGAATGGCTCCCACTATAATACTCTTCCGGAAGGCGTGAAAAACTGGTTCTGCCAGCGAGCCGAAGGAACCCAGAGAGGAATGGAGCCCATCAAATAGATCATGTGATCTGCTATCACCGGGGCAGGGGGTGGGAATTGGGGAGTGATTTTTTTATATTGTACTATATTAATTTATTTAATTATTTTTGTTACTTTTTATTGTTTTAAATGTGGTTTTATATTCTGTAAGATGCCTTGAGTCGCCATGGACAAATAGGCGGCTGTATAAATTCAATAAATAAATAAGACGTACTCCCAACTGCAGTGCAATAACATAGTAACAGCAGAGCCACCAGTAGCAGAAACTGAATATTCTAGAAGAACATATGGAAGAAAGAGAAGGTATATAACATCAATGCAAAGTGGCTGCGAGACCTGAGAGCAGACCATAGACATCTCTCAGAGTAGGAATCAGTCACCATCATAGTAGCAGACATCCAATGGCAGCTCAAGAACTGGAAGAGCTGGACAGAACTTAGCCAAGAGTGGATGTATATTTACTGGCTAAAGAAACTTATGGATGGATGCCTAACAGCAAAGATCAATCAGCTGCTAATAGCATCCTCCCACCCAGACTGATTAACACAAGGAAGGACAAAGTTGAACACAAAAGACTTCCACAAGGGATCAACTCCATCCAACTATCAGCCAATAATTTTCCTCCTTGTGACATGGAAAGTTCTATCACACATCATGGTCACCAAGTTACAGGACCATATGGAAAGTACATGAGCAAAGCTCAGAAAGGCATTGGGACAACACCAGAAGATCAAAGCACCAATTGCTCACAGATAGAGCAGTCACCTAAAACTCAAAATCTAGACAGGCCCATCTGAACATAGTCTGGGTTGACTACCACTCAATCCTGCATAAATGGATCTAGGAATGCTTAGTGTTCTATAGAGTTAACAAGACCACTAAGTAGCTTTCTCAAGAACTGAATGGAATTCTGGAAGACAACACTGGAAGTCAATCCAAGACAGCTCACACAAGTGGCCATCAACTGGACCATGTATCAAGGTGATGTACTGTTTCCACTGTGGTTCTGCAAAGGCTTAAACCTCCTTTATCAGATAATCACAATAACTCTCATATGGATACAAGTTCTAGAGTGGAATTACCACCAATGTATGCTAAGACACCATCTTCTACATGGATGACATCTAGTTGTATGTTAAGAGTGAATGAGATATTGACTTGCTAATCTACCTGACATGGCTCTCTGGTGAGAACATTGGGATTTTATTTGGACTGTAGAAGTATGGCCGGATGGTATTTTAAAATATTTAATTTCAATTAAATTTAAACTTAAAAGCATTTTGAAAAACTTTTTCCATAAAAATAAACAATAAAATCACATAATACCCCCAAATCACTTTGACAAAGTATTAGGCATCACAATCAACATTTAAATGCAAGTTTGAAAGAGATGAGAAAGAAGATGAATACTTGAGTGTTAAAGTGTTTGCAGATGCTTTTTTCCTCATAGGGTTGGAAAAACAAGGTTCTGAAAATGTATGTTTGATCTTCTGGGAAAGAAGATCTTATATATAACACTATGGAACTACGCTATATCTTCTCATTATAACTTTTTAAAAAGTTGGAAAAAGTTTAAAACTTCATGGAAACAAAGATACTGCACATGGTTGCTGTCATGTGTAACATAAGTAATTGCCATTTCTGAAACATCTGAAAAACACAATACTTTTGTTTGTATTGTGATTTCATTTGGCTTATTTTAACATGTTATAAAGCTGTAAAAAATATCCTTTTCCAAACCTATGTCTATTTTTCAGACTCCTTAAAATATTACCAAGAAGCATTGAAATATCTAGCAATTTTCTGCAAGTAATTCTATCCTCAATATATTTAAATTGATTATCTTCATTTACAAGCAGAGTTTGCATCTGGCCCAGCAACAAAACAAGGTTAGAGGGCATTTGATCAAAGCAAATGCATTAGATTTTTAAATCATTGGCATTATTAATGCTCTGAAGCAATATTCTTCCAGTAGAATATAAAGCTAATGCACATCTATATAGCCCAATAATTACATGATTTATTTTCATGTTTATTTTATTTTCATTTCCTTTAGAGGTTTACATTCTTGAATACATTATATCTAAACTCTCATAACAACAACTGAAACAAATAGAAATTATAGATTGTATTATTCACAGATACATACAACAAATGTCTGAATGTTCATCAGAGCCATCCAGGCAATCATCATCACCATCACATTGCCAGCTATCTTGGATGCAGTGTTTGTTCCTGCATTGAAATTCACCCACTTTGCATAACTTAGGTAATACTTCTTCAGAATTCACTGAAGGGACAAAGATACAAATAAGACACATGAGTGTTAATGGAAGCCTATTTTTTTTTTCAATGAAGATTTTTAAATATTTCAATTCTCAGAAAATATTCCATATTCAAAATAGTTCTATTTGGTGCTCTCTATAAGCACATATAGCTAACTGTTTTCAGTGCTATCTTTTTTGTTTTTACTTATTTGTTTATGTCCATGTAGGCCTCGACTTTCAACAGTTAGCTTAGCGACTTCAAAATTATAATGGCACTTTAAAAAGTAACATGATCATTTTTCACACCTATGACTTTTGCAGCATCCTGATGGTCACGTGATTTACATTTGGATGCTTGACAACTGATTCACAATGATGATTGTAGTGTCCCACGTCATGTGATCACCTTTTGCAATCTTCTGACAAGCAAAGTCAATTGAGAAGCCAGATTCACTTAACAACCATGTTACTAATTTAACAACTGCAGTGATTCATTTGACAAATATGGCAAAAAAAAGTCATAAAATGGGGCAAAACTCAACATTTTTTTCAGTTAACAACATAAATCTTGGGCTCAGTTGTGGACATAAGTTGAGGACTACCTGTATTAGGTAACATTTTCCTATCAAGTTAAACTTTTGTCAAACTATTGCTATTTTCTTGAAGGGTTACACAGAATTACTTCAGAATATGACACAGATAAACCTCCAGGTGGCCTTAACTATTCTCTGAAAGAATGCAAATGACCAGCTGTCTGCAAGGAGTATAAATCCTTCCATTCCCTACCATCCATTCACAGTTGAAGAAGCTTCTTGGATGAGAAGCAAAATGTCTTCAAAGAAAAACCAGAAAATCCAGTTGCCTCTTGAAAAAGCACTTTTGGGACAACCATGACCTGAGAATCTCCATAGAAATACCAGCATTGTCAGATCTGTTAATGCATGTTCTTCCCTTTGGCACTGAGACCAGGATATTAGAGATATTTTATGCCCACACTAGTGGGAGCGCTAGTGTGAGTATAAGTGATTGGTGATGGTGATCATTGTATTAGACCTCAGTTTGCTTTGTTTTTGTTTTATTTTAATGAAGCATTCACTTTTGGTGTTGGTGATGGTGGTCACCAGTAGGTTTTTTTCAAAGTATAGAAGCATAAACAATCCAGCAGTAAAAAAAAAAACCACACCAATTTTGACTTCCTGTTTAACCACTTCTGTCTTCAATTTTACAAATTCTTTCTTTTTCTTAGGGTGTTCTCTCTAATCATAACGTATAAAAAAAAAACCTCTCACCAAATTGACACACATTCTCTTTCCGTTCCCTTCTGTTTCAGAGCTGTCCCAGCTTCGGCAGCTTTAATGGCTGCCTCTTTGCTGCTGGCAAAAAGAGCTTCTCCTGGATCTACCAGGGACTTTGCAGTGTTCCTGGGATCGGCAGGATGTGCTCTTTACTTTCACCATCTCTTTGGGATGGTTTATGTCCAGGAGGACCGTCCAGCAACAAAGATATCGGTGGCGATCTGGCATCTTTGAGATCGCATGTTGTACGACCGCGATGCCAGCCTCACCCTCCACCAGTAGGTTTTTTTAAAGGCATATGGCATCCATATAAATTGGACCAATCAATCTGCTATTCAAGAACATGGGAAATATTAATATTATAATTACTTGTACACTGAACAACAAGATATACAGTATGTTCCTCAAATTAAAAATAAATATTTTGACTAAATCATGTATTTGGTATTTCATCTTCAATTTAGTTTGGTTTTAAAGTAACTTATGCAGCAACATATCTTTAAATTTGTTTCATATTAGCAAACATATTTGCATTACTAAGATTAAAGGGAATGCTTTTTCTTTATTTATGTTACCATTTGTGCCATTGTACATACATTGCAAAATGTGGTGGTCTCTTAGATACATACTGATTCATCCAATAATAAACACATATGATAAGATGCTCTCAAGTTGAGCTCTTCTGGTAAGGATGCAGACACATCATTGCAGTTTTGTGGGCAATAATATAAACATGGTTTATCATTATTTTTGTTATTTTCTACAGGCATTTTTGGAAGTATTTATGCAGTATGTTATGATATCCAGGTTTCTTGGAAAGAATATGATGCATATGAAGGCCAAAACCAGATAAAGAATTGGCAGCTGTGATTTCACATTGTTATGTATAAAATAATGATTTGTTAGTATTGCATGGGACAATTAGGTCAATTTGTGTTTAACTGTATAGATCATAAAAATATAAAATCAAAAAGGCTAAAATTATAGGTATGTTTATTATAAATTATAATTATAAATTATAGGTATTATTTATTTTACATGTGCACAAATTTCATGGAAATTTTAAGATATTGGGAAGATTGTATCCCAAATAAATTCCCTTTTTATGACTCTGTAATCCCCGGGTTTCAAACTCGCGGTGTCATGTTGCCATCATGTGACGTATCATGACATTTTTTTTCCTTCGCAGAGCTGGGATGGGCGTGGCCTGTCCGCCAGTTGGAAATCCCTGCTCTAATCCCTTAATTTGGGTAGAGTCAATGAGATTGGATGGACCTGAGCATTTACCGGGCAGATGCTCGTTAGATTCTATACAAAGTGAAGGGGGGGGACACTTCAACTATCTTTTTAAAAATATGTAGGAAGAAAATCCTTAAGAAACTTGTTCATATGTAAAAAGCTATTTTTGGATCTCACTGAGTCCAGCTAATGATGACTGAAAAACTTACATCACAAAAAGGAGTTAGCAAGCATCAATGAAATAATGAGTATGTCAACAGTTTGACATTATTATCTTTTTTTCACAACATATTTACAAGCCAAGAGAGAAACAGTCTCAATAAGGCCATGCTGTTGTGTAAAAAATAAGGAAAGGGGAAAGGGATCTCTTCAAGTCATTTTTCACTTCAGGCAGTTGCCTGGACAGATTCCTATAGTTTGCCTTCCTATTGCTTCCTTCCTAGGGCTGGAGATTAACTTGCCCAAAATGACTTCGACTTTGAGGTAGGAGTAAAAACTCACTTTAT
Source organism: Hydrophis major (assembly GCA_033807585.1). NCBI lineage: Eukaryota > Metazoa > Chordata > Lepidosauria > Squamata > Elapidae > Hydrophis > Hydrophis major. The sequence continues at coordinate 166,524,878 of CM066328.1, forward strand.
TCTACTTTCTAGCCTGATCCTTTCACAATAATCCTGTTTAAATAAACCTAGCTCTGAAGGACACACTGACAATTTTAGCTTTTGAAAAGAAAAGGAAAAGGAAGCAATACTGCTTTTCACTTTTTTAAGGTCAGATTATCTAACTTAAATTACAATTGAGGCAATTTAATCTTCATTTTATATTACACTATGTATCTAGTAAGGTGGGGTTCACCCATCACAAGTTTTGTTGGTTCTATTGTGTCTTACTGCGTTTGCCCTAAAGCACAACGTCCACAACTTGGGAAGTCTCCTAGATTAATTGCTATTACTTAATGGGAAGAAAGAGGCAGTGTTCAGGATGTCTTTATACAACTCTGGCTGGTGCCCCAGTTGCTTCTCTACCTCAATCCTTTTTACCTTCTCGTTAAAAGTGGAAGAATGCTGGAGGTGAGCAGAAGGATTGTGGTAATGTCATAAGCAGAGTAAGAAAGCTTTTTCAGCCTTCCACTATTTTTTTTTTAAGATTCTTTGTAAAAAAAAAAAAAAGTGTTATACATAAATGAATTTCTCATCTATAAGTAATTAAGCAGTTGGCGTTTGGAATTTCGATTACATTTCTCAGAAGAATTTCCTTTACATCATATGAAATCCCAAGAGAATGAAAGCCACTTAATGCAAAATGCTGGGCTTTTTATCTGCTTGATGCTTGTGAATCCTGCCCTTTTTATATTGTATAGTTATTCTCTATTTTTCCTACAGAAGAAATACAAAATTTCTCATAAAGATCATACACTTGCAGGTTGTACTGTTTTCCTCCAAATGATGATTATCAGCACAAATGCACATTCTGCCTCCAGGTATCGCTAAACACAGGGTACCACAGCCTCCATTATTAATATGGCATGCGTTGTCACCTGGAATTAAAACAAAAAAAAAATCAACCTTAAATAAAAATATCTCAAGCAACATGATGAAAAGGTGGGTACAAAAACATGAGAAAATTCTCTACAAACATACTGTTTGGATCAGTGTACTTTCCTACAGTCTTATTCACAAGGAAACACTTTATGAATCAAACTTATTTATTTTATTGGAACCGCAACCTTCTTCTTTGTCCATGATCAGAAAGACATATCACATTTTGTACAAATATATTTCTTTTTTAAAACAGACAAACAAATCTAACTAAACTTTGTTATAAGGACCAACGGGACAGATCGAAGGGGTTCGTTTATACTTCATAGAGATTTCAGTGGAATTATTTGATGAAAAGAACAACAAGGGGAGACATGATAGCAGTGTTCCAATATCTCAGAGGCTGCCACAAAGAAGAGGGAGTCAAGCTATTCTTCAAAGCCCCTGAGGGCAGGACAAGAAGCAATGGGTGGAAACTAATCAAGGAGAGAAGCAACTTAGAACTAAGGAGAAATTTCCTGACAGTTAGTGTTGTGTATGTACCATAGTTAATAAAGTATGAGCTTGAGGTAAAGTGCAGGGTTCTGGCCCTGCACTTCTGATTGGCTGTTAGTCAGCGAGATCGGATTGGTTAGTTCTTAGGAATCCGATTGGCCCTTAACAGAGGATTATTATTGGTTAAAAGAGCTAGCGTTCATAGCTCGCTATTGGACAACTCTCACAAAGGTTGCCTATATAAGGCAGAGTTCACTGTTGTTTAGAGAAGTCACTATGCAATAAAGAGCTGAAAGTTCACATTCAGAGGCTGTCTCCATTTATTCCGACCCATGTCCAAGTACTTAACACTGGCGACGAAGGTGGGATGTGGAGACGTCTGAACCTAAGAAGTCAGGAAGCCAGACCGAGCACGTGATAAGACGACGCCAACAACGGAACCATGTCTGGCGGCATTGTACCACCCGCTCCGTTCGATCGGAACCAAGAGGATTGGGAATCCTACATGGATCGCTTCCAAATGTTTCTTGAGATGAATAATTTGAAGGATGCCACACCAGCAAAGAAGCGGGCACTGTTCCTGACGCATTGAGGCCCAGCTGTATTTAAGATGGCTAAAGCACTCGCCAAACCTCGAGAAGTGAAAGCCATGAGCTGAGACGACCTCGAACCCATCCTGAGAGACCATTATGCGCCAACCGTGCCTACACTCGTGAGATGCCACGAGTTTTATCAGAGAAACCAATGAAAAGGAGAGAGCGTGGCTGATTTTGTGGCGGACCTCCGAAATTTAGGGGGCCTCTGCGGGTTCACCGATTTAGAAGAAGCACTAAGAGATCGAGTAATTCTGGGATTAGATGCGCTAGGCGTGCAAAGCAAGCGGATGGCGAAAGGCGACATCAGCCTTGCTGACGCCATCTCTGAAGCCACGGCTGTGGAGGTGACCAAAAATTCGGCTGCACAATTACGGCGAAGCCGCACTCTGGCAATACCACCGACCGGCGAAATCTTACCCAACTCAGAAGGGCAGCTCTCAACAACGCACCACGAGGACCTCTCTTCGTCGTCATACAGCGACGAAGAAGGGGTCGATCGACTGCGGTCCGACTGGGACCCTCGCCCTAAGCCCTTACGCCCTTGCGCCGGCTGTGGAGCAAACCATGCCAGGGCCGAATGCAAATTCTGCGATGCACTCTGCCATGAGTGCGGGAAACGAGGCCACATCAGCCGGGTCTGCCGCAGTTTACCAGGACCCAGCCAGGCCTCAAAAGGGGCCAACTATCGCCAATCGACAGGAAACCGTCCTGTAAGATGAGAGCCAGTAAACCACTCCTACAGAAATCGGGCTTTGCAAAAAGAAGAGGCTCACCATACTATCACTATAGGTCACGCCTCAGTTTTGGACACTAAGAAAATTCGAGTCACGGTAGCCATCGAGAACCAGCCTTGCCACATGGAGGTCGACTCAGGATTGTCTCTCTCGATGGTGTCTTGGAAGACACTCAAGCAACTTATCCCCACAATCCAATGCCAAGACCTCCAATTTCAACGCCTCATCCTCAAGGACTACCAAGGAAATCGAATCCCCGTTGTCGGGTCCTGCTGAGTCCGAGTCTCCTTCAAAAAGCATACAGCATACTTACCTCTAACGATCATCGATACAGATAGGCCTAGGCTATTAGGCCTCCAATGGTTCGGCATCGAAGTGGCCACCGTGAACCGAGTCAGTGGTTGTGAGTGGGAGGAAGACCTTATTTCTGAGTTCAGCGACGTCTTCGCGGACCGCTTAGGCGAGTATAAAGGGAGCCCAATCTCATTTAGTCTAGATCAAAAAGTAGCCCCTATTCGCTTGAAGCCCTGTTGAGTTCCATTCGCTCTTAAAGCAAAGATCGACGAACAACTTGACAAGCTAATTGCTCAAGGGGTGTTGAAGCCCATCGATCACTCTCCATGGGAAACCCCTATTGTAACACCCATTAAGGCAGATGGGTCAATCCGAATTTTTGGGGACTACCGGGCCACTTTAAACCACGCCCTACAGCAGAATGCGTATCCAGTTCCGGTGGTGCAGCACCTCCTTCATTCCTTGGGGGGCGGAAAGGTTTTCGCTAAATTAGATTTAGCTCAAGCTTATCAACAACTACCAGTGGATGAAAAGACGGCCCAAGCCCAAACAATTCTAATGCACAGAGGTGCCTTTAAATGTACCCGATTGCAATTTGGGGTTAGTGTAGCCCTGAGTAATATTCCAAAGCCTCATGGAAAGGTTGTTACAGGGAATCAAGGGTGTGGTTCCATATTTTGATGACATATTGATTGCAGCCCCTACCAAAAAATCTTGCAGGATCGTTTGAAATGTGTTCTTAAAAAATTCCAAGAGGCAGGACTTAAGGTGAAAAGAAATAAATGTAACTTACATACTGACAGTGTTGAGTTTCTAGGGTATCGGATTGATAGCCAGGGCATTCATCCTACCAAAAGTAAATTAAAGGCGATAAAAAACGCTCCCAGGCCATGAAACAAGGCCGATCTCCAGGTGTTCTTAGGCCTCATTAATTTCTATAATGTATTTTTACCGCACAAGGCGACTGTTGCTGAACCGTTACACCGGTTATTAGATAAAAAAGCATTGTGGGTATGGGGTTACCAGGAAGAACAAGCGTTCCGGAATGTTAAAAAACTGCTCACATCTGACTCTGTACTTATGCAGTATAACGAGACTTTACCATTAGTTATAACCTGTGATGCATCGCCCTTCGGGGTGGGCGCCATTTTGAGTCATGTACTGCCTAATGGGAACGAAGCCCCTGTTGCATACTTTTCGAAGACTCTTTCACAAGCAGAGCGGAACTATGGACAAATTGATAAAGAAGCTCTCGCAATCGTTTCAGCTGTAAAGAAATTTCATGAATATGTGTATGGAAGGACATTTACCATTATAACTGACCACAAACCATTGCTAGGGATAATAGCCGGGGACAAGCCAACCCCCTACATATTATCCCCTAGAATGACCCGATGGTCAGAATTCCTAGCTGCTTATAATTATCGCCTACAATATTGCCCGGGGAAAGCCATTCCCCACACCGACGCATTAAGCCGAGCACCACTCCCAGAGACTCTCGACGATCCGGCACCAAGGGCAACCACGTTGCAGATTGAAACACTCAACTCGCCGCCTATGACCGCCTGAGACATCGCGAGAGACACCAAATGAGACCACATCCTAGCTCAAGTCCTAGGCTGGGAAGAACGCGGATGGCCATTGGACCAAGTACCAGATGACTTCGCGCCATTCAAATCTCAACAGACTGAACTTTTTTCCCAAAAAGGCTGTATCATCTGGGGCGATAGAGTCGTTGTCCCAGAATGACTCTGGAAGATGCTGCTACAAATTCTGCATGAGGGCCACCCCGGCATCGTGCGGATGAAAGCGCTTGCACGAAGCTACGCATGGTGGCCGGGCATGGACCGGCAAATCGAGCAGTGGGTCAAAGCGTGTACCAATTGCCAACAAGCCAGCAACGCGCCACCAAAAGCCATGCCTACTGAATGGGAGACGCCACGTGGACCCTGGTCCAGAATCCACCTGGATTTCACGGGGCCAACCAAAGGATATACCTTCCTGCTGACAGTCGACGCATACTCCAATTGGTTAGAAATTCATCGTATGACGGCTACAACTTCCGAGGCAGTGATCAAGATCCTAAATAGACTCTTTGCAACCCACGGATTGCCTGACGTCCTGGTGTCCGATAACGGGCCACAGTTTACGGCACTAATGTTCGAGTAGTACCTCACTGACCGCGGCATCCACCATGCGCTCACCTCGCCTGCGCACCCTGCGACCAATGGCCAAGCGGAACGCATGGTCCAATTTGTTAAAAAGACTTTGCAAAAAATGGACTATGACAATACCGATGACAAGGTCAACTAAATTCTCTTTTTGCAACACATAACTCCACATAGCGTCACCGGCAGAACTCCCGCCGAACTACTGATGGGACGAAGACTCCGTTCCCACCTCGATCGCTTGCACCTTGCTTACGAACCAGAAAAGCCAATAGGATCCAGTGGCCGCTATCGCACCTTCCAGGTAGGAGACCACGTTTACGCAGGGAACTTATCAGGCGATCAGTTATGGATAGAGGCAACGGTAGTACGAGTGACCGGCCCCAAATCCTCCGTAGTGAAATGCTGTGACAATAGACTGTGGAAACGGTATATCGACCAATTACGGTCACGACTCACAACGGCCAGTCAACAACTCCCCCATGACCAAACCGAGGGGGGGGGAGGTACAGAAGAAGATGACGTTCCAGGGAACCTGCTCGAAGGGAGCGACGAATTAAGTGAGACTCAGGAAATGGAGCAGGAAAGAGAATTCTTTGCACCGCCAGAAATTGCACCTGAACAAGAAGCAGATCCACTGCCAAACAACAATCTACCTCAACAGGATTGCAATCAATCAGTCCAACGAAAATCCGAAAGACTTAAAAGACAACCATCCTATTTAAAGGACTATATAACTACGCCGTAATTAAGAAGCCAGGGGGAAGGGGTGTTATGTATGTACCATAGTTAATAAAGTATGAGCTTGAGGTAAAGTGCAGGGTTCTGGCCCTGCAATTCTGATTGGCTGTTAGGCGGCCAGATCGGATTGGTTAGTTTTTAGGAATCCGATTGGCCCTTAACAGAGGATTATTATTTGTTAAAAGAGCTAGCGTTCATAGCTCGCTATTGGACAACTCTCACAAGGGTTGTCTATATAAGGCAGAGTTCACTGTTGTTGTTTTGAGAAGTCACTATGCAATAAAGAGCTGAAAGTTCACATTCAGAGGCTGTCTCCATTTACTCCGACCCATGTCCAAGTATTTAACAGTTAGAACAATTAATCAGTGGAACAACTGGTCTCCAGAAGTTTTGAAAGCTCCAATACTGGAAGTTTTAAAAAAGATGTTGGATAACCATTTGTCTGAAGTGGTGTAGGATTTCCTGCCTAGGCAGGGGGTTGGACTAAAAGACCTCCAAAGTCCCTTCCAACTATTCTATTCTATTCTATTCTATTCTATTCACAGGATGATTAAGCAAGAAGATCAAATTTTCAGGCCTCAATACACCCTTCTTCTGCCTGCAGCTGCTGAGGCATTTCCAAAGATGAATTGATGCAAGCATACCATCATATAGCATGCATAAATAAATAAATAAGCAAATATATCAAGGAAAATGGAATGCATTGCTGATTCATTTACATTCTTGGTTCCCTTTTTTGTCATTTTAAGTATGATAGAATATTTGAAAAATGGAGGACAACTGACTTCTTAAATATGTAGTGCAGCATGGAAAATGAAATGTATTATTGCCTGCCTTCATTGAGAGTTTATAGTGCAGAAACTTACACAGAAATGCCATCAACATCTATGGTTTTTTTTAAAATTATGTACTGTATGTTGCTAGCGTTTTCACTACATTCTACCTGAATCTATTTTATAGATTTTAAATTGACGTTTCTGTTCTGTTCTTAGAACATCTAAGGAATTTGAAGAACAATCTTTCATACATGTAAGTCACAGTATTCAGGCCAAATCCAATAATGTTTTTCTTTTTTGTCCCCTGAGAAAGAATATTTCAAGAGCATCAGTGAAAGTTCAGAAGCATATCTAGTATTAGTTTGACAGAATAGAAATGAAAGCCTTTCTCATTGTTTTGGAACTTGCCCAATTAATTCCATAAACCAAATGTTGTGAGAGACCTTAGATATTTACAAGCTCCTTAATACTATTTAGCTTAACTATTTAGCTATTCAGCACTGTGTCAATAAGACTTAATTTAGACTGTTCCATTCACCATTGACTATTAGCGTGAAGCAGAGCTGTTAGGTATATCCATATTGATTCAACTTTATTACTTAGCCTTAGAATCAATATGACTATCAGAAGCTTCATAATAGTTTTTAAGCAACACTGATTGTGTTTTCATATTCATGTATTTATTGCTACTATTCTCTCAAACATGATCAGTGTGAGACACAAGTACATGTATGTATACTTGCTTATATTCATCCCTTGTTAATTTTGCTTTACTTTTGTATCTATCTTTCTGCCATCCCAATAATGTTTCCCATGTTCTATCTAAAATTAAATTCGATGTTCATTGAACGAGGGACCTGTATCACATTCATTACTAAAAATACCACTAGTATTGTGGGGATTGGGTTTGTTTGTTTTAACTCTTAGACAAGATGCCCTTCCTTTCAACACACATTCACATAAAAAATAATAATAAAATAAAATAAGCTTCTTGGGGATTGCAGGAAAAGAAGGAAATAAATGAAATCAATCATCCTGCCAATTGGAGAACCAAAGGCATTGTGTAAAAATTCTTCATGACTGCAACCAACTAAATATTTTTAAAATTCTTTAGATAGTACAGAAAAAAACAACTCAGTATTTTAAGCCTTTGATTCATTCCCAATATATATACCTTTATATCAATATTTTATATACTGATGAATATTGTATTAACAAACCAAAGAAATAAGAGAAAATAGAAAAATAAAAAGCCAATGCTGTGTTTTTGAATGGTTGGCTATAACTAAAGTGACATCTGTAATTATCATTATATGGATATCCAGCCCAATAAATATAATATAAAATAACAATCAGATCTAAAAAGCAACAGGTACTGTAAATTTGAAGACTAAGTGCAGTAAAGCACTATTTTTTTCGGTATGTGAAAGTCCAAACTAACAACACTCAATATTCTGATTGTAAGAGATTAAAGAAAGTTTTATATTCTTCTAAAAAGGGAATTCCGCTGAATAAGTCTCACTACTAATGATCAAGCAGATTATATTCAATCTATAATTCCCATTCCAGACTGACTCAATTCTAATTGTTATCTACTTGGACATGGGTCGGAGTAAATGGAGACAGCCTCTGAATAGTGACTTTCAGCTCTTTATTAGCATAGTGACTTCTCAAAACAACAACAGTGAACCCTGCCTTATATAGGCAACCTTTGTGAGAATTGTCCAATAGCGAGCTATGAACGCAAATACTTTAAACCAATAATAATCCTCTGTTAAGGGCCAATCGGATTCCTAAGAACTAGCCAATCCGATCTGGCCGCCTAACAGCCAATCAGAAGTGCAGGGCCAGAACCCTGCATTTTACCTCAAGCTCATACTTTATTAACTATGGTACATACATAACACCCCTTCCCCCTGGCTTCTTAATTATGGTGTAGTTATATAATCCTTTAAGTAGGATGGTTGTCTTTTAAGTTTTTCAGATTTTTGTTGGACTGATTGATTGCAATCCTGTTGAGGTAGATTGTTGTTTGGCAGTGTCTCTGCTTCTTGTTCAGGTGCAATTTCTTGTGGTGCAAACAATTCTCCTTCCTGCTCCATTTCTTGAGTCTCACTTGATTCGTCGCTCTCTTCGAGAAGGTTCCTTGGAACGTCATCTTCTTCTTCTGTACCCCCCCCCTCGGTTTGGTCATGGGGGAGTTGTTGACTGGCCGTTATGAGTCGTGACCATAATTGGTCGATATGCCGTTTCCACAGTCTATTGTCACAGCATTTCACTACGTAGGATTTGGGGCCGGTCACTCGTACTACCGTTGCCTCTATCCATAACGGGTCGCCTGATAAGTTCCGTGTGTAAACGCGGTCTTCTACTTGGAACGTGCGACAGCGGCCACTGGATCCTATTGGCTTTTCCGGTTCGTAAGTAGGGTGCAACCGGTCAAGGTGGGAACGGAGTCTTCGTCCCATCAGTAGTTCTGCGGGAGTTCTGCCGGTGACGCTATGTGGAGTTATGTGTTGCAAAAAGAGAATTTGGTTGACTTTGTCATCGATATTGTCATAGTCCATTTCTTGCAAAGTCTTTTTTAAAAATTGGACCATGCATTCCACTTGGCCATTGGTCGCAGGGTGCGCAGGCGAGGTGAGCGCATGGCGGATGCCGCGGTCAGCAAGGTACTGCTCAAACATCAATGCCATGAACTGTGGCCGTTATCGGACACCAGAACGTCAGGAAATCCGTGGGTTGCAAAGAGTCTATTTAGGATCTTAATCACTGCCTCAGAAGTTGTGGCCATCATACGATGAACTTCTAACCAATTGGAATATGTGTCGACTGTCAGCAGGAAGGTATATCCTTTGGTTGGCCCTGCGAAATCCAGGTGGATTCTGGACCAGGGTCCACGTGGCGTCTCCCATTCAGTAGGCATGGCTTTTGGTGGCGCGTTGCTGGCTTGTTGGCAATTGGTACACGCTTTGACCCACTGCTCGATTTGCCGGTCCATGCCCGGCCACCATGCGTAGTTTTGTGCGAGTGCTTTCATCCGCACGATGCCGGGGTGGCCCTCGTGCAGGGTTTGTAGTAGCGTCTTCCAGAGTTGTTCTGGGACAACGACTCTATCGGCCCAGATGACACAGCCTTTTTGTGAAAAAAGTTCAGTCTGTCTTGCTTTAAATGGCGCAAAGTCATCTGGGACTTTGTTCAATGGCCATCCGCGTTCTACCCAGCCTAGGACTCGAGCTAGTGTGTGCTCTCGTTTGGTTTCTATCGTGATGTCTCGGGTGGACATAGGCGGCGAGTTGAGTGTTTCGATCTGCAATGTGGTTGTCGTTGGTGCCGGATCGTCGAGAGTCTCTGGAAGCGGTGCTCGGCTTAATGCGTCGGCGTGGGGAATGGCTTTCCCCGGGCAATATTGAAGGCGATAATTATAAGCAGCGAGGAATTCTGACCATCGGGTCATTCTAGGGGATAATATGTGGGGGGTTGGCTTGTCCCTGGCTATTATCCCTAGTAACGGTTTGTGGTCAGTTATAATGGTGAATGTCCTTCCATACACATATTCATGAAATTTCTTTACAGCTGCAAAGATTGCGAGAGCTTCTTTATCAATTTGTCCATAGTTCCGCTCTGCATGTGAAAGAATCTTCGAAAAGTATGCAACAGGGGCTTCGTTCCCATTAGGCAGTACATGACTCAAAATGGCGCCCACCCCGAAGGGCGATGCATCACAGGTTATAACTAATGGTAAAGTCTCGTTATACTGCATAAGTACAGAGTCAGATGTGAGCAATTTTTTAAAATTCTGAAACTCTTGTTCTTCCCAGTAACCCCATACCCACAATGCTTTTTTATCTAATAACCGGTGTAACGGTCCAGCAACAGTCACCTTATGCGGTAAAAATACATTATAAAAATTAATGAGGCCTAAGAATGCCTGGAGATCAGTCTTGTTACGTGGCCTGGGGGCATTTTTTATCGCCTTTAATTTACTTTCGGTAGGGTGGATGCCCTGGCTATCAATCCTGTACCTTAGAAACTCAATACTGTCAGTATATAAGTGACATTTGTTTTTTTTCACCTTAAGTCCTGCCTATTGGAATTTTTTAAGAACACTTTTCAAACGATCCTGCAAGATTTTTTTGGTAGGGGCTGCAATTAATACATCATCAAAATACGGAACCACACCCTTGATTCCCTGTAACAACCTTTCCATGAGGCTTTGGAATATCCCCAGGGCTACACTAACCCCAAATTGCAATCGAGTACATTTAAAAGCACCTCTGTGCATTACAATTGTTTGGGCCAGAGCCGTCTTTTCATCCACTGGTAGTTATTGATAAGCTTGAGCTAAATCTAATTTAGTGAAAACCTTTCCGCCCCCCAAGGAGTGGAGGAGGTGCTGCACCACCGGAACTGGATACGCATTCTGCTGTAGGGCGTGGTTTAAAGTGGCCCGGTAGTCCCCACAAATTTGGATTGACCCATCTGGCTTAATGGGCGTTATAATAGGGGTTTCCCATGGAGAGTGATCGATGGGCTTCAACACCCCTTGAGCAATTAACTTATCGAGTTGTTCGTCGATCTTAGGTTTAAGAGTGAATGGAACTCGACGGGTCTTCAAGTGAATTGGGGCTACTTTTGGATCTAAACTAAATGAGATTGGGGCCCCCTTATACTCACCTAAACGGTCCGCGAAGACGTCGCTGAACTCAGAAACAAGGTCTTCCTCCCACTCACAACCACCAACTCGGTTCACGCCGGTCACCTCGATGCCTAGTGGCACAAACCATTGGACGCCTAAAAGATTAGGCCTATCTCTGTCGATGATCGTTAGAGGTAAGTACACTGTATGTTTTTTGAAGGAGACTCAGACTCGGCAGGACCCGACCACAGGGATTCGATTTCCTTGGTAGTCCTTGAGGATGAGGCGTTGAAATTGGAGGTCTTGGTGTTGAATTGTGGGGATAAGTTGCTTGAGTGTCTTCCAAGACACCATCGAGAGGGACGATCCTAAATCGACCTCCATGTGGCAAGGCTGGTTCTCGATGGCTACCGTGACTCAAATTTTCTTAGTATCCATGACTGAAGCGTGACCTATAGTGATAGTATGGTGAGCCTCTGCTTTTTGCAAAGCTCGATTTCTGTAGGAGTGGTTTACTGGCTCTCGCCTTACAGGACGGTTTCCTGTTGATTGGCGATAGTTGGCCCCTTTTGAGGCCTGGCTGGGTCCTGGTAAGTTGCGGCAGACCCGGCTGATGTGGCCTCGTTTCCCGCACTCATGGCAGAGTGCGTCACGGAATTTGCATTCGGCCCTGGCATTGTTTGCTCCACAGCCAGCGCAAGGGTGTAAGGGCTTTGGGCGAGGGTCCCGGTCAGACCGCAGTCGATGGACCTCTTCTTCATCGCTGCCTGACGACGAAGAGAGGTCCTCGTGGTGCATCGTCATGAGCTGTCCTTCAGACTTGGATAAAATTTCACCTGTCGGTGGTGGTACCGGAGTGCGGCTTCGCCGTAGTTGTGCAGCTGACTTTTTGGTCGCCTCCGCAGCCGTGGCTTCAGCAATGGCGTCAGCAAGGCTGATGTCGCCTTTCGCCATCAGCTTGCTTTGCACGCCTAGTGCATCTAATCCCAGAATTACTCAGTCTCTTAGAGCTTCTTCTAAATCGGTGAACCCGCAGAGGCCTCCTAAATTTCGGATGTCTGCCACGAAATCGGCCACGCTCTCTCCTTTTCGCTGGTTCCTTTGATAAAACTCATGGCGTCTCATGAGTGTAGGCACGGTTGGTGCGTAATGATCTCTCAGGATGGGTTCGAGGTCATCCCAGCTCATGGCTTTCACTTCTCGAGGTTTGGCGAGTGCTTTTGCCATTTTAAAAACAGCCGGGCCGCAGTTCGTCAGGAACAGTGCCCGCTTTTTTGCTGGTGTGGCGTCCTTCAAATTATTTGTCTCAAGAAACATTTGGAAGCGATCCATGTAGGATTCCCAATCCTCTTGATTTGGATCGAACGGAGCGGATGGTATGATGCTGCTGGACATGGTTCCATTGTTGGCGTCGTCTTCCACGTGCTCGGTCTTGCTTCCTGACTCCTTAGGTTCAGACGTTTCCAAATCCCACCTTCGTCGCCAGTGTTATGTACTTGGACATGGGTCGGAGTAAATGGAGACAGCCTCTGAATAGTGACTTTCAGCTCTTTATTAGCATAGTGACTTCTCAAAACAACAACAGTGAACCCTGCCTTATATAGGCAACCTTTGTGAGAATTGTCCAATAGCGAGCTATGAACGCAAGTACTTTAAACCAATAATAATCCTCTGTTAAAGGCCAATCAGATTCCTAAGAACTAGCCAATCCGATCTGGCCGCCTAACAGCCAATCAGAAGTACAGGGCCAGAACCCTGCACTTAACCTCAAGCTCATACTTTATTAACTATGGTACATACATAACACTAATGAAGGAGAATATTTATAATTCAGAGTTGTACTGTGAAATCCTTGGTGCTCTCTGAGCTTGGTTATTTTCTTGCGAATATTTCCAAACTAAATAACATCATTACTGTACCAAGTTTGGATAATAAAACATCTAACTCCCCCCTTCAAAAAAAAACCAACAGCCAAGCTCAGAGAGCACCAGGGACCACAGATCCAATTGTATACCTCATCAGGCTAATTTTAGGATTTTCTTAAGTTTTTCTTAAGTCTTGCCATCATTTGTTTTTGTAAATTTTCTTTGGTAAATTTTCTGTTAGCTACAGAACATTTTTAGAAAATTCATACATTTTCATACTCTTTATTGAGAAAAATATTGAGATTTATTTATTGATTTATATCTTGACTTCCTGTTCTGGGAAATAAAACAACTAGTGTGATGATCCTCAGCGAACAATTGATATCGTAAACAACAACAATAACAATAACAACCATAATTAATGGCCAAATTCTGTAAAATTAGTTTTATGAAATTTCTATTAAAAACAATGTCACGGTTCCAAACCAAGCCAGCAAAAGGCCACACTGTGAGCAGAATGGGTCTCTTTACTGGAGTCTCAGCTTGGCACATGGTGAACAATACAAGGTAAAAGGATCTCTAAAGCCAGCATTACTGGCTTCTGCTAGCCAGCGAGCTATACAGACCCAGCATGCCCTCCCTCCTGTTCCTGGTTGCTTGTAGTTGGTTCCCACAAGTACTTTTTTGGTCCATGTCCAGAAAGCACTCTTCAAGCCTGGTTGCTCTCTGGCTGACTCCAGCAAGTACTCTTCAAGCCTGGATGGCTTCTGAACCAACCACAGCTGGCTTGCTCTCCTGGCTCCTCTCTCAGCATGAGTCTCATCACCCAACACCCATTTGTGGCCTCATGCATCCCCCTTCCCCTGCACGTATGTGGCACCTCCGAAACAGCACATTGTGGGTACTTTGAAAAGCACGCTGTCTCAGATGTTTGCAAACATTGTAATACATGATGTTGAGGATTAACTCAAAAGTTCACACATGTAGAAAAGCTAGAGGTAACTTCCAAAGCAGTAGCAGCAGCAGAAGATGTGGAAGATATACTTATTTTATGATTTTAAGGGATGATTTATATACATCACTACATCAACAGATCTGCAAAATCTTTTTCAAAACTAACCCATGTTTATTTCATTGATGACAAGTTGTAATTATCTTTCACTAAATATATTTTACACATCTGCACTGATTTAGTATTAGAATTAATTTCACATCTAATAGATTAGTGTGTTCACAGCTGATTGATGAGAAAGTCTGAGGCAATGTTGAACGTTTACTCTTTCTATAACTACAATTATTTAAGTGCTACATGGTGTTTATGCAGGAAATGTTATTTTCAATACCTTGTTGCTTCTGGGGATCATAAATCTGCAACCCAAAGAGAGGGGATCTCTCACTTTTCAGAAGTGTCACATTTCTAGATATCAAATCCAGTTGGAAAATAGACCCATTCATATAATCTGTCCAGAAAATATAATTTCTATGATGCGATAGACCAAATGGATGATTCAATTCTTTTCCACTGTAGATCACCTGCAATTGATTGATATTGAATAGTTGTAGCATTCAATATATCATTACATAATTTAACATTTAATCAGAAATTAAGAAAAATGTGAATATTTGATGTGTGCAACTATATTTGATGTGTGCAACTATATTTCAAGTTTTCTTTACAGAAAAAAATCACTAAATCCAATCACGAAAGCACCAATTTAAATATCTTCAGATAATAAACCTATTTCCTAATTTTGTCAGATTTTTAAAGGTTGGGGAGAAAGAAAAAATATTCCATTTCATCCTTAGCAGATCTACTGTATATCTAAGGCTTATACATTCCTCTCAAATATCTTATTAATTATTAAGAGTTCTCTATTCTTTCTAAGTACATTTTTCTAACAAAAATCCACACCAACATAGTATACATATAGATTTTGATTACTAAGGTTAATAGGTAGTGATTAATTTTGTTACACCTTAGAAAAATGTACTGGAAAACCATTTGTACAAATTCAATGGACTAGTTGACCATAAAGACACAAAACATTGCTTCATTTCATCCAATTGTTCAGAGATTAATTTAGGGATGGGAAAAGATGTGCTTAATTAAACAAAAAGAAACTGCAATATGTAAAACTCATGCATTCTCTTTTTAGACAATTTCTTTATGTTGACCTTCCATAAACTGGGATTTTAGGTCTATTAGATCAAAACTATCATTGTCTTCCATTACTTTGAGTAAGGATGTTCAATCACGGGCAGTCCTATTCACAGTTTCGAGAGAGAGAGAGCTTGTGTGTATGTGAATGAATGTGTGGGTTTGGGTGGGTGGGTGGAGAGTTCTATGTCTAGCACTAAATCCTCCAAAATAAAAATAGTAAGTGATGCCTTGGCTGGACCTTGAGGTACATGATTACCTAATTTTCCATTATTGGTAACCCAAGAAACCAGCTCTGATGATTTGGTAATGATTTGGATCACTAATTTTAGAAGGAAGATAGATAACAGATGTCCAAGTTGGATTTGGTACAATGTAGTAAAATCAGTTTTTTCACAAGTTATTGCAACCATCATTCTAACAGTTCTAGCTGTATCTAAATTCAGTGCACACGAATTGGACAGACAAAAAAAATCTCGACATTGGCAATTATACAAAGCATATCTATGCAATGTTCATAATTAAAAGTAGAATAAATACAAAATAAACATCATGAAATATCACCATCAATTTTATAGGAATTGTTAAATTCCAGGCTAAATGAAACTGTAACACCTGAGATTAGGTTTTTTTTCCTGTATAATATGATTTGGCCATGCAGATAGAGACTTGGTCCAATATGAAATAAAAATATTACTTTTACTCACCATATGAAAACAACAAAAAGCATAAGACAAATTTGAAATACAGAAAGACAAATAATCTCTCACATATCATTTATTCTATCTAATCATATAGATAGTAAAAAAAAAAGAAAAGAAAAGCAAAATTCATACATAAATTGTCTTATAGTACATGTAAATTTGTGTGTGAGTACATATCAACTCTACTAAATAAATCAGACCAGGAATCAGCTTCTGAAACAAAAACTGAAACTACTTTTAATGAGAATGGCTATAATAGTAGAATCTTGCAAGGTTGATTGTGCTGTACCTTTTCCCTTTCTTATACCTGAGTGAATTAGGAAGGTGTTTATTTAAATTTCTTCCACACATTGTCTCCTTCTTATAGGCCTAAGTTTTTTTTTTTTTTCATCATCAATTTAGTAATGGCTTTTACCTATCTTTTTCAGGACCATCTTCCTTACACTCTACTGCATGAGTGTGTATATTCATGTGAAACATTTTTTACGAAATTCCTAAAAATGCTGATATATGATGTCATGTACTACTATGGACAAATATATTAAGATAATTAGTAAGCGCTCATATGGGATTTAGGATGAATTTGTGTATCTTGATCTAATCTACAATATAACAAGGATTTCAAAAACCTTTTTACCCTCCCTCCCTTCCTTCCTTCTTCCCCCCCCTCCCTTCCCCCACAAAATAACCCAATGGTGCTTAGACTGGGTACTTCCACAAGATAATCAATAGGCAGCCTTAAAGAGAAAGGGGAATAAACAAAGTGGCAAGATAATTCACTAAACAGAAAATCTGCGGGGGGGGGGAGTATTATATATATTTTTTTACCTTACGGTCACTTCCATTCAGATATATTCTTTCAATATGATCATAATAGGCATCACACCAGTATAATATATTACTTTGATAATCCAGAGTTAATCCATTTGGCCACAACATCTTTAATGTCACAAATATTTGACGGTTGTTACCATCCATCCATGCTTTCTCAATTCTTCCCATACTATCATCTATTTCATCTTCTTCCCAATCTGTCCAATACATCCAGCTGTGAAATGACAAATAAAAAACATTAATTGAACCATTAAATTTTAGTTCTGGAATTTTAATCATAAACAACCTGAAATCCCTTCATATTTTTTATTTAAGGTTTCTGTTTTCCCTCTTCTGAGAATATAATAATAATAATAATAATAATAATAATAATAATAATAATAATAATAATAATAATAATAATAATAATAATAATAATAATAATAATAATGATGACCTGGGCAAGCATGTAAAAACAATTGGTGCTGACAAGATCACCATTGGTCAGCTGCAGAAGGCCACCTTACTGGGATCGGCTCGCATAATCTGCTGATACATCACGCATAATCTGCTGATACAACACTTGGGAAATGTTCGACAAGTGATTTGTGATATGAAACCCAGCATGATTATCTCGTTTGCTGTGTATATTGTCATTTTTGTGTAGAATAATAATAATAATAATAATAATAATAATAATAATAATAATAATAATAATAGTAGTAGTACTAGTAGTAGTAGTAGTAGTAGTTGGAATTCTCAGAGCGATATCTAAAAACTTCCTCAATATCTGGAAATATTGAATTTATCAGTTCTGAACACCCTAATTTTACAAAAAAAAACCTCACCCTGCTTGGAACTGCCTATATTCTTCAACTCTACTTTAATAATTTTTAGGTCCTTACTGTGACTTGAATTATTAAGTTTCTGCCACTCTTAGATTGTGAATTTAACTGAAGATTACCCACACATAATATTATTATCCCAAATCCCAAAACATCTGGAGCAGCACTTGAACAGCATCAACATTGACAAAATCATCATCAGTCAATTGCAAAAGACAGCTTTACTTGGAACAGTTTACATCCTATAATGACTCTTTTACACCATCAAACAATTGCATCTGCCTATGTCAGATCCTGGGGAAGCACTTGATAGGTAATAAAAACATCAAATCCAGTCTAAAAATCTGGGTAATTGTGAAGCTTCACCTTTCACTAAGTTGATACTCACAAAAAAAATTCATCAATTCTAATAGCTTTCTAATTTACATTGCTTGAAATCCTGTCATCGTTTCTAAAACACTGGGAATATGACTCAGACCTATCAGAAAATTAAAATTAAATACCATATTCCACCAATACTGGCAGGACATGCTACTGTACATATACCCCACACTCATTAACAGATGACGTTACCCAGTCAGATAATGAAATGTCTGCAAGCAAACAATTAAACTCAGAGACCACCAAGGACTCCAAAAATTAGATAGATAGATTGGACATGAACTTATAAATTCTTGTAACATCATTTTATAAGTATGTTGAATAATAATGCAACAGTAAAATATATTTAAGAGTTACCATGGCTCTACCTATTGGAAATACTGCCTGGCAGATAATCCTTTATTTATTACATATGATACTAAGCTGTACAAACTACGGTTTCAGATACAGTCAAGGCTCATTTGAGAATGCCTTTAATGAAATCTTTATGTCAGCTGTCTAGAACTGAAGTAAATAACCTAATCAATATACACTTTACTCTCTCCAAAAGTACAATGAATCAATAGACCCTGAAAACATTTATTTGACTTGTTAAAAGGATTTTACTTAAAACATTGTCCTAAGTGTTTTGCAGTTTATATCTGTCACATCCAAAACCAGGCTCAAATTATGTGGCAATGATTTTAATTAAGATATTAATTAAAAAATAGGCAAAATTCCAATAATATCCATTTGTAGTATGGAATTTAGCAATTACAGTTCCTACTGTAAAGTAATACACATGGTCCTACAAAATGAGTATATTTGTAGCTATCTAGTCATATAAAATGTCTTCTAGTTTGCTTGACCTATTTTGATAAAATCTAATAGAAATACAATGATGGTGCAAAACAATGGAGCAATATGTTTCTATGCGCCTAGATTGAGTGCCTAGATTTAGTAATAACTAAAAAACTAAGCTAGTTTTACATTTATGGTATATGAAACTTTTTTCTTTTTAAATTTTATTTTAATCACCATTATCTGTAACTTTTACACTACTGAGGTTATGTTTCAGAGTAGGACATGAGACAAATGCCAAACATAATTTGGTATTTCTCCCAAGTGCTGGAATTGGATGAAGTCAGAGTTGGAAGATAGTGTTATGGGTTGCATTGAGAAAGTTTGGTTGTGGCACCAGGTATTGCTTCTGTTTTCATTTTTTTTAAATTTTTGACATTTTTAACTTTTATAGTACTTATAAGCCTAGCAGAAATTTAAGATGGAGCTCATACAAGCAATACAAGTATTTTAAATAAAGAAATAAATGGAGGCTTTAATAAGGAAATAACACAAATAGCAAATGAATCAGGATTCCTAATAATTAAGGCACCAGGCTGGAAAGTGAGTTCTAGTCTCATCTTAAACATGAAAGCCAATTGAGTGTCTTTGAACCAGTTACTTTTGCTCACCTCACAGGGTTGTTCTTGTGGGGAAAAAGATGTGCTGGATATGTTAGTTGCCTTGATTTATTTATAAAATAATAAAAGCGGGATACAAATAAATAAATAAGGCAAAGGTCTAGAAATGAGGATACCATGAGTTCTAGTCCTGCCTTGGACACAAGGACATCTGGGTGACTTTGGATCAGTCACACTTACTCATAGCAAATCACTTTTGAAAATATTGCCAAAAAAAAATGGTAGGGAAGTTTATAGACAGTCACCATGAGTAAGCACTGATTTAAAGACCTTAAAAAGAAATCAAACAAATTCCATCTGAATTTGGTCTTTTCCCCAAACTTTGAAAGTAAATTTTGAATTGGCGTACCAGAGAGCTCATGCCTGGAAGAGAACATATTTGATTGGGATACTGTTAGAATTCATGCATGTTGTACATAAAGGTGTTTTATGGTGTGAGTTAGTAGGAAAAAAAAATGCAAAAACATTGATAGCAGCTTGTGATGGAGACAACTGCCAAGGAAAGGTAAAGCAAAGAAAGATACCGAGAAGTGTATTGAAGTTTGCTGGTCGAATTAAAAGGTGGAGCAGAAGATGGGTGGATGTTGCACAGATGTGCCACTGATCCATAAGATTAATTTCCCTTCAGTAAAAATCAAAACTATGTAATAAGTTTCAATAATCTTGGATATTTAGGGGACAACCAGCCAGAGTTCAAAGGTGGGGCCAAACACATCATCAGTTTGGAGTCCCTATACCCCTGAAAGAGACCTAAGCTCAGACCCCCTTGAAATCCATTGAAATGGGTCTGGAGCCCATTTGCCTTGACTGTTACGAGATCAGATTCTTGTTTAGAGATAGCAAGGAAAAAACTTACAGTGCTTTTGAATTCGATTTTGGCCCTGGGTTTTTTGCATCTCTCATAATGTTTAATAGTGCTTGCTTGTTTTACTCAGCTTTTCCAAACAAATATTGGGGTGGGTGGGAGAATTGTCTCTCTGTGTATACATGTACAGGCTAACAATCGAAGTTATGGATATATTTAATTGCAACTTGATTTTGTCCAAGTTCCAGTATCTTGTTTTTGGCTGTATTGCACAAATATTAAACTAATGTTCACTGAAACTTGTGGAAGCAGAGGGAACGCTAAATGTTATAAAATGTATTTATTATGACATCTGATATTTTAATCTTGATGTTATTATTCTGAGCCAATGTTCTACCATATCCCAAGCTGACTTTTATTCCAGCCAAAGCAGAGCAAATAGTGTTTTAATTAGTGGAATACTATAGCTACGCAACAAATTTATAATGTCTTAGTTTTTAAAACTATAATCACAGTATTTTGCAATAAGGAAAATAATTATTTGTATGGAGTTATACTAATTGGTTTACATGATTTCCCAAGGCAGATTTTCTTTTTCTAGCTTTATCCTGACAAAATTTACTACATACTACAAAATTTACAAAATACTGTTCCAGTATTTTGCTACTCCAAAAATTCTTGTCCTATCAAGGTAGAGAGAGGAATAGTCAGAAAACACAACTGTTTTTTTTTTTTTTTTTGTATTTAATCATTTGTAACATAATATGTTATTAATATGAGTTAATATTATATTCAGTTAATTGCTTTAATTGAGTGGTGCAAGAAAATAAAGTTATTAGGGAATTGGGACAGGGAAGTAATTTTTAAAGGAGAGTGATAGTGGAATATATATATATATATATATATATATATATATATATATATATATATATATATATATATATATATATGTGTGTGTGTGTGTGTGTGTGTGTGTGTGTGTGTGTGTGTGTGTGTGTGTATGTATGTATGTATGTATGTACTATAAAAGTTAAAAATGTCAAAAATTTTAAAAAATGAAAACAGAAGCAATACCTGGTGCCACAACCAAACTTTCTCAGTGCAACCCACAACACTATCTTACAACTCTGATTTCATACAATTCCAGCACTTGGGAGAAATACCAAATTATGTTTGGCATTTGTCTCATGTCCTACTCTGAAACATAACCTCAATAGTGTAAAAGTTACAGATAATGGTGATTAAAATAAAATTTAAAAAGAAAAAAGTTTCATATACCATAAATGTAAAACTAGCTTAGTTTTTTAGTTATTATTAAATCTAGGCACTCAATCTTGGCGCATAGAAACATATTGCTCCATTGTTTTGCACCATCATTGTATTTCTATTAGATTTTATCAAAATAGGTCTAGCAAACTAGAAGACATTTTATATGACTAGATGTGTGTGTGTGTGTGTTTTCTTAAGTTTTCGCGGGTACTTACATGTATGGCATTCAGCTTAGTTCGGGTATTTTCCCACATCATGGTAGTTGTGCTTTTAAAGTTGTAGCAACGTTTCAGCAGAATCTCATCTGCCATCATCAGGCTTCTGTATAGTGTTCATCTGTGAGTCAGACTTTTACAGTGGTTTCAGATTTAAATTTGGGGCAGCCTATTGCTGTGCCAGAATGGTTTTTTCTTCATCCTGATTGGTTGGGAGTCTTGGTCTGTGTTTATTGGTCTTGGAGTTTGCTATGTTCTGCTTGATTGGTGTTTCTAATATCTTCTGTCTGTTTTTTGGCTCTTTTTGTATCTTGATTGGCTGGCAACATTGTGTTACTTTATGGGAGGCCTTTAGTGCAGCTTGGCTCCGGGTAAATGGACCACTATTGTTAGTTAGGAAGCTAGGTTTCATCTGGGTGCCTGGTTGGGGTGTGTTTGAGCTGGAGGTATCAGGGGGGATCTGTTTGTGCCCAGGTGTTTGCCTGGTTTGTGGTGTGGAGATTTTTTTTGTTTGTGAGTGCAGGCTTCCAAATGATTGACAGTCTGGTGGAATCATCTCTACTGTTCATACTTTCTGGTCTTTTTTCAATCTCTATGGCTTATCTGATGATTCTGTGGCTGGGGTTTTCTATAGTGGCTAGGGTTTTGGTGCCATTGAAGTTGATGCTATGACCTGTGGCTTTCATGTGTTGGACTAGTGAGGAAGTGTGTTCCAGCTTTTTGACTGCATTTTTGTGTTCATCCAGGCGGGTACTTATTCTTCTATTGGTCTGTCCAATGTATGTGGCCGGGAATGATGCACAGGGGACTTCGTATATGCCTTGGTTTTCCAGGTCAATTTTATCTTTGGGGTTTCTAAGGATGGCTGTTATTTTTCTGTCTGTTTTGAAGGCAGTCTTGATGTGATGCCTGTATAGTACCTTACTAATTTTGTCTGTAGTACCTCTGATATAGGGCAGGACAGCTGTTCCATAGGTCTATTCATCTTCTGGGTCTCTATTATGTTTCAGTGTGTTTTTGTGGATCAAGCTGGTGATTTTGCTTCTGTGGAAGCCGTTGGCTGTCAGTACTTTAGTCAGGGTGCATAGTTCAGTCTTGATGTGTGTCTTGTCTGCCAGGCGTTTGGTTCTAGTAATTAGGGTTTTAGCCATGGAGTTTATCTGTGCTGGGTGGTGGTGGGATTGGGCGTTGAGGGAGCGGTTAGTGTGTGTTTTCTTCTGGTATATGGTGTGTCCTAGTGTGCCATCTGTTTTTTTGTAGATTAGTACATCTAGGAATGGTAGTTGTTTGTTTGTTTCCATTTCCATGGTGAACTTGATTTTGGGGTGTGTGTTGTTTAGGTGTGTTAGGAAATTGTTTAGGTTTTCTTTTCCATGGGGCCAAATCACGAATGTGTCATCGATGTATCTTAACCATAGTTTGGGTTTGTGGATGGCATTGGCCAGGGCTCTGGATTCGAATTCTTCCATGAACAGGTTTGCAATGACGGGTGACAGTGGTAATCCCAAGGGGTTCCTTCAATTTGTTTCTATCTTTGTCCTTTGTATATGAAATATGTGTTGGTTAAGCAGTGTTCTGTTAGTTCAATGAGGTGTTTAGCTGGTTGGTATTTATTTTTGATGATTTCCAGGGTCTCTCTTATCGGGACTTGAGTGAATAGTGAAACCACGTCGAAACTTACAAGCAGATCTTCGTGCTCCACATGTAGATCTTTGATCATTTCCAAGAAGTGGTATGAGTTTTGTACATGTGAAGCTGCTGTTTCAGCATGGGGCTGTAGCTGTTTTGCTAAGTGTTTAGCTAGGTTTTGTAGTGGTGCTCCTCTGGAGCTGACTATAGGTCTGAGAGGTATGCCTTCTTTGTGTATTTTTGGGAGGCCGTATAGTTTGGGGCATCTGGAAGATTTTTCTCTTGGGATGATCGTGTGTTGGATCTCTTTGCTTATGTGGCTGGTTATAATTTTCTTCTTGGTTAATTTTTCCAGATATGTGGTTGGGTTTATGGGTTCCTAACTAGCTTCCTAACTAACCAGATGAAACCTAGCTTCCTAACTAATGATAGCCATCCATTTATCCAGAGCCAAGCTGCACTAAAGGCCTCCCATAAAGTAACACAATGTTGCCAGCCAATTAAGATACAAAAAGAACCAAAAAACAGACAGAAGATATGAGAAACACCAATCAAGCAGAACACAGCAAACTCCAAGACCAATAAACACAGACCAAGACTCCCAACCAATCAGGATGAAGAAAAAACTATTCTGGCACAGCAATAGGCTGCCCCAAATTTAAATCTGAAACCACTGTAAAAGTCTGACTCACAGATGAACACAATACAGAAGCCTGATGATGGCAGGCTTTAAAAGCACAACTATAATGACATGGGAAAATACCCAAAAAAGCTGAATACCATAAATACATACATACATACATACATACATACATACATACATATTTGTTTTCTTAAGTTTTCGTGAGTATTTATATGTATGGTATTCAGCTTTGTTGAGGTATTTTCCCACATCATTATAGTTGTGCTTTTAAACTTGTAGCAACGTTTCAGCAGAATCTCATCTGCCATCATCAGGCTTCTGTATAGTGTTCATCTATATAAATACCTATGAAAACTTAAGAAAACATATATATAATGATTTGATTTAGGCTTTAAAAGGAGGTTACAAGTAGTCCTTGAATTACAGCCATTCATTCAGCAACTGTTTGAAGATGCAACAGTGCTAAAAATGGTAGTTCTGCCTTCTCCAAAGTTAGGGCTATTGAAGAGTACTGAAGAGTGCTGTCTTAAGCCCTATGCTGTGCCAGCTACCCAACACCACAGCACAAAACTTCAGCCGCCTTGCTACCCTGTGTTCCACAGGTGTTGCCATGCCCAGTTGTCCTTTGCCATCTTCCTGTTGCTGAGAAGGAACATCCTATATGAAACAGCTTCTGGCTGTGCCAGGCCTTCTTCCCAAGGTTGCCCATGCTGTTCTCAAATAGCACATAGAGGCCACCAAAGCAGGCAGGCCAGCAGTGGTAGAGCGCAAGGCAGCAAAAGGGAAGAGATGGGGGGAAGCTGAGATAGGCAGTTAAAGAGAAGACTTAACTTACCAAGGCTCAGGACTGGAGACCAAATTGAACGTGGCTTGGATTGGGATAGTTCTTCCCCTAATGACTTCTGGAATGTGGTTAACAACAGCAACGGGGAGTGCAAAGATTGGCACCACTAAACAATGAAGTCACATGATATTGCACTTTAAGTCTACATCACTTAGTGATGGAAATTCCAGATCCAATTCCAGTTATAACTTGATTATTACCTAAACTATAAGCTGGCCTAAACTTTTCTCCTGAAAAATATATGGAAAGTGAAGTTAAACTGATTTCTTACAAATTATTTTGGGACCATTTAGTTATTTTTATTTTATTTATTTATGTGTTTATTAAATTTATATGTTGCCCATCTCACAGTCCAAGGAAACTCTGAGCAGCTACGTGCTTTACTATAAATTAGAAACAAGATTTTGAGGCCAAATATATAGCTGATCCACTTTTTTGGGGGAACACATGAATAAAACTTTCATTCAGCATAATGATTCTGATGGAGAAAGATTGGGAAGTAAATTTTGCAAGTGACTTCTCTCTCCAGAGCTCTAGAAGATTTATAAAGTCTCTTTGAGTAGAACAAGGAATTTCAAGGGCATTGAAGAAAAAAGTTCCCTTTCCTCATTCTGTCAAGAGTTAAATCTGTTCAGAATGGTAAGGATCCAATAATAAAAAAAAAAGTGGTGTAAATACAATTTTTAATACATTATTTTGGTTCGTACAACTGATACTCTTCTGGGTTACCTTGATTGCATGCCCCTTTTGAACTGAAAGCTCAATAGTCATCTCTTTGCTGGTCAGACAGTATATAGTTAATTGGGAATTGGGAGCTGTCCTCTTAAGGGAATGCCTCATGGGAAATGTAGTTCATGTTATGTGGTCACATCTGTAATCCTGATTGGTCACTGAATTGACCTCTAGTGGGGTTGGGGGAAGCCTTTGTTCTTTCCTTGCCTGGACCGAGTAGCGTGCTGGATCCCTTGCTGTATCATTATGGGATGAAGATAACCATATTTTCTCACTATGAAGATGACTATGCAAAGATTGGACATTAGATGAATCTCAACACAACTGTGAATTATGGATGCCTATTACAATCCAATAAAGAAAGGGATAACATTGTTTACCCTAACTGGTTTAGGTAAAATAATAAATATGTTATCATGGTTTGTTAGTTAAAGTGTCTGCAACTTTAACTGTAGGAATGTAATTAAGGGAGTGGTTGTAAAAGCACCATAAAAGAAGCAAGGCACGGCAGCTTGCTCTCTCTGGCTTGATGATCCCTAATTACTGGATAGACTGAAGACTGCGTTTTTCCCCTACTGGAACGGGAGAGAGAAAGGACTGTTGATTTATCAAGTGTGAGAGGAATGATTTATTGTAAGTGAACTGACATTGGATATTCTACACAGACTTTGCTAATTGAATATCCTTGAATGGACTGACTAAAATGATACATGACTAATGGACTGTTATTTTGACTATGCTATAAAACTCTAAGTGGAATAAACTATATTTTTGATAACACAAGCATATCTGTTATTTTTACTGTATGTTAACAAACATACAAACTTATCTCACACATTTATCTGTATGCCTATCTGACTAACGCTGCACATTCTGTTTAGTTTGTCTCCTTAACCCTGGTTGGGGAATCCAAGCTTAACACTTTGTATGGAAGCCTTTGTAGAGTTTATCTAACTGTCTTTATATTCATCCAGAAAAGTTAAAGACAGAACAATCTCTAAATAACCCATAATGGACAAGCACTATATAAAATCCCATGTACTATCTCCCCAGTCTTATGCCTATGCATTTGATTTTTCTATCCAGATGCAAGGCTCATATGTATCTTGATATCTACATAGTACCAAAATTCTATTTTATTGTTTGTAACCATTAGTTGGGTGAAATGCTCCTCATAAGGCAACAATTTCAATGTACCTCAAATGAGTTAATGAAATGAGTTAATGAGTTAATAAAATGCATCCAAAATCTAAACCCATAACTTCTATAGGATTGATATTTGACAAAGTTGCTTCAGTGCTGCCATGTTGCCATGGTTAGTGCAGTCACATTATCATCAGACTTCCTACAAAGAAAGTCAATGGGGAAGCAGGCAGGAAATCAGGAATCATTCCTGCTGCCACTGCTTTTTTGTATGCCCACAGTCATTCCATTTCTTTGTTTGGGGTATGGAAGTATCTCTAAAATGATGACCCAATGGGTCAGAGACTGTCCAGTTATAACCACACATTTAATCATTTCTATTTCATTTCATTACACATACACACACACACATACATACATACATAATATTGAGTCAAATCAGGTGACTGTATAGACAAATGACAAATGATAATGACCTTAACCAACCTTTTGTAAATAACTTGTGAATCTTCCTAGTGCATTTTCAACTAGATAAACTGTTATTTAAGATAGAAAGTTTTCATACCCGTTAACAGGATCCACCACGATTCCTCGAGGGTGAGACATGCCACCTTCCAGTAGAGTTTTACGACTCTGAGAAGCTTTCTCTAGCCTGGCAACATTAATTGTTTTCCTGTAACCATCATTTGTCCAAAACAAATTATTTCCAATCCAGTCTATTGCAATGCCTTCTACATTATCGAGATCTGTGTAAACAAACAAGATATATATAATTTTATGTGTGTGCATGTGAATGTATATAATATTATAATATCTTTACTCAATATATTTACTCAGTCTTCTCAATATAATTCAAGTCATTAATATAATCACAAATAATTATAGTTATTTATAATTATAATTGCTGTTGCATTTCACAAAATAGTAAACAATAACAAGATAAAGCTAATACATGTTTTATAAAAGCCTAAGAAAATAGTGACCATAATCTGACTATAATCATAATATTCATGATACTGAATATTTAAACTGACCAGTTATAAAGTACAAATAGCTTTGAACTTATTGTCTGCAGCATGAATCAAGGGGCAAGACTTCGAAGCAAGAAATATATGAAAGTGAAAGGGGTTAATGACCAAGCAACAGCAATGCAGAATCTAGAACAATTCTTTATAATGGAACCAAGTTGCGCTGTTGACAATTTTCTGGAATGGTGTGGATTGCAATGCTGTAAACTATCTTATGTTTTTTTTTTTTCCAAAATTGCAATATTTGATTTATATCCAGCTTTTTCTTTCAGGAGTTTAAGGTAGCATGAAGAATGGCTCAAATACCTTCCTGGCATAGCCTATCTAAAAGCATTAGAGAATCAATAATTATCTCTTAGTAGCTTCTTTTATCATAATAAAAAATATCCTGGCAATAAAATAATAATGGTGCCAAAACATACGCGTTGTAAATGAACGAAAGATTATGGTAATAAATTAACAATACTGGATAATACTGTGTTAATGCAAATAATTATATAGATCGTATCTGTTGTGGAATAAACCTATTTAGCTTATCAAAAGTACCAGTAACTATTACACATATGTTTATATGTATGTGTATATTGTGTGTGTGTGTGTGTGTGTGCGCGCGCGCGTGTGCATATCTATATTAAAAAAACCTAAGGATAGGGAACACATTAAGCCAACTGGATCATTAGAATAACAGTTGTTTAGAATATATAACAGTTCATCAAGTATTCCCATTAAGATATATTATATTTTCATTTGTTTCTATATATTTTTATTGAGTGGCATCAAAAATGATATTTTCAAGAGTAATTAAACATGTTAGATACTGCAATATATTTAGCTGAAAACCAGGCCATTTTCCAACATGGCTTATTAATTTGTTGTTTTGCTTTTGAACTTTCAAAGAAAAATGTAGCATAGACTTTGCAACATTGTGCTAAAACCAGATTACATATTGAAACTTCATATTTCTGACTCATTGCCCATAATTGTTTTTCCAGTATTGTTTTTCTAGTATTCCATAATAACCAAGGAGACATTTCTATAGGTTTTAAAGAAAGGAAGGTGATGCATTGTAACATTAAAAAATAAGAAAGCATCTTAGATCTACATAATAAGAGAATATAAATGCTTTAAGAAGTACTGCAGAAAGAGGAAGAATTCTTATTCTCCATATTAAATCAGAACTAATATTAAGGAATATAGAATAAAATATCTCTTGACAAAGTTGTTGAGTGTGGTGGGAGTGCAAAGTTCCCCAAATTTTATTTCTATATATTACATAGGAAGTGTTAAGCCTGGGTTCCCCAACCAGGGTTAAGGAGAAAAGCTAAACAGAATGTGCAGCATTAGTCAGATAGGCACACAGATAAATGAGTGAGCTGAGCTTGTATGTTTGTTAACATACAGTAAAAATAACAGATACGCTTGTGCTATCAAAAATATAGTTTATTCCATTATGAGTTCATAGCATAGTCAAAATAACAGTCCATTAATGTATCATTTAGTCAGTCCATTCAAGGATATTCAGTTAGCAAAGTCCGTGTAGAATATCCTATGTCAGTTCACTTACAAATCAGTCCTTTGTTTCTCTCCCGTTCGAGTAACGCAGTCTTGAGTCCATGCAGTAATTAGGGATCATCAAAGCCAGAGAGAGAGCAAGCTGTCGTCTTGCTTCTTTTAAAGTGCTTTCACAACCACTTCCTTAATTACATTCTTATATTTAAAGTTGCAGACACTTTAACTAATAAACTATGATAACATATTTATTATTTTACCTAAACCAGTTAGGTAAACAATGTTATCCCTAACATTCTCCCCTTTTAGGAAATAATAATAAATATAACTATTTACATCTTTAAATCATATTTGTTACAACTCTCTTTAAACTTAATTACTCCTTGAGCTTTTGTAAATCGGTCTGCAATGTTTCCTTCTGTCATGCAGTATTCCAATTTAATTAGCTCATTTTTTACAGATTCTCTAACATTTAAGTATCTTAAATCAGTATGCTTTGATCTAGTTTTTGCAGCAATACTAGGAGCTAACTTTATGGCTGCTTGGTTGTCCTCGTACACAATAATGGAATCTTTAACAGTTATACCCATGTCTAATAATAACTGTTTGTACAAAATTAAGTCAGTGCATAGTAATGACAAACATGAAAATTCCGCTTCCATCGTGGACAATCTGATATGCTGTTGTCTGATTGATCTCCACCCTATTAGTGTCTTACCAAATAATATAGCCATCCCAGATGTTGATTATCTTGTGTTTATGTCAGTTGCAAAACTTGCATCTGCATAGGCACTAAGACTCAAATCACCCTTTGGTTTTATATACAATGCATGGTTCATTATTCCTTTAAGATATCTTAAAATTCTCTTTAATGATTGCCAATGACATTGATGTGGATCTGAATTAAAACGTGCCAGCTGATTAACAATATAAGCTATATCAGGCCTAGACCAATTGCTTATATATGATAAGCTACCAATCAAAGATTGATATATAGACTTATCAAATTTGGGACTTTGATCATCAGTTTGGCAAACCTCCTGACTCATTGGAGTCTTTGCCGGTTTACAAAGTTCCATTTTATACGTTTTAATTAATTGGCAAATTTTATCTTCTTGAGATATCTTAAATCCATTTTTTGTTTTGTTAATTGTCAATCCTAGATACTTTTTAATTTCACCTAAATGCTTTAATTTTATCTTTTTAGCTAATAATGATATAATCTCATTAGCTTCATTATTAGTCTTAGTTATCAAAGCAATATCATCTGTAAATAATAACAATAATGACACCGTTCCATTATTTTCTCTTTTAAACACACATGGATCTGCTAAACCAGATTTAAAACTTATATTGTTTAATTCTTTAACAATATATTGGTTCCACTCAAAGCCAGATTGTTTCAACCCATAAAGACTCTTTTTTAGTTTCCAACAATCATTACTATTTACTTTATTGTCTTTTATACCTACTGGTTTTCTTAAATATATAGTGTGCTGCAATGGTGCATGCAGATAAGCAGTTTCTACATCTAAATGGTTAATGACATAGTTTTTCTTAGCTGCCCACACTAAAACTGCTCTCAAAGATGTTGCTTTAAGACTTGGTGCAAAAACTTCATCATAATCAGATGCAGTTTGATTAAATCCTTGAGCTACCAACCTAGCTTTATGGGTAACAGTCCCATCATTTCCAGTTTTTACTTTAAATATCCATTTGCATCCAATGGATTTTTCTCCTGGAGGTAATTTGGCATCTTCATATACTTTCATTACCTTTAATGAATTTAGTTCTTTTTCCATTGCCTTATGCCAATTCTCCTGATCCTTAGCAGGATACATCCTAAGTTCATCTATACTAGTTGGAACTTTAGTTACTTGGCAAACTATACTTGCTTGATACCTATCAGGTGGTCTAGTTACACGTGTAGTACGTCTAGGTATTACAGGACTTACAGTTGGACTTTCATTTATTAACTCTTCTTGATTATCTAACTCTTCCTCATCAACTGTTTCCTCTTGTTCTGGTCCTATTTGTTCTTCATGGACTTCTTCTTTAATTGGACTCTTCTTATAACTATTCTGTTCTTTCTGCCTTTTGTAGGGTTCAATAATTACTTCGTTATTTAAATCTTGCTCTAATCTATTCCATCCTCCATGTTCTAGGAATTTAGCACTAGCACTGGTGTAAACTCTAGATGTACCTGATTCCCAGAATCTATAAGATCTATGATTAGATTTATATCCTACAAAAAATAATCTTTTAGCTCTATGCTGTCCTTTGTGCCTGAATTGTGAAGGGATATGCACCCATGCTGGTGCTCCAAATGTGTGCATGTAACTTAAATCAGATTTTGTACCATGCCACAGTGTGAATGGTAATTCACCTGTTGTTGAATTAACAACATTATTTAATATATGATTACCACACATTATTGCTTCTCCCCATAAATTGTCAGGTAATCCTGAATCAGACAACATAGTTCGTGCCATTGATTGTAGTGTTTGGCCTCATCTCTCTATAAAGGCATTATGTTGTGGCCTATATGGTGCAGACTTTTTATGTTGAATACCTAACATTCTAAGTCTGTTCTGGAATTTATTATTTGTAAATTCTGTACCATTATCTGTTATAAGAGTTACTAATTTCTTTTTAGTTTTTCTTTCAGCAAATTTTATCCAATTAAAGAGATTTAGATACGTTTCAGTTTTGCTCTTCATTAAATAGCAAAACCCATATCTGGAATAGTGGTCCATTATACTTAGTATGTAACGAGCTCCTCCTACACTTGGTTTTTTCGGACCTATTAAATCAGCAAATACTACTTCTAAAGGCTCTTTGGTAGTAAATCCATCAACTCTATTAGCCGGTTTGATCTTGCTCTTGCTTTGATTACAGGCATTACATTGCAAATACTTATTACAAGGTTTCAAATTTATTCCCTTAGATAATTCAACAGTTTTCTTAAGCATTTTAAAATTTAAATGCCCTAGCCGTTGGTGTAACAAGTGAATACATTCATCATGAGGTTTCTTATTTTCATAAACCGTGTTAGCCACCTTTAAACCATTATCATTTAAAACATATAATTCACGTCTTAAAGATGCAGTAATTTTCTTATCTTCTTTCTCAATTGTGCAGTTATCTCCTTTAAATGTAACTACATATCCTAGTTTAACCAAAATTCTTACTGAAATTAAATTAAACTTAAGTTGTGGTACATATAACATTTTTACATTCTCTTTTATAAAAGAACAATATGCTATACCTTGACCTTTAGCTTTCAGTTTCCAGCCATTGGCTAATGATATCTGCTGTGTACTCTGGCACATTTTAATAAAATTTCTGTTATCATTTGTTATACAGTGGGATGTTCCACTGTCAACCACCCATAAATTATTTTTTACAGCTCCATTAGTATACATGGCTAACTCTAAATTTTTATTTATCTTTTGATGACTTTTAATATTCTGGCCAGCATTCTGGCGTTTTGCTTTTTTACAAAATCTTGCCAAATATCCTCTTCCTCCACAACTAAAACACTTTTTAATTGCGTATGCAGTAGGAGATTCATTATCATCTTTTTGAAGTTGTTCCCTCCTTAATTCATCTCTTTCAAGTCTTCTTCTGGCCTCTTCAATCAATCTGCCAGTTATATCAGTTAAAGTTAAACTTTCCTTTGGCAATATTTCAAGGGAAGTGATGTAGTTGTCATAACTTTCATCAAGTGAAGATAGAATTATGTAGACTTGGTGTAGTTCAGAGAAAATAAGCTCTTTCTCGTGCAGTTCTTGAAAAATGCTTTGCATCATTTTCAAATGACTAGGCATATCACCATTTGTCTGGAGATGTGTCCTGAAAAGCTTCCGTGTTAGATTTATTTGAGCACCAATGTTATCTCGGACATAAATCTTCTTCAGCTTCTGCCAACACCCAACAGCCGTTTGCTCTCCGTGGATATGAACAAGTTGTTGATCAGACAGTGTTAAACCTATTATGCAAATAGCTTGTTCATTTTTATGCATAAATTCTTCTATCTTTAGTCTATCTTCATCATCCTCTGGATCCCATTCTTCTACGTTTGGTGGATTTTCAATTATGTTCCACAGACCTTCTCTTTGTAGAAGCAGACTACATTTCATAGACCATGATACATAGTTTGTTCCATCCAACTTGGATATAAGGGACAAACTTTGGAGATTGACTTGTGCCATGTTTTCTTTATATGGATATAAAACTATATTTAATAAAACACAGCTGTCTGTTTACTGTAATGTGTAACAGCACAAACTCTCACTTTTTACATAAATCTGTTTTATCCTAGTTAAACTGACTTTGCAGCCTCTGGGCCCATAACCAGTGTTAAGCCTGGGTTCCCCAACCAGGGTTAAGGAGACAAGCTAAACAGAATGTGCAGCGTTAGTCAGATAGGCACACAGATAAATGAGTGAGCTAAGCTTGTATGTTTGTTAACATACAGTAAAAATAACAGATACGCTTGTGCTATCAAAAATATAGTTTATTCCATTATGAGTTCATAGCATAGTCAAAATAACAGTCCATTAGTCATGTATCATTTAGTCAGTCCATTCAAGGATATTCAGTTAGCAAAGTCCGTGTAGAATATCCTATGTCAGTTCACTTACAAATCAGTCCTTTGTTTCTCTCCCGTTCGAGTAACGCAGTCTTGAGTCCATGCAGTAATTAGGGATCATCAAAGCCAGAGAGAGAGCAAGCTGTCATCTTGCTTCTTTTAAAGTGCTTTCACAACCACTCCCTTAATTACATTCCTATATTTAAAATTGCAGACACTTTAACTAATAAACTATGATAACATATTTATTATTTTACCTAAACCAGTTAGGGGGAGCTCTTGTCTCACAATCAGGAGGCTGTGAGTTTGATCCTAGGTAGAGGCAGATATTTCTCTCTGGGCACATTGAGAATATATATGCTGAATATAACTCCTCATTGGTGACAGGAAGGGCATCCGGCCAGTAGATACATATATGATGTTTCAGTCATACATATATGATGTTTCAAAGTGAGTGTCAGCCCTATAGTCATCCTTTGAGAGAGTCTACAGGGCTGCCACAGTGATGGTTTAGCTAGTCGTGGGAATGAAAGGTGGGAGGTTTAGATAGTGAGGGAGTATAATCACAACAGTGTTCTTTCCCATAGGAAGCAAGAACATCCAGCTGGCACCTGCGAAAGTGTGATAGAAATTGGCTGGAGTTGGGATGTTAATTTGATTGGATCATGTGATGCAGAAATGATTGCAGGGGAAGGAACTTTGGGTTTTACTTTGTGTGGGGAAAACGCAGGAATTTAGCTTTGGGGTTTTCTCAGATGTGCCAACACGATGTCTCCAATAAATTTATACTCTGTGGAAGAACTTCACCTTGGCGTTTTAATTCTGTTGAAGGGGTTACTTGGAACCCTGACAGCAGGGCAGAATGCTGAGGCAGAGAAGGGTCTTCTGGATTATAACAGTTCTTTTTCTGACGGCATTCACAGTATGTCCACTCTGCCAGACTGACTAGGATGGGCTAGATTTAATGGGATAATAGGGTTTATCAGGTAGCCTAGATCTATGCCATTCAGAGCTTTAAAGGTCATAACCAACATTTTGAACTGCACTCAGAAGCAGATCTATAGTCTGTAGTTCATGGAAAGTGGTGTAATATGAGCCATCCTAGGGGCTCCAAAGACTGCATTCCCTGACTTACTTTGTACCAATTGCAGTTTCCAAATGGATTTTTAGGGTAGCCCCACATAGAGCACATTTCAGTAGTCCAGATGTAAGATGACTGGGGATTGAATAATTGAGCGCAGACTCATAATCCAGGAAAGGTGCATAAACCAAAGCTGTGCAAAAGCTCTCCCAGTCACACTCACTACCTATTCTTTGTGCAGGAGACCTGAGTTCAGGTGAACACCCCTAGCTTCGAACTGGGAAGTGCAACACCATCTAGAACCCATCTAGAACCAGAGAGGACCAAACCCCAAATGCTGAGGTTCCATGCACCCAAAGCCAATCAGACTTGCCAGGGTTCAGTCAAAGTCCATTCCCCCCCCCCATCCAGGACCCCACAGCCCCCACACATTGCAAGAGGACAGTGACAGCATCACTTGGAACACTATGTGTAGAAATGCAGAGCTGAGTATCATCAGCATATTGATGATATCTCAACCCGTGGTGACAGATCTCACCCAATGGCTTCAATAGCAGAGAAGAGAATATCAAATGTTGAGGACACTATAAGTGAGCAGTCAGGAGTTGGATCTCTCACTCCCTAAACACTGATCGGGAATAAGCTTGGAGAAAGGAGCTGAAACAGGTTAAAACTGTGTCACCCAATCCCAACTCACGAAGCTGGCCTCAAAGCAGCTTTGTGGGGTAAATGGTATTGAAGGTTGCTAAGAGGTTAAGAATGGAGAGAATGGTTACACTACTTGCATCTTGCTCTTGCCAAAGATCATCCATAAGTGTGATCAAGGCTGTCTCTGTCCCATAGCCAGATCTGAATCCAGATAGAAAGGGATCCAGGAAATCTGTTTTATCCAGAAATCTCTGGAATTTCCAAGCAACCATCTTTTTTACCACTTTTCCTAAAATGGGAAGATGGGAAAATGACTGAAAATTGTACAGGCATGTAGTGTCAAGTGATGGTTTCTTAAAAAGAGGACAAACCAAAATCTCCTTAAAAAGTCTCAGGAATAACCCCTCTTACAGTCAGGGATATTAGGGATATCAAACCTGATACTACTAAATCTTTAAATCTATTATTTTAAATCTATTAAACTATTAAAGTATTCCAATTTTCATTAAATATTGATTTTCCTTGCTTTATGATAGTTTCGTAATATTTCCTTGGCAATTGAGAAATTATTTTATGATAAACACAATGAAATGGGTAATAAAATAGAAATGTCGAGGGGGGAAAAACATTAGTACTGCACTTCCTCTTCTCAGGCTAAACTATGAATGTCCAAATTCAACTATAGATGGGGTCAATTGGCTTGAATATGGCAGAAACCTGACATAGCAAGGCTAAATGAAATTATTTCTCTTCGATTAGAGTGGCACAGTTAACGGTTTGAAAGTGCTAGTTTCCCTTAAACTCACAGCATTTCTGCTTCTTCCTGTCTTTATCAGGTTCCAAAAGCTTCTTCCTGTCTTTGTCAGGTTCCAAAAGCTTCTTTGCCCTATGCTTCATGGCACTGAAACTGGTAGTTCACAGTATATGTTAAAAATTCAGGCTATTTTAAATCCCAGATACCCAGTAATATATGATCAAAATATTCTGGACAACAATGAACCTGCAGTTACTAAGTCCAAAATCTAAATTTTCAGAGTTTTAAAATAAATAAACCAAGTTAAGTTGATGCCTGAAAATGCTTGGGTGAAATTTTCAGTTTTCAATATTGAAATCTTTTTGTTACACTACATACCATCCTTCAGAATTGTTTCACGCCCAGAGCCATCAACTTTTTGACGTCCTATCAAGAAACTAGTAGTGTCCGCAAAGTATATATAATTGGTTTCAGCATGATAATCCAAAGCTCGAGGATTGACCAAATTTTCTATAGGGATCATATGTTCATCAGCTATTTTGGTATTTAGATCCATTCCTTGTATGATACCTGGACGTCCTTTCCCATAAAACAGGAACAATTCATTCTTTAGTCCTATATAAAAAGTATTAAAAACTTAAATCACAAATCTTTCATAATGTATTTATGCAGTGCTAAAAACCAAAGCTGCTTTATTTAATTGTAAAACTTTTTTGTTTGTTTGTTTTTAGTTCAACATCTACAATTTAGATCTCAGATATTCTGAAGGCATCTGAGCTAAGAATGATTGGTCAATTAAACCAATTAAATTTGTCAAATTTAATTAAAACAGTCATTACATCTAATCAATCACTGCTTTTTATACCAATTAATATTTCAAAAGTCCAAAAGGAGATAGACTATTGTTAGTGCAAAATGGACTTGTATAATGCTGTATAAAAATGGATCTATTGTTTGCTATTAACATGTAATAATACTGTAAAGTTCAGCAAAGACATAATTTAATTTTCATTTTTAAACTCAAAAACTAAAGCAAAATATCACAAAGTAATAGATTATACTTTTTATCTGAATATGTATAAATAAATACTTATATAGTCAATTACTTTCTTTTTAAACATATTGCAACTTTGTAATCAATATTGAAAATACAAGCACCCAGAGCAACAAGTATTCAAATCTTTTTTTTTTAATCTTTGGATTCACTTAAAACTTGTAAGTAAAATTTTGGTTATATAACTTGCATTATGGTAGTTTTTGTATTGGTTCACATAGATTATCAGAATACAAAATGCAAACTTATCATAGGACTCAACTAACATCAAAATGTCAAGAAAAGGAAATTTCTGAAAAATTATTTGAACTTTATATTTTAATACTAATAATGCACTGGGTCAGCATGATTTCTATAAACACTCCAACTAGGCATTACAGTTGGGGAAGGATTAGGTAATACTATCCTTAGGAGACAAAAATAACAAGAAATAATGAAATATATCTCTGTTGCTACAAGGTCCAATCCATAGATACATACAAGTTAATAGAGTTGGAAGGGATCTTGTAGGTCATCTAGTCCAATCCCCTGCCCAGGCAGACAGAACACCATTTCTGACAGATGCAGTCCAGCCTCTTCTTGAAAGCTTCCAATGATGAAGCTCCCAAAACTTCTGAAGGCAAGCTGTTCCATTGGTTGATTATTCTCACTGTCAGAAAATTCCTCCTTATTTCGAGGTTGAATCTCTCCTTGTTCAGTTTCCATCCATTATTCTGGCCTTTAGGTGCTTTGGAAAATAGCTTGACCGCTTCAACTCTGTGGCAGCTCCTCAAATATTGGAACACTGCTATCATGCCTCCCCTGATCCTTTTCTTCACTAGATTAACCATGCCCAGTTCCTGCAACCATTCATCATATGCTTTTGCCTCCACTTCCCTAATCATCTTGGTTGCTCTTCTCTGCACTCTTTCTAGAGTCTCAACATCTTTTTTATTGTGCGGTGACCAAAATTGGATGCAGTATTCTAGGCATGGTCTTACTAAGGCTTTACAGAGTGGTATTAGTACCTCACTTGATCTTGATTGTATTGGTTTAATATGATAAGAGCATACTGCTGAACAAATTCCATCAGCAAACATTTAGCTCGTGCAACTGGTATTATTAAATATTTTATTTAATATAGAGAATACTACTCTGAACACAAAT
The DNA here is from genome assembly GCA_033807585.1 of Hydrophis major. Taxonomy (NCBI): domain Eukaryota; kingdom Metazoa; phylum Chordata; class Lepidosauria; order Squamata; family Elapidae; genus Hydrophis; species Hydrophis major. Next base: position 166,563,538 of record CM066328.1, read on the forward strand.
TCTTTCTGGTAAAGTGTTTGATATCCGAAAACATACTTTTGCATGATCTGCCATCACTTCCCAAGACAAAGCCCATCCGGCAGCGACAAGTCCTGCTTTTATAGCTGTTGCTGAGCAAACAGATATGTGAACATCTACCTGGCTTTCCATGCTGATCTAGTTCACATGCATGACTTCTTACTGGAATAGATAAAAAGAACACATTGGAAATTCTTAAAAATAAAAAAGATGATCAAACTTCATAAGGCAAAAGATCAACCTGAACATTATAATATCTTATTCATACTCAATAAAAAGTATTTAAACAGTTATTATTTGATGTTGTAACTATGTATCATTCATGTGTTTGCAACATTGTATCATTCACGTGTAATCATTAACTTCTGTCTCTTCAGTGACCTTTGCAAGGCACGTACAAGGGACAAGGAGCTAGATGGTTGTTAATAAGCTTATCCACATTGTAAATAATCTGTCCGGTATGCAGCTTTGTAAACATGCACATCCTGATGAGATTACCATGTTTGACTTGAGCTTTGATTAAATCATTTTCTTGTAAAAAAGCACAATAAAAGAGCGTGTGCCAAGACATTCGGGGCGCACTCATCAAGAGGAAACCTCGCTTCCTGTTGTTTCTCTTCCCTTCGCTCCCTATCATGAGCCGCCCATCAGATGCGGGATGGCAGATACCGCATTCTGGTGACCCCGACGTGATTCCCTAAGGGGGATACGTTGCGACGCACCCATATCTTATCAGCTCGATGGGAGCTGTGCATCGCCAGGCCTGAAGTGAATTGCACATCATCGGATCTGAAACACGGTCTCGATTTTCGTAAGTATGGGTGGAAACTTTTCTCAACAACAGACGCAGCATCTGAAGGAATTGAGGGAGTTAGTCGCTTCTTCTTCTAAATATTCTGCTAATTTAAAGGGCTCGCCTGTAAAAATGAAACCTATTGCTGCATTATTGGCTTATGTGTGGCAACATTGTCCTAATTAATCAGAGGAAGGGTCCTTAAAAATTTCCACTTGGCAAAAAATTGGTGAACATCTCCATAGTCCTCCTTGTGCACCTATTGGCATTTTGGTCACTTGGAGGAAAATTATGGAGGCTTTAAAAGTCCATTATAAAATAGAAGCAGGGAGTGTGTTTGAATCTCCCCCGCCAAGTTATGATAACTTTTCAATTTGCTCTAACTCAGGCAGAAGCTGCTGCCATTATTCAACAATGCCCCACATGTAGTAAGCAAGGACATTCCATTCCCATAGGAGTAAATCCTAGAGGATTAAAAGCTTGTGAAATTTGGCAAATGGATGTAACTCAGTATCCACATTTTTCCCCTTGGAAATATTTGCACGTTTCCATAGATACATATTCAGGGTTTATTCTGGCTACTCCTCAAAGGGGAGAAACTGTAAAACATGTCATCAATCATTCAATTCGTACCTTTGCCTCACTGGGACGTCCAAAAGAAATCAAAACTGACAATGGACCTGCCTATACAAGTTCTGCTTTCCAGGACTTCTGTAACAGATGGGATGTAACCCACAAGTTTGGGATTCCCTACAACAGCCAGGGGCAGGCTATTGTGGAATGAGCGAACTTATCTCTGAAACGTGCTCTTGATCGATATTCGTTGCGGGAAAAACCCCCGAACCTCCCAGCATTGCAAAATTCTCTGAATATTTGTCTTTACACTTTAAACTTTATTAATCTGACTGGCATTCCTCCCACTTCTGCTGCTTCACGTCATTTTTCCTCCCCCTCACCCCCGTCTAACAGATCTCTGGTATATTATCGCAGATTGCCAGATCCTGCCTGGCAGGGTCCCGCTGAGCTTCTCACTTGGGGACGAGGCTACGCTGCAATCTTCCTGCCAGACAAAACCACTTGCTGGATCCCTGGTAGGGCGGTTAGACCCTATCATGGGAATTCCTCCGCTACATCTGTATCTTAAAACTCTTCCTGATATTCTTGCCTATATCTTCTTTGCAATTTCTACCTTACTTCAACAAAACCTATGCTTCCTGTCAAAAGACTATTCGTGTTAAAACCATTTCATTAACAGAAGGCTATTATACTTGCTCCATGTGGGTATGTCATGAAAATGCTACCACTCGCTCTTTTGTTCCTTCTTTACTCTTCCTATGGAAAGGAACCTTAAAATCTTTTCCTCTATTCAACCTAAAACATAGGGGGACCTAAATGTCCTTCTATTGTATTATGAGTTTCCCCACCCCAACTAACATCCTTGATGAATTACCAAATTAATCTTTATTGTCATTATTGTAATTATTATCCTTTTTCTACTAATTGCATTCCCTCCTCATCTCGTAAATGTTCTACAACTAACTTGTCCATAGCCCTCTCTCCTACTTGTCATGCCTTTATATACCCGAACTCTGATCCTGTCAACAAACGACGCTTCAAAAGAACTGTCCATGACGATCCACAGAAGCCTCATAGAAGATATAATATTACTTGGACTATAACTGACTTTCAAGGCGTTCATTTAAGTTCTACAACCAATTTTTCTCACATAGAAGACTTCTACCCACTACTTCAATTCGATTTGGCAGACGCACCCACACAACCAGGGGATATCCTGCAATCTACACCACTTCAGGAGGAACTTTAACATCACGCCTGAAAGGAATGTATTTTATCCCTGGCAATAATTTTGTTTGGACTTGTTACACCGATTTCATGGCATGTGTCCACGGGGATGAAATTGTTAAATCCAAATCATTTTGCATTCAAGTATGGCTTGTGTGTATAACTCTGATGATTTTATATCCCTACAGGTACCCATGGAGTACCCCCTTTTGCAAAATCGTAAAGATTTAGATCTGTTATTTTTTAAAACAAGGGGGATTGTGTGCTATGCTTAAAGAAGCTTTATGCTGATAGCGGGGGGGGGGGCTTGTTTTCTATTTTGCCATGGTTTACAACCTTTTTAACTGCATTGGCAGGATCATTAATAATCATTATATTGATATGTATTATAGGACCTTGTTGTTTTAATAGAATATTGCAATTTTTTTTAAAAAAATCAATTATCCTCCATAACTGCTGATGTTAATGTGCTTTTGCAAGCTCATGTTATATCCTCAACACCGGACGAAAAAAATGTCATTGCTGAGTTACCACTCCTTGGACAACCCTGACGCTGACGGGTCGCACTCTTGCCTAGATGACGGAGACGGCGAACATTTCAGAAAAATGGTTCCTGTCTTCTTGGACGAGGAAGAAGACTCGTCATAAATAATAAAAACAGAGGAGATGTTGTAACTATGTATCATTCATGTGTTTGCAACTATGTATCATTGCAACTATGTATCATTCATGTGTTTGCAACATTGTATCATTCACATGTAATCATTAACTTCTGTCTCTTCAGTGACCTTTGCAAGGCACGTACAAGGGACAAGGAGCTAGACGGTTGTTAATAAGCTTATCCACATTGTAAATAATCTGTCCGGTATGCAGCTTTGTAAACATGCACATCCTGATGAGATTACCATGTTTGACTTGAGCTTTGATTAAATCATTTTCTTGTAAAAAAGCACAATAAAAAAGCGTGTGCCAAGACATTCGAGGCGCGCTCATCAAGAGGAAACCTCGCTTCCTGTCGTTTCTCTTCCCTTCGCTTCCTATCATGAGCCGCCCATCAGATGCGGGATGGCAGATACCGCAATTTAAAAAATACAGTACTACAGAATAATGTGAAGTCTATAATATTTATCTTGTAGGATGCAGATATAATTTTGATTTTAAACATACAAAAAGGGAATGTATAAAAATATTATGAAGATAAACTCTGACATTTAGCTTCTATTCTTAACCACATTTCTTCATTTATTTCCATGATTGTTTGTATTAAATGAAGTCTAACTTTCTGTTTATCAACCATATAACCAATATGTTTTAATGGTAAATCAGACCTTGGAAGATTAGGGTGCGTAGATAAGATACTGCTTAGGGAATGGTCAGATAAGAGAGGGCATTGCCTCCAGCTACATAATGGAATGAGAAAGAGATTCAGAAGGGTCTTTCCCTAATTTCTCAGGCTAAAAAGAGGCCCTGGGGGATTTTCAAGATACTGTTAAGATAACTTTACAATAAAGTACTGTTAGTTATCTGGTCATGTTTCCTGTATGGTCTGCCTGGAAATGCTAACAATGTGCATATATTATTAAGTTCTTATAGTAACAGTTTTTAAGTCACTTGATTTTTCATGAGCTAATGCATGCTTCAAAAATGCTTCAGAATTATTTGGAAGAACTGACTGGTATGATGGACAAATGCAAACTTGGCAACTTTTGTAAAAATCTGGAAAACTATGTTACTGCTTTAAGGAATCAACACATTCAAGCAATTATTCAAGCAGCAGTGCTATTTCCCTGGGATAAGTGAATGTGGAAAGAAAAAAAATATGCATTTTAGTGAACAATAGAAAGATACATGTCTCTGTAAGTTCAAGATCTGGATTCTTTGTTTAAAAGCATTTCCAAAAAAATGTGTAGCCCTAATATGGATTTTTTTAATTGTTGCATTAATGCAAAAGAGGAGACTATTGTTTTAATTTTTTAACAACAATCATAACAAAATCAAATGTATATTAAAAGAATGATAGCAATGACATTAGTTAAAATAAAAACCAAAAATTACATATACACTTTGATCTGAGAGAAAGGAGGAAGAAAAAAAAAAACATAACCAAAAGGGTTAGAAATTTTTTCCTAAGCAAAATTGTAAATTTAGAATGTAGTTATTGATACCAATCAAAAGTTTGGGATAATGTGGAGTGGAGCAGCTGTCCAAGCCAAACTTACCATATATATCGAGTAGTGAATTGCTTTCCCTTTGCTGGGGGCAGAAACCCTAATTTTATGTGGGTTTTTTCAGCTCTTATGCCCTTCTAGGCTTGGGGTTAGTGAAGAAAGTGAATAAATTGGAAGGCAGTTGGAAAGTTACAGATTACAGATTAGGAACAAGATATCTGATGTATTCTTAATCATGTCAAGACACTCATTAAAAAAACTTATTAAAAAGAAATTCTATTACATGCCACAGAGAGATCAAGTTATATGACTAGACCTTGCACTCCATTTAATTTAAAAGGGGGAATGAATTCTAATGAAAAATCAACACTTTGAATTTGGTAATAGAGATCCTGGCAGCACAGATCCCTGCACAATTTCTCGATCTTTCACATCACAAAATGGAATTTGCACAGTTTGTTATCTGAGATAAGTCTCATTCTCAGCCCAACTTTAAAACTTTCAGTAGCTGTATTTGATTGAGCTAGAAGGAGGCGAGTTTCAGAATGGAGAAAGGGAGCAGTATTCTTAGTAACAAAAGTCATGAAATTAGTATGTTATGGTGAATATACATTACAAATCTTGTTCTAGAAAAGAGGACAGGGAACCAATTTTGCTTTTACTAATTGGAAAAAGATGGCTGAATTTATGAACCTTTCATACAACAACATTTTATGCACTAACAATTTATAATCCCATTAATTTTTTAAAATTAGGATCAGAAACTTTTAATGAGCAAATCAAATTTCAAGTGAACAAGCTAGTTAATGGTATGTGGAGACTTGCTCAAATGTAATAAGAATAAATTTTTAGGAACTTGTCCAATGAAGACCACAACTTTCCACTTTTCACAATTAATTATTACTAAATTTTCAATCCAATCAGTCATAAAGAAAACTGTTATGAACTAATAAAAGCACTTAAATAAAGTTTTAACAAACCTTAAGAAAAAACAGGGTTCTAATCCTGCTCTTCTGATTGGCCGATAATAGCGATATCGGATTGGCCCATTCTGGGGAATCTGATTGGCTGTTAACAAGCCACTCTCATTGGTTCAAGGGTTTAACACTTCCAAGTTTCTCATTGGCTAATAGGTCAGCAGCCTGCCTTATAAAAGGGCTGCTGCTGCCCTAGGGATTTTGCTCTGTTCAGAATGATTAATAAAGAATTGAAGTTCACTGTTCACTGCCTCGTCTCCATTCCTTGCACCCATGCGCAGAACTTAACACTGGCGATGAAGGTGGGATACGGAGACATCAGAGCTGACTGAACACTACAGAGCATCAAACAAAGCACGTGGCTGAAGGCACATCGACAACGGAAACCATGTCCGGCGGCGCCATACCACCCGCTCCATTTGACCCGGCACAAGAAGACTGGGACTTGTACATAGACCGGCTCCAGATGTTTCTGGAGACCAACAACTTGAAGGATGCCACTATGGGGAAAAAGCGAGCAGTGTTCCTGACCCATTGCAGGCCTGCTGTCTTTAAGATGGCCAAGGCAATAGCGAAACCAGCTGAGGTGAAAACCATGGACTGGGATGTCCTCGCACCCCTTCTACGGGCCCATTATGCACCCACTGTACCAACGTTTGTCCGAAGACATGAATTTTACCAGAGGGACCAACGGAAAGGAGAGAGCGTTGCAGATTTCATTGCAGATCTTCGGAACCTGGGAGGCCTCTGTGGGTTTACAGACCTCGAAGAAGCTCTGAAAGACCGAATAATTCTGGAATTAGATGACCACACTACGCAGAGTAAGATCATGGCCAAAGGGGACATTGACCTTGCTGATGTCATCAAGGACGCTACTGCAGCAGAAGCAACCAGGAAGTTGGCCGCCCAAATGTGCTGCACCAACGCACCGCTCCTTCAACTCGCCAGCGAAACCTCACCTCGCCTAGAGAGGCACACAACAGCGACCCACCACGAGGACCTCGAATCTCCATCAGAAAGTGATGAGCAGGAGGTCAACCGGCTCCAGTCTGAACGTGACCAAAGCCATCAGCGGAATCAAAGACTACCGCACCAATGCGCAGGTTGTGGGGCAAACCACCTGCGATCAGACTGCAAATTCCTTGACGCGCTCTGCCATTTCTGTGGGAAAAGAGGCCACATCGGGAAGGTCTGTAGAAGCAAGCAAGGATCCAGCCCACTTCAGAGGGGAAACAACTACTACCAGACCACAGGGAATCGCCCTGTGAGTTGGGAACATTTGAACCACCAATGGAACAACCACTCCTACAGAAATAAAACAACGGCCATTTTATCAAGATGAGAAGAGGCACACCAAACCATTACAATCGGTCACACCTCATCTCTAGATGCAAAGAAGATCCGAGTGAAGGTCACCATCGAAAACCAGCCTTGCGTGATGGAAGTTGATTCAGGATCATCCCTCTCGATGGTTTCCTGGAAGACTCTTAAACAATTAATCCCTGCCGTCTTGCGTCAAGACCTCAGAGGCCAAAGAATCATACTCAAAAATTATCAGGGGAACTGAATTCCGGTCGTTGGATCCAGCCAAGTCCAAGTATCATTCAAAAATCATACTGCATCATTACCACTGACCGTCATCGACCATGACAGGCCTAGCTTGTTAGGCCTTCAATGGTTCGCCCCACTCAGGATCGAGGTAGCCGGCATTCACCAAACCAGAAGCAACGACTGGGAGGAGGCCATCGTCCAGGAATTCCAGGACGTTTTTGCAGACAAACTAGGTGAGTACAAGGGGACCCCGATATCATTTAACCTTAACCCTGAAGTAACCCCCATCCGCCTTTAGCCTCGTTGGATACCTTTTGCCCTTAAACCAAAAATTAACGAGCAGCTCGATAAATTAATAGCCCAGGGTGTTTTAGAACCAACTGATCACACTCGTTGGGAAACCCCAATTGTAACACCCATCAAACCGGATGGATCATTAAGGATTTGTGGGGACTACCGGGCTACCCTTAATCACGCCCTTCAACAGAACGCTTACCCGGTGCCGGTGGTACAACACCTTCTCCATTCCCTGGGGGGCAGAAAAGTCTTCGCTAAATTGGATTTGGCACAGGCATACCAACAACTGCCTATAGACAAAAAAACCGCAGAGGCACAGACAATCGTTACGCGCCGAGGCACCTTTAAGTGCAACCAATTTCAATTCGGAGTGAGCGTAGCCCCAGGGATTTTTCAAAGTCTGATGGAGAGACTCTTGCAAGGGATCAAGGGGGTCGTGCCATACTTTGATGCCATTTTAATTGCTGCCCAGAATAGAGAAATACTAGAAAAGCATCTTAAAATGGTTCTCCAGAAATTTAAAGACTCTGGCCTTAAGGTTAAAAAAAATAAATGTCAACTGTGTACAGATAAAATAGAGTTCCTGGGGTACCTAATCAATAAACAAAGCATCCACTCCATTAATAGCAAACTGAGGGCAATCAAAAATGCCCCAAGACCCAGAAATAGAACTGATCTCCAAGCTTTCCTGGGGCTCATTAACTTTTACAACATCTTCTTGCCCCAGAAAGTGACCGTAGCTGAGCCCCTACATAGACTTCTCGACAAAAAAGCAACCTGGGTCTGGGGACACCGCGAGGAGCATGCATTCCGACAAGTGAAAAACTTACCAACCTCAGATGCTGTTTTAATGCAGTATAATGAGACTCTGCCTTTAATAATTACATGTGACGTGTCACCGTTTGGAGTAGGAGCCATTTTGAGTCATGTGTTACCAAATGGTAGTGAGGCCTTTATTGTCTATTTTTCAAGGACCCAATCAAAGGCTGAACGTAACAATAGCCAGATCGACAAAGAGGCTCTTGCTGTTGTATCTGCTGTGAAACGGTTTCATGAATATGTGTATGGACGAGTTTTTACTCTTGTTACCAACCACAAACCTTTGCTAGGGATTATAGCGGGAGAGAAGCCAACACCCTATATATTGTCACCTAGAATGACTTGCTGGTTGGAGTTTTTAGCTGTGTACAACTATAAATTACAACACCGCCCAGGGAAAACCATTCCCCACGCTGATGCATTGAGCCGTGCCCCACTTCCGGAAACTGTCGACGACCCAGCTCCAACCCTTATGACACTCCAGATTGAAACGCTACATTCACCACCACTAATAGCCAGAGATATTGCAATTGAAACAAAATGAGATCCTGTCTTGGCATGAGTTCTAAGCTGGGTCGAATGAGAATGGCCAATAGAACAAACCCCTGACGACTTCACCCCTTTCAGAAACTGGCAAACAGAACTTTTTTTGCAAAAAGGATGCATCCTATGGGGAGATAGAGTCGTCGTCCCAGAGCGGTTACAACGAGCAGTATTGAAAACATTGCATGACGGTCACCCCGGCATCGTGCGTATGAAAGCGCTCGCACGAAGCTACGCGTGGTGGCCGGGTATCGATAAACAGATCGAAGCCTGGGTAAAGACTTGTTTAAAGTGCCAAGAAGTCAGCAGTGCCCCACCTAGAGCAACTCCAACAGAATGGAAAACCCCATGGGGGCCATGGTCCCGCATCCACGTTGATTTTGCGGGACCTACTAAAGGACATAGGTTCCTCCTAACAGTGAATGCCTGTTCCAACTGGCTTGAGGTCCATGAAATGAAGAATACTACAACGGAGTCCGTCATCCGAAAATTGAATAGGCTATTTGCAACGCATGGGCTGCCAGACATTCTCGTCTCCGACAACGGACCCCTGGCATTTGAACAATACTTAGCGGATCGGGGTATCTGCCATGCGCTAACTTCGCCAGTGCACCCTGCGGCTAACGGCAGGGCCAAGCACATGGTATAATTTGTTAAAAAAAACTCTCCACAAAATGGACTATGGGGACATTGATGACAAAATAAACAGAATACTCCTACTCCAGCACATCACTCCGCACAGCATTACCAACAAGACCCCAGCTGAACTGTTGATGGGATGCAAGCTCTGTTCCCACCTCGACCGGCTTCACCCGTCCTACGAGCCAGAGAAACCCTGTGGATCTACCGGAAAATGCTGCAAGTTCAAGGTAGGCGACTTAGTTTTTGTAAAAAACCTCTCTGGTGAACCATTATGGGTCGAAGCAACCATAATTCAAACCACCAGGCCCAGATCGTACTGTGTGCAAACATGCGACAGAAAAATATGGAAACGCCATATAAATCAGCTTTGCTCTAGGCTACAACCGAGTTCCTGCGACTCCTGTGACTCCCAAACTGAGGGGGGAGGGGATGTCAAAGAAACCAAATTCGAGATGGTGGAAAGCAGAAGCGAAGGAAGTCAGCAATCAGGCGCAATAAATGAAGAAGAATCAGGGAGGGGACTCTCCTTGTTACAGAGGAATGCATCAACAGAGGCGAGCCCGCAAAGATCGGAGGACAACAATGACAGCATTAGCGGCACCAAGTCGTCCAGTGAGGATGCGAAACCGCCTGTACCAGATATGTCCAAAAACGTCCCGCCGAAACCGGATGACAGACAGGAACCGGTGGGACAGCGCAAATCCAATAGACAATTAAAACAACCTACATATCTTAGGGATTACGTCACCGCACCCCTCAAACGGAACCCGGGGGGAAAGGGTGTTATGAACTAATAAAAGCACTTAAATAAAGTTTTAACAAACCTTAAGAAAAAGCAGGGTTCTAATCCTGCTCTTCTGATTGGCTGATAATAGCGATATCGGATTGGCCCGTTCTGGGGAATCTGATTGGCTGTTAACGAGCCACTCTCATTGGTTCAAGGGTTTAACACTTCCAAGTTTCTCATTGGCTAATAGGTCAGCAGCCTGCCGTATAAAAGGGCTGCTGCTGCCCAAGGGTTTTTGCTCTGTTCAGAATGATTAAGAGTTGAAGTTCACTGTTCACTGCCTCGTCTCCGTTCCTTGCACCCATGCGCAGATCTTAACAAAAACCACAATTGTCATCATAAGTAATAATATTTCCTTTCAAATATTTTCACATTCTGACAGGGACAAAGCCCCTTTTTCTCAGCCCCTTTTTCTCAGCTCTAAGATCTAAATGTCACCTAAACAATATATTTGTTTTTTCCAACAAAAATTGTATTTTGTTTTTTGCCACATGCTCTGATAATCCATCAAACTGGCCAGTTAATGGTAGATCCACCAAGCAGAGGAACTTATTTAAATAGATTGGTATTCAATTTCAGTTCTTCACATGTTGGTGTTGTTGTGAATTGCTTTTTGTTAGCTATACAAATGTATGAAATGAATAAATTAAAAAAGAGAAATTAGGTCTATAATTACTGTAAGGGAAACAAATGTATTAGACGAGTAGGCAGATTTTAGAGAGATAAACCCATACAATAGAGAAAGATAATGAAAGCAGATTTCCTAAATATAATCCTAAAAATCCTAAAAATAAAAATCAAGGTCTGCAGAGGAATTGCAAAATAATAAAGTTCAAGGAAATAGTGTTTATATTAGTAAATAAGTGCTCATTTGAAACTGAATAACTTCTGAATTTGAAAAGAAAAGCATATTTTTGTGGATAGGGATGTATCCCATCAATATATATTCACAACAAAGATGTGTGTATAAATGAATCATAAATCTGACCAAGGAAAAGTTAATTTAGCAAAAATAAAAGTAGCAATATTAAAAACAAGGGCTGATAAATCATAATAAAAGTGGGTATTTAATATTCCAAGAAGCATATGCCTGAATGTAATGCAAATTATAGTAATCTATGCTGTTTTATGCAACACAATTGTAAATGTTTGCTAAAAATGGACTTTCCACCATTACAAAAGAATATCATCTAATATTAAAAGGAAAGAACAATGCAGCTAATTTGCTGGAACTTATGCAACGCAGAACAAACAAGATGCATGCATAATAAAATAATAATAATTGTGCAAAATGGTTTGGACATATAGAAGTTCTCTAAATAAAACAATAAACAATGAGGATTTAACCATTAGGTTGAAGTTTGTTCCTACAGGAAACAAATAGAATTTAAGTGTCACTCTTTTCTATGAAAATGAAATAGTTTTTTAAGGATTGAATTCAAACAGCCGTTAGAGCATATTTTTTTCTCACCTTTGTTTTCCCATGCCAATTAAAAAAAAAAACGGTAAAATCTACTTGGTAACATTAATAGACTATCGCTCAAAGTATATACTTGCATCTCTCTCTTCACAAATAAAACTATACTATTTGAGAAATTCAAATTATGAATTTATTTATGTTAAAAAGAAGCAACTCTGACTGAAAAATAAAGAGATCTTAGGTGTCAGTGGCAGAGAAATTTAAAACCAGGAGTTTGAAAAATACATGTATAACAAGGCAGAAAACATGAAAATGCTCACATTACATTATATTCCTAAGCGAAAAAAACATGGTTGCAGAAAGAAAACATCAAAGTCTACTGAGATTGGGGGAAAGGGGGAAGGAGAGAAGAAAAATTTAACACATGTACAGCTCTGCAAACTCTTTACCAGGGCAAGCTAGAAATAAAATCCACATGAGTTTTAGAATGGGAGCAACTCAACTGTGTCACACTTAAAATTATTTGGATGAAAAGCTAATGCATATATCCCTCAAAAAGAAAGTGAATTGTAGAACCCAATTAAAAATAATCCTGGACTGTCAAATACAAACAGGTACAAAGTTTTAGATTTAAAACACTGAAAAAGTATGTACATACATACATACATACATACATACATACATACAATTACTGAAAAAGAATCTGTAAAAACTAAAGAGAAAAACATTAGCATCTGATTCAGAAGTGGCTACAGACACATAGTTTGACCCAGATCTAGAATTAACATTTCAAAGATCTAATAAAAGAATCTATGTTCTGTTTCTCAGTTACAGCAGAGGAAATAATCTAAAATACTCTGCTGCTCAGCTACAGCGAGGAATATGCCTTATTCCAATTCATGGAAAGAAGTATAAGGACAACAGAAAAGGCACAGACATGGAGGAAAGCTGCATGACAAGAAATGAAATCCTTGCAACAACAACAAAACACCGTAAAAAACAGATTCTAAATGAACTACAAAAGAGTAAGAAAATCACAGGGTCTTGGTTGATTTTCAAAAGCCTGATGCCTATGGAAATATCCCAATCCAGGGGTGGGATTCTACCAGTTCGCACCTATTCGCTAGAACTAGTTGTTAACATTCTGAGCAGTTCAGAGAACCGGTGGTTAGAAGTTAGAAGTCTGATGTTGCTTACAGAAACTGCCTCTCCGTTACCTTATTACATTCTTGGCAGGACTAGACTTCCTGTCTCAGGAACTTCTCTGGAGTCTTTTTCCCCTCCTTTGCTGGTACTTTGCTTGTATGGAGTGACCATTCAAAGTTACAATGGCACTGAAAAAAGTGATTTATGACCATTTTTCACACTTACGACTGTTGCAGCATCCTCACAGTCATGAGAGGCTAGGGGAGGAGATGCATGCCTCAATATGAGTGATATTGAGTTGGCCACACCCAGCCAATAACATGACCACCAAGCCATGTCCATCCAGTCACATGACTACCAAGCCAGGCCCACCACCTAAGCCAGGGGTGGGCAATTAATTTCTGTCGGGGGCCACATGGAAAATCAGATCTGTGTTCGAGGGCTGAACCAATAATGGCCCTTTATAATATATATATATATATATATATATATATATATATATATATATATATATATATATATATATATATATATATATATATATTTATATTTATATATATATATATATACATACACACATACATATATATATATATATATATATATATATATATATATATATATATATATATGTTTTCTTAAGTTTTCGCGGGTACTTACATGTCTGACATTCAGCTTTGTTCGGGTATTTTCCCACGTCATAATAGTGGTGCTTTAAAAGTTGTAGCAACGTTTCAGCAGAATCTCATCTGCCATCATCAGGCTTCTGTATGGTGTTTGTCTGTATTTGGCTTCTGTATGGTGTTTGTCTATATTATAATATATATAATATATATATTTATATATTATATATAAGAAAAAGTAACACCACGGCTGCTCCTGCTACTACTTTCCACGCTTTCCAAACGCGAGTCCCAGGAGAGAACAAACAGCAAACCGCGCTCAGGGGCATCCAAGCCCACCTAAAGCTCGGCCGCTGCTGGTGGAGCCTTGCCCTGCCTTGGTGCCCCATTTCCCGGCTTGGCGGTCCTGCTCGGGCGGCACTTTAAAAGCCCTCCTCCTCGCATACGTGTCCGATGAGCCGCTCATCACAACAGTGGCTCCCAGCACCCGAGCAACTTCCCAGCAACTTGCAGCTTGCTTTTTCCTCTCAGGCGCTCACGCCTGGCCCCAAGCCGCACGGTGGAGGGGAAACCCGGAGCGCCGCCGGGTCGCCTCCTCCAAGCAGCCTGACTGCCAGGCAGAACCCTTCCCGCTCATCCCTCGGGTGTCTGCCTCGTTCCTCTCTCAGTCGCTCTCTCGCTCCTCCACCAGCCCAGGAAGAAACTGCTTCAAAGAAGCCGGCAGGGTGGCTTCCTGTTAGCGCAGCTCCTCCGAAGCGCCTGTTCACCCCCACACAGCCGCCCGCGGTTCAAGCCAGTGCTCCATTCTGCCTGCCTGCCTTCGTTTCTGGTTGTTTCGGCTGAGAATAATAACTATTTGCCTCTTTTTCTCTTTCTTTTCTGGGCTGGTGGAGGAGCGAGAGAGCGACTGAGAAAGGAACGAGGCAGACACCCAAGGGATGAGTGGGAAGGGTTCTGCCCGGCGGGCGGGCGGGCGGGCTGCTTGGAGGAGGCGACCCAGCGGCACTCCGGGCTTCCCTCCACTGCACGGGGGTGCTCGTGCCTGGCCACGAGCCGTGCGGCGGAGGGAAGCCTGGAGCGCGGCCGGGTCGCTTCCTCCAAGCAGCCCGCCTGCCCGCCCGCCGGGCAGAACCCTTCCCTTTCCTCGGCAGGAAGACGCTTCCACCTGCAAACTTTGCCTGTGCCTGGCCCCAAGCCGTGTGGCGGAGGGAAGCCTGGAGTGCGGCCGGGTCGCCTCCTTCAAGCAGCCTGCCCACCCATTGGGCTTTCCTCCGCCGCGTGGCTCGGGGCCAGGCGCAAGCACCCGTGAGTTAAAAGGAAGCCGAAAGGGCTTCCAGGCTGAAACTTTGCACAGCGCGGTGGAGGGGAAACATGGAGTGCGGCCGGGTCGCCTCCTCCAAGCAGCCCACCTACCCGCCCGCTGGGTGGAACCCTTCCCTTTCCTCGGCGGGAAGACTCTCCCGCCTGCAAACTTTGCCTGTGCAAAGTTTAAGCCTGGAAGCCCTTTCGGCTTCCTTTTAACTCGCAGGCGCTCGTGCCTGGCCCCAAGCCGCATGGCAGAGGGAAGCCTGGAGCGTGGCCGGGTCACCTCCTTCAAGCAGCCCACCCACCCGCTGGGCTTCCCTCCGCCGCGTGGCTTGGGGCCAGGCGCGAGCGCCCACGAGTTAAAAGGAAGCCAAAAGGGCTTCCAGGCTGAAACTTTGCACAGTGCGGCGGAGGGGAAACCAGGAGCGCCACCGGATCGCCTCCTCCTGACCACCCGCCCACCGGGCGGAACCCTTCCCTTTCCTCGGCGGGAAGATGCTCCCACCTGCAAACTTTGCCTGTGCAAAGTTTCAGCCTGGAAGCCCCGGAAAAAAAGCGGGATTGGTGGGGAATCACCTTCGGAGAGGTCGCTCTCAAAGGTGATTTCAAACTCTCAGCCAAGGCCTTTGCAAAGTTCTTCTTTTCTTCCTACTCGAAGAGTGCTCCGCACTGTTTTGCAGCTTTGGGGGCCACGCGGCGCAGGGCAATATGCCACGCCCAGCAATTTTTTTTCAGGGCAGGGGCGGGCCGGATTGGACAGACCAACAGGCCGGATGTGGCCCACGGGCCGTAGTTTGCCCACCCCTGACCTAAGCCATGCCCACAGAACCGGTTGTTAAAAATTTGAATCCCACCCCTGGTCCAATCCCACAAAACTAGATTAGGATTGTCCCAAATGTGCTTTTTTCAAGAGGCAACTGGACTTTCTGGTTTTTCTCTGAAGATGTTTCACTTCTCATCCAAGAATTTTCTTCAGCTCTGAAGCCTGTGTGTGTTTCAGATGGGTCTCCTTTCCTAGAGGGAAAGGAGAGAGAAAGAGAGGAAGTGATAGGGAAAGAGAGAGACAGAGGGAAAGAGAGAGGGAAGGAGAGAGGGAAAGAAAGAGAGAGGGAGACAGAAAGAGAAAAAGAGAAGAGAGAAGAAAGAAAAGAAAAAGAAAAGGGAAAGAAAGAAAGAAAAAGAGAGAAAGGAAGGGATAGACAAAGAAAAATGGGATGAAAGGAAGGGAGAGAAAGAAAGAAAGAGGGATGGAGGGAGGAGAAAATGAAAGATATATGGATGAGTGGATGAATAGATACATGGAAGGAGGGAGGGAGGGAGAAAAAAAAGGAGAGGAAGGAAGGATACAAACCCTGGCTTCAGAAGACTCTTTGAAACAGCATAGCAATCTAGGGCTGGAAGGGATCTTGGAGTTAATCTTCTAGTCAAACTTGCAAGTTTAAGACTTGTGGACTTCAACTCCCAGAATTCCTGAGCTAATATGACTGGGGGAGGAATTCTGGGAGTTGAAGTCCACAAGTCTTAAAGCTGTCAAGTTTGAAGACCCCTGTTCTAGTCCAGCCCCCTGCTCAGGCAGGAAAACTCTGAGAACGCCAAAATCTGAATAGAGGTCCTGGAAAAGGTGTAACAGAATCACACTTAGAAGGGACATTGGGGGGAACTGTATACCATTTCAGAGAAATGGCTGCCCAGTCTTTTGTTAAAAACAAAACACCCAGAACTTCTGGTGGCAAGCAATTCCACTGGTTAATTGTTCTCACTGTCAGGAAGTTTCTCCTTACGTTTAGGTTGCTTCTCTCCTTGATTACTTTCCATCCTTCTGGTGCTTTGGAAAATGCATTGTTTGCCTTCTGGTGCTTTGGAAAATATATTGCCCCACCTTCTTTCTGGCAGCTCCCTAAAAGCCTATTGCCCATCACCCTCTTGGGCAAAGCATGTGAGCCATTTCCTCCTTTCAGTGGTCCATGAAAGTATATCTATAGTACGTAGATAATAAAGTCAAAAAAGGTGAACAACATTTTTACAGAACTATAGATATGTTGAGGCTGGGTGACAAGGAATGGCTGGGAGGGGAAGGGCCAGGTGAAGCATCCCTTGATGTGAGTGACATTGAGCTGGCCACACCCACCCAGTCACATGACCCTAAGCCACACCCACCAAATAAGCCACGCCCACAGAACTGGTATTAAAAAAAATTGAATCCCATCTGAAGTATGTATGTATGTATGCTACAAAAGCAAAAATGATGGCCCAAACATCTGCTGAATGCTGTGAAATGGAACAAACATTCAAAGAACTTGTCTGTCTTCACACACTATTGCTACAGATCAGGAAGGAGAGAGAAACAGAGAGATCCTCCTCCTCAACAACAACAACAAACATAATAACATCGAGAAGAAGTGGACAAAAGAAACACTAGTTTCATCTCCTTGCTTCAACTAAAAATAATTTGATAATTTGAAACTACACCATTCTTACCATGAGGCTTTTTTTAAAAAAAGAGAAAATAGATTAACAAGTTTTTAGAGCAAACATTTATACTCTGAGGATTAGGAAAACATTTCCTTTTTATGGTTGCTGTAAAGCAGGGATACACAAAAGGTTAATCAGGATCTGTGGGTTGATTGTCGAGTGATTGTGATATAGATTGGCAAAGTTTTTCAATTCCCTGTTGCCACATAGCAACACCAGTTAAAAATAAGGACTGATTTTTTATGTAAAAAGGCCTGAGATCTCACTTCTAGCACTGATCACTATTTGTGCCCAGAAGTATTCTGTACAGGTACCTTAATTCTCAATGTATGATTGCCTGCCTAAATCAATATTTTTCATCTGTTTGATAGATTTCATAATTCTACTAAAAACAAGGAAGCCTTGCAACACTGAAACCTGCAGAATCCTGTTGTAATAGAATGTTTCTACTTCACGAATATTCGGAGTAATATAGTAAAGTTTTTTTTTAATAAGCAAGTTACTTTATTTTAATGTGAGAGACTGATTATTTAGAACTTGTAAAATTATGGATGGAATTGTTTTCCTTCCTGGGAATAATCATAATAATCAGTATGACATTTTGTGAAATAAACACATTTCAACTAAATATAATAACATCAAAACACATATACACCAAACTTGACAATTAAAAAATGTCATCACTATACTCATACATAATAACAAGCAACAGCAATAAAACAAACATAATTCCACAGTTTTGCAATACCACTGGAGAGACCATCCCAAGTGATATGATTTCAAGATTTCAAATTCTCCAGAAGTCTTCTATTATTACAGTGCCACAAAAATAGTATGATAGGGTCATGGCATAAATACTTGAATAAATTAAAATAAATAGAAACTAGATAGAGAATGCAGTATATATTGTCTTATTAATTCAGATCAGTTTAACTGGAACCTAGGATAATATAATTGATTGCTGATATTCTGGCTGAAAGTCTAGTTATTATTCTAGAAAAATCTTGCAGTATTAGAAAATTAGGGTTGAAAAGGTTACTTAAAAATGGAAGAAAAGGGTGCCAAGGAAGAATGGACCAGCCTGTTAGAATTCCACCATCAATCTGCATAGAAGGTTCTAGAGGAGATGATAAAGCAACCAAGA
Source organism: Hydrophis major (assembly GCA_033807585.1). Taxonomy (NCBI): domain Eukaryota; kingdom Metazoa; phylum Chordata; class Lepidosauria; order Squamata; family Elapidae; genus Hydrophis; species Hydrophis major. The sequence continues at coordinate 166,582,046 of CM066328.1, forward strand.
AATATTTATTAGAGGTTAGCATGGATTTATAAAGAATATGTTGTGTCATTTTTTTTAAAAAATGCCTAATAGTTTGAGGGAATACCATGGACATAATATAACTTGAATTATATCGGTAAAATATTTGACCAAAAATCTAAGAGTGTTGTATCCAAAAGTGGCAAAGTGAAGCAATCTTATAACTATTACATACACAAGGGACAAATGTAAACTGGATCTTAGATTAAAAAAGGGAGGTCAGTCCATTCTTTGCATAGAATTGGTGAAAGAAAGAAATAAAGAGGTTTGAGCTTTGAATATCATATACAACACTTGTGTTGGAAAAAGAAAAACAGTGCTCATTGGAATCCTTGATAGTGAAATTGCAATTCTTGGCTTCTACTGCGGTTATATAATTGGTTTCCTTGCACTTGCTGGGTGATGTCTAGAAATGCCATGGCTCAATACTATACAAATGCTTTAAATCAGGACTGTGCTGTTAAAGTCATTGAAGCACCTGTGGTTGCATTAATGCTTGGCAAGGTGGTCCCAGTTGTCCTCATCAGTGAAATTAGTCATTATGCCTGCTGCTTACAGAGGCACTCCATGAATCTTGAAAAAGAAGCAAAGCTTCTTTGAGTAGCAAAGCATCTTGGTTTCCCAACCTTACCATAGAACATTTGCATGTTAATTATGTGCTGGATGTCAAGTACTCAGGTAGACTAAGAACTGGCTTGAAAACAATGCTCAATAATCCTTACCAAACTACAGTGAGAGATATACCAAGTGAGATATAATGGAGTTTGGCACCAGACTCGTCAAAGGCTTTTTAAAAATTAGTCTGATGCAAGAAACAGAGAGAATGTTGATCTCAGATGATACAAAATTAGGGAGGATAGTTAATACTCTAGACAATGGAAAAAATTCAAAACAATATTGCTAAATTAGGGAAGCAGACTAAAAATGACAAAGGCAATTGAAATGTTCTTCATAAGAAAGACATATCAAATGTTTAGAAATAGGAATGGAAAGATCAGATTACTCCATGTGAAAATCTGGAGTTCTAACTGTTTATAAAATTAGTATGATTGATCAGTGTGGTGTAACCGCTAAAAAAAAAAAATCAAATACAATTTCAGAATATATTTACTGAAGTGCAATTTCCAAATCAAATCAAATAATAAAAAGTGGTTTCAACCAACTGTACATTATTTGTTCTTGCTGAGTTAAGCAATGATATGGTGACCCTATGCAGATGTCTGAGGACTGTGAACATGTTGATGTAGAATGTCAAGCTTCAACCAAAACCTTGCAACATTGAGTGGTTTGGGGGGGGGGGGGGGGGCTGGTTCTAAGACTATACCATCTCTGGTGGTGGATAGGATTCCACTGTCCCAGACTGATTATGTGCGCAATCTGAAGGGAATATTCCCCTCCATTCATAACTCCTGCTGGAGAAGCAGGCAGCAGCTGTGGCTCGAGGGCCTTTGCATAACTTTGTATTCTATAGCATTTGTGCCTGTTTGTGGATCAAGGAGCTCTATTAACAGTCACCCATGCTGTGGTCACCTCCTGATCTGACTACTACAATGTGCTTTACATAGGACTGCCTTAGAAGTGTATTGAGAAACTTCAACTGTTGCAAAAGTGCAGCAGCATGAATAATTATGTATGGCTGGAATGGTAACCAGTGTGTGTCAATTCATAAAATATTTCTATGGTCTTTTTAGAGTTGCCAACAGAAAGGGAGGGGGGAGTAGTGCGACAGCTTGGAAACCAAAAATGCATTCCAGAAATAGTTTTCAAAGATAGTAACTAGGTGACTGAAGTTTCTGCCACACAAAATTCTAATTGGAGAAAATGATTGATGATAGTTGGCTATGGATGTGTCCCATTGGAGAATATGAATTATGATACACCCAGGGGATGAGGGAAACCAGGGTCAAGGGTGAAAATTAACTATGTGTTTCAGAGTCAGCTACACCCAGGCAGTGCCAGACATTTTAACTCCCAATAAATCCTTTTGAAGTTTTGGAAGTTTGGCTCAAGACTCATGATTTAATTGGGGTAACTGCCGGAATCCTGACAGCTAAAAAACTCTCACAATTCATTATCTTTACCGGGACACCTGATGCCCAGCCTCTTCCATCGCTTCCCGACATCTGGAATACACTGAGGGAAAATCAGGTGGACATGGCAGAAGGGGGATTGTCAGAGGAGACAACTCCAATATTTAATTAATTGGAAGGGCTACCCCTTATCAGAGGCATCTTGGGTAAAGAGTAGAAACATCCAAGCCAATTACCTTGTGACAAGGTTCCATGTAGAAAACCCAACCAAGCCTGAGGTGGGTGGGTTGCAATTTGTTTCAAAAAAAAAAAAAAATAGTAACTAGGTGACTGACGTTTCTACCATACAAAATTCTAATTGGAGAATCCCAACTACCGGGAATCCTGACAGCGTGTTTATGGGATCAATTCAAGCTGCTGGTGTTGACCTTTAAAGCCATACAGAGCTTGGAACTTTAGCCAGTTCTTCTTTCTCAGGCCAATCCACCTCACAGGACAGTTGTTGTGGAAAAACAGAAGGTGTGTGGATATGTTCATCACCTTGAGCTATTTGTAAAAATAATAAAGGCAGGAAATAAATAGATTAAATAGATGATAGATAGATGACAGATAGATGATAGATAGATGATAGATAGATAGATAGATAGATAGATAGATAGATAGATAGATAGATAGATAGATAGATAGACAGGCAGACTCTTTCAGATTTCATCTGCCTGTCCTACCAGATCCCACAGAATGAGTATGTTATATATTCCTTCATCGAGGGAGGTACATTTGATGAGCTTTTTCCCGCATTGCCTACAGCTTCATTGCTCTTAGCTTTTGAAAGCCCCTTATGATCCCCAGCAGGCCTGGGGACCCTAAGGGATGGTTGAACATAAGATAGCTTTGTTGTTATTATTATCATCCCTGCCATCCATTATTCTTTTTTTCGACTTCTGCTTTTATAGTTTTTATTTTTTTAATAATTACATAACTGTTTCAGTTAATGATTGTGTTATATTTATTGCTTTAGAGGATTGCAGTAGGTTGTCCAGAGTCAATTTCTGTCCATATATGGGTGACCATATAAATTTATTTACATATATAAATTTAGAATGAATTTAGATTGAATGAATGTAAGGATATTCCAAAAAATAAGGAGAGCAAGTTTCTCAGATCTTAATTTCTAAAGCAAAATTTCTAAAGAAATATAATGAATGTGGATAAATACCTAACCTATTCCATGGATTTCAGACATAAAAGAATCAAATCAAATGTCAGTTTCATCTGTCATCAACTGTAACCTGTTAATTAGCAGGGTTTTCAAAGTGGATTTTTCCAAAGGCCGGATCAGCAGTTCTCCTTTACGGACCGGGCAGGGAGGCAGGAAAGGGGAGGAAAGGGGAGGGAGATGGATAGATACCTCCTACAGCACCTTGCCAGCTAAAACAGGGCATGGGGGCCAGATGAGCCCCCCCATTCCCCATTTGTGGCCTGGATACCTCCTGAAGGCACTTTGGTGGCCAATGCGGGCCATGGGGGGATGTGTAATGACCCCATTGCCCATTTTTGGCCTCCACGGCCTCCTGCAGCACTCTGTTGCCAAAAACATTTTGGCTGGTAGAGGCACCGTAGACCAGTCCTTTGATATTTCCAGGCTGGCCCCACAAGCCAGATCTAAGCGCCCTGTGGGCCAGATCCAGCCTCTGGACGTTGAGTTTCATACCCCTTATCTAGATGTTAGACAGTGACAATTCAAACCTAGAAAATTATTTTCTGAGCAGCCAATCAAGAGTGGGAAGATTTGCCCCTCAGGTACGTTTTTTAAAAGAAGGGACACTTCCTTGTCTTTACTTTTCATGGGAAAAGTGGATGTGTAAATTGCCAAACTGGCTCCAAACAGATGAGCAGTGCCTTACCGAGCCTTACTGAGTTGGAGGTCCAAGGTAAAATACAATAATCTTGGGATTCACAAAAGCTAGAAGTGTGTTAGTGTTTCAGCTTTGTTGTAGGCAAAATTATTTGAATGGTGGTGCCTTTTATTCTGCCTTTGTTCCAGGTAACTATGCATACATAACTGGCAGTGCTAATATCCTCAGAAGACTTAGTTACCGTATATACTCGAGTATAAGTTGACCCGAATATAAGCCGAGGCACCTAATTTAACCACAAAAAACTGGGAAAATTTATTGACTCAAGTATAAGTCGAGGGTGGGAAATGCAGCAGCTACTGTTAAATTTCAAAAATAAAAATAGATGCCAATAAAAACTTTCACTAGGACAGTTGAGAATAAGTTTGATGTTCACAATTTCCTCTTTGAAAGAGACCAGTAAATAGGGAACAAGAAGATGAAGAAAAAGAAGTGTGTTTTTTCACACTTTTCACACTGAAGTGAACAAAAATGGCATCATAGGAACAAGCTTATTCTCAGCCCAAAGGTTTGTTTCTGATTTCTTCCCTGATTTAAGGGAAATTTGGGAAACGATCTCACTATCATGAAAGGTTTGATTGATTCACTAACCCAAAAGATGATGATGATGACAGTGGTAGGCAGGAGTCACTCTCTCCCTTGCAAGAAAAAACCAAGAGCCGTTCTTATGATCTCTCTCTCTCTCTCTCTCCCCCTCCTCCCCCTCCTCCCGAGTGGACTGAAAGCAGCTGGAGCTGAGGAAATGAAACTGAGTGGAGCGACCTCGGTTCGCATTGCTTTCTCAGCCTAGAGCTCAGAAAAGCCTTCCCCTCCTCCTCCCCCTCCTCCCCCTCCTCCCGAGTGGACTGAAAGCAGCTGGAGCTGAGGAAATGAAACTGAGTGGAGCGACCTCGGCTCGCGTTGCTTTTTCAGCCTAGAGCTCAGAAAAGCCTCCCCCTCCCATGCTTAAAAGTTGCAAAGGAAACACGGAAGCAGGGAAGCGGCTGCCCAGCTTCGGAGCTCCACACCATTTTTTTTTCAGAGGGGAATCTGACTCGAGTATAAGCCGAGGGGGTTTTTTTCAGCACAAAAAATGTGCTGAAAAACTCGGCTTATACTCGAGTATATATGGTAATTTCTTTTTGATTCCCTCTGTCCTTCTTGTCCTTCTGTCTTCTTGGCATCTCTTTAATTCTACAATTGTGCATACATAATAAAAGACTTGCAGCATTCTTACTGTGACAGTGACTCATAGTCTGAAAGGAATGCAACCATAGTCCATATAAACAGGTTCTCCTTGGGAGATGTGGAACAGCAAATGAGGATTATAGCACTAGCAACTTAGACTTATATACTGCTTTATAGTGCTTTTACAGCCCTCTCTTAGTGGTTTACAGAGTCAGCATATTGCCCCCAACAATCTGGATCTTCATTTTACCCAAGCTCAGAAGGATGGAAGGCTGAGTCAACATTGAGCCTTGGTGAGATTTGAACTGCCAAATTGAAGGCAGCTGGCTGTAGAGGTAGCTTGCAATACTGCACTCTAACCACTGCGCCACAGAGGCTCAATCTTTTTTTAAGGTAATTATGAGGTAAGGCTTAGAAATCCTCAGAAGGACCAACAAACCATGTCCAGATGAATCTGTATTTGCAAATATCCTGTAATTCCAGATGATTCATTTTGAAACAGGCAAGATCAGTGTATTTTTTTCTCATATTTTCATTTAGATCTTCACTCCATAATCAAAACATAATAAAAATTAAGCAATACTAATCAAATATTTCATAGCTACCTCTCTAAATGTTAAATGTAATTTTAAATGACCTTTTAATTATGCCACAAGAATTTTTCTTTCTTTTCTGCTTAGCAGGTGCTGTGTTCTTAAAACATACACCCAGGCCCTTTGAAATTAATGTTTTAAGAAATCTTATCAACTTAGTTTAGCTTAGTTTAGCATGTGCACATGTGCGTGTGTGCACTTGCATATTTCTCACTGCTCACTTGTTTTTTCTCTAATTGGTTAATATAATGCTTTGTAACAAAACCACCTTCTGCATAAAAACAGCATATTTACTAGTCATTTATCATTCTTACTTGTGCAATTATTCACAGCAGTTCTTTCGTGTGTATACATTTCTTTGTATTTGTTTATTGAAAGTTACACAGTATACAGCCCTTTTGAGATTGGTAAATTATAGTAAAAATGTCACAAAAATAATGGTACATTTATTTTTCACTTCTTTATGATCAGTGCAACTAATTTCTGTTCTGACATTTTCTCCTTTTCTGTTCAAAATCATTGAGCATTATGGTGAACAAGGCAGGAGTGGAAATATCTAGTGGTAATTTTTGAAAAGCCAAATATTTATCCTTAGCAGTATGCTACATTTGCAAACTTGTAACCACAGAAAACATAATTACAAGCTATGTAAGTGTCTCATTGTTGCTATTAATTTATTTCTGTAAAGTTTATTTTCAACTATTGTGGATATTCTAATATGAAAAGACTCTGAGTCAGTCATCTTATTGGATATATTTATGTGCCTATTATTAATTGATTTGTGCTATGCTAGTTTAACTGGCCAAAATTTAAGTAGTATCAAATTATATAATAGCAGTCTAATGGAAATTTGATCAAATAAAAATTACAGATGTGTTCTGTGCTGTATACACCTCATTGTGGTACAAAAACTGTCTTGCAAAATTACTCATAGCTCTGTGAGATGAAATCAATGGCACTTTAACTTTTTGTAATGTTAGTATTCCTTTAAAAAAAAAGGTGAAAACCCCATTATTTACTTTCTCACAAGATACTAAAAAACTTCAAAGTATCTCCCCTTAAGAAATTGCTATGTAGATTATATGCAGAAATATAATACAAAGCCAGGATAGACAAGACAGCAATAAGCAGCAAATATCATCGCCTCTGCAAAGAAACTGAAGAAACAGTGAACCACCTAGTTAGCTGCTGCAAGAAGATCACATAGATTGACTACAAACAACGACATGACAAAATAACAGCAATGGTACATTGAATATCTGCAAGAAATACTACTTGCCTGCAAGCAAGAACTGGTGGGACCACAAAATAGATAAAATAATAGCACAAAGAAGCGGAAATGCCCTGGGACCTAAGAATTCAAACAGACAAATATCTGCCACATCATACTCCAGACTTAACAACTGTAGATAAGAAAGACAAAGAAGTCTGGATATGGGATGCAGCAGTACCTGGAGATAGCAGAATAGGAAATAAAGAACTGGAAAAAATCACAAAATACAAAGATCTGAAAGTAGAAATAGAATGCCTGTGGTAAAAGAAAGCAATGGTAGTACCAATAGTAATAGGTACCTTGTGGACAATCCTAAAACAGATGGAACACCACACGGATACCATTGGCTCCAATGAAATCATTATCAGTCATATGATATTATATGTAATATTATGAATATAAAATTAGATGAACCATTGTTATTTAATCCTTCCATTAAACCCTGTAAAAATTCATATCTATGCTGAAGAGCAAATATGTTGAACTTCATTAAACCCAAGGTTAACATCCTAATCTTAAATAGCAAATAGAGCATTAAATGATTACAATTAAGATTTCTGGTTGCCTACCTGTTGGCTGTATTCTCTTGTGGTAAACAATGATATCTTTAGCATTTTCAAGTCTCATTAAAAACTTCGTATCTCTGCTGTTAAATCTGTTAATTTGTATGACACTGAAGTTGTCTGAATTTGTTGCATACAAATAGTCTTCAAATACTGCTAAACCATATAGATGAGTAACCTGAGGGAAAATAATACATATTATATGTGTGTGTGTGTGTGTGTGTGTGTGCGTGTGTGTGTGTGTGTGTATGTAGATAGATAGATATAGACAGACAGACAGACAGACAGATAGATGTGCAATATTAGTTTCTTTTACTTGAATAGTGATGAAAGGTTGTACATAGAAATTAAGAATGAAAGTCATAACTAGAATGTGACTATTGGCTAATGAGAAACTCATTAAGACAGAAAGCAGAAATGAATTTTGCTTTCTTTTCATTTGAACAATGTGCATTTATTTTAAGAAGCTTTGGAATGAGAAATAACATTTGCCACTTTTATAATAAATACCACTCCCAACAATTCTTAGATTCTCATTTTTTATTCTAAGTGTTTCCAATTCAGATTGCAAGGATGAAAGTCTGACAATTATGTTTTGAAAAGGTGGAAAAGAAGCAATATTCTGACTGAAACAATATAGAGATGCAATAAGCTAAATTTGAGATGTGTTGCACAATTTCATGCCAATTAGGGATATACGGATTGGATCTTTATTCTTCAGCAGATCATTGATAACTTTATAAATGTAAGAATAGAAATTTGTTCTATGTCCACTGATTTACAAAGAGTATGATGAAGTGAATAGTTTTAATTATGAAATATGTTGTGTGACTATGATTTTGAAACTTAGTTACTGAATGATTGGCAAATAGTGGTATAAGTGGAAGTAAAGGGATGCATAATAATAAATGAAATGCTTAGTGAATGTTTCAGTACTGAGCAGGAAGTAAATAAGGGTGCATATTGTCCCTTTCATTGTTACATGTATTTATGAACAAATGTGTAATAAATGCCTGTGTTCATGTAAATGTCATGTGAGTTGGGGATTATGGATATGTGTACAGTTCTGTAAGGGAATTTTAGAAGTGTGATGCTTAAGAGCAGTAATGTGAATGTCCAAGTACTTTTGCTAATATTGTTGGCTAAAAATCCAAATAATCTAGTGAATGTGAGATACTTTTTCCTATTCTGCTCATATGAAGTAAGTGTTGGATGTTACAGGAGAAATATACAAGGAAGTTAAATGCAGTTGGAAATAATTATTTAACTGCAGGTGGTAAAACAAAAAAAGATAAATAATTAATGGGTAATGGGTGAATATGGATCAGATACAATGGCAAATAATCAAAATGAAGGGTATGATTACGTGGTTTGATCAAACAGAGAAAATGAATGACAATCAATTACAAAACGAATAGATGAAAAAAGCATCAACAGGTGGAAAGGCAGGTGAAAGAAAAAAGTTGGGGTTACATAAAGTTGACCAGAACCTTAAATAGGAGCCAATGAGATATTGAAAATCAAGATGAAATATTGGCAGATAGATCTGATGGGGCAAGAATTATTATTTACTATTTCTTACTCCTTTCCTGCACATTGATAATTTTCCCTACACCAAAAAGGAATGCAAATGGGAAATGAAAGCAGTTCAGGGTCCAGCTATATGTTTAATTTAATGTATTCCAAACCCAAAGTCATACAATTGTTTAATATCCCATTTAGATCACCCTTGAGAGTTGACTATGTATGATCTGCCTGAACATTTGTAATGTTCCAGTGTTCATCTTCCCCTTCATCAGTTGCTTTTATTGTCAAAACATTTTTTTTTAAATTTTTTAAAGAAAATTTTATTAATTTTCTACAAACAAACAAGACAAACAAAACATTAAAACATTCAACTCTCGTATGTACATCCAGTGTGTCAGTTGGTTCATCATTTTTGTGCATTCATTCTGTAGTCCCAGTTACAATTATGTTACATAACAACTCATATTATCAATCCAAACTTATATATCCTATAATCACAAAAAAAAAAAAAAAAATGACTATACTTTTAATCATTCATGCTTTATGAGCTAACAATACTTTAAGCAGATTATTCAACAAATCATATAATCATACCAAATCAACCCTAAAAAAACCCTTTATAAATATAATATCAAATAACAAAATAATAGCAAAATAGCAAGATAAAGATATTTTTTACTATCTAAAATATTCTATTATCATATTTTATCATCTAGCCATTTATAAAAAAGATCCCAAATTTCATAAAATTGTTTATCCTCTTGCTCTCTGATTTCAAATGTCAATCTACTCATCTCAGCACATTCCAATATTTTCTTAATAATTTCTTCCTGTAATGGTATTTTCTCATTCTTCCAATTTTTAGCAAATACAATCCTGGCTGCTGTTACTACATTTACAATCAGGTATTTCAAATCTTTACTATATATATCAGGTAAAATTCCCAATAAGAAGATCTCTGGTTTCAAGTCTATATGTTTCTTTGTCATTTTTTCCAGCCACATGCGAATTATAGTCCAATATTTTCTAGCATCCTCACAAGTCCACCACATATGGTAATACGAGCCGGGTATCTGATGACATTTCCAGCATTTTTCAGATTTGTTCTTAAACATTCTTGCTATTCTTGTCGGAAGAAAGTGCCACCTGTAAAACATCTTATACAAGTTTTCTTTATATGCTGTTGACATTGTCATTTTATAATTTTGAGACCACAATTTCTGCCATTTCTCTAAATCAATCCCATATCCAAAATTCTTCACCCAAACAATCATAGTTTCTTTGACTTGTTCTTCCTCTAATTTCATTTCCAGTAAATAACCATATAATTTTTTAATCACCTTCTCATCAGTACCCATCAAGATCTTATCTAAATCAGTCTGCTTATCATAAAATCCCTCCGTTTTGGAATCTTCATCATACCTTGAATGTATTTGTGCATATGAAAACCAATTCATCCTTATACCTTGTTCCTCTAAGTTTTGGATCGATTTAAGTTCACCCTTTTCATCCAAAAGTTCCCCATATCTAACTGTTTGTTCCTTCTTGTAGATTATAGGATAGGAAAATGCTTCAATGGTCGATAACCAAACTGGAATTTTCAAATAACATTGTCTTTTTATCTTCTCCCAATTTAACCACAAAGACTCCCGTACATAATGTCTTCTAAAATAACCCTGTGTTTTAGTTCCCTTATACCATAAAAAAGCATGCCAGCCCAACAGCAAGTCATGCCCTTCTAATGTCAACAACCTATGTTTCCTTAATGTTATCCATTCTTTGACCCACATCAAACTTGCAGCTTGATAGTACAATTCCCAATTAGGCAGGCCAAAACCTCCTCTAATTCTAGCATCTTGCAAAAGCTTTAGCTTTATTCTTGCTTTTTTACCTTGCCATATAAACTTTAACATAATTTTATTTAAATCTTCAAAATAGTCTTTTCCAAGCCTAATTGGTATTGTTTGAAACAAAAATAAAATTCTAGGTAAAATATTCATCTTAATTGTTGAAATTCTCCCTATTAATGACAATTGCAAGTTTTCCCACTTCTTCAAATCTGTAGTTATCTGTTGTTTAAGTTTAATATAATTATTCTCCTTTAATGTGCTACATCTTGTTGTCAAATATATCCCCAGATACTTAACCTTATTTGTAACTTGAATTTTCAAAAGATCTGCCAGTTCTTCTCTCTGTCTCAATAGCATATTCTTTGTCAAAATCTTTGTTTTATCTTTATTTATTTTCAAACCAGCCACCTCTCCATATGTCTCTATCCTTTCCAATAACTTTGGAGCTGTTTCTAGCGGGTCTTCCAAAATAAAAGCTAAATATCAGCAAAAGCTTGTAGCTTAAATTCTTCCTTCTTAATTTTCATTCCTTTTATGCTTTTATCATCCCTAATATTTCTATTCAACACTTCCAAGGTCAAGACAAATAGCAAAGGAAATAGGGGGCATCCTTGTCTTGTGCCTTTCCTTATATTAATAAAATCTGTAAGTTCCTCCTCCATCATTACCCTTGCTGTCTGTTTATTATATATTATTGTCAAAACATTTAATGCTATAACATTTTATTGACAGTATTTTATGTATTTATTTACAGGACATTAATGGCTGTCTATCTCATATGGTGATTCTAAGTGGCTCACAACAAACCTCATAGGCAACAGACCAACAATCCTTACAGCTGAAATCCCACCCTAGTCCAGTGGATGGGGAACAGCCAGGTCTTCATAAACCTTCCAAGAGGCAGGTGGGAGGCTGTTCCAAAGAGGTTGGGGAGATGTACTTCCAATGACCTGCCACATAGCAATACTTAAGGGACGGGACTTGGAGTGCATCATCTTATTTAATATCAGCCCTGAAACCACTTTGGGCTGTTGCCATTTTGGGAGCATCTTTAGGGCTGTACAGCAAAGCCAGTTGGAGCTGTGGGAACATGAGTGGGGAGATAGAGATAGCTGGGGATGTTGGGGTGGCATGCTTTTTTATGGTATAAAGGAACTAAAACACAGGGGTATTTTAGAAGACATTATATACGGGATCTCTGTGGTTAAACTGGGAGAAGACTAAAAGGCAATGTTATTTGAAAATTCCAGTCTGGGTATCGACTATAGAAGCATTTTCCTATCCTATAATATATAAAAAGGAACAAACAGTTAGATATGGTGAAATATTGAATGAAAAGGGTGAACTTAAATCTATGTAAAAATTAGAGGAACAAGGTATAAAGATGAATTGGTTTTCATATGCACAAATACATTCAAGGTATGATAAAGATTCTAAAACAGAAGGTTTCTATGATAAACGGACTGATTTGGATAAGATTTTGACAGGTACTGATGAAAAGGTGATTAAAAAATTGTATGGATATTTATTAGAAATTAAATTAGAAGAAGAACAAGTCAAAGAAACAATGATTGCTTGGGGGAAGAATTTTGGATATGGGATTGATCTAGAGAAATGGCAAAAACTGTGGTCTCAAAATTATAAAATGACAATGTCAACAGCATATCAAGAAAATTTATACAAGATGTTTTACAGGTGGCATTTCCCCCTACCAAGAATAGTAAGAATGTTCAAGAACAAATCTGAAAAATGTTGGAAATGTCATCAGGTACCTGGCTCATATTACCATATGTGGTGGACTTGTGCGGATGCCAAAAAATATTGGACTAAAATGGTTGGAAAAAATGGCAAAAAAGCATATAGACTTGAAACCAGAGATATTTTTATTGGGAATTTTACCTGAAATATACAGTAAAGAATTGAAATATCTGACTGTAAATGTGTTAACAGCGGCTAGGATTGTATTTGCCAAAAACTGGAAAAATGAGAAAATACCATCACAGGAGGAAATCATTAAGAAAATATTGGAATGTGCTGAAACGAGTAGATTGACATTTGAAATTAGAGAACAAGATGATAAACAATTTTATAAAATTTGGGATCTATTCTATCAATGGTTAGACAATAAAACATGGTAATGAAATATGTAGATTTTTAGAAAATAATGAATATATAAAGATTTATTTTTTTTATTATATGTACAAAATGATTGTAGGATAGATTTGAGATGATAATATGAACTGAAATTAAGTACAATATGGATTATCTCATAAAACATGAATGAATAATAGTATAGTCAAATGATTGATTAACAATGATATTAATGTTTTATTTGATTGACAATATGAGAATATATACAATGTAATTGTAACTGAAGACTACAAAGTGGAAGCACAAAACAATTTGTAAACCAACCGACACACCATATGTATATATATGGATGATGGCATGATGTTTTTATGTTTCGTTTGTCTATGTTTGTCTTAAAAAACAATAAAATTTATATATATGCGTGTGTGTGTGTGTGTGTGATAGCTGGGGATGTGTAGGCAAAACAACATTTTTCCCTGTGGGAGCCAAGGATGTTCTACCAGGTGTTGGAGAGGCGTGGACCAAAGCCAGCCTGGATGGCTGCAACTTGGTTGGACCATGTGACAGATGTTTGACCTGGAGGAAAGAACGTTGGAGCTTTGATTTGGGTGGGGAAAACCTTGGGTCCTTCAGAGTCAGGTTTTCCTCAGATGTGCCAATATGACATACCTAATAAATCTATGCTTTGAGGAATATGCCTGCCTTGGAGCTTTGATTCCATTTGGGTATGTTTGCTGGAACCCTGACACCTAACCAGTAGAACAGGCAAATAATCTGGCCTTGTGCTATTTAAAGGTGAGAACCAGCATAGTGAATTATACCAAAAAACACAATGGAGAGCCAGTGCAGCCCAGGCAGAAGTGGTGTTTGTTCAAATGCACCCAAAATTGGATGCACTGCTGCATTGTGAACCAATTGCAGTTTCTGGATGCTGTTTAAGGACTGCCCTGTGTAGAGAGCATTGCAGTAGGTGGTGACTAATTTTCTTGATATTAAACCGAAAATCATATTCCTGTTAATTTAAAACTAGTATTCTGCAGACAACTATGGATTGGACATGGTTTTCTTCCATTCTGACAATCCTTCAGGAACTTAAAAGCTGCTACCAATCACCAACCAAACATTTCCAAGTGTAATTATATCCAGTTGCCTTTATCTTTTCTTCAAATACTGTAGCTAAATTTCTAATCTCCTGGTCATCTTTGTTTCTCTTGTCTGAATCTATTCTATCTATTCTAGATTTTCGGGATAATTTAATTTATTTGAATATTGAGCCTCTTTTCATTTAAATTCTAATAGAGAGAAAATAGAAAGCGAGTGAATCCCTTTTTATTAGCATGCTTGTCCATGAGCTGATTGGCCCTGTCCCTTTTGAAGTTAAGCAGTTAAGTTTTGAATATAACTTAATGCAGAAAAAGAAGCTTCGCTATTAATTTTACAAGATGGGTTTTTTAAAAATGGCGTTTCCTTGAAATATCTTTCCATATTTGAAAAAACAAGGTTGTATATAGAAAGAAATACATACAAAGAAAACAACAGACAGAAACAGAGAAGGAATAATACACTGTGTTTTGGATTTATATAATCTTGATGTAGTTCAAAAATGTGCATTAGTAACATTAATGGATTATCTGTAGTCACGGTGAACACCATTTAGATTTTCACATATCTTCAGAAAGTTGAAATCACAACAGAGTTTAACGAGCAACATGAACAGACAAAAATTCACTATGGACTAGCACAAGTGGAAAGCATAAGCAATCCATGAACTTGACAGAATGCTCACATGATGCTTCATCACTGGAGCAGCCCCCTACCTGAAATGGTATAGGGCCATGATGGCACGCATGCCGGAAGTGGCACGCAGAGCCATTTCTGCCGGCATGTGAGCCGTCGCCCCAGATCAGATGCACTGCGCATGCGCGTGTACCTCCCACCAGCCAGCTGATTGTCAGATCTCTGCCGCCCATGTGCAGGGAGGTGGAGGGGTCGCACACGCAGTGCATTAGAGGTGCAGACACATGTGCATGCACACATACGTGTATGCGCACACTTCCAGTTAGCCATCATTGGTATGGAACTTCCTGTTTCAGCAGGGAGTTGAACTAGAAGATCTCCAAGGTCCCTCCCAGCTCTATTCTGATTGATTGTGGAGTTTTTTTTTTTTTTAAAGCATCTTATGCTGTAATCATAATGCTATAAATAATATGGTTAAAACTATTACCATATGAACATTTATTCATTTGTGTGTATTTCTGTGTGATGTATATGGTAGTATGTGCATGTGTGTATAAATACCGTATACAACAATAACGGCTAACCTTTTCATCCTCACGTGCCAAAAGTGTGTGCATACACGTGCATGTGCACGTACGCGTGTCCGCACCCATAATGCATTGTATGTGCGACCCCTCCACCTCCCCATGCATGCATGGCAGATACCCGACAATCAGCTTGCTGGAAGGAGGCGCATGCACATGCGCAGTACACCTGATCTGGGGCGACAGCTCGCATGCTGGCAGAAATGGCTCAGCGTGACATTTCCGGCACGCATGCCATAGGTTCGCAATCACAGGTATATACTATATACGTGTGTATATGTTCATGTGTGCATGTGTACACAGTATATTTTTATACTAAATATATATATATGTGCATGTATATATACATTTGCAGTATATTTACACACCTGCACATACACACACATACTAATATACATATCACATACAAATACATACAAATGCATACATTTCAGATGGCAATGGTTGTATTATTTATGTCATTATTTATAAAATAAATGCCTATGATACTTACCAGTTGGCCTTCAATGATAGTTTGCCTGTCACGTCCTTGGTAGTCAACCACTCCTATAAAGTCAAGATAGTCATCTACCCAGTAAACATATTTGTTGACAAGGTCAAGTGTAAGAGCAGTTGGCTGTTCTATTTTAGAAATTACTATCCTTGTTCTGTTCATGCCATCCATATCACATCTCTCAATTTTAGCAACATTTCCATAGTCTGTAAAGAAGAGTTTCCTGTAACGAGAAATTTCAGACACATTTTAAAAATTATGCATGTTTAACCACAAGGACATAAAATGCAATCTGTAATAGAAAAGTTTGTCTTTCACTTATGTTAACATTTTACACATTAGCATCCACAAGAAAAATTATCAGTTTATTACAGAAAAACATAAAGAAATATCTTATGGCACCTGAACATTAACAAACATATTCATAAATTTCTCATAATGCATATGCTAGTCTTTAAGATACTACCTCATTGTTTTTAAATATTTGAAGTTACATTTTTTTTTTCAAAATAGAACTAGTTAAATAACAATGGTTTTATTCGCCCACCTGTCGATCCTTAGTTGCTGGATTTTATTAAAATGCTGAAAAAATAATTGGTAAAAAGAAATAATTATGGATATGTGAAACAGGAATTTAATCTTTTAGCCAGGCTCTTCCATCTCAGTGAGGTCCTTAGTGCTCTCTGAGCTTGATGGTTTTCTTTCAGATATTTCACTACCAAACTAAATGACATTATCATCATTGATATATCACGTGCTGTGCACTGATATTACCTAGCTTGGTAATGAAATGTCTGCAAGAAAACCACCCAGTTCAGCGAGCACTGTTCAACCTTGAGCTACAAATAGTCTCTTTTATTGGAACTTTCATTTTCATCAGATAATTGTAAGGAAAAGCTCTATCTATAAATGAGAGCAATGTAAGTATTAAATACAGGTAATAATATATTTTTTTAAAAAAATGAGCACCAATATTCATAAAGGAAGGAAGGAATATTTTAGTTACATATACAGAAAACATATTTCAGATCATGATGCTTCATTTGGGGAGGGGGAGGTATCAAATCCCTATTTTTCCCCTTTTATTGAGGATATCCAGAACATAAGAATCCATGTATGCCTTTGTGAAGATAGTTTCCAATAGCCTGAAGAAACACATTAGATAAATAATTAAACAGACAGAAAGTAAATGTGAGGTATTGACAAATAACACATAGAAGTAATCCAGACTTCATGACTAACTCATTTATCCCAAAGCGTATCATCTTGTGGAAGGTAAATTATTGACAGATAAGTGTTATCCATTTTAAAAAGAAAGCAAAAAAAAAATAAAATGTTCCAGCACATTTATCTATCCACATATTTGACTCACTGATTACATTTAGTGTAAAACTAATAAGAATCTCTGAAACCGCTAAAGCTTCTAAGCCTGATATTTGATTAGCAAATACTGTGTTTAGTAAATCACAGATCAATTTCAATTAACCTGACAATATTTTAACAAGATTAATTTCCCATGAGATTAAATTACATTTGTAAATAGAAGCCCATCCCACCATGACTCTAATGCTAGGGGGAAAGGGAGCTGTTTTCTGGAGACTGAATGTTTAAATATTGCTTAGAAAACTAATAAGATTGTTTTTAGTCTTAGTAAAAAATAATAGCATTAGAAGAAAAAGGCTGTATTGATTATTATGTAAGTTCTCTCTCTCTCACACACACACACACACAGAGAGAGAGAGAGACAGAGAGACAGGGAGACAGGGAGACAGAGAGAGAGAGAGAGAGAGAGAGAGCAAGACAATGTACAATGTGTAAGGTTTGGCTACTCTAATTGGTGGTTGGGTTTATCTATCACAGTAAGCCATGTATAACGTAATTTAAATAATGACATTGACCATTAAACTATTGGCTGAATTCCTAAAACATGCTAAGAATAAGCTGTGGTTTATATATAAACATTGCTCTAAGCCAATTAAATTACAGACACTGTGATGCTCATTAATGGTAAGAAACTGATAAATCTAAATATTTTTATCTACTGCCATATCAGTTAGAGAGTACATCATTATATTTAAGGTCAAGCAATTCTCTGGCACAGACTACTCTCTGAGTTTTACTCATTCATGAGATCAGAACTAATCAACTTTTCTTTTCTTCCCTTGCATTCTATAGTTACCCAGCAATTAAATCCTTCCGAGGAAAGCTGCTGAGAATTTGTCCAGAAATTTAGCATGGGAAAGAGGATTTTCCTCTTCTATCAGTTCCAGGCTGTGGAATGTACACTCTTGGGAACTGGGTTTGGCCAATGTTCTTTCTACTTTTAATACATTTTTCTGCCACGACTTTAAAGAGCTTATACTTGTGTTTTAATTTACTGGAGCTTTTGGAAGGTGTCTTGTAGGTCATCTAGTCCAACCCCCAACCACTAAGCAGGAGACCCTACACCATTTCTGACAGATGATAGTCCAATCTCTTCTTGAAAGCTTCCAATGATGAAGCTCCCAAAACTTCTGAAGGCAAACTGTTCCATTGGTTGATTGTTCCCACTGTCAGAAAATTTCTCCTTATTTCTAGGTTGAATATCTCCTTGATCAGTATCCATTATTCTTTGCCTGGCCTTCAGGTGCTTTGGGGGCTTCACCCCCTCTTCTCTGTGGCACCCCTCAAATATTGGAAGACTGTTTCCCCTGGTCCTTCTCTTCACTAGACTAGCCATGCCCAATTCCTGCAATTGTTCATCGTATGTTTTAGCCTCCAGTCCTCTAATCAAGATCCCTCTTACAGTTACAGCTATTAAGTCTGATTTCACGCAGTCTAGATATGTAGTTTTGGTTTTTCTTGCCTAAGTGTAAGACTTTACTTAGCTCTAAGCTAAATTTCATTTTGTTAGATAGGGTTCAAGTCTGTCAAGATCCATCTGGATCTTGAGCCTATCATCTAGGGTGTTGGCTATTCCTGCCAGCTTAGTATCATCTGCAAATTTGGTAAGTTCCCCTTCAATTCCCTCAACTAGGTTTCTTTTACTTGGTTTATTTTAATCTGTGCCTATGTCTTTTATGTTTATTCCACAAGCTGCTTTGACTATCCCCCCCTGCCCCCCCCGAGAGGTTCCTTATAAATCTAATTTATTAAATAAAATAAATAAAAGATGTGCAGTTTGGTTTTAT
This sequence comes from Hydrophis major, assembly GCA_033807585.1. Classification (NCBI taxonomy): domain Eukaryota; kingdom Metazoa; phylum Chordata; class Lepidosauria; order Squamata; family Elapidae; genus Hydrophis; species Hydrophis major. The sequence goes on from CM066328.1 coordinate 166,601,058, forward strand.
ACACCTGTGAGGAAAGTAGGTGGAGGAAAAAGTATTAGTTATGTTCACTGCCTTGAGTTATTATAAAAGTTGAATAAAAATCAAATAAATAAATAATTTATTATTTAATGCATGGAAAAACCAAGGACAGTGTTGCTAATGTTCCAGATGAATGAATTATGAAAAGCAGGTCGCTTTGCAATGTTCTTTGAAGAAACTAAGATCCCAGCAAATAAGTATAAAGGGCCCTTGCTTTTTTTGTAACTGTTAGTAGTATAGAAGGTGATAGGGAAAAGAAGAGATTCAATTGATCTTGAAAGAACAGAGCACAAAATAGTGATGGAATGGAAGCAGGATAGCATGTTGCCTTTACCCCCTATGAACTGGGAAAGGGTTGAGACAACAGTTCCAGCCAATGTGGATCCATCTGCCTCAGGCATTGCAGGAATTCAGCAAAGGAAACTTCATTGCATTTCCTTTGGAGCAGCAGCAGAACTGATGAACTTCATTGGCTCAGCAACGTAAAGTTGGCTAGGAAGCACCATTGAGTTGTGGGGAGAGGCAGGGATGCCACTGATTAGCACAACCACTGTCGGACAAGTCCTTTGATGAAGTTCAAATACATAAATTTTACATTTGAAAAGTCAGAACACAAGAAATATTGTCAATCTATTCTGTGATGTGAAAACATATAGATGCTTCTACAGCTTCAGTAGCAGGCATATTTTTTGTCATACAAGTTTAAACACTACTAGTGTTAAACCTATTTCCTAAATCAGTTCAACCATAATCTCATCTTAATGGTCTAACACTGACATATATGAAAGATTGTTTTCTCTCATATGAAATATTGATCTCTGCAAGATATATTTATGTAATTTATTCTATGATAATGGCAGCAGTGGAGATATTATATTTCAGCATCTCTACCTGTAGAAAAACCTCTACCAATCTCAAAATGTCAGTTCAATCATCTCTGCTGCAAAGAAAAGGGAAATGAAGTCCAATTAATCTAAATTTCATCAATACAAAACAACGGTTCTGATAAAATGTTTTTGATCTATATAATAGTACTGAAACATTCCTTTGAATCTACCTTTTTAATTCTATAGCAGAAATATATTGTGTTAAGAAAAAAAGTAAGAAAGAAACATTGGGATAAAAATGGGACTGGAGTAAAACTAATATTTTGCCATAATTAAAATATCATTAATTTAGATAGAATAGTGGTTAGAAGACTAGCAAGTAGAAAACTTTTCCCTCACAGAACACATATATTTTCCTTTTTCTTAGTCATCAAAATATAGTTCAATAAAGCAGGGAGAGTAAGAATTATAGCTTAGAATATCTCTGTCTGAATGCCCATCAAAATCTCCAAGTTTGACAAAATAACAATGAATTATACAAGGGAGTTGCCCTTGAAGTATCAAGAAACTTGTATTCGTGTAATATATAGCAGTCCTCCAGCCAACAAAGGAGAGCCTTTACAGCAGGGGTGGGCAACTATAACTCCTTTACATGCTTGCTCAGGAATTCTGGGAGTTGAAGTCCATAAGTAGTAAAGGAGCCATAGTTGCTCTCCCGTCCTTCACAGCTATATGCCACCAATGTTATGGGCACTGCAATGGCCCCCGATTAGCTTCTCAGGACAATTGAAAGTGTTGATTTTAATATACAAATCCATTCATGTTCCAGTACCTAGGAATCTCCAGGTCTGCCTTCTCCATATGGCCTTCTGTCCCACAATACAGAAATATAGGGTTCCTGTTATGTGAGATTTGGTCTGGGGGAGACAAAAAAAGACTATTCCTATAGAATAGTCTGTCCCCAGAGACTAAGACAACACTTTCCCTGATGGTGTTTTGGAAATAATTTTTCTGCAAAGCTTTAATTTTACTTCATGGAATAGCTTTGGAGAACAGATTGTCCCCAAACCCCAAAATCTTTAACCTTAAACTGTCTGCTATTGACCTTTCCTAGGGGCATAAGCGCACCAATGTGCCTACCGTCCCTGTCCTATTGTTTCTTTTATTTTTATTTTTTTTATACGTAGCCATGTATTCATAATGATGTTTTTACTTATACCTATTATCTTGTAAGCAATTGACAAACCAAATAAAATAAATTTTTAAAAAATATACCAAAGTGGGTTATAATTTTCAGTGCCATATTCTGATCTAACTGATTTTTGTGGTTATATTGCAAACTTCTGAGTGTCAGGAGGAACAATACATAAAAATAAATAAATAATAAATTTATCTGAGGTCTATTCTGTTTGTCAAGTGACTTAATTAAGCTTTCAGTTTTCCCTATTTCTTCAAGTAATGTATGTATATAATTATGTCAAATAAATGTATGCAATTCCATACCTAAATACTACACATGGAGCAAGAAGATCTACTTGTCAGTTTTGACGTGGTTTCACTATTCACTCAAGTCCCGATAAAAGAGACCCTCGAAATCATCAAAAATAAATACCAACCAGCTAAACACCTCATGGAACTAACAGAACACTGCTTAACCAACACATATTTCATATACAAAGGACAAAGATACAAACAAATTGAAGGAGCCCCCATGGGATCACCACTGTCACCTGTCATTGCAAACCTGTTCATGGAAGAATTCGAATCCAGAGCCCTGGCTAATGCCATACTCAAACCCAAACTATGGTTAAGATATATAGATGACACATTTGTGATTTGGCCCCATGGACAAGAAAACCTAAACAACTTCCTAACACACCTAAACAGCGCACACCCCAAAATCAAGTTCACCATGGAAACAGAAACAAACAAACAACTACCATTCCTAGATGTACTAATCTACAAGAAAACAGATGGCACACTAGGACACACCATATACCAGAAGAAAACACACACCAACCGCTACCTCAATGCCCAATCCCACCACCACCCAGCACAGATAAACTCTGTGGCTAAAACACTAATTACTAGAACCAAACGCCTGGCAGACAAGACACACATTAAGACTGAACTATGCACCCTGACTAAAATATTGACAGCCAACGGCTTCCACAAAAGCAAAATCACCAACTTGATCCACAAAAACACCCTGAGACATAATAGAGACCCAGAAGATGAACAGACCCATGGAACAGCTGTCCTGCCCTACATAAGAGGCACTACAGAAAAAAATTAGTAAGATTCTATACAGACGCCACATCAAGACTGCCTTCCAAACAGACAGAAAAATAGCAGCCATCCTCAGGAACCCCAAAGACAAAATTGACCTGGAAAACCAAGTCATATATGAAGTCCCCTGTGCATCATGCCCGGCCACATACATTGGACAGACCAATAGAAGAATAAGCACCCGCCTAGATGAACACAAAAATGCAGTCAAAAAGCTGGAACACACTTCCTCACTTGTCCAACACATGGAAGCCACAGGTCATAACATCAACTTCAATGGCACCAAAACCCTAGCCACCATAGAAAATCCCAGCCACAGAATCATCAGAGAAGCCATAGAGATTGAAAAAAGACCAGAAAGCATGAACAGAAGAGATGATTCCACCAGGCTGTCAATCATTTGGAAGCCTGCACTCACAAACAAAAAAATCTCCACACCACAAGCCAGGCAAACACCTGGGCACAAACAGATCCCCCCTGATACCTCCAGCTCAAACACACCCCAACCAGGCACCCAGATGAAACCCAGCTTCCTAACGAATGATAGCCGTCCATTTACCCGAAGCCAAGCTGCACTAAAGGCCTCCAATAAAGTAACACAATGTTGCCAGCCAATCAAGATACAAAAAGAGCCCCCCCCCCAAAAAAAACAGACAGAAGATACTAGTAGCAGAACACAGCAAACTCCAAGACCAATAAACACAGACCAAGACTCTCAACCAATCAGGAGGAAGAAAAAAACCATTCTGACACAGCAATAGGCTGCCCCAAATTTAAATCTGAAACCACTGTAAAAGTCTGACTCACAAACACCATACAGAAGCCTGATGATGGCAGATGAGATTCTGCTGAAACGTTGCTACAACTTTAAAAGCACCACGTGGGAAAATACCCGAACAAAGCTGAATGCCAGACATGTAAGTACCCGCGAAAACTTAAGAATATATATATATATATATATATATATATATATATATATATATATATATATATATATATATATATTTGTTTTCTTAAGTTTTTGCGGGTACTTACATGTCTGGCATTCAGCTTTGTTCGGGTATTTTCCCACATCATAATAGTGGTGCTTTTAAAGTTGTAGCAACGTTTCAGCAGAATCTCATCTGCCATCATCAGGCTTCTGTATAGTGTTCGTCTGTGAGTCAGACTTTAAAAGTCTATTAGAGATCAGCTGATCTCTAATAGGATATAGGGAACTACATTTGTCCCTCCCATCTCCATATTTCCTGTAGTTAAGTTAAAGAAGATTACAACAGTTGCTTGAATTCTTTGCTCAACACCCACTCTTCTCTCCAAGAATACAAATTGCTTTGTTTGACATCTTAAAAATGTGTTTGGTTTGGTATCTAATGGATGTATTCCTACTTTTCTGAAGGATAGACATGACAGTTTTTGACACTGCCCTGGTAACATGCAGCAAAAAAAATTTTTTTGCATAACAGTGAAATGAGTCATCTGTTGGAACAGTAAACCTCAAATAAAAACTATGACTTAATCACTCATTCTCATTGGCCTGTTTGTCTCTAGTGAAAATGTAGAATGTTTGTTGGATTTTAATTGTATTTTTTGAATACTAGGAATCAATCCAGCTTCTACTTTAAGGGTAGAAATAGCTGTGAGAACGTATTATGGGGGACAGCACAAATATGTTGGTTCAGCCTGCTTGATCTTTCAGGAACTTTTAATACAATTGAATCAGGGTGTGGGAACTATGTTACAGTGGTTCCATTCTTCCTTGCAAAGACCATGTCAGAGATTAATAATGGACCACTGTTTATCTGCACTTGTTAGCTCTGATGAGTGCCAAAAACACACTATTTTATCTGTGTGAAACTTTTTGAAACTGATGGCTGATGAGATTCTGCTGAAACGTTGCTACAACTTTAAAAGCACCACTATTATGACGTGGGAAAATACCCGAACAATACACACACACACACACATATATATATACATATACATATACATATACATATATATATATATATATATATATATATATATATATATATATATATATATACATACATACATACATACATACATACATACATACATACATACATATATATATATATATATATATATATATATATATATATATATATATATATACATACATACATACATACATATATATATATATATATATATATATATATATTTATATATAGACATACATACTGTATATATAGATATACATACTGTATATATAGATATACATACTGTATATGTATATGTATACACACACACACACACACATATATATGGTATTCAGCTTTGTTTGGGTATTTTCCCATGTCATTATAATTGTGCTTTTAAAGTTGTAGCAATGTTTCGGCAGAATCTCATCTGCCATCATCAGGCTTGTGTATTGTGTTCATCTGTGAGTCAGGTTTTCAGAGCCGTTTCTGTTTTAAATTCGGCTGTGCCAGAATGGTTTTTTTCTTCATCCTGATTGGTTGGGAGTTTCTAATATCTACTGTCTGTTTTGTGGCATTTTTTTTTTGTCTTGATTGGCTGGCAACATTGTGTTTCCTGTATTTTAGTGCTTTTAGTGTGGCTTGACTTCAAGTAAATGGATGGCTATCATTTATTGGGAAGCTAGGTTTCATCTGCGTGCTTGGTTGGGGTGTGTTTGAGCTGGAGGTATCAGGGAGGGTCTGTTTGTGCCCAGGTATTTGCGTGGCTTGTGGTGGGGAGATTTTTTTTTGTTTGTGAGTGCAGGCTTCAAGATAATTGTCAGTCTGGTGGAGTCATCTCTTCTATTCATGCTTTCTGGTCTTTTTTCAATCTCTATGGCTTCTCTGATAATTCTGTAGCTGGAGTTTTCTATAGTGGCTAGGGTTTAGGTACCATTGAAGTCGATGCTATGACCTGTGGCTTTCATGTGTTGAACTAGTGAGGAAGTGTGTTCCAGCTTTTTTACTGCATTTTTGTGTTCATCCAGGCGGGTACTTATTCTTCTATTGGTCTGTCCAATGTATATGGCAGGGCATGATGCACAGGGGACTTCATATATGCCTTGGTTTTCCAGGTCAATTTTATCTTTGGGGTATCTTAGGATTGCTGCTATTTTTCTGGCTCTTTTGAAGGCAGTCTTGATGTGATACCTGTGTAGTATCTTACTGATTTTGTCTGTAGTGCCTCTTATGTAGGGCAGGACAGCAGTTCCATAGGTCTATTCATCTTCTAGGTCTCCATTATGTCTCAGTGTGTTTTTGTGGATCAGGCCTGTGATTTTGCTTTTGTGGAAGCCGTTGGCTGTCAGTACTTTAGTCAGGGTGCATAGTTCAGTCTTTATGTGTGTCTTGTCTGCCAGGCATTTGGTTCTGGCAATTAGAATATATATATTCTTAAGACTACTGCTATTCTAACACAGCAGTAGGCTAGCATCAAATTTAAAACAGAAACGGTTGTGAAAGCCTGACTCATAGATGAACACAATACACAAGCCTGATGATGGCAGATGAGATTCTGCTGAAACGTCACTACAACTTTAAAAGTACAACTATAATGACGTGGGAAAATACCCGAACAAAGCTGAATACCATATATGGTAAAAAAAATTGAAAATGTTTTTGGAAAGGATTGATTCATATTTTTGCTACTTATGTGCTATTCGATTCTAGGAATTACTATGAACAGCTTACAAAAGAGAAAATTAAAATGGTTTGAATTGAAAAAAAATAGTAATGATCAAATTCTCACCCTAACAAGAAGAAGGGATCCACTCAGGAGTGGGCTTCAAAAATGTTAGCAATGGGTTCTCTGCCTGGTTGCTGGGTTGCTGTAGTTTCCCACTTTTTACCAAAGTGGGAAGCTACAGCAGTATTACTTTTTGGTCTATGAACAATATCAAACCAGGATGACGCAGTCTTCTTAATATCCCCTTCTTATTGGACTTTTAGAAGAGGCAAATCAAACAAAATTGCCATTTTTGTCATTGCTTTTAGTGAAATAGACATAGAAAATACATCCACCCAAACCTATACTTTGTAAGCGTGACTAAAGGAGAGAGAAATTATTAAAAGTGTTTAGAAGCTAGTTCTGAGATGGGAGAATAGGTCAGGCAATAATATTCACTAATACCTAGAAGATGAAACATTGGAATCTATGGCAGAACTCGCAATAACAACTATGCCTAAAATTGCTAATCTTAAAATTAGTATGAATAATGACATTTGTAATATTGTAGTAGTGTAACTGAATAAAATGTCAAATTCCTTCACAGAGATGGTTTCGACATTATTCAACTCACTTTTCATTAAATCCATCCATGACCACTCTCCCCTGCCTCTTACTTTAACAGAATTGGAATTAAAATATCCTAAAAGCAAGGAATGTATAAGTCTGCTGGTATAAACTAAAACTGCAGCATAAAGGTATCATTGCATTATAGTTAGGGAGACAGCCAGTGTGTACTTGTGTACTTTGGTGACAATGGTGCTCAATGAAAAGAAATTGAACAAACTAAATACTTTTATAAAGATAGTTGAGGCATGGTGAATAAGAAGTGATCATACAGATTCAGAGCTCTGAAAAAATTGTTTATTTCATGTTTATCTTTTGGTTATATTCATCTAAAATAAAGTTGTAGTTGTCTCTGAAAGGTTTTTTCTTCTATTGAATGTACAATGGTTTTATTACTTAATCTACCAACCTTCTTTCATCAAATCTACAATTCGGAATAGCTAATACTGTGATTTGTTAGTTTTATGTTCCAAGGTAGATATAAAAATCAGGAACTTTTTCTCATCAATAATATATATATTAATGTTTTAAAATAAATTATAGTAACATTATTTTGCAGTGATATTTTATGACCTATGCTTGACTAAATGTCAGCAAAATTTGGTATTTGAAAGCTTGTCTCATCCATCTTTTTCAGGAAATGCTACAATAAACTTCATCATAATGAGTTAGATTAGATTACTCACAAATGCACAATTTGTTATTGCTTTGAATGTCACATGCACCACAGGATCAGTTAAAAGTGCAACACACACACACATTGCCAGTTGGGTATTTGGACATGGGTCATCAAATTATTACACTTACAGTTCCTTTAAAGCATATTTATGCATGTATGTATTTGCTTATACAATCCATTCCAATAGAATTCTAAGTGGGTTTGTTAGGAATGTAAGTCACTTAACAGCTATTTGGGTTGGACAATATATAAACCAGGATAGACATTTGAATAATGCCTCTTTAAGAGAATCCTAAAAGTGTAATTGGGTGTGGTTTCTCAAACAGCCATAAGATGGAGCCAGAAACCTGGATTGTTTAGTCTTAGTCTCAGAAGAAGTCTCAGTGAGTCTCTCTTTTTCCTTCTGTTGGAGAATATTGCCGTTTCTTCTAATTGACTGATATTCTCGGATTTGATGTAAGTCTGATACTGAACTGTTTTTGATACTGTACTTTGTTATTGGATTCTCCCTGGGCTGAAAACTTACTAATTTACCTGTGAATGACTTTGGACTGTATTTTGAACTTTGCTTAAACGTTCCTGGAAGTAAAAACCTACATTTACTGTACAGTGTATCTGTGTGCTGTGTGTGTGTGCTGTGTGTGTATTATTCAAACACTATCTCTATAGGTCTCCCTGTGTGCGCTCATTCTCCTAATGGGGAATTACCTCAACATGGTTTACATTCCTTTTCTAAAGCAAAAGGATTAAAATATAAGGCAAAATGATATCACAATATATTAGCTTGAAGTTTGAAATTTTTTTGTTCAATGAATGGGATCCAGACATAGAATAACATTTTAAATTAGTGGAAATTAACCCAGTCTTCATTAAAAAAAAAAAAAATCAAATTTATGTCAGTGACTGTATTCCAATTAAAATGAAGTTTAAATCAAATTCAGTATTTTATAGATACAAGACTACGCTGGTGATAACGAGACAAAATGGTTTAAAGGCCACTCATAAACAATCTGGTAATTTTACGTAATCCCTATATAATGATTTCCCTTTTTATTATGTGATTCTATATAAAAACTCATTCACTCATAATGTTAGGCTGCATTCAGAAAACCAACAAAACAAAAACTTTTGCCATGGAGATCAGACACTGGGTGAATAGGGACAAATCCCTCTAATTATATTTACTTGTTTTTATTGTAAAAAGAATAAAACACAATATAAAACACAGATAATATACAATACTCTTTCTGTCCTTCATTAGCTGTACCTGTTTTATCATTAATTAAAGTCATACTTGCCTGATGAATCTGTCACATTATACAGTTAATAAAGCTAGACTACAAAATAATGCTTCATTTATTGCTCACAGAGTTTGGCTACTGCAACTAATTACATTATGAAAGAAAAAGTGTAAGTTTTCCTAATGGCAGACATTTTACAAAATAAATAATTCCTGCAGATTTGGTGAGATATATTTGATATATCAGAAGGAAGGTCATTTTAAGCAACCAGTGATAGTATTTGTCCTTATAATTACTCCAAAAATGAATTATCTGTAAATTATTCCAGAAAATCAAATGGAACAAATAAAAAGTTAGAATAAAATAAAGCCTTCATCCTTGGAAAGTGAATTGCGCACAAAAGTAATTTAGTAACCCAGTAACTAAATAGAGACATGACTAATGCCTTTTTATATTAATCAGCAAGCCAGAACAAAATAATAGCCCTAAAGAGAAAAGAAGTACTGGAAAGTAAGTGATTTAAAATGAAATAAAGAAAACCAGATAAAAAAGAATGTTAATTCAGTAGTTTTCCACTGAAGAAATCATCAAGTCTTAACTCTCTAAGCATCACCAATTGTGCTATACTGCAACATCTCTAATATAACCGAAGTAAGAACATTTGAACATAGCGAATCTATTGCTAAAAGAGAACGTAATATTGCAAAATTAATTTTCCCTGAAATATTTAGTGAATACTACTTTCAATATGTGCTATATAATAGTAAAAGAAAGTTTCATTGTCAGTCGTGTCCAGCTCTGCTCATCTCCGTTTCTTGGCCGAGGGAGCCAGTGTTATTCGAAGACAATTTACATGGTCATGTGGCCAGCATGGCTACATGCCAAAGATGTAGAGAATGATGTTACCTTCCCACCAAAGTGGTGCCTACTAATCTATTTGCATTTGTATGCTTATGAACTGCTAGGTGAGCAGGAGCTGAAGCAAGTAAGGTCACCCAATTATGCAGAGCTCGGCTCTTAAACCTGGCTGTCAGGTCTCCAGCTGACAAGCTTAGCATCTTTAACCACTGAGCCATCACCCATTGCATAATAATAACAAGTTAAAACAGGAGGGGTAGTCTTTAATTTGAAAAAAATGATCTCCTTATAGCTGAATCAAAAGCCTGGAAAGATTATAGGAAATCATTTATAACATTTCAGTGTTGTTATTGTTGTTGTCTCCAGCCAGTGTTTTTTACTCAGACTGTTCCTTAATGAATATAGAAATGAAATAGTTGTGGAAGTAAGGTTGCATCCAATTATGATTGCCTATTTATTGGTGGAACAGGATACATCAGCACATAGCTCTTACCCTCACCTTCACCCTTCATTTTCTTTCAAAAGCTAATTTAAAACAGAACACGGTACTGAATTTAAAGGCAACAGGATATATATCAGAATAAGATATCCAATATATATTAAACAATGAATAGCAACAGCACCAATTCAATAACCAACCCTTTTGGAGATCAAAGGAGGAAAATATTGCCTTCTTTCATATTATCATCATTATTTGTCAGAAGGTATTATTAAAATCTACTAATGCCTTTTTGGATAAATAAACATAATAATTAGGCAAAATATAAAACCACACATAAAAATCTTCCAGATTTTCCCTTCCAGTCCAGGACACAGATGTTCCTACACAGGAGAGTTACTATTACTAAGTGTTTCTGCCAGAATGAGGAGATTTAAGTCTAGGAAGTAAAGAAAGTTGTTTATAAAACTGACATGAAATGTTGGCTAAATAATTAGTTTTTCAATCAAGGTCCCCTGAAACAGGAAAGAACTTGTGCTTAGGTCTCTCTGGAGATTATTATGGAAGATTCATTGCTTCTATTCCACTGAAACTTCTTGAATCAAATCCTGAACAGGTACCCCACCAAATTCTAAACTTTCATATTTATCTTTCTTCTCTATTAGTAAGCAATTCTCTTATTGGATCAGGAATCCAAGAACTGATTTGCATCAAATATATTAGAAATTCAGACCAAATACATGCAATTCAATCTTTCAATCTTTTATGATTAAAATATTGCTATTCTAATAAAACAATTATGTCGGGTACTGGCAGAGATGTAGAGAGGTCATTAAAAATAGTTTTGTTTTTTTTAATATTAAAAACATTTTTTCAGCATTGTTGTAACTCTGAATGGTTGTTAAGCAAGAACTACCTGTAGCAATGATGGCATTTAAGAATTGTTCAATACTAATGGAGTATAAATTGTAACAGAAGTAGATAACTTGCCAAAACAAGACAGTAATATGGCTGTATCATAGGGGATGAAATCAGAAGTTATTCATAATTTGTCATGAATAAGAATCTCAGCAAGCTTACTATTGGCTTTTCATAAATATATTTTTTCCTGAGTCTTATGGTAGATTTGTCCACAAAGCCATTGTTAAGTCACTGAATTGCTTTTAGTAAACAATGGAAAAAGATATTGTGTATATAAAATAACTTAGTATTTTACTTGTCCTTGCAATGTGTTATGATATATTCCTTTATTGATGAAAATATTATTTCACAGATTTATTTTGCATTATTTAAAAAAAAATAATAATAATAAAGGACTATACATCTAAAAACAGATTTGTATTTAGCTCCAGATAAAGTACATTAGCTCAGCATATATGTATGTTTATGTACACAGTGCAATTGTGGACATTTTTTAAAATAAAAATTAGAGTAATTCATGAATTTCTTATGAAATTAAATCTTTAGCTTATGTAAGATCACCTATTTCCAGGAGTATTACAGATTCTGATTATACATATTTATTAGTTAGAAATACTATCACTCAATCAAGAGAAACTCAAATGATGAAACATATATTTACCAACTTTTTTTCTGTCAAATCTAGTCTCTTGTTTTTCATTCAGTGGTAAACACAAAAATTGATTGTGACATCTATGAAATTGTTACCTCTGATTGTTTCATGGCTCATTTGTATAATCAAGATTTAGTATAAGTATTATCTAGGAGCCAGTCACAAATAGGAATTGATGTTGATACTGAAATTCTCTTATATATAAATATGTCTTACCCGGAAAAAGAAAAAAAAAAAACCTTTTCTTCAGTTGCCCAGAGTTCTTTGCAATTATCAGAATAAATTACTGCCTGCATAAAAGTTTTTTGTAAGCTTATTATTGATGTGAAGGTAAATATGCTGAAATGGTATCACTTAAGTTGATTGCAAGCCAATTCCCTTCCAACTTATTTTGATTTCTTTTTTATTATGTATATAGTTTTATTTGTTTGTAATATAACATACAAAGAGAATACAAAAGCAAATATTAGGAAAATTAGGAAAGGAAAAGGGGAAATGAATAGTGGGAGAAAGGAAAGGAAAAAGAAAAAAAGAGGCATTGACCTGATTCCTTTGGTGAAGTTAAATAAGGCATTAAGATCTACCATCAACTTTTTACTTTTTCATAATATAGAAACTAGCCATTTCTGTAATAACAACGCTATCTAATTGGTAAAACCCAAGTTAAAGTTTCACCCTTTTTCCACCTCAAGCTCAAAGTCCAGAAGTGGTTTCCAAATCAAAGTAAAAGTCTTCATGTTTTTTTCTATAATCAGAGCAGAACCCTAACCCAACTTATTTTGACTTCTGGCCAACACCCATGTTAGCATAATAACTGACATTTTCTTCTAAAATTATCTAAAAAAATTTCCAAAAGGAAGTTTGTTGATTTTCAGATGTCCACAATTCACATAAATTCCTTCACCAATATGCTTCTTTTATCACTGAGGATAGATGCACCTATTGCCCAATTGCTCTGTCACCGGAATGGATCATCAGCCATTCTTTGAAGACAAGGACAGACCTTTTTAACTTCTAGAATTGTTATTTATTTCTAGATATAATTTTATTAAATTTTTAATTACAATAGTGCAAACTAACACAAACTAAGAGAAAGAGAAGCAATTGGGAAAAAAAAGAATAAGAAGTATAGGAAAATAAGAAAAAGAAAAGAGGAAACGAAATCATAAAGAAAAAGGCACAGGGGAAAACACTTTTCTTCCTTACAGGATAACCCTCAGGATTTACTGGCCAGTTTGTAAAGAAAGAAATACCCCCTCTTCATTTTCAAAGCATTTATTAAATCTTTTGCAGATTTTCTCTTAATATAGTTAGAATGAATGCTTCTTAAGGAATGAACCCAGGGGTAGGCTGCTACTGGTTTGCACCAGTTCAAATGAACTGGATGCTAATTTTACATCTGGTTCACCAAATCAGTAGTTCTGGCAACTAGCTGGCCCCGCTCACCCCTCCCCTCCCCAGAGTCTCCACACAGTCCATTTTAGATCCCAGGTAAGTGCAGGGCCCACACAGAGTCTCAGGGAGGGTGAAAAATGGGCCTTCCAGAGGCTTAGGAGGGCCTCTGGAGGGCCTGCGAAGCTCAAAGAGGCTGTTTCTGCCTTCCTGGAGTCTCAAAGAAAGCCTCCAGAGCCCAGGGAGAACAAAAATGCCCCCCCACACCATGGTGCAGGAGGCTGACTAGGCCACATCCACCATGGCCATGCCCACCCAGCAACTGAGCAGAGAACCGGTTGATTAATTTTTTGAAGCCCACCCCTGAATGAACCCCTACATTCAAACATATCTACTTAAGTTCAAAGCTGTGTAGATTAGAACTACTGATAGAACTCAGTGAGTAAATAAAATCAGTCAATCAATCAATTCTCTATCACACAGTTGCAGAGAAATATGCATTACAAAGAAAGATATTGGGAGAGCCATCATGGTGTAATTGTGAAAGTGTTGCTAAGATGTAACAGTTAAGGTGTTGGTCAAGGAGCAGAGACACCCAGTTTATAGTCCTTTGTTAGACTCAAAAACTAGGTTTGAGATTTAGGGCCAGCAATCTTTTTACAGCCCTAGATTTGGGAAGTAAACAAAAAGAATCAACCTACACTGGAAATAATATTAGATGATAATTCAGAACTGTTGTGAATGTATAAAGTTTTAATAAAGTGTGAGCTTGGAGTAAAGTGCAGGGTTCTGGCCCTGCACTTCTGATTGGCTGTTAAACGGCCGAATCGGATTGGCCCGCTCCAGGGAATCCGATTGGCCCTTAAACAGAGAGTTCCTATTGGTTATGAGAGCTAGCGGTCCTCGTTGGTTATTGGTTAATAGTTACGGGGTTTGCCTATATAAGGCGGGTTAAAACTGTTATAGATGTTAGAAGTCACTATGTAAATAAAGAGCTGAAGTTCACCGTTCAGAGGCTTGTCTCCATTCTTTCTCGCCCATGCTCCAAACATAACAAGAACTTTAAATGAAAAGTCCTTCATTCTGAACAGGATTGACTATTAGCTTTATCCTTCTTTTGTGCAACAGCTGAAGAGGATAAGCATGAAATCCATAAAAGAAACACAAAATGGACTGCCTATGGATGTTATATAATACCTTTTTCATCTAAATCTGTGGTATTTCAGAGATGGGTAGGACAAGGACAATCTAATTACAGCAAAGTCTAGAGTATATCCCATATCCTCAGGCATATGGAAAGAGTTTTTCTATTCTTCAGTGCTGAGTTTCATAGCAGTTTGTTACTGTAGACTCTTTAAGAGGGAATTATTTTAATGTCATTTTTCATTTTTATTAATTGTTAAACACAATATACTCCTTTCCAATCCACTTCCATTGAAGCCTGCAGAGGAGATGGTCGGTAGATTTGTTTTTTAATAATATTGCATTAATCTAACACATTAATTTGACATTAATTTGAAGGAAATTAAAAATGTTTCTTCACTATGGCTTTCTTTCCCTTAGTTTAATTTTATGCCACAACATATCACAGTTTTCCAGAAAAATTCATTGTCTTTTTATTATTATTTTTGCTTTGTTTTTTGTCTCTGAAACTACATCATTAATGCTACAGGTTAGGGAGATAATTCTACTGTTCACAATAACATAATACTGGAGATTGATCTAAATGTGTTAAAAACATTGTGTTTTGAATTCCAATTATACATCACTATTCAGAAATCTCTAGCCTTTGTTCTTGGGTTTGCTCAATTCATGAAGTCATCTAAGATAACCAAGCAATTTCTCTCAAACTTACATGATGTTTCTGTGAGATTAGACATTGTGAAGAAAGGCTAACTGGTAGGCAATTTATTGCTCACAGAGTTTGGCTACTACAACTAATTTCATTATGAAAGAAGCTCAAGGATATTATATATTCATCTTCAGAAAGAAGTCGTGTTTTAATTAGAAAAATATACTTCATGTATTATATGCTAAACGCATTGTACAGGAAATTTTATATACTGAAGGTATATGTTAATAGCCTTCATTTGCATGAAAAACACAAATACAAAAATTAAGATCTCACTTTTTCTCCCTTCAAATCTGATATTTGTCCAACTAATTTCAGGATGAGATAGATGTTGCTCTACCTGATCTTTTGATTAACATTGTTGTATGATAGATGATGAAATATTTGATTCTCAAAAATCATTTTTTCTGCTTAAACTGTGTATTTATATATATAGACATAATATTATACACATACACATACATACATACATACATACATAGACAGACATACACATATAAACAAACATACATGCCAGAAGCATCATTATAATGAATAGGACAAAATAGACTAACAAAATTATCACTGAATAACACAAAGTTAAATATTTTTCACTTACTTAAGAACTTTGGGTACTTTTTAATGATCACCAACCAAGCCTCTAAGTTGTCTGAGCTAATGTGCATTTAACACTTCATGTCCATTTGATCTTTGGCTTTTCTTTTGACATCTAATATTAGCTTTACATTACATTACAAGATTACTTGTAATGCAGCTGTTTTGTAGATTGGAGGTAGCACTATAACCAATGCAGACAACTAAATTACTCTCTGATGCCAGTGGCTGACTGTCTCTGAAAAATTTGCTTGTACTTGAAATAATGATCTGTTTGCAAGAGGTTCTGACCTTCATTTATCAGGCCTCTCCACTTTGACATAAGCGTATGTAATCTAGGAAAGAAGGTGATGATAATGATAATCATTAATGTTAGTTAAAAATTATTAAGTATGATATAGTTCATGCATTTTTGATGTCAACCCACTTTTTACTTTTAGGAAACTTATAGAGAACCTGTGCATTCCGCTTTATAGGAAATAGATAAGTATATTTTTAAGTGTACAGGGTTGTGGGTTTTTGGGGGGAAAAATTAAGTGCAAAGTGTAAAATATGTCTAAATTTGAGAAGCACACATTGGACAAGGATTTTTCCATTTATTTAAAGGGCTAATTCTGCCTAGATGAATTTTCAGCAGTAATGACTGGAATTATAGGAAATAGAACTGTGAAGTTAATATATATAACTACATACACACATAATTTAAGTGTATTATCTCATTTAATTTGAGCACATCATGCATTCTCCATCTTTATTGAATAATAAATAAAAGTTGTATAAAGTTTTATAAATGCTTGAATGATAGTTTTGCTTCTCCTAGAAAGGATTATTTAATCTTTGCTCATTATCCCTCCCCTCACATCTGCACTGAAGGTTTTTCTTCTTCTTCTTCTAGTATAAATGAAAAAGAGTAATTAAAGACTTGTGAAGATCTATCATACTACATGGAGACATGGTGGTAGGGAAGAACATGATATTCTGGTAGAATGTGCTCAGATCTTGTCCAAGACATTTCTAAACTTGGCTAAAATCATGCCCATTGAGAATGCACTTGGCAAACAACAATTCTAACATAGATTTATAGGTTCTCAAATGCAGTTCTACACAATGGCAAAACCTACAAGTGGGATTGTGCAGGAAGAGACAGAAGAAAAATAAATTGACCTGAAATAGATAACACTTGAACAAATGTATGATCTCTATCCTAGCAGACAGAAGTAATAAGACAGACTGCACAATTGGCAACCTACAACCTCAAACTTGTTCATTTAACTCACTTCAGCCAACTGGAAAAATGCAAATGTTAGCCCCTTTATTCAGAACTCTGAATACAGAAATTGTTATTACTGAATTTGTGGTATTTTTGTATGTGAAAAGAACAGGACTCAGTCCCCTCCGCCCCATTTCTTCTCTGTGTAATACCATTCTTCTCAAGCTTTCTTGCACAAAGGATAATTTTAGAAGAAAGGATTCTAGTTTAAAAGACAGATAATACAGCTTGGCAAATTAGGCTTCCCCATTTCTATATGAGCGAACAAATGTAATTCAAAAAGTAGGCTTAGAAAAGTGACACTGCTCATCCTTAGGTGGTTTCATATTGATTATTTAAAAGGAAATACAGTATTAAGAATTTTAGCTATAGAAAGCTGCTCAGCTATAGAAAGCTGCTAAAGCCATAATGGAAGACTGTAGCTTTACAAATACAAAAAATATCTTCCCTCCCCCTTGTTTCTCTCTAACTATCCTAAACTTGATCCAGACTTCATTTTTTTTATAATACTATAAAAATAAATTTATCAGCCACCTTTGCATTCTTTCTAGTCCCAAATTGTGGCAACATACCGTAAAATGAATAAACAATACCCTGCTTTGTCTTCATCATTGACAGATCCCAAATACATTTAGAATATGTTACATTTGCAAGGAGTCACCTTAAGTTCACCTTAACTTGTCAATACCCGACACCTAGTTAGACCACCCAAAAACATTTAGTCTCTTTGCTTTAAACTTGGCAGTCATTATTGACTCCCGCCTGCCTGAAGAATCAAAAAAAGAATTTTTTTTAAAAAAAAGGTTTAGTGTAACATGATGCTATCTTTCAATTCTTTGGAGTCAACTCCGAAGTGAACCTGGGTGAGGCCATCTTGGAGGCTTCAGGGCTGCCACACAACAGAGGGGGGGGGGAATAGTTAGATGGGGTTTCGTAGCAAAATAATAAAGTTTTCCTGTAGGAACCAAGGACATTCTCACAGGTGACTGGCCAGAGAAGCAGTGAAGTAACCAAGCAACCGGCCAGTACCTTCATTGGACAGTGTGACCAATTCAGGGGAAAGGGGGAAAGGGGAAACATTTCTTTTTTAATTAAGTGAAAGCTGTGAGAAACTTTAGCTTTCATCAGTTGTGCCAATATGATGTATCCAATAAACTGTTCTTTGAGGAAAATGCCTGCCTCAGAGTTCTGCTTTCTATGTTTAGTTTAGTTTATTGTCATTGCACCTCATACAATGAAATTAAATGCCATCTTCAGTGTACGTTATAACTATAAAATTAAAACACAAACACACATCCTTCACACTCCATACAATTGAATTGAAAACCTGATATTGCCTTAATATTGCACTATACAATAGAATTTGATGTAGTTACTGCCCTGGGATAGAAGCTGTTTTTCAGCCTATTTGTCTTTGTTTTTATTATCTTGTACCATCTGCCAGATGGTAATAGTTCAAAAAAAGGGTACCCAGGATGAGATGGATCTTTAAGAATATTTTGAACTTTCTTAAGGCAGTGGGAGCTATAAAGCTCTTCTATATAGGGAAGAGGGCAACCAATGATCCTCTGGGCAATGATATTAACCCTCTGGAGTGCTGTCCTATCTGCCACTGTGCAATTGGCAAACCATACACAGGTGCAATAAGTTAAAATACTCTCTATGGCACAGCGGTAGAAGGTCACCAGCAGTTTTTCATTCACTTGTTGTTTCCTGAGAAGTCTCAGGTAGTATAATCTCTGCTGGGCCCTTTTGACCAGTGTTGCAATATGAATGCCCCAGATCAGGTCCTCTTTTATGATAACACCCAGAAACTTAAAACTGGCCACTTGCTCCACTCAGTCTCCATTGATAAGCAAGGGCTGGATGTCTGATCTATTCCTTCTATAGTGCACTATAAGCCCTTTGGTCTTATTGGTGTTAAGGACCAAATTATTGTCTCTACACCACAAAAACAACCGGTCCACCTCATCTTGATAGGCAGGTTCATCCTCCTCCAGAGATGAGTCCCACCACTGTTATATCATCTGCAAATTTAGTAATAGTATTACTAGCGTGAGTGGGAATTCAGTCATGCACATAAAGAATATCAAGTAAAGGACTCAATATGCAACCTGTGATGTACCAGTGTTAAGAATAAAGGCTGAAGAGATATAATTATCTAATCTGATCCTCTGTGAGCGGCCAGACAGGAAATCCATAATCCAAAGGCAGATTGAATAAGAAAGTCCAAGATCCATAAATTTAGGCACTAGTCTATGTGGAAGTATTGTGTTAAATGCAGAGCTAAAATCTACAAAAAGTATCCTCACATAGACACCCCCCCCCACTGTTCCAAATGAGTCAGAGCAGTGTGAAGAATGATGCCTATAGCCAGTGGCAGATTAAGGCTCACTGGTGCCCTAAGCACTGACAAATCTTGGTGCCCTCCTCCTTTGTACATACTGTACAAACAAAGCCATATTCTCAAGTTTGTGGTGCCCCCTTTGGGTCTGGTGCCCTAAGCATGTGCTTAGTCTGTTTTATGGTTAATACACCACTGGCTATAGCATCTGTACATCTATTTCTTCTGTCTGCAAACTGGTGTTTATCAAATGTATGCGGAAGACCAGAAATGATGTGCTGGCAGACCAATTTCTCAAAGCACTTCATGACTGTAATGATGAAATCTTTAAAGCCAACTTCTTTAACACATTCTTTGGCTCAGTCTTTGTAAACAGCAATGGATCATGCCCAATATCTCCTAGTCGAACCACAGACAACTACAATGATATAATACATATCGATTTTACAGAAGATAATGTTCAGAAAGCATTACACAATCTAAAACAATCTCTATCTATTGGACCAGACGGAACATGTGCTTACTACTTAAAAAAGCTATCCACTGCCATAGCAGAACCTCAAAGCATAATCTTTGAAAAATCTTTCAAGATCAGCTCTTTGCCAAACCTATGGTCACAAGCCACTGTCATCCCCATCTTCAAAAAGGGAGACCCCAGCCTAGTTGAAAATACAGACCAATCTCCTTATGTTGTGCCACCTGTAAAGCCATGGAATCAATAATTAATCAATCCCTTATCCTCCACTTAGAGACAAACAACCTACTCTCTAATAAACAATTTGGTTTCAGAATCTGAAACTCCTACACTGCAAAAACATATGGACCACACAACTCGCTCAGGGCAAAGCAATAGATGCTATTTACATAGACTTCTATAAAGCCTTTGATTCAGTGGTACACAACAAACTACTCCTAAAACTAAAATCTTACGGTATCTCCAGATACCTGCATAACTGGATAGAAGCATTCCTGTCAAGCAGGCAACAAATGGTAAAAATAGAGAGTGCCCTATCAAATTCTATACATGTCAACAATGGTGTCCCCCAAGGCAGTGTTTTAGGACCTACTTTTTTCATACTCTATATAAATGACCTCTGTGATCATATTAAGAGCAACTGTGTTCTCTTTGCTGATGATGTAAAGCTATTCAACACCACAGACAATACCGCTACCCTTCAAAAAGATCTTGACTATGTGTCAGAATGGTCAAACAATTGGCAACTTCAAATCTCAACAAACAAATGCTCTGTCTTACATATTGGCAAAATAAATCAGAAAATAAAATACAAGCTGAATAGTCAAGACCTTGTTGATGACCCCTACTATGTGAAGGACCTTGGAATACTCATGTCTAATGATCAAAGTGCTAGAGCCAACTGTAACTACATAGCCAAAAAGGCATTAAGAATTGTTAACCTAATCCTTCATCGGTTTTTCTCCAGTAATATCGCACTACTAACTACAGTATACAAAACATTTGCTAGACCAATTCTTGAATACAACTCATCAGTCTGGAACCCGCAATACATATTGTTATTAATACAGTCAAGAAAGTCCAGAAATATTTAATGAGAAGAGTTTTCCACTGGTCTCTTATTGCAGAATACCTTATGCCACCAGACTTGAAATTTTAGACCTAGACAACCTAGTACTACGCCGCCTTTGGTCCTAAGTGTAGTACATAAAATTATCTATTACACTGTCCTTCTGTTCATGAATACTTCAGCTTCAACCACAACAATACAAGAGCACACAATAGATACAAACTCAAGGTAAACTGAACCAAACTTGATTGCAGGAAATACGACTTCAGCAACAGAGTGGTCAGTGTCTGGAATACTTTACCTGACTGGTTTCTTCCCCAAACACCAAAAACTTTAACCTTAGACTGTCTACTAGTGACCTCACCCCTTTCCTAAGAGGTCTGTAGGGGGCGTGCATAAGTGCACCAATGTGCAGACCATGCCTGTCCTAAAGTTTCTTTTTATTCATATCCATTTCATGTATTCATAACCATGTTTATACTTATACCCGTTATCTAATACTTGCTTGACAAATAAATAAATGAATGAATGAATGAATGAATGAATGAATGAATGAATAAATAAATAAATAAATAAATAAATAAATAAATAAATAAATAAATAAATAAATAAATAAATAAATAATGTTAGGAGTTACTGCCACTGGTCTGTAATTGTTGAGGTTATTGAGTGGGAATATTTTGGGAAGTGGAACAATAGTGGAAGCCTTCAAACAAATGGAATAGTGGACTGGGATAAAGACTGATTGAAGATCCTGGTAAAGACTCCAGCCATCTGATCAGCACAGTCTTTAAGCACTTGGCCAGAGATACTGTCAGGACTGACAGTCTTTCTAGAGTCCACAGCCCTCAGAATGCTCCTCACCTGCTGTTCCTCCACAATGAGTTGGGGGCTCCAATGGGCTCACTGGGAATGCTGACATGGAGTCTCACCTCAGCAAATCTTGGAAAGATAAATTTGGAATCTGAGCTGACTGAAAATAGATAGCAATTGGTCTCTCCAACAAGAAAGAAAATTCTGACAAACAGAATGATTTTGCTGAAATTCATCTGAGTTTTAACTGTATAAGAGGGGAAAAGGTGTTTTCCAAAGGATGACAAAGGAAACTCAATCATTAGTTGCAGTGTCAGAGAAAAACTCCTTCAAGGGGAGACCCAGAGGGATTTCAACAATGCTCACAGCCATAGCATGAGGTGACTCTAAAATGGCAATTGTCAAATTCCTTACCATAAGCTAATGCTATTAAAGTTAATGAGATTACTATGAAAGAAGCTATCTGGCATATGTAGTTGGAATATTGTACAGAAATTATATCCCCTCTGATAGTACTGAAAAATTCTGAAGAACTGCAAAGAACAGAACATTTTTAATGTAAACCATATTTCTCCATTGTTAAAACCCGAACACAATAATCCCATTTACTATATCTAGTGTATGGAACATCTGCCAGCCAACAAATATTCTGTTCTTTTTGCTTCTCAGGCAAACAGATAATCATCTACGTGCTCAGAATTTTGCTCCACACTTTTCTAGCCTGTTTCAGAATATTTTCACACAAAAGCAGGAGAAATCTAGGAGCCATTCATTTTCCCTTCAATTCATGCAAATGGAAATCAACCAAAAATTGATTGCCATTTGATTTATAATTCACTTGACCCTGCAATTCAGGCAGCTAAATCTATGGTGGCCATTTAACAACAATGGGAGCTAAAACAGAACCATATAATGTTTGCAATAGAGCAGTGGACATTAATGAGATACCTACTAATCCTTATTCAATTTGAATGGGAATGAGTTTTGATGATGGCCCCAAAATGAAAACAGTGGCTCTATAATATGCATTTGTTTTATCAT
Organism: Hydrophis major; assembly: GCA_033807585.1. Taxonomy (NCBI): domain Eukaryota; kingdom Metazoa; phylum Chordata; class Lepidosauria; order Squamata; family Elapidae; genus Hydrophis; species Hydrophis major. Next base: position 166,624,107 of record CM066328.1, read on the forward strand.
TGCACAGCAGATGTTCTTGGTATACACTTTACAAGTAATAAAGATGGAAATGCAATGTTGTTCTAGTAGCATTTATTGATTTGGGGGGAAATGGATAGTCATGAAACATTTCAAACCAGCAACGTAAGTGTCTCATTGATAATATTAAATTGCAGATCCTAAAGGTTTTTTTTTTTTTATTAATAAAGTTAAAGGTAAACTACACTGCTCAAAAAAATAAAGGGAACACTTAAACAACACAATGTAACTCCAAGTCAATCACACTTCTGTGAAATCAAACTGTCCACTAAGGAAGCAACACTGATTGACAATCAATTTCACATGCTGTTGTACAAATGGAATAGACAACAGGTGGAAAGCATGGGCAGTTAACAAGACATCCCCAATAAAGGAGTGGTTTTGCAGGTGGTGACCACAGACGACTTCTCAGTTTCTATGCTTTCTGGCTGATGGTTTGGTCACTTTTGAATGCTGGTGGTGCTTTCACTCTAGTGGTAGCATGAGAAGGAGTCTACAACCCACAAAGTGGCTCAGGTAGTGCATCTCATCCAGGATGGCACATCAATGTGAGCTGCGGAAAGAAGGTTTGCTGTGTCTGTCAGCATAGTGTCCAGAGCATGGAGGCGCTACCAGTAGACAGGCCAGTACATCAGGAGACGTGGAGGAGGCCATAGGAGGGCAACAACCCAGCATCAGGACCGCTACCTCCGCCTTTGTGCAAGGAGGGACAGGAGGAGCACTGCCAGAGCCCTGCAAAATGACCTTCAGCAGGCCACAAATGTGCATGTGGCTGCTCAAATGGTCAGAAATAGACTCCATGAGAGTAGTATGAGGGCCCGATGTCCACAGGTGAGGGTTGTGCTTACAGCCCAACATCATGCAGGACGTTTGGCATTTGCCATAGAACACCAAGATTGGCAAATTAGCCACTGGCATCCTGTGCTCTTCACAGATGAAAGCAAGTTCACACTGAGCACATGTGACAGATGTGACAGGGTCTGGAGACACCGTGGAGAATGTTCTGCTACCTGCAACATCCTCCAGCATGACCGGTTTGGCAGTGGGTCAGTAATGGTATGGGGTAGCATTACTTTAGGGGGCTGCACAGTCCTCCATGTGCTCACCAGAGGTAGCCTGATAGCCATTAGGTACCGAGATGAGATCCTCAGACCCCTTGCGAGACCATATACTGGTGAGGTTGGCCCTGGGTTCCTCCTAATGCAAGACAATGCTAGACCTCATGTGGCTGGAGTGTATCAGCAGTTCCTGCAAGATAAAGGCATTGATGCTATGGACTGGCCCACCCATTCCCCAGACCCGAATCCAATTGAGCACATCTGGGACATCATGTCTGGCTCCATCCACCAACACCATGTTGCACCACAGACTGTCCAGAAGTTGGGAGATGCTTTAGTCCAGGTGTGGGAGGAGATCCCTCAGGAGACCATCCGCCACCTCATCAGGAGCATGCCTAGGCATTGTAGGGAGGTCATACAGGCATGTGGAGGCCACACACACGACTGAGCCTCATTTTGACTTGTTTTAAGGAGATTACATCAAAGTTGGCTCAGCCTGTAGTGTTTTTTCCCACTTTAATTTTGAGTGTAATTCCAAATCCAGACCTCCATAGGTTGCTAAATTTGATTTCCACTGATAATTTTTGTGTGATTTTTGTTGTCAGCACATTCAACTATGTAATGAACAAAGTATTTACTAAGAATATTTCATTCATTCAGATCTAGGATGTCTTATTTTTGTGTTCCCTTTATTTTTTTGAGCAGGGTATTTTCCTTAAGGGCCTTCCTGTCCTGAGGTCTTCCATTCCTTGTCCTCCATGGGTTTAAACCAGATAGATATGAAGCTGACTGAAGAAATCATTTTCTAGGTTCCAGTCCTTTCCAGGCTCCATGTAGACAGCAGTAAACTCAGCCCATAGTTGGTGGGTTCTCCTTTTTGCAAGAAAACAACTATGTTCAGAGAGCATCAAAGACCACTCATTTCAACTGTGAGCTACAAATATTCTCCTTTATTACTTCCTACCCATTTAAAAAAAAAAATCAACTGCTTTCTTTTAAGGATTGATTTAAAAAAAAAAAAAAAAAAAAAGGTCAGATTTTACAATTGTGTTTGTCACTAGGGTTAGAATAAGAACTAGGCAAACTCTCAATTTAATAAACAAAGGAATGGCTAATAGTTCAGGATTTCTCTGCTGAACAACTTAAAAGAAAGAAAGGTCTAACCTCTCATGGTAGGCAGCCCAGCAATCCAGTATGAAATGGCCTCCTCCAGGACTAGGCAAACTCTGCTTGCCAGACAACACACAAACCATCTGCTAGGGATGCATTTTGTAAGATGGTATGAAATGCAGCAGATGTGCTGGATGGGCGTCTTTGCAACCAAAGAAGCAGCAGGGAGGGGAGGGAGCAAGAAAACCTAAATGGAGGGCATATTCCCAACTGCCAAGGAATGTACTTTACCTGTCTCTCAAAATGGTAGGTAGCTAGGGCAAGCAAGAAATGTGATTCATCTTAAGTTTTGTTAGCCTGGACGTGTTTAAAACATCACAACGAACCTGTGGGGACTGATATAGGAATGCTTATAGTTTGACAAAAGTGCTTTTTGGCATATTTCTTTTCTCTTTTTCTACTTTTTCTTTATTACCATTTGTTCATTTTTTTTAATTATGGAAAAACTTTCAATCAAAATTAAGTACAATTGTTTCTAACCTGGTGAGCAAGAAAATCATACTATTCTTGGAAGTTAGATTTGCTAGATATGTATCTTTTTAAGCGTACAGAGTTTTTTTCTAAAAAATACATAAGTGTAAAATTTAAAATATGTCTAAATTTGACCAGCACACATCGGACAAGGATTTTTCCATTTATCTAAAAAGCTAATTCGTCCTAGATGAATTTTCAGCAATATTGACTGGAAAGTATATCCTACACAAGAAGGCTGAGACAACCTTAGAAGACATAGCATGGACTTATCGCCCATAGAACCCAATATCTTCCAATATTTTATCATTTCTTATTCCTACATATCTTCTGCTTGAGATGGATGTTGCTTCTAATATTTAGAAATGCATAAATAAGTGTTGTATGCTCATGAAAACATAGAGCTTGGCTGAGGCTTCTGCCAAATTGTGATAGATGATATCCATGAAGTGGGTGGTGGTGTGATGCACTACATTGAGGCATCTATTTCCCAGGAAGGAGGAAGCATATTCCAAGATAGTGAGCAAAGCAAGAGACCACACACCCTGGAATTGGATTGCAGTCAAAGGAAGATATTTAGGATAGCTACTCCCTAAATTTCCCAGTTATAACTGCTAGGGTTAGAGTGGTATAGGTTCAGTTGGCAAGATGGTGTGAGCAAATAAACTGGACTATTGTAATGCACTCTTCATGGGGCTATCCATGAAGAACTTTCGGAAGCTACACCTGGTGAGGAGTGCAGCAGCATGGGTAGTTTTGTGGGGCCCAAGAATGGTCCCTGTAACACCTCTGCTCCATGAGTTGCACTGATTACCAGTCTGCTTCCAAGTGCAATTCAAGGTCTTGGTGATCATCTTTAAAGCCCTTCATGGTCCTGGTTACTTGAGAGACCATCTCACTCCACTGGGATTGGCCTGTATCATTCATGCCAGCAGAGGAGGCATGCTGTGGGTCCCGTCAGCCTGATTTTTCCAGCTGATAGGGTTCAGGAAGTGGGCCTTCTCTGCTGTTGCTCCTGCCCTCCGAAACATCTTGCCCCCACCCCCCGAATGTGAGGTTGGTCCCAACCTTTCTAACTTTTCATAAGTGCCTAAAACGTGGCTTTGTAGGTCAGCTTGGGGGCCCCATTTGGGGAACAGAGCAATGAAGGTGGTTGATTGATCCCACCTCCCCCACTCTGTCCCTGTCTTCCTTATGTGTCCTTAGGTTTTAATATTTGCTTTTAACTTTTTATGCTTTAGTTTATATGTAACTGTAGGCTGCCCAGAGTTACCCTATGGTAAGATGAGTGGTCAATAAATTTTATAAATAAATAAATGACCAATTAATAAATGTTTCCATTCTCCATTCTCTTGGTAGAAACTTCTATGTGGCTATATAGATGATTCCTATTGCACTTAGTGATAAATATGGGTTACTTTTTAATAATCCCACCAAAAAATAAATAAATGGTCTGCCAGACCTTATGCTATCAGATTTTAACTAAAAACCTGTTGAGGCTAGGTATTTATTTCTAATCCTTCTACTAGAGTTTAATTAAGAAGAGATTTCAGGGATAAAATTTAAGCTTTATTCCTAAACAGTACACTGGTTTTGGTTTCCCAGAGTCTTCTGGCAGAGTGGCAAATGTCAGAAACTAATCATATGTGTTAAGCTAAAATGATAAAAATACTGATTTAAAGCAATATTTCATGCCTTTTAAATTATAGACATCCCATTAAGCAACCCCATGTTATTTAAAATTATCAATAGAACAAGCCTAGCAAAAGATCTTGAATCAGATAATTAAGAGATGACCTTTTCTCTTGATTAAGCATTTCAAGACAGCACACAATTAAAAAGAATTAACTTCAGAAAATATAATAATAATGTGATGTGCTGAAGGTTAAATATCACCACAAGTTTGTGATTTAAAGAAAATTAAATCTCTATTTAAAGCTAAGCACATAATATGGTAATGTTTGCAACTAGATGATGATGATGATGATGATGATGATGATGATGATGATGATGATGATGATTGCACTTAGTGAAAATTATGGGCTAGGCTTTCTTTTAATAATCCCACCAAGCAGTAAATAAATAAATACTATTTAAAGAATAAAAGAAAAGTAGCATCACCATCAGAATTAAAAGGGCATCACATATATTAAACAAACAGGTCTACGAATGCTATCAAGCTTCAATCTGTGTCAGGCTTAGGCCAAGAATAACATAGAACATCGCACCGATGTTCAATTATGTATTTGCTCACACCATACAGACACCTTGCCAGACTAAACGTCTACCAGTTTATTTGCTCACACCATCTTGCCAACTGAACCTATACCACTCTAACCCTAGCAGTTATAACTGGGAAATTTAGGGAGTAGCTATCCTAAATATCTTCCTTTGACTGCAATCCAATTCCAGGGTGTGTGGTCTCTTGCTTTGCTCACTATTTTGGAATATGCTTCCTCCTTCCTGGGAAATAGATGCCTCAATGTAGTGCATCACACCACCACCCACTTCATGGATATCATCTATCACAATTTGGCAGAAGCCTCAGCCAAGCTCTATGTTTTCATGAGCATACAACACTTATTTATGCATTTCTAAATATTAGAAGCAACATCCATCTCAAGCAGAAGATATGTAGGAATAAGAAATGATAAAATATTGGAAGATATTGGGTTCTATGGGCGATAAGTCCATGCTATGTCTTCTAAGGTTGTCTCAGCCTTCTTGTGCAGGATATACTTTCCAGTCAATATTGCTGAAAATTCATCTAGGACGAATTAGCTTTTTAGATAAATGGAAAAATCCTTGTCCGATGTGTGCTGGTCAAATTTAGACATATTTTAAATTTTACACTTATGTATTTTTTAGAAAACAACTCTGTACGCTTAAAAAGATACATATCTAGCAAATCTAACTTCCAAGAATAGTATGATTTTCTTGCTCACCAGGTTAGAAACAATTGTACTTAATTTTGATTGAAAGTTTTTCCATAATTAAAAAAAATGAACAAATGGTAATAAAGAAAAAGTAGAAAAAGAGAAAAGAAATATGCCAAAAACAATATAAAGAAAAAGAAAACAAAAATAAAAGCAATTTAAATTTAGAAGCTAGAATTCCTCCTCCCCCCCCAAAAAAATACAAATATTTGCTTCTTTTTCTCCATTTGACTTTGAAAAAGCACATAGCACATAACATTTTGATAAGAGCATAATCTAGCTGTATAAGCTTTGTATTGGAACAGATACCCAAATATATAAAAATCATAACATTTATCAGGAGTCCAAAGAGATAATGCAGAGAGGTAGCATCTGTAGTTAAAAAAAATATCCCTAAAGCCCCTTTTGATTTTTAACTTGATTTCACTGAAGCCTACTTAAGCAGCTCAGAGTTGATACCTAAAAAGCAAATAGCTATTTGCCCTTTTGTAACCAAACCTTACTTTTACTGATAGCCTCTCAACTAGATATGGTCCACTGGAATGGGATCTACAAGCAGAGATAGAGGGCTTCCAGCTTTTAGATCTTTCTCCCTCTATAACAGAGGAAGCTTCCCCTTTTCATATTGCAGCTATTTGTTTTGCTGCTACAAGGCTTATACATCAAGGCAATGTAGTTTTAAAAAAACAAAAATGAAACTGGGTCTATAATCAGACCATATCTATGGCTAGCAAAAACTATTGCTAATTTTTGAACTTCTGATCATATTTAACAACAAAGTGTACCTCAACAGCCTTAGATTAAGCTTAAACATAATCATCCAAATGCTACTGTTGAGTCAATAAAAACAAGGTCATGCAGAGACAACTGTGATTCAAAAGCAGATAATAATGGCAGACCCTAATTTGTAACCTAAACAGAGAATGAGGAATCAGCTAAAACCTAGGTCCAGTAGAGCATGCAAAGCAAATTTCACCTTCCTAAGAAGCACTGGGTGGAAAGCAAGCAAATCATAATTGTTACTTACAGCCAAATCAGATTACAGTGGTCTATATATCCAAAATAACAGAATAAATAAAGGAAAGGGGGATACAGAAGAGCAACTGTTCACTCCCTCAATCAACTTCTACACTATGAAAGAGGATTGATTTGCAGAAGAGTGAATGGCCCCTATCCATTGGCCCTATCCAATGGCCCCTATGAATCTTTTTTTCCCTACTATTTCCAATACGTTGTTCAAAATGAACCCTTTTTGATCAAGTTTAAGATACTCCCACTACCTGTGTTTCACAGAGAAGATATTAGCCCATTAATAACATGGCAATAAGAGTGCTTTTATTTCAAAATTTAACTGTAACAAAATAAAAGAAGGCAACTCCAACAAAGTTCTGTCACCACTGTCCCTGGGAAGAGACAACCTGAGTAATTAGTCTGTACCTCCCAAAGCAAATCAGTTTCCTGAAGAAACAAACTCAATTAACTCTTTCAGTACCTTGTCGCATACCAAATGGATATTGTATGTACAGTATATGATATGACACATAAAGCTGCTAAAGTTCTAATATAACTGGTCACCCTAGCTGCCTGAGGAACCATCTGCTGGTTTGTCACATGAAATACAGACATGGAAAAGACTAAGAATGAATCCTTGGAAGTGTATGCTCCATGTTCCCTGATAAAATATTATGCTTCATGGAAATGTAAGTAATGGGAATAAAATAGAACACAGGGAAGCAATATCCAGTCCAAATCTTGGTGAGATGTTAATTGAAGGTAGCCAAGGACTAAGACAGACTTATAAGGAAGTCATCCTTAGTTCAATGCTTCTAAAAGCAGGCACAAGGCCCAAATCATCTGTTAGTGTTACAGCTCACATAGCAGTTCAAAATGATTTAACTAGAAATTTGAGGTAAGAAAATCATTATTTCCTTGGGGGGAGGGTGTCTAGGACAACTCGTTGTAGCCAACTTGCCATGGACATTTTGCCATGGTCCTCTCACCATAGCCAACTTACCGTAGTCATCTCATCACAGCCAATTTATTTGCTTTTATTTGTTCAGATTTGAAGTTGCATTGTTTGACTATTATGGCACATAGTCGAGGTCTCTTTGAAGGGTAGCAGCATTGTCAGTGGTGTTGAATAGCTTTACATCATCAGCGAAAAGAACGCAGTTGCTCTTAATATAATCACAGAGGTCATTAATATAGAGTATGAAGAGAGTTGGTCCTAGAACACTGCCTTGAGGGACACCACTATTGGCAGGTACAGGATTTGATAGGATGCTCCCAATTTTGACCATTTGTTGCCTGTTTGACAGGAATGCTTCTAGCCAGTTATGCAGGTATCCAGAGATACCATAAGACCTTAGTTTTAGGAGTAGTTTGTCGTGTACCACTGAATCAAATGCTTTACAGAAGTCTATATACCGTATATACTCGAGTATAAGCCGAGTTTTTCAGCACATTTTTTGTGCTGAAAAAAACCCCCTCGGCTTATACTCGAGTCAGATTCCCCTCTGAAAAAAAAATGGTGTGGAGCTCCGAAGCTGGGCAGCCGCTTCCCTGCTTCCGTGTTTCCTTTGCAACTTTTAAGCATGGGAGGGGGAGGCTTTTCTGAGCTTTAGGCTGAAAAAGCAACGTGAGCCAAGGTCGCTCCACTCAGTTTCATTTCCTCAGCTCCAGCTGCTTTCAGTCCACTCGGGAGGAGGGGGAGGAGGGGGAGGAGGAGGAGGGGGAGGCTTTTCTGAGCTCTAGGCTGAGAAAGCAATGCGAACCGAGGTCGCTCCACTCAGTTTCATTTCCTCAGCTCCAGCTGCTTTCAGTCCACTCGGGAGGAGGGGGAGGAGGGGGAGAGAGAGAGAGAGAGAGATCATAAGAACGGCTCTTGGTTTTTTCTTGCAAGGGAGAGAGTGACTCCTGCCTACCACTGTCATCATCATCATCTTTTGGGTTAGTGAATCAATCAAACCTTTCATGATAGTGAGATCGTTCCCCAAATTTCCCTTAAATCAGGGAAGAAATCAGAAACAAACCTTTGGGCTGAGAATAAGCTTGTTCCTATGATGCCATTTTTGTTCACTTCAGTGTGAAAAGTGTGAAAAAATACACTTCTTTTTCTTCATCTTCTTGTTCCCTATTTACTGGTCTCTTTCAAAGAGGAAATTGTGAACATCAAACTTATTCTCAACTGTCCTAGTGAAAGTTTTTATTGGCATCTATTTTTATTTTTGAAATTTACCAGTAGCTGCTGCATTTCCCACCCTCGACTTATACTCGAGTCAATAAGTTTTCCCAGTTTTTTGTGGTTAAATTAGGTGCCTCGGCTTATATTCGGGTCGACTTATACTCGAGTATATACGGTAGATTGCATCTATTACTTTGCCCTGATCGAGTTGTGTAGTCCATACGTTTTTGCAGTGCAAGAGTTGCAGGTTACAGGACAGTTTCCTTCTGAAACCAAACTGTTTGTTAGAAAGTAGGTTGTTTGTCTCTAAGTAGTGGATAATTGATTGGTTAATAATTGATTCCATGACTTTACAGGTGACTCAGCATAAAGAGATTGGTCTGTAATTTTCAACTAGGCTGGTGTCTCCCTTTTTGAAGATGGGGATGACTGAGGCTAGTGACCATAGATTTGGCAAGGAGCTGGTCCTGAAAGATTTTTCAAAGATTATGCTTAAAGGTTCTGCTATGGCAGTGTTCATCACTGTTTCTTTGACATTATTTCCATGTTTGTCAATGGAAATAATGTCAAAGAAACAGTGGTAGATAATATTTATTGTTGAGTTAGCCCACATGGAATTGTCCCATGGCAAGCTGTCCCATGGGATTGTCTTGTGGCAAGTTGGCCGAGGTGAGATGATCATGGCAAGATGACTGTGGTGAGCTGTCTCATTCCATCCTAGGGCTAAGCAATAATCCTATTCCAGGAGCAGTTTGGAGTGGTTTTGTGCAAATTTATTTAGTAATTCTCTAAATGCAACATGGAATGGAATGGATGGGGGGGGGGTCTGTTAGTGGAGGAACAAGTAGGATTTAGACCAGAGTGCTCCACAATAGATAATTGCTTTATTGCACACTATCTGATAGCAAAAAATATATATATATATCGGCAAGAAACTGCGGCAAGAAACTGTTTTACACCTTTAAATGTAAAATAGCTGCCTAGAGTAACACATGGCAAGATAGGAGGCAAATAAGTTTAACAAATAAATAAAGAGGTTTCAGGACAGAAACATTTTGTTGGATAAATTGGCCAACATAAATATGGAACCCAGACTCTTACTCCTAGTTAAGGCTTTCTATTCAAACACCTATTTGAAAGTCCATATGAGCATAAATGGATCTCCAACTAAGAGTATATCTATACCCATAATGGCATTAGGCAGTATTGTATTCTAGCCCTAATTCTTTTTAATCACTATGTCGAAGAGCTGTGTGTTTTATTTCTATATTTTTAATCAGTTTTACTTTAGAATTAGATGCATTTTTTATTATCTTTAATACAGTTGTAAGATTAATCAATTAATAAACTACTACTACTACTATTACAAAACTCATATTATCTTTTTCAGCAGGATTCAGGAACAGCTTTAAAATGAATACAGAGAAAAAACCAAATTCTAAAAGTTCTTGTTCCAGCCAGTCACCAAAGTTAAACTAAGTTTTGAAAAACAAGTTAGAAAAGGGATTGGATCTAACTTTTCCTCCTCATAGATGGAATAGCTCTACCTGACCAAGGCTTAATAATTCCTCCTTGTGCAATGGGGAAGAAAGGAATTTTAATCCATTCACTGAAGCCTCTACCTGATTTTCCTCCCAAAACATCTCAACAAGAACTTTGAGAAAAATAAGAATGAAGATTGGAAAATATTGAAATTGATCCCTCTCCCCACTTCCCTCCTCCTGTTTAAGCCACTAGAAGTGAAAGTTTTAATGAATATTCTCATTAGTAGAATTTTATGAATATATCACAACATGATTGACTTTTGTCTCAACATACATCCACACAAAAATCATCACAATGATGGAATCCCCAAGTATAACTTCTGTTAGGGATACACACCCTAGCAGAACGTGCAACGGCAGTCTAGCAGGCAGGCAAATGATGTGAGATAAACATTGTTATAGTTTGCACTCAGTAAGACAGATACACTGTGCCAGTTAAATAGTTTTTTTATTCCAGCAAGAGTTATAGCATAGTCAAAACAGTCCATATGTTATACACTAGTTCAGTCCATCCAGGGATTAATCAGTTGCAAAGTCCAGTGTTGAAAATAGAGGTCAGTAAACTTACAAATAATCAGTCCAGCAATATATCTCTTTTGCAGTCAGAGATATGAAGAAAATCAAACCCCTTTTCTTCTCTCAGCAACAGCAGGGAAGCACACAGTTATCACCATCAATCCATCATTGTTAGCTATTCAGTAAAAAGCCAGCTAACAGTGAGCTCTCTTGCTCCCTCTTATGGTGATTTTACAACCGCACCCAAAATACATGTTTTGCAGTTAAAGTGATACACAAACTTATACTCACTAACATAGTTTATATATTATTTCTACCCAAACTAAGTTAGGTAACCAATGTTATCCCTAACAACTTCAAAAAAGGCAACTATGATCTTATAAACAACGATCTCTCATCCCTTGATTGGCAATTTCTATTCTCTGGATGCAATACTGTAGAAGACCATTACAACATATTTTTACTTGAAGTCAAAAGAGTCATCAAACTGGGGAGAAGGTGGAGCTTTGTTTCGGTGATACAGCTGCGATCTCGGGGCTCTGAGATCGCAGCCGATATTTTCGCCCATGGTCGGTCCCAACAGACCTAAACTGTCCCGTAGAGACGGGGATTGTGAAGGGCACTGTCCCAGGATCCCAGAGATATCGCAAAATCTCTGGTTTGATCCAGGAGAAGCCCTTTTGCTGGCGGCGGAGAGGCAGCCTACATAGCTGCTGAAGTCGGGACAGTTCCAGAAAGAAAGTGGCTGGAAAGAAAGTGTGTCGGCTGGGTGAGAAACTTCTTTTGTGTTGTAAATTCGCTGAGATTTGAAAGGGCATCCTGAATAGAGAAGAAACCTGTGAGATTTTTTTGGGCAAAAGCTGTGTGAGCGGCGTTTTTTAAAGTGATGTCAAATTGAGGCTTGGATTTTTTTTTCTTTTTCTTACTTTTTGGGGGGGACTTTAATGAGACTTTGTAGGTAACCGGATTGAATTTTCTCTTATATATATTTTTATGCTCCTTTTGATTTTTTAATTTTCTTTTAGGATAGATGCTCCCTTTGGCTATTTTTTTTTTAAATAAATTATTCCTTTTTTCTGGCTGGGAGGGGGGAAGAGCATAAAGAAACTTTGCAACACTGCCAACTAGAGGCTTGAAAATACTTTATTTGAATTGGAAAGAATTGTAAGAAGACTCCTTCTCAAGGACATTTCAACGTGATAAGATAGAGGGAGAGCACAGCAAAATATTATTACAGGTGTTTTCCTGGACTCTTATCAATATTTCATCACTTGAGGCTTGGCTTTGAAGCTGCTGGAGAAGAGTCATAATAAAAGCCTTGGATAAATAAATAAAGTGCAGTGTGCTCATATATATATATATATATATATATATATATATATAGTTACTTGTGATATTCCTACTCACCAGCCTTTTTGTAAATTATAATTCTAGTAATATTCTTATTTTTGCTTTTTATTTCAAAGGGAAAGCCTCAGAGTTTTTTCTTTATTTTTCTTTTTTTCTCCTTATTTTTATTGGGATTTCTTTGCTCTTTCTATCCATGTTTTTGGACCACTCTGTTTTTCTTTTTTGATTATTGAGACTTCTCAACTGGATTAAGGTGTGAAGAACCTGAAGGAATTTCTTCTTTTCTTTTTGTTCTTTTTTTGCTCTTAATCAATATTATTATTTTTGGGTTTTGTTTTTTTTTCCTTTCTATTTTTCCTTTTTTATGGTGGACTACTTCGTAAATGGATTAGGGTCTAGAAGAACCTGAAGATCTTTCTTCTTCCTTTTTTCCTTTTTCTTCTTTGGTTTTGGGCCTTTTACTATTGGATTTTTCCATTTTGGATTATAATTGGCTATTCTACCAGTTGGATTAAAAGTTAAAAAGAATTTGAAGATTTGGAAGCATTAAAATGAGCAGGAAATCAATACCATCTGGCATTTCTACTTCTACCTCTGCCTCCCCACCAGCTGGAGGACAACATTTAATTCAGACTATGTTGAAGCAAGATAAAGAACAAGAAAAAGTAACTTTACAGATGATTATGCAAGGAATCCAAGATATCAAGATAAAATCAGACACCATTGAACAAAGAATAGAGAAGACTGATGAAAAAGTGGAAAATATTAAACAAATGATGGTGAAGTATGAGGAGAGATTCCAAAAAATTGAGGAAGAAGGTAAACAAAGAGAGGAGAAGATTGGAAATATTGACAGTAGATTAACAGTGGTTGAAAAAGAAAAAAGTGGGATGTTGAGGTGGGAGAGGGAAAGGTCAGAATTTTATCTGAGATTTCAAAATATAGAAGAGGAAAAAGGAGAAAATTTGGCTGCGATATTGATAGAAATTTTGGCAGATGCTTTGGAAACTACAGAGAAAAGGTGATGGATGGAGTAGATGAGGTATATCGAGTTTATACAAGATATGCGATGAGAAATAAATTACCAAAGGAAGTCCATATTAGATTTACCAAAAAATCCATTAAAACAGAAATATTACAAGTGGTAAGAGAGAAAACATTGAAATAGAAAGGTAAAGAGATTGTGGTTTTAAAAATACCCAGAAGAGTGAGAGAGATGAGAAGAGAATATCGATTTCTGACCAAAATGCTACTGGAAAATGAAGTGAATTATAGATGGCTGATTCCAGAAGGATTAATGTTTACGTGGCAAGAGCATAGACATAGAATTGATTCAATTGAGAAAGCAGAACTTTTCCATGCAGAATTTTTTGGAAGAAGAGAAGAGGAGGCAGAGAAAGTGGTCTCATTAATTGAGTTTCAAGAGGAACAACTGGAAACTGAAAAAGAGAAAGGAGCTGTGGACAGGTGGATAGTAAAGAACGGTGTGAAGTGAGATCCATGAGAGCTGTTAGACCAAAATATAAAGCATAATCATGGAAGAAAAAAAAAACTGATTACAATGAATATAAATGGACTCAATTCAGCTGTTAAAAGAAGGAAAACTTTTCATAAATTAGAGAAATTAAAATTTGATATAATTTGTCTACAAGAAGTTCATATTAAAAAACAACATGAACAATTGTTAGTACAGCCAAAATTGCGGAAAATATTTACTTCTTTGACTCAATGTAGGAAAAGAGGAGTGGTTCTATACATTAAAGAGGCTATCCCAGCAAAACTGATCTACACGGATGAAGACGGAAGAGTATTAATGGTGGAAATAATGGACAATAATATAAAAATACTCTTGATTGCAATTTATGCTCCGAATGATAAAAAAGAAGAGTTTTATAAAAAGCTACACATGAAAATAATTGGACTGGACTATGTTAATATAATTATGATGGGAGACTTTAATGGAATTGTGGACAATAAATTGGACTATATAACAACAACAACAAAGCAAAATAGAAAGGCTCTCCCGAAATCTTTTTTTTAAATGACAGACGAACTAACTTTAAAAGATATTTGGAGAGAAAGAAATGTTAAAGCTAAACAATATACTTTTTATTCAAATAGACATTTATCATGGTCCAGATTAGATATGATTTGGATCTCAACAGAATTAATATCCAATATTCAAGAAACAAATATTGAAACAAGTACTTGGGCAGATCATAGCCCAATGACAATTAAATGGAAGGGACAAAAAAAAAAAAAAAGATCGAGATGGACATTAAATAATACTATCTTAAAGGAGAAAGATTTTATATAATGGATGGAGAAGGAACTTGCTTTTTTCTTCAGAAAAAATAAAAAAGAAGATACTTCAACGCATAATGTTTGGGATACAATGAAGGCATATGCTAGAGGTCTGATAATAGATTATACAAGAAAAAAGAATATTAGGAAAAGGCAAACTTCTAAGGCCCTGAAAGATGAGTATAAAAGACTTGAAAAAGAATTACAGAAAATGCCACAGAAAAAAGATATTAAATTGAAGCTGGATGTAATTAAACATAAAATGGAATTAACAGAGAAAGAAGAATTGGCACAGAAAATTAGAAATTCTAAACATAATTACTTTGAAGATGCAAATAAACCAGGTAGATGGCTAGCATATAAATTGAGAAAGGAGAAGGAATCAAGAAAACTATTGAAGCTAATAGATGATCAAGGCCAAGTTTGTTATGGGAATAAAGAGAAAAAGGAAAGTACTCCAGATTTTTATGGGCAATTATATAAACAAGAGAATATTGATGAGGAAAAAGTCAAACAGTATCTACAGAATGCTAACTTACCGAAGATACCTAAAGAGACTGAAGAAATGCTAGAAAGCAATATAACAATGATGGAATTAAATGAAGCATTTAAGAAACAAAATAATGGGAAGCACCGGGTCCAGATGGGCTTCCAGCAGAATTCTATAAAACATTTCAAGAATCATTGAGCATCCCATTGTTAGAAGTTATGAATGAAGTTATGTTAAAGAAGATGATATCCAAAACATGGTCAGAGGCTTATATCACACTTATTCCAAAAGAAGAGGCTGACCCACTGCAAATTAAGAATTATAGACCTATTTCCTTATTGAATGCAGATGATAAAATCTTTGCTTCAATTTTAGCAGAAAGACTTAAAAAATATTTTAATTTTATAAATAATTTTATTCACCCAGATCAAAATGGATTTCTGCCAAAGAGATAAATCAGAGACAATATGAAAGTAATCCTGGATACTTTGGAATACTATGAGGCTCATCCTGAAAAGCAAATGGCTTTGATAGTCCTAGATGCTCAAAAGGCATTTGACAATGTGAACTGGAGATTTATGTTATTACTATTGGAACAGATGGGTTTTGCCAAAAAATTTATTCAAGCAATAGAAGCCATACACAATAAACAGACAGCAAAGGTAATGATGGAGGGGGAACTTACAGATTTTATTAATATAAGGAAAGGTACAAGACAAGGGTGTCCCCTATCTCCTTTGCTATTTGTGTTGACTTTGGAAGTGTTGAATAGAAATATTAGGGATGATAAAAGCATAAAAGGAATGAAAATTAAGAAAGAAGAATTTAAACTACAAGCTTTTGCTGATGATTTAGCTTTTATTCTGGAAGACCCGTTAGAAACAGCTCCAAGGTTATTGGAAAAGATAGAGACATATGGTGAGATGGCTCGTTTGAAAATAAATAAAGATAAAACAAAGATTTTGACAAAGAACATGCTATTGAGACAGAGAGAAGAACTGGCAGATCTTTTGAAAATCCAAGTTACAAATAAGGTTAAGTATCTGGGGATATATTTGACAGCAAGATGTAGCACATAAAAAGAGAATAATTATATTAAACTCAAACAACAGATAGCTACAGATTTGAAGAAGTGGGAAAACTTGCAATTGTCATTAATAGGGAGAATTTCAACAATCAAGATGAATATTTTACCCAGAATTCTATTTCTGTTCCAAACAATACCAATTAGGCTTGGAAAAGACTATTTTGAAGATTTAAATAAAATCATGTTGAAGTTTATATGGCAAGGTAAAAAAGCGAGAATAAAGCTAAAGCTTTTGCAAGACACTAGAATTAGAGGAGGTTTTGGCCTGCCTAATTGGGAATTGTATTATCAAGCTGCAAGTTTGATGTAGGTCAAAGAATGGATAACATTAAGAAAGCATAGATTGTTGACATTAGAAGGGCATGATTTGCTGTTGGGCTGACATGCTTTTTTATGGTATAAGGGAACTAAAACACAGGGTTATTTTAGAAGACATTATATTCGGGAATCTTTGTGGTTAAACTGGGAGAAGATAAAAAGACAATGTTATTTGAAAATTCCAGTTTGGTTATCGACTATTGAAGCATTTTCCTATCCTATAATTTATAAGAAGGAACAAACAGTTAGATATGGGGAACTATTGGATGAAAAGGGTGAACTTAAATTGATCCAAAACTTAGAGGAACAAGGTATAAGGATGAATTGGTTTTCATATGCACAAATACATTCAAGGTATGATGAAGATTCTAAAATGGAGGGATTCTATGATAAACAGACTGATTTAGATAAGATCTTGATGGGTACTGATGAGAAGGTGATTAAAAAATTGTATGGTTATTTACTGGGAATTAAATTAGAGGAAGAACAAGTTAAAGAAACTATGATTGCTTGGGGGAAGAATTTTGGATATGGGATTGATCTAGAGAAATGGCAAAAATTGTGGTTTCAAAATTATAAAATGACAATGTCAACAGCATATAAAGAAAACTTGTATAAGAAGTTTTATAGGTGGCACTTTCCCCCGACAAGAACAGCAAGAATGTTTAAGAACAAATCTGAAAAATGCTGGAAATGTCATCAGATACCTGGCTCGTATTACCATATGTGGTGGACTTGTGAGGACGCTAGAAAATATTGGACTAAAATTCGCATGTGGTTGGAAAAGATGACAAAGAAACACATAGACTTGAAACCAGAGATCTTCTTATTGGGAATTTTACCTGATACATACAGTAAAGATTTGAAATACCTGATTGTAAATGTATTAACAGCGGCTAGGATTTTATTTGCTAAAAATTGGAAGAATGAGAAAATAGCATTACAGGAAGAAATTATTAAGAAAATATTGGAATGTGCTGAGATGAGTAGATTGATATTTGGAATTAGAGAGCAAGAGGAGAAACAATTTTATGAAATTTGGGATCTTTTTTATCAATGGCTAGATGATAAAATACGATAATAGAATATTTAGAATGCTAGACAGTAAGGAATATCTGTTTTGTTTTATTTGCCTTTGTTATTTGACACTATATTTATAAAGGGTTTTTTTAGGATTGATTTGGTATGATTATATGATTTGTTACAGAATAAACTGGTTAAAGTATTGTTATCTCATAAAGCATGAATGATTAAAAGTACAGTCAAACATTTCTTTTTTTAGTGATATTAGGATATATAAGTTTGGACTGACAATATGAGTTGTTATGTAACATAATTGTAATTGAAACTACAAAATGAATGCACAAAACTGATGAACCAACCGACACACTGAATGTATATATGAGAGTTGATGTTTTAATGTTTTGTTTGTTTGTTTGTGGAAAATTAATAAAATTCTTTAAAAAAAAAAAAAAGAGTCATCAAACTATATGTACCATTAATAACTCCAAAAACCAGAAAAAACAAATTACCGATAACAATAAGGAAGCTTCAATCCAAAAAGAAATCACTTTGGAGAAAAAACAAACCTGGTCACGTTGCCAACTTCAAAAGCCGATACAAAAATATAAAAGCTATGGTGGAAAAGAGGAGGTGGGAGTTCCCTTTGTATGCGAAAACATTTGCTTATGCAGTATGATTTGAACCCACCGAATGAATGGCAGAGCAATGAATAGAAGCAGTTTAGAATAAATTAGCTGTACTTCTTAAGCTTTAACTGTACACTTAAAAAAGGACTTGCTGTTTAACATCCATTTTCATTTGCAAAATGCTGATATAACCAATAGTAAGATTATTATTACCGTTTGCACAGTTAGCTTTCTGCTACTTATTAACATACTGATTTAGGACTCTTTATTATTTGTAGTGCAAAATGTACTTCATCACAGAGGAAGGGTATGTATATAACACCCACACTGCTTATCTTATCTTTTGTATGAGAGCCTTTACTCATCATGCTGACTCTACTTATTTGGAGCTCTTCTATTGTGTAGCTAACAGGTGTGCAATTTTGCTTTATCCAAAGTTATTTAATTCAGGCTTGGTTGCAAAACTCCTTCAGAATAATAACCAAAGGATTATTTTATTTAAATCTTCAAAATAGTCTTTTCCAAGCCTAATTGGTATTGTTTGAAACAAAAATAAAATTCTAGGTAAAATATTCATCTTAATTGTTGAAATTCTCCCTATTAATGACAATTGCAAGTTTTCCCACTTCTTCAAATCTGTAGTTATCTGTTGTTTAAGTTTAATATAATTATTCTCCTTTAATGTGCTACATCTTGTTGTCAAATATATCCCCAGATACTTAACCTTATTTGTAACTTGAATTTTCAAAAGATCTGCCAGTTCTTCTCTCTGTCTCAATAGCATATTCTTTGTCAAAATCTTTGTTTTATCTTTATTTATTTTCAAACCAGCCACCTCTCCATATGTCTCTATCCTTTCCAATAACTTTGGAGCTGTTTCTAGCGGGTCTTCCAAAATAAAAGCTAAATCATCAGCAAAAGCTTGTAGCTTAAATTCTTCCTTCTTAATTTTCATTCCTTTTATGCTTTTATCATCCCTAATATTTCTATTCAACACTTCCAAGGTCAACACAAATAGCAAAGGAGATAGGGGGCATCCTTGTCTTGTACCTTTCCTTATATTAATAAAATCTGTAAATTCCCCCTCCATCATTACCCTTGCTGTCTGTTTATTATATATGGCTTCTATTGCTTGAATAATTTTTTAGCAAAACCCATCTGCTCCAATAATAATAACATAAATCTCCAGTTCACGTTGTCAAATGCTTTTTGAGCATCTAGGAATATCAAAGCCATTTGCTTTTCAGGATGAGCCTCATAGTATTCCAAAGTGTCCAAGATTACTCTCATATTGTCTCTAATTTGTCTCTTTGGCAGAAATCCATTTTGATCTGGGTGAATAAAATTATTTAAATATTTTTTAAGTCTTTCTGCTAAGATTGAAGCACAGATTTGATAGTCTGCATTCAATAAAGAAATAGGTCTATAATTCTTAATTTGCAGTGGGTCAGTCTCTTCCTTCGGTATAAGTGTAATATAAGTCTCTGACCATGTTTTAGGTATCATCTTTTTTAACATAACTTCATTCATAACTTCTAACAATTGGATGCTCAATGATTCTTGAAATGTTTTATAGAATTCTGCTGGAAGCCCATCTGGACCCGGTGCTTTCCCATTATTTTGTCTCTCAAATGCTTCATTTAGTTCCATCATTGTTATATTGCTTTCTAGCATTTCTTCAGTCTCCTTAGGTATCTTTGGTAAATTAGCTTCCTGTAAATACTGTTTGACTTTTTCTTCATCAATATTCTCTTGTTTATATAGTTGCCCATAAAAATCTCGAATAATTTCTTTTTTCTCCTTATTCCCATAACAAACTTGGCCTTGTTCATCTATTAACTTCAATATTTTTCTTGATTCCTTCTCTTTTCTCAATTTATATGCTAGCCATCTACCTGGTTTATTTGCATCTTCAAAATAATTCTGTTTAGAGTTTCTGATTTTCTGTGCCAGTTCTTCTTTCTCTATTAATTCCATTTTATGTTTAATTACATCCAGCTTCAATTTAATATCCTTTTTCTGTGGCATTTTCTGCAATTCTTTTTCAAGAATTTTATACTCATCTTCCAAGGCCTTAGAAGCTTGCCTTTTCCTAATATTCTTTTTTCTTGTATAATCTATTATCAAACCTCTAGCGTATGCCTTCATTGTATCCCACACATTCTGCGTTGAAGTATCTTCTTTTTTATTTTCTCTGAAGAAAAAAGCCAATTCCTTCTCCATCCATTGTATAAAATCTTTCTCCTTTAAAATAGTATTATTTAATGTCCATCTCGATCTTTTTTTTTTGTCCCTTCCATTTAATTGTCATTGGGATATGATCTGCCCAAGTACTTGTTTTAATATTTGTTTCTTTAATATTGGATATTAATTCTGTTGAGATCCAAATCATATCTAATCTGGACCATGATAAATGTCTATTTGAATAAAAAGTATATTGTTTAGCTTTAACATTTCTTTCTCTCCAAATATCTTTTAAAATTAATTCATCTGTCATTTTAAAAAAAGACCTTGGGAGAGCCTTTCTATTTTGCTTTGTTGTTGTTGCTATATAGTCCAATTTATTGTCCACAATTCCATTAATATCTCCCATCATAATTATATTAACATAGTCCAGTCCAATTATTTTCATATGTAGCTTTTTATAAAACTCTTCAAGCATTTGATTGAGTGATACACGACAAACGACTCCTAACACTAGAATCTTACGGTATCTCTGGATACCTGCATAACTGAATAGAAGCATTCCTGTCAAACAGACAACAAATGGTCAAAATTGGGAGCGTCCTATCAAATTCTGTACCTGTCAACAATGGTGTCCCCCAAGGCAGTGTTCTAGGACCTACTCTTTTCATACTCTATGACCTCTGTGATCATATCAAGTGCAACTGCATTCTCTTTGCTGATGATGTAAAGCTATTCAACAGCTATTCAACAGACAATCCTGCTACCCTTCAAAAAGACCTTGACTATGTATCAGAATGTTCAAACAAATGGCAACTTCAAATCTCAATAAATAAATGCTCTGTCCTACATATTGGCATAAAAAATCAGGAAATAAAATACAGGCTGAATAGTCAAGACCTTGTTGATGATCCAAACTCTGTCAAAGATCTTGGAGTACTCATCTCAAATGACCTAAGTGCGAGAGCCCACTGTAACTACATAGCCAAAAAGGCATTAAGAGTTGTTAACCTAATCCTACGTAGCTTTTTCTCTGGCAATATCACGCTACTAACTGGAGCATACAAAACATTTGCTAGACCAATACTCGAATACAGCTCATCAATCTGGAACCCACATTACATATCTGATATTCACACAGTTGAGAAAGTCCAGAAATATTTCACAAGAAGAGTTCTTCACTTCTCTACTCATTGCAGAATACCTGATGCCACCAAACTTGAAATTCTAGACCTAGAAAACTGAATTATGCCGCCTTCGGTCTGATCTAAGTATAGTATATAAAATCATACATTGCAATGTCCTACCTGTCAGTGAATATTTCAGTTTCAACCATAACAACAGAAGAGCACACAATAGATACAAACTCAAGGTTAATTGCATCAAACTTCATTGCAGGAAATACAACTTCAGCAACAAAGTGGTCAATGTCTGGAATACTCTACCTGACTCTGTGGTTTCTTCCCCAAACCCCAAAAACTTTTACCTTAGACTGTCTACTATTGAACTCACCCCTTTCCTAAGAGGTCTGTAGGGGGAGTGTATAAGCACACCAACATACCTACTGTCCCTGTCCTGTTTCTTTTATTTATTTTTAATTTTTCTTATATGTATCCATGTATTCATAACTATTTTTACTTATACTTATTATCTTGTAAGCAATTGATAAAAATAAATAAATAAATAAATAAATAAATAAATAAATAAATAAATAAATAAATAAATAAATCTATAAATGCTAGCTCAAAGTAAAAAAAAGTCATATGCTAGCTTCAAGGGGGAAAATTGCTTAAACAATATTCAACATCTTTCATTTTCATTTCTTTTTTGTATACTGTCACTGAATAAGAGCTCTTTGTGTTTAGCTGAGCTCAGTAGCTGAGAAAATCTCTAATGAATAGGTAGTTTCACTGTTCAAACTAATCAACACCAATTATTTGGATGAGAAGAAGGCAGGTCAAAATAATGATAATCTACTCAATAGGTGTCAAGGATAGCTATTAAAAGTTGTCCTAACTATTATATGACTAGTTCCTATTCAGTGAAACACCTTGAGATACTTGCTATTTTGATACATAAATAACTTAGGACAGGACTGGACAATCCCGTACACCATGAGAGAAAGAAGAGAGTTGTAATCTAAAATGTATTCAGCCTATTTGTGTTTCCTTTAAATATTATAAGTATTATAAATCGTTCTGATTTGTTTTGGACAGGTTTATGTCATGAAACCCTCTCCCACTTTTTTCTGAATTTAGCACATATTTTTGATTCCCTTTGGGGGCCCAACATCTTCCCAGCATTTCAGAAAAAATGAACAGACAGAATTCAAAAAATGATTAAAGTTAATAAACACAACTTCACAACAAAGAGAACCAGTTTGGTCTAATGGTAAAGGTGCTGGCCTAGGAATCAGGGGACCATGAGTTTTAGTCCTACTTTAAATATGAAAAACTGGCTGAGTGGTCTTGGGCTAGTTACTCTCCTTCAGCTCAACTCACTTCACAAGATTGCTATTGTTGAGAAAATAGGAGGGAGAAGGAGTGTTAAGCATGGCTGCTGCCTTGAGGCGCTTACAAAGTAATAAAGGCTGGATAACAATCCAATGTACATAAAATTTCCAAATACATTTATATTGTTAGAATAACTAATTAATTTTTAGGACAGAAAATGTTATAGATGATTATTCAACTTTTTTTAAAAAAAATCACAATACTAGTTAATGTTAAGAGTGACATTATATTAATTTACTTTGTAATAAAACATTATTTATAAAATAAAATAAAAGGAAACACATATTGCTGAGATTCAGTGTTGTAATATTTTAGACTTAATATGAAAATGCCTCCTGAGATTCACATTTAAAACGTACAGTCTGTATCCCCAATATATGATATGCTGAAAATGTAGCCAAGTAGCCAAGCAGAGGAAATGGCAATTGAATTTTGTCCACATTCTGCATTGCCAAAAGACATAAAAAGAAAATAAGCATATTCATAGAAATGAATTAAGGAGCCAAACCTATGAAACATATGCTTATTCTTAATAGCCTTCCAGAAGCTTTCCCTTTGTGCATCTTTGTCTTGGATGTCTTTAATCTCGGATCGCTTTTCCCACCCTTTTTGAGATTTTTTTTTTTGTTGGGAGGGGTCATTAACGTATAACTGCTTATTTTGTAATATTGAGAGTTTCTTCTATCTGTCCCTTGTTTAGAAAAAAGCTTTGTCTGTAATGAGAATTGAAGACTCCCACCTTACTAGTTTCAGTCTTTATTCCAAGAGTGTTTCACATTCATGTTTAGGTCTGCCAAGAGACCATCCACAGTTGGAAAGTCTGAAGAACCAGGTTGGGAACAGATCCTTCTGGAGAGTATGTATGTGGTCACTAGGATTTAACACTGATTTTTATGGCATATAATCAATCAATCAATCAATCAATCAATCAGGAGATCATAATTATTTGGTTTTACTGTGGTAGGCTACCAATGGGGAAAATAAACAGAAACCAAGAAATTTGGCAAGATACTGTTTTATCAGCATAAAGAGACTGTACCTATATGGAGAAGTTTTTTTATTTGGAAAATTTATATTGCTGCTTACATGCTCACGGCAACCCAAAATGGCTTACAGGAAATAAAAACACAAGATAAAAGAAATAAAAATAATAAAATAATAATAAGTTGATCATCATAAGGGGACTAATCCAAGCAGCAGATTGAAATGATACATTACCTGAATAAAAAATTTTTTAATATCAATAATATTTTTAAAAATAGCTTGTGTATGGAAGGTGATTTATCTTATTTGATATATATCATAGGCATTTGTGCAGTTGACAAATACTAAATGTCCATATGTCACAAGATCAGCTTTTATTAAAGGTAACAAACAAAAAGATAGTGGGTCCTTTAGTTTTGTATTTTTTTTCTTCAGACATAGATATTTACCATAAATCAATACAGACATGAGTATCAATAATGCAGTTTTCTGAGAGTATAAATCCAGCAGAAGGGAATTATGTTCTACACTTTAAAAAAAAAAGACTGCAAGAAAAGTAATCAAGCTGGGAAGAAGTAGAACATAGAAAGCCTGTTTTTTTAAAATGCTTCTATGCTAATGTTTTGGGGTACCGTACTTTTTTGTAAATTAATACCAAATTTCAAGACCAAAGTATAGCATTACAGCTTTAAGAATATTAAAAGCATGTTAAATATTTGAAGGGCGTTACCTCCTTTTTCTAACCTTTGACAACTTACTTCCATTGCACATATGTGTTAGGTGGAGGATAATATTCTTTTTAAATATATATATATACATACATAGGAAGCAGTTTTCTAGAATCAGTACATTGATCTACCTAACTAAATTCAGATTACCAGAATTGGTAATAGCAGTTCAGAGTTTTAAACACCAGTTTTCCTGTTCTTATATGGGGAGGCCAGAAATAAAATCTGGATTTTATGCGAAACGCTGTAATAGAAGTTTCCATTCTTCCTTTCATTTTGGACACCCTGGTAAATATTCTACAGATGAATAATCTTAAACATAGTAATACAGTTGTACAACTCACTTTGTACTACAGTCTTTGACTTACAATCATAACTGAGTTAAAATTTTCTGTTGCTAAGAGAATTGTTAAGTGAGTCTTGACCCATCTTACAATCTTTCTTGCCACAATTATTAACTCAGTCATTGTTGTTAAGTTGTTACATGAACCTGGCTTCCCTATTGACTTTGCTTGTCAGAAGTAGCAAAAGGCGATCACATGACTTCGGGGTATTGCAATTGTCATAAATACATGCCAGTTGCCAAGTATCTGAATTTTGATCATAGGATCAGGAGGATGCTGCAACCATTGTAAGTGTGAAAAACAGTCATTAGTCACTTTTTTGAGTCTTGTTGTAATACTCAAAAAGTTACCAAACAAATGGCTATAGTAGTAATATTTTTTTTACCATCACAGCAAATGGTTGAGGACTACTTGTATTATAACTGACCATTCCAGGTGTGCACAAGGAAAGAGCAAGTGAGTTTTGATGGGGCTCCCATTTTTTCCTCACAAGTCTGATCATTTTTTTTTTAAGGTGATGCCCTCAGACTGTTACCCTATAAACCTTGTTATAGGGCATATCACTGAACTCTTGGAGATAATATTTTACAGTTTGGGTGTAGATATAAATACACTTGGCCAGAGATTAAAACCACTTTATTTTCTTATTGAATCGCACATGATCACTACATCTGTATTATACTGTTCCTCTGATCTTGCTCCAGACAACTTTGTATTACGTGGAGGAACAAAGAAGCAAGCTTGGTATTATGATTTGCAGAGGATGAGTATTTGATAAGCAAGTTGGTTTAAATAAGAGACAATTCTTTGATTTAATGTGACATCAGGAAAAACTATCATATAAATCACTAAATCAGAACTGTCCTTTGTTATTCTGTAAATTAGCCCTACCAATAGGCAAAATGAAGTAATAGATATTTGGAAAATTGGGAGACTGTACAAGACATATGTAATAGATATATTCCATCATTAATGTCAAAATAAGTCTGAATCTTTGCACATCTTATTCTGTGTCAACTTCCTCGTTCATTCCTTTCATCCTTTGCATTTAATGCATTGCAAAATTGCAGCAGTATCACATTCTTTAAGCATGACAAGATTTAATGGTATTGAATTAATGTCATATATTAATATGACAACTTGATTGGTAAAAAATGAGTTATTATTCTTGTTAAGCCTGGTTTCCCCAACCAGGGTTAGGGAGACAAGCTAAACAGAATGTGCAGCGTTAGTCAGATAGGCACACAGATAAATGAGTGAGCTAAGCTTGTATGTTTATTAACATACAGTAAAAATAACAGATACGCTTGTGCTATCAAAAATATAGTTTATTCCATTATGAGTTCATAGCATAGTCAAAATAACAGTCCAATAGTCATGTATCATTTAGTCAGTCCATTCAGGGATATTCAGTTAGCAAAGTCCGTGTAGAAATATCCTATGTCAATTCACTTACAAGTCAATCCTTTGTTTTCTCTCCCGTTCGAGCAATGCAGTCTTGTGTCCTTGCAGTAATCAGGTATCATCAAAGCCAGAGAGAGAGCAAGCTGTCGTCTTGCTTCTTTTAAAGTGCTTTCACAACCACTCCCTTAATTACTATCCCACAGTTAAAGTTGCAGACACTTTAACGTACAAACTATGATTACATATTATTATTTACCTAAACCAGTTAGGGTAAAACAATGTTATCCCTAACATTCTCCCCTTTTAGGAAATAATAATAAATATAACTATTTACATCTTTAAATCATATTTGTTACAACTCTCTTTAAACTTAGTTACTCCTTGAGCTTTTGTAAATTGGTCTGCAATGTTTTCTTCCGTCATGCAGTATTCCAATTTAATTAGTCCATTCTTTACAGATTCTCTAACATTTAAGTATCTTAAATCAGTATGCTTTGATCTAGTTTTTACAGCAATACTAGTAGCTAACTGTATAGCTGCTTGGTTATCCTCGTACACAATAATGGAATCTTTAACAGTTATACCCATGTCTAATAATAACTGTTTGTACAAAATCAAGTCAGTGCATAATAATGACAGACATGAAAATTCCGCTTCCATCGTGGACAAACTGATATGCTGTTGTCTGATTGACCTCCATCCTATTAGTGTCTTACCAAATAATATAGCCATCCCAGATGTTGATTTTCTAGTGTTTATATCAGTTGCAAAACTTGCATCTGCATAGGCACTAAGACTCAAACCACCCTTAGGTTCTATATACAATGCATGGTTCATTGTTCCTTTAAGATACCTTAAAATTCTTTTTAATGATTGCCAATGACATTGATGTGGATCTGAATTAAAACGTGCCAGCTGATTTACACTATAAGCTATATCAGGCCTAGACCAATTGCTTATATATGATAAGCTACCAATCAAAGATTGATATATAGACTTATCAAATTTGGGACTTTGATCATCAGTTTGGCAAACTTCCTGACTCATTGGAGTCTTTGCCGGTTTACAAAGTTCCATTTTATACATTTTAATTAATTGGCAAATTTTATCTTCTTGAGATATCTTAAATCCATTTTTTGTTTTGTTAATTGTCAATCCTAGATACTTTTTAATTTCACCTAAATGCTTTAATTTTATCTTTTTGTTTAATAATGATATAATCTCATTAGCTTCATTATTAGTCTTAGTTATCAAAGCAATATCATCTGTAAATAATAATAATAATGACACCGTTCCATTATTTTCTCTTTTAAACACACATGGATCTGCTAAACCAGATTTAAAACCTATATTGTTTAACTCTTTCACAATATATTGGTTCCACTCAAACCCAGATTGTTTCAACCCGTAAAGACTCTTTTTGAGTTTCCAACAATCATTACTATTTACTTTATTGTCTTTTATACCTACTGGTTTTCTTAAATATATAGTGTGCTGCAATGGTGCATGTAGATAAGCAGTTTCTACATCTAAATGGTAAATGATATAGTTTTTCTTAGCTGCCCACACTAATGCTGCTCTTAAAGATATTGCTTTAAGACTTGCTGCAAAAACTTCATCGTAATCAGATGCAGTTTGATTAAATCCTTGAGCTACTAACCTAGCCTTATGGGTAACAGTCCCATCATTTCCAGTTTTTACTTTAAATATCCATTTGCACCCAATGGATTTTTCTCCTGGAGGTAATTTAGCATCTTCATAAACTTTCATTACCTTTAATGAATTTAGTTCTTTTTCCATTGCCTTTTGCCAATTCTCCTGATCCTTAGCAGGATACATCTTAAGTTCATCTACACTAGTTGGAACTTTAGTTACTTGGCAAACTATACTTGCTTGATACCTATCAGGTGGTCTAGTTATACGTGTAGTACGTCTAGGTATTACAGGACTTACAGGTGGACTTTCATTTATTAACTCTTCTTGATTATCTAACTCTTCCTGATTAACTGTTTCCTCTTGTTCTGGTCCTATTTGCTCTTCGTGGACTTCTTCTTTAATTGGACTCTTCTTATAACTAATCTGATCTTTCTGCCTTTTGTAGGGTTCAACAATTACTTCATTATTTAAATCTTGCTCTAATCTATTCCATCCTACATGTTCTAGGAATTTTGCACTAGCACTGGTGTAAACTCTAGATGTACCTGTTTCCCAGAATCTATAAGATCTATGATTAGATGTATATCCTACAAAATATAATCTTTTAGCTCTATGTTTTCCTTTTTGTCTAAGTTGTGAAGGGATATGCACCCATGCTGGTGCTCCAAATGTGTGCATGTAACTTAAATCAGGTTTTGTACCATGCCACAGTGTGAATGGTAATTCACCTGTTGTTGAATTAACAACATTATTTAATATATGATTACCACACATTGTTGCTTCTCCCCACAAATTGTCAGGTAATCCTGAATCAGACATCATAGTTTGTGCCATTGATTGTAATGTTTGGCCTCTTCTCTCTATAAAGGCATTATGTTGTGGCCTATATGATGCAGACTTTTTATGTTGAATACCTAACATTCTTAGTCTGTTCTGGAATTTATTATTTGTAAATTCTGTACCATTATCTGTTATAAGAGTTAATAATTTCTTTTTAGTTTTCCTTTCAGCAAATTTAATCCAATGAAAGAGATTTTGATACGTTTCAGTTTTGCTCTTCATTAAATAGCAAAACCCATATCTAGAATAGTGGTCCATTATACTTAATATGTAACGAGCTCCTCCTACACTTGGTTTTTTCGGACCTATTAAATCAGCAAATACTACTTCTAAAGGCTCTTTGGTAGTAAATCCATCAACTCTATTAGCCGGTGTGACCCTGCTCTTACTTTGATTGCAAATATTACATTGCAAATACTTATTACAAGGTTTCAAACTTATTCCCTTAGATAATTCAACAGTTTTCTTAAGCATTTTAAAATTTAAATGCCCTAGCCTTCGATGTAACAAGTGAATACATTCATCATGAGGTTTCTTATTTTCATAAACTGTGTTAGCCACTTTTAAACCATCATCATTTAACACATATAATTCACCTCTTAAAGATGCAGTAATTTTCTTATCTTCTTTTTCAATTATGCAGTTATCTCCTTTAAAGATAACTACGTATCCTAGTTTAACCAAAATTCTAACTGAAATTAAATTAAACTTAAGTTGTGGTACATATAACATTTTTACATTCTCTTTTATAAAAGAACAATATGCTATACCTTGACCTTTAGCTTTCAGTCTCCAGCCATTGGCTAACGATATCTGCTGTGTACTCTGGGACATTTTAATAAAAATTTTCTTATCATTTGTTATACAATGTGATGCTCCACTATCAACCACCCATAAATTATTTTTTACAGCTCCGTTAGTATACATGGCTAACTCTAAATTTTTATTTTTCTTTTGATGACTTTTTGTATTCTGGCCAGCGTTCTGCTGCTTTGCCTTTTTACAAAATCTTGCCAAATGTCCTCTTCCTCTACA
The DNA here is from genome assembly GCA_033807585.1 of Hydrophis major. Taxonomy (NCBI): domain Eukaryota; kingdom Metazoa; phylum Chordata; class Lepidosauria; order Squamata; family Elapidae; genus Hydrophis; species Hydrophis major. The sequence continues at coordinate 166,653,890 of CM066328.1, forward strand.
ATTAAAACACTTTTTAATTGCGTATGCAGTAGGAGTTTCATTATCTTCTTTTTGAGGTTGCTGCCTCCTTAATTCGTCTCTTTCAAGCCTTCTTCTGGCCTCTTCAATCAATCTGCCAGTTATATCAGTTAAAGTTAGGCTTTCTTTTGGCAATATTTCAAGGGAAGTTACGTAGTTATCATAACTTTCATCAAGGGAAGATAGAATTATGTAGACTTGGTGTAGTTCAGAGAAAATAAGCTCTTTCTCGTGCAGTTCTTGAAAAATGCTTTGCATAGTTTTTAAATGACTCAGCATATCACCATTCTTATGGAGATGTGTACTGAAAAGTTTCCGTGTTAGATTTATGTGAGCACCAACATTATCTCGAACATAAATCCTCTTCAGCTTCTGCCAACACCCAACAGCTGTTTGTTCTCCATGGATATAAACAAGTTGCTTATCAGTTAAGGTTAAAGCAATAATGCAAATAGCGTGCTGATTTTTATGCATAAATTCTTCTATCTTTAATCTATCTTCATCATCCTCTGGATCCCATTCTTCTACATTTGGTGGATTTTCAATTATGTTCCACAAACCTTCTCTTCGTAGAAGCAGACTACATTTCATAGACCATGATACATAGTTTGTTCCATCCAACTTGGATATAAGGGACAAACTTTGTTGATTGACTTGTGCCATGTTTTTCTTATATGGATATAAAACTATAATTAATAAAACACAGCTGTCTGTTTACTGTAATGTATAACAACACAAACTCTCACTTTTACATAAATCTGTTTTATCCTAGTTAAACTGACTTTGCAGCCTCTGGGCCCATAACCAGTGTTAAGCCTGGTTTCCCCAACCAGGGTTAGGGAGACAAGCTAAACAGAATGTGCAGCGTTAGTCAGATAGGCACACAGATAAATGAGTGAGCTAAGCTTGTATGTTTATTAACATACAGTAAAAATTACAGATACGCTTGTGCTATCAAAAATATAGTTTATTCCATTATGAGTTCATAGCATAGTCAAAATAACAGTCCAATAGTCATATATCATTTAGTCAGTCCATTCAGGGATATTCAGTTAGCAAAGTCCGTGTAGAAATATCCTATGTCAATTCACTTACAAGTCAGTCCTTTGTTTTCTCTCCCGTTCGAGCAATGCAGTCTTGTGTCCTTGCAGTAATCAGGTATCATCAAAGCCAGAGAGAGAGCAAGCTGTCGTCTTGCTTCTTTTAAAGTGCTTTCACAACCACTCCCTTAATTACTATCCCACAGTTAAAGTTGCAGACACTTAAACATACAAACTATGATTACATATTATTATTTACCTAAACCAGTAAGGGTAAAACAATGTTATCCCTAACAATTCTAATAAGCAAATTAACTAAAATATAATGGATACAATTTAGTCACATTAGCCATTTAAGTTTATAGTGAATTCAGTATTTGAAACATATGCTTAAACTTTTCTATTAAGTTCAATGTTTGGATTACATCAGGAGCAATTATTGCATTTAAAAGTTCATTCCAATGGTTTGAATTTATCTGAGAGAGTAAGCTTCACTCAGATTTTTTTCTCATAATGACTTAAATGATACTATATCAAGCTTTTATGGAGTTAACACTTATCTTTTCTAAAATTATATAAATAACAAGAAAATAATCTGTGAATTAAAATATTTTATTGTTCTTCCCTGTACCAATAACATTTCTAATTTTCTGTGACTCTGAATGCCCTCTGAATTGCCTGCATCTGTTAGAAGTATATTTTCTCAGCCCTGCTTAAAATTCAAGTCCATAAAAAAAACTTTCCAGGACCATGATGCCACTTAAAATAAAAGAGCTACTGGTAAAGAAAATATTTAAAGCACTATGAAACCTTAAAGACTTGAATTACCAGCATACATAATGTTCAAATTGATGGGTGTATGCTTTACTGCATAATATAGTTGACCACTAAAAAGATACAGTCACAACTGCATTTTCATTGAAGTTCTCCTGAAAAGTAGTAGAGTTTTAGGGCCTGAATAGTCATAGGAACATGATTTCAATTAATTAATGGGAAATACCATGGAAAAGTAAAAAATAAGTTAATGTTTTTAAAGTTTAAAACATAGATGATTGACAATGAGAAGTCATGTCTACTTTGCTAAAGACCAACTTTACTTAAGCATGCTTACTGAAAAGTCTGTTAGTGATAAAAATATTTTCATATTTTCAAATATAGTATATTTAAATATTTCAAATAAATAATTATGACCGTACACATTTATATGCAGCATATATAGAAAAGATACAGGAATAATATATTTCTGTAAGTTTCATACATTTTCCTCTAGTAATGTGCAAATACCCCATATCAAAAGATAAGTGAGCTGCAAATTGTTCTGGCAAAAATTGGAGTATTAGAATGTCCAGATGCCTTTCAAAGATTTGTGTATGAACATTAGATCTTAAAAAGTTTGTTCTTACTATGAAAATCCATATATTTAAGGATTTTCAATACTGATTAGCAGGAAAGTTTCAGATATGGATATTTTTACATACAGTTTTCTTTTAGTGTGGCAAAAGTTGCAGGGTCTCACAATGGCATTTGAAAACTGTCCTGCAAAATGTAGTTAAACGGCACATTTTTACATCAAAACTTGAAGACAAGGATGTCATGTATACACACACAGAGTCCATATGTAGCCGAGAGGTAAGATCATATTTTCAGTGGCTTATATCAAAGTTTCCTACATCTGTTAGGAAAGCTCAAGTCTAAATGAGAGGCACGAAGGAGCCAGGACCAACAGCCTTTCTAGTCAAGTACAAAGAGCTGACTGATTGCCAAGATATTCCTCCCTCCCTCCCTCCCTCCCTCCTTCCCTCCCTCCCTCCCTCCCTCCCTCTGATGTTAGTGGTTCATCCCATTCTAAGGGTCTTTGATCTCCCAGCAGTTTTTGATACCTTCAATCACAGTATCCTTCTGAGTCAGCTGCAGGAGTGAGGAGTGGGAGGCATTATGTTACAGTGGAGGGGGAATGCCTCAGGATCAACCCTCTCTCCTCTTCTGTTTAACATCTATGTGAAACCATTGGGTGAGGTGATTGGTCAGTATAGCCAGTTTTATAACTCAACCATGGATTGCACAGGTAAAGCTGTTGATTTACAGACTCAGTGTCTGTAAATGGAGACAAAATGGACTTCAGCTCTGTCCTGCCAAAACTGAGTGGCTGTTTGCTCTCCTGGGTCAGGGATGTTTCCATTATAGCAATAGCACTTAGACTTAGACTGCTTTCTAGCCCTCTCTAAAATGTTTACAGATTATGATTGTATAGTGCTTCCTTGTTCCAACCAGTATTCCAAACTGGTGTGCAACTTGGGTGTCCTTCTGTTGTTGAAGGAGCAGATGGAAGCTGTAACTAGGAGCACCTTTGCACAGGTTCATCTTATGCCGCAACTGCTCCCCTTCCTTGATCAGGAAGCACTTCCAACAGTTACTGTCAGCACTGCTGCATGAACTTCATTGATTGCCAATCAGTTTTTCAGTGCAACTCAAAGTTCTGGTCATTATCTATAAAACCATAGGGCCCTGATACCTGAAGAACCACCTACCTCAATGTATAAAAAAATAGACTTTTGAGGGAAAGATTTTATGTTGATTTTATTTTTTTCTCTGGCTTGGAGCAAAAGGTTTTTAGAGCTTATATTACATATTATATGAGTTTTCCAAAACAAAATAATTTGAAACCATGCTGATGATTTTTCAACAATCACGTTGCTGATATTTTGCAACACTGTCAGGAGGCTGCCATCCTTTGGTTATTATTTTTTTTTTGAAAGAAAATTTTATTAATTTTCTACAAACAGACAAGACAAACAAAACATTACAACATTCAACTCTCATATTTACATCCAGTGTGTCAGTTGGTTCATCATTTTTGTGCATTCATTCTGTAGCCCCAGTTACAATTATGTTACATAACAACTCATATTATCAATCCAAACTTATATATCCTATAATCACTAAACAAAAAAAAAAAGAAATTTTTGACTATACTTTTAATCATTCATGCTTTATGAGCTAACAATACTTTAACCAAATTATTCAACAAATCATATAATCATACCAAATCAATCCTAAAAAAAACCTTTATAAATATTTCAAATAACAAAATAATAGCAAAATAGCAAGATAAAGATATTTCTTACTATCTAAAATATTCTATTATCGTATTTTATCATCTAGCCATTTATAAAAAAGATCCCAAATTTCATAAAATTGTTTATCCTCTTGCTCTCTGATTTCAAATGTCAATCTACTCATCTCAGCACATTCCAATATTTTCTTAATAGTTTCTTCCTGTAATGGTATTTTCTCATTCTTCCAATTTTTAGCAAATACAATCCTGGCTGCTGTTAATACATTTACAATCAGATATTTCAAATCTTTACTATATATATCAGGTAAAATTCCCAATAAGAAGATCTCTGGTTTCAAGTCTATATGTTTCTTTGTCATTTTTTCCAACCACATGCGAATTATAGTCCAATATTTTCTAGCATCCTCACAAGTCCACCACATATGGTAATACGAGCCGGGTATCTGATGACATTTCCAGCATTTTTCAGATTTATTCTTAAACATTCTTGCTATTCTTGTCGGAGGAAAGTGCCACCTGTAAAACATCCTATACAAGTTTTCTTTATATGCTGTTGACATTGCCATTTTATAATTTTGAGACCACAATTTCTGCCATTTCTCTAAATCAATCCCATATCCAAAGTTCTTCCCCCAAACAATCATAGTTTCTTTGACTTGTTCTTCCTCTAATTTCATTCCCAGTAAATAACCATATAATTTTTTAATCACTTTCTCATCAGTACCCATCAAGATCTTATCTAAATCAGTCTGCTTATCATAAAATCCCTCCGTTTTGGAATCTTCATCATACCTTGAATGTATTTGTGCATATGAAAACCAATTCATCCTTATACCTTGTTCCTCTGAGTTTTGGATCGATTTAAGTTCACCCTTTTCATCCAAAAGTTCCCCATATCTAACTGTTTGTTCCTTCTTGTAGATTATAGGATAGGAAAATGCTTCAATGGTCGATAACCAAACTGGAATTTTCAAATAACATTGTCTTTTTATCTTCTCCCAATTTAACCACAAAGACTCCCGTACATAATGTCTTCTAAAATAATCCTGTGTTTTAGTTCCCTTATACCATAAAAAAGCATGCCAGCCCAACAGCAAGTCATGCCCTTCTAATGTCAACAACCTATGTTTCCTTAATGTTATCCATTCTTTGACCTACATCAAACTTGCAGCTTGATAATACAATTCCCAATTAGGCAAGCCAAAACCTCCTCTAATTCTAGCATCTTGCAAAAGCTTTAGCTTTATTCTCGCTTTTTTACCTTACCTTGGAGAAGGCGGAGCTTCGTTTCGGCGATACAGCTGCGATCTCGGGGCTCTGAGATCGCAGCCGATATTTTCGCCCCTGGTCGGTCCCAACGGACCTAAACCGTCCCGTAGAGACGGGGATTGAGAAGGGTCCTGTTCCAGGATCCCAGAGATATCGCAAAATCTCTGGTTTGATCCGGAAGAAGCCCTTTTGCTGGCGGCGGAGAAGCAGCCTCCATAGCTGCTGAAGTCGGGACAGCTCCGGAAAGAAAGTGGCTGGAGTGAAAGTGTGTCGGCTGGGTGAGAAAAACTCTTTTGTGTAGAAATTCGCTGAGGTTGGAAAGGTCATCCTGAATAAAGAAGAAATCTGTGAGACTTTTTTTTTTTTACTGAAATTGTCTGAGCGGCGTTTTTTAAAGTTATGTCAAATTGAGGCTTGGGTTTTTTTTTTCTTTTCTCTATATTTTTTGGGGGAGATTTTACTGTGACTTTGTAGGTAACCGGATTGAATTTTCTCTTATATATATTTTTATGCTCCCTTTGATTTTTTAACTTTCTTTAGGATAGAGGCTCCCTTTGGCTATTTTTTTTTTTTTTTTGTATATATTACTCCTTTTTTTTCTGGCTGGGGGGGAGGAAGAGCAAGAAACTTTGTAACACTGCCAACTAGAGGCTTGAAAGTATTTTATTTGAATTGGAGAGAATTGCAAAAAGACCTTTTCTCAAGGACATTTTAACGTGATAAGATAGAGGGAGAGCACAGCAAAATATTATTGCAGGTGCTTTCCTGGACTGTTATCAAGAACACTTGAGGTTTGGCTTTGAAGCTGCTGGAGAAGAGAACACTTGAGGTTTGGCTTTGAAGCTGCTGGAGAAGAGAGTCATAACAAGAGCCTTGGATAAATAAATAAAGTGCAGTGTGCTTTTTTATATATACCCCACACGCTAGCCTTTTTCTAAATTTCAATTCTAGTAATATTTTTATTTTTGTCTTTTATTTTAAAGGGAAAGCCTCAGGGTTTTTTCTTTATTTTTCTTTTCTTTTTTATTGGGACTTTTTTGCTTTTCCTGTCTATGTTTTTGGACCACTTTGTTGTTGTTGTTTTTTTATTATTGAGACTTTTCAACTGGATTAAGGTGTGAAGAATTTGGGAACTTTTTGGGTTTTTTTTTCTTTTTCTTTTTTCTTTTTTGCTCTTAATCAATATTATTATTTTTGGATTTGTTTTTCTCCTTTCTATTTTTTTCCTTTTTTATGGTGGACTATTTCGTAATTGGATTAGGGTCTAGAAGAACCTGAAGATCTTTCTTCTTCCTTTTTTGCTGTTTCTTCTTTGGTTTCGTGTCTTTTACTATTGGAGTTTTCCATTTTGGATTATAATTGGCTGCTCTACCAGTTGGATTAAAAGTCAAGAAGAATTTGAAGCTTTGGAAGCATTGAAATGAGCAGGAAACCAATATCATCTGGCATTTCTGCTTCTACCTCTGCTTCCCCACCAGCTGGAGGACAACGTTTAATTCAGACAATGTTGAAGCAAGATAAGGAACAAGAAAGAGTAACTTTACAGATGATTATGCAAGGAATCCAAGATCTCAAGACAAAATCAGACATCATTGAACAAAGAACAGGAAATATTGAACAAAGAACAGAAAATATCGAACAAAGAACAGAAAATATTGAACAAAGAATAGAGAAGACTGATGAAAAAGTGGAAAACATTAAACAAATGATGATTAAGTATGAGGAGAGATTCCAAAAAATTGAGGAAGAAGGAAAACAAAGAGAGAAGAAGATTGGAAATATTGACAGTAGATTAACAGCGGTTGAACAAGAAAAAGGTGGGATGTTGAGGTGGGAGATGGAAAGGTCAGAATTTTATCTCAGATTTCAAAATATAGAAGAGGAAAAAGGAGAAAACTTGGCAGCAGTAATGATAGAAATTTTGGCAGATGCTTTGGAAATTACAGAGGAAAAGATGATGGATGGAATAGATGAGATATATCGAGTCTATACAAGATATGCGATGAGAAATAAATTACCCAAGGAAGTCCATATTAGATTTACTTAAAAAATCCATTAAAACGCAAATATTACAAGTAGTAAGAGAGAAAATATTGAAATACAAAGGTAAAGAGGTTGTGGTTTTAAAACAAATACCCAGAAGAGTGAGAGAGATGAGAAGAGAATATCGATTTCTGACTAAAATGCTATTGGAAAACGAAGTGAATTATAGATGGCTGATTCCAGAAGGACTAATGTTTAGGTGGCAAGAGCAGAGATATAGAATTGATTCAATTGAGAAAGCAGAACTTTTCCATGCAGAATTTTTTGGAGGAAGAAGAGAGGAAGCAGAGATAGTGGTCTCATTAATTGAGTTTCAAGAGGAACAACTGGAGACTGAAAAAGAGAAAGGAGCAGTAGGGGGACAGATGGATAGTAAAGAACAGCGTGAAGTGAGATCCATGAGAGCGGTTAGACCTAAATATAAAGCATAATCATGGAAGAAAAAAAACTGATTACAATGAATATAAATGGGCTTAATTCAGCTGTTAAAAGAAGGAAAACCTTTCATAAATTAGAGAAATTAAAATTTGATATAATTTGTTTACAAGAAGTTCATATTAAAAAACAACATGAACAATTGTTATTACAGCCAAAATTGGGGAAAATATTTACTTCTTTGACTCAATGTAAGAAAAGAGGAGTGGTTCTATACATTAAAGAGGCTATCCCAGCAAAATTGATTTACACGGATGAAGATGGAAGAGTATTAATGGTAGAAATAATGGACGATAATATAAAAATACTCTTGATTGCAATTTATGCTCCGAATGATAAACAAGAAGAGTTTTATAAAAAGCTACACATGAAAATAATTGGACTGGACTATGTTAATATAATTATGATGGGAGATTTTAATGGAATTGTGGACAATAAATTGGACTATATAGCAACAACAACAAAGCAAAATAGAAAGGCTCTCCCAAGGTCTTTTTTTAAAATGACAGATGAATTAACTTTAAAAGATATTTGGAGAGAAAGAAATGTTAAAGCTAAACAATATACTTTTTATTCAAATAGACATTTATCATGGTCCAGATTAGATATGATTTGGATCTCAACAGAATAAATATCCAATATTCAAGAAACAAATATTGAAACAAGTACTTGGGCAGATCATATCCCAATGACAATTAAATGGAAGGGACAAAAAAAAAGATCGAGATGGACATTAAATAATACTATTTTAAAGGAGAAATATTTTATACAATGGATGGAGAAGGAATTGGCTTTTTTCTTCAGAGAAAATAAAAAAGAAGATACTTCAACGCAGAATGTGTGGGATACAATGAAGGCATACGCTAGAGGTTTGATAATAGATTATACAAGAAAAAAGAATATTAGAAAAAGGCAAGCTTCTAAGGCCTTGGAAGATGAGTATAAAATTCTTGAAAAAGAATTACAGAAAATGCCACAGAAAAAGGATATTAAATTGAAGCTGGATGTAATTAAACATAAAATGGAATTAATAGAGAAAGAAGAACTGGCACAGAAAATCAGAAACGCTAAACAGAATTATTTTGAAGATGCAAATAAACCAGGTAGATGGCTAGCATATAATTTGAGAAAAGAGAAGGAATCAAGAAAAATATTGAAGTTAATAGATGAACAAGGCCAAGTTTGTTATGGGAATAAGGAGAAAAAAGAAATTATGCGAGATTTTTATGGGCAACTATATAAACAAGAGAATATTGATGAAGTCAAACAGTATTTACAGGAAGCTAATTTACCAAAGATACCTAAAGAGACTGAAGAAATGCTAGAAAGCAATATAACAATGATGGAACTAAATGAAGCATTTAAGAGACAAAATAATGGGAAAGCACCGGGTCCAGATGGGCTTCCAGCAGAATTCTATAAAACATTTCAAGAATCATTGAGCATCCAATTGTTAGAAGTTATGAATGAAGTTATGTTAAAAAAGATGATACCTAAAACATGGTCAGAGGCTTATATTACACTTATACCGAAGGAAGAGACTGACCCACTGCAAATTAAGAATTATAGACCTATTTCTTTATTGAATGCAGACTATAAAAACTTTGCTTCAATCTTAGCAGAAAGACTTAAAAAATATTTAAATAATTTTATTCACCCAGATCAAAATGGATTTCTGCCAAAGAGACAAATTAGAGACAATATGAGAGTAATCTTGGACACTTTGGAATACTATGAGGCTCATCCTGAAAAGCAAATGGCTTTGATATTCCTAGATGCTCAAAAAGCATTTGACAACGTGAACTGGAGATTTATGTTATTATTATTGGAGCAGATGGGTTTTGCTAAAAAATTTATTCAAGCAATAGAAGCCATATATAATAAACAGACAGCAAGGGTAATGATGGAGGGGGAATTTACAGATTTTATTAATATAACGAAAGGTACAAGACAAGGATGCTCCCTATCTCCTTTGCTATTTGTGTTGACCTTGGAAGTGTTGAATTGAAATATTAGGAATGATAAAAGCATAAAAGGAATGAAAATTAAGAAGAAAGAATTTAAGCTACAAGCTTTTGCTGATGATTTAGCTTTTATTTTGGAAGACCCGCTAGAAACAGCTCCAAAGTTATTGGAAAGGATAGAGACATATGGAGAGGTGGCTGGTTTGAAAATAAATAAAGATAAAACAAAGATTTTGACAAAGAATATGCTATTGAGACAGAGAGAAGAACTGGCAGATCTTTTGAAAATTCAAGTTACAAATAAGGTTAAGTATCTGGGGATATATTTGACAACAAGATGTAGCACATTAAAGGAGAATAATTATATTAAACTTAAACAACAGATAACTACAGATTTGAAGAAGTGGGAAAACTTGCAATTGTCATTAATAGGGAGAATTTCAACAATTAAGATGAATATTTTACCTAGAATTTTATTTTTGTTTCAAACAATACCAATTAGGCTTGGAAAAGACTATTTTGAAGATTTAAATAAAATAATCCTTTGGTTATTATTCTAAAGGAGTTTTGCAACCAAGCCTGAATTAAATAACTTTGGATAAAGCAAAATTGCACACCTGTTAGCTACACAATAGAAGAGCTCCAAATAAGTAGAGTCAGCATGATGAGTAAAGGCTCTCATACAAAAGATAAGATAAGCAGTGTGGGTGTTATATACATTCCTCTGTGATGAAGTACATTTTGCACTACAAATAATAAAGAGTCCTAAATCAGTATGTTAATAAGTAGCAGAAAGCTAACTGTGCAAACGATAATAATAATCTTACTATTGGTTATATCAGCATTTTGCAAATGAAAATGGATGTTAAACAGCAAGTCCTTTTTTAAGTGTACAGTTAAAGCTTAAGAAGTACAGCTAATTTATTCTAAACTGCTTCTATTCATTGCTCTGCCATTCATTCGGTGGGTTCAAATCATACTGCATAAGCAAATGTTTTCGCATACAAAGGGAATTCCCACCTCCTCTTTTCCACCATAGCTTTTATATTTCAGGTTTCAAGCACTCAAATATATTACTGTCACGTATCTGCCAATTCCCTATTCCAATGCAGTCCATCCTACTATATCCCATAACTCTAAGAAAATGTATTGCATTTGTTAACTCTAAGAAAATGTATTGCAGAGATACAAGATACTGGAAGAGTGAGTCTTTTGATTCATTTCACGGGTTTTGTATTCTATCCCATCTATAGGATTCTGGGTAGAGAAAACAACAAATAAGCTTCTTGCTCCAATTGTTCACTATCATTTGAAGTTCTGAACATGAAGATTGGAGGCAGGTCCTCCTCAACTCTTCCCAAAATAATTTTGTCCAATGGCGGGAAAGAAAGTTTAGTTGGCTTAGATACTTGTACATTAATAGTACTTTGAAATTTTGCTGGATCTCACTGGTAGTTTTTCAGGATTCTGTAATTTGTATTACATCAAAAATGTATTTTATGGTTTTAAACTAACACAACAGAAAAATTGAATTGCTATCATCAATATTGAATAAAGGAAAATAACATATTCAGAATAATGCAGTAAAGTCAAATTGTACAGATTCATGTCAAAATTGTAGGCACAAGGTTTTGATTGAGTTATTTTATAGCATGTATTCCAAAATAAATGGGTTGGCATAACTGTTACAAAAATAGCAGCTGCTAAATTTCTATGGAGATCCTCAGTCATCCAGGTCATGGTTGTCTCAAAGGTGCTTTTTCAAAAGGCAACTGGACTTTCTTGTTTTTCTTTGAAGATGTTTTGCTTCTCATCCAAGAAGCTTCTTCATCTTTTCTTTGAAGAAAAACAAGAAAGTCTAGTCGCCTTTTGAAAAAGCACCTTTGGGACATTCAAGAAGTTCCTTCATTTCTAACTGAAGAGGTTCTGACTGAAGAAGCTTCTTGGATGAGAAGCAAAACGTCTTCAAAGAAAAACAAAAAAAGTCAAGTTGCCTTTTGAAAAAAAAAAACACTTTTGGGATAGGCGCTAAATTGCTCAGAATATCCTCTTGGGTTATTTGAGGTTAAAATAAATTAGTTCCTACATTAAGAAACCCCAAAACAACCACCACAACAAAGCAGAATTCCAGATGTGAGATTCCTACCTTCTTAGAAATGGAGAATATATCAGAACTGTTTCTTTGGCACCAGTTTCTTCAAATTATGTGGCCAAAAATAATAGGCTGATTTATTCCCAATTGCAGAAATGAATGAGAAGAGAAGAATAATGGACATTTCTGATAAAATTGATGAAGAAAAGAAAAGAACCAGCAGATGAAATGATATAACACACTGTATTGCTTGTTGTCTTATGTAATTGTGGAAGATAATAAAAGGAGTGAAATTTGAACAGATGGGGAAAATTCATATGGGAATATGCAATAAACTGCGATGAAGGTACATGCTTTTATAAACTCTGTAAGATTTAAATCAGGAAAAAGAGCAGATGTACTTATATTTCTTAAGAATATGCTGCTCAAAGGCAGTCTGATATTTTTTGTTTCTAAAGTAATCAGAAAATAAAAATTAAAGTAAAAAGTAGCTTTACAGAAGCAACATCTATATATTGGTCAACATAAGTCATGCATGTATACAATTATATTTTATTAATGAAAAAAGTAAGTAAAACTTTATTGTGGTCATTAACCAGCCCAAACCTCATTTAAATATTCATAAGCAAAAAAAACATACATCAATACAAAATGTTTAACTATATAGCACATTATGGCTACCTAGGATATAGCACATTAGTTGTGAAATGCCCTTTTCTTCATAGTAATTACATAGTTTCCCTTCACTAAAAGCTTGAGATGTATCTTATAATTATCATCCCAGTATACAAATTCCTGGGACAACATATAATTGAGCAAAATTATACACTTTCTTCTAGTTCCATTACATTATTTGAAAGGTGGTGCTTGTTGTTGCTTTTTGCTTCATGAATCTCTGTGTGTGTCTGTGTTTGTGGGGGTATGACTTTCAAGGTTGCCCAAACTTAAAAAACATACATTTGGCTCAATTTTTAAAAATGGTATGACAACTATGAGTTTTTATTTATATAGTGCTTATATCATATTTCTACATTTTTGAAATCAGTACCTAAAATTCCTGTCTTCACCAGCATGCTTGATTAGAAAGTTAGGAACATGACATTACAGTGTTTAGATGTAGGCAGTTTCCAAATGTTAATATCATTTCCCGACAGAAGAAATACAATATTTTAATGCTGATTACTGCCAGTTTTTCTCAGTATATTCAAAATTATTTAGACTCTTCCAGAGAAGCTAATATATTCCTGTTCACCATTTATTTGTTTTTGTATTCTCAATAAACAAGGAATGCACATACTAGTTATACTAATCTGATTTGGCATCATATGGATAGCTATGAGAAAAGTAAAAGAAGAGTATGATGATAAATACTGTATTTATTAAGCCTGCATGAATTGCCAGCTCTGGAGCTGCTTCAAGAAGACAGAACAATTTCAGGGATTTCCGGTTTGAAGGGCTTCAGCGACAGATAGAAATCCGCGATCGTGCATGGTTTCTGTCTGGGCTTGGCGCTGGAGCGCCCCGAGCTGGCTGGTTTTGGGGCTAAGCCACCCCATAGAGGTAGTGAAGAGAGGGGAGACTACCAGCAGGATCGAGGAGAACTGCATCTCTCCTCCTCAGCTGGCCATTACTCCCTTTCCTGAAGGCGGTTGCAGCGGTGGTCAGAAATGGCCACCACAAAGGAGAACTCAACTGGAAAAAAATGTTCAGGAAGAAGATAAGAAGTGAAAGTTTTGGCTGACCGGGTTAAATTGTAAAAGCAACAACCAAGGTACCCTGGAATTTAAACTTACAAAAAATAACATCGCTCCCAAAGAAGAGTCAGAAGCAGTGAAGGAAAGTGAAAAGGGAAAGGTTTGGCTTTTTTCTCTCTTCTCTCTCCTTCCCTATACTGACAACTAAGAGACTTAAATAAGAAATCAGAAAAATCCGCTTTGACATCAATAGGCAATTAAGCTGAAAATAAAACAAAACGCCAAAGGGATAATAAAGATTTCTGGACATTAATATTTTTCTTTTTCATAAGCAGGAAGGGAGAGAAAAAGAATAAGGGCAGGATCTGGAAGAGGGAGGAGACTGCCTGGAATTAAAAAGAATCTACACTAAAACTTCAACAAGACTTCTGAAAGATACATTTTAACTGAAACTTTGCAACTAAATAGTAACCCCAGGAAGAGAAAGTGGGAAAAAAAAAGAGCAAAAAAGAAACAGCTTGTGTGTATTTGGATTATTTGGTGATCTTTGGATTCTTGGTTATTATATCTGAATAACTAAAATCAATGAGGGTAGTTGTTTAAAAATATATACAATGGCACCACTTCTGGATGAATTGAAAATGGAACTTAAAAAGTACAAAGAAGATGCACAAGAAGGGAAGGGTTCTTTTGGCTTCATTTTTCAATTCTTAGAAATGGAGATTTGGAACTATGAGAAACCACAAGAAAAGACTGCAAAACAAGAAGACTGGGACAAAGACGAAGCCATCTTTAATGAACAAGCAATTTTATGTGGGGAAGGAAAGGAGGGAAAGAGAATGGAGAATTTAAGACTTAAAAAAACAACCAAAGAAAAGAAAAATAATTTGAAAAATAAGTATAATATTGGAAAGCAACAGAAAAGGGGAATACAGAAGAGAGTAATAGAGGTAGAGAGACAAGGGTTAAAAAGGGGAGAGAGAAGAAGAGAGGGAAGAAGGAAAGGAAAAGAAGTTACAAAGGACTGGAGCAAGATATAGAGAAACAGGACCTATTTAGTGATAATGGGTGAAAATCTAACTGAAAAGGGGATTCTGTAAAGGTACATAAGATTGTATTGTTATATTAGTAATAGAAATAATTTTAGAAAATTGGAAACAACGTATGATTAAAATGAGGGATAAAATAGTTAGTGTAATTTAGTGAAATGTTTGTGAATAAAATAAATGAAATAAAATAAATGAGAAAATTGAATTAGGAAGAAATGGGAACATTTTAATTTGTTAATGCTTTATAAAATATAAGTGAAGAGGGGGGGACTTAACTATGGAAAGCTTATAATTGTTCCCATGGAAGTATGATATTTAATTGAAAAGTAATGTTAAACATGTTAAGACTTTAATGAATATTAATATTAATGATAGAATTGAATTGGAATGGAATGTTGTTTTAATTATATACATTTATATATTTTTTTCTTTTTTTAAGAATGCAGTGTGTATTTTAAGAATGTACCAAGCAGAATCCAAATGGAAGTTATGTATTATATTGAATGTTACAACTTTAGGGAAAAGATATAAAGGCATCACACTCCAATCAGTAACTACAGGAGAAATTTTGTTTAATGAGAAAAGATAATAGATAATTGAAACAGGACAGACAAAAAATATAAATACAATGATTTGAATTGTGATGAGATAATTAAAATAAAATTGAGAAAATTAAAAGAGGGGAGAAGCTATGCAGAAAATGTAAAATAGTAATAAGATATGGAATATTATATAAAAATTAGCATGAACCTAAATTTGTGTCTGTACAAAGAAATGTAACCTGGGATTACGCTACTTTAAAAAAAGATGTTTTATTTGTATTTTTTTTCTCTTTGTGAAAACTCAAATAAAATTTACAAAAAAAGAAGAAGAAGAAGACAGAACAATTTCAGAAGTCAGAAAACAAAACGAGTTCAAAAAGTAAGATATCTTTAATTGAAGGACCAAAATGAGATCTTTTATGCTGCCTCGCTGCTAGTAATGCTCCATGTGAAAATGTTCTCTGTCCAGTAGGTCAAAGCCACCATTTTCTTCTCAAGTTTTCTTCTTGGTCTTCTGTGCAGCTTCAAAATATGTTCTGAAAGACTGGAAAGAATAGGCAGTAACCTATGAACAAAATTTAATTTTGATAACATAGATGCCCCTGTATGAGGCTTCTTATATTGTAAAAATGTATTAAAAGAGGAAATTCTCCTCCCTTTGGAGATGTCCATGCTAATTAGTATTGTTTACAGTGGCTTTGAAAGTTCAGTGCCTTTAATATATGTGGATTTTCATACAGAAAATATAAATTGTTGCCTGTTGTTCATGTCTCTCTTTTTCCTTCCTGCTTTGGTCTGCCTTTGGTCTCATTTTTTCCCCAGTTTATTACTTTTGATGCTTGCTGATGTTACATAAACATGAAGCTGTAATTTTTGTTAGCTGCATTGAGTGGCATGGGTGCTTGATCTGATCTTGTTGTTGAGATTGACTGGAAGTGAGATGGATGCAAATTAAATTGGAAATGCTCCACACTAATTTTCGAACATTTTGTAAGGCCTGACTTCCCTCCCTCCTTCACATGCATACATAGCAAAATCATGTCAAAAACTATGGCTGGATAAATATAACAAATTAAAATCTCTGGGAGTAGGAGTTGTAAAATAAATAAAATAATGCTGCAAAAATAATGTAGAATATATAAATGGATGGAGGTTAGTATGAGTATACTGGTTTTCATTTCTAAGTCATTGTGATGCTCAGATTATTATTTTTTAAATAAATTTATTGATTTTAAAGACAAACCATCATTAACCATTAAATACATAAAACCTCTTTCCATTATTAATTTTACAAGTCAAGTAAAATATTATTTTATGCAACGTAATTCTGTTTTACACCATTTCAATATAAACATATAGATATCTCTTAACAAATTTCTCATTATTTCTCTTTTCGTATTCAATTTCATTGCTATTATTATTATTTTCTATATTTATCCAGTTTTTAATCATCATCTTCATTCCTCTCTGACTCGATTACCATTATTCTCATCCAACATTCCTCCAAGGTTTTCTTAATTCTCAAACAAAACATAGACACACAAAACACAAAAATATAAAACTTCTTTTAAGAAAGTAGTTTGGCCCCAGATTACCTCTCTTTGTATGGACTTCAATTAAATTCGTGCTCATCTTGTATACCATTGCCTATCTTATTTACCATTCTATATCTTCTATATAAGTTCTCCCTGCTTTTCGTTCTTCTTATTTCTATTTTATTTAATTCATTTTAATTTAAATCATTATATTTGTATGTTTTGTCCATTCTTTCCAGATTATCCATTTATCTCATTCCCTATAGTAAAAAAAAAAAAAGAATTTCTCCTGAAATCACTAATCAGAGTATGATGCCTTTCTTTCCTCCCCCTAATCAATCAGTCCAAACAACGCACAAGGTTCTCACTTTCTCTTCCTGGGGTGGTATCAGTAAAAGGGAAAAGAAAAAAAGCCCAATCTGTATTTTACAGCCTTGTTGCAATCAATTTCTAGTCTCAAGATCTTCAAGGCATCTTCTCCAGCAAAATCTTAATATATATATATATATATTTTGTCCTCTCCCTTCCCACTTATAACAAGAAGCCAAGTTTTTACCTTTTATAAAAAACAACAGGTTTCTCAATGGCCATTTGTTGATTCCATAGGGAAGGAGGGTAAACTTTCCTTTCAGCACCTCAATTTTGCCGCTTGAAATCCTCCTCTGGAAACCAAGTATTTTTCAAAAAGTCATAGTTCTCAGGATTAAACGCCTTTTAAAGTCCTGGATCAGCCAAAAAACTTTCTCTTGAAAACTTTCTCCCCTCTTCCTCCTGCTCAGTCTTACCCAGTTGCTGGCTTCTTTGTGGCAGCCATTACAGACTGCTGCTTGACCGCCTTGAGAAAAGGGGGTTTTGCCGGCTGGGGAGGGGGTCTGCAACACCCCCAAACCCCTCACCAGCTCCCTTCTATCTTCGGCTGCCTCTGCGGGGCAGCCTTAGCCTCCAAACCCATCCAGATCAGAGGCACCAAAACGGCTAGCGTGGCAGGGATCGCGCAGGATCGCGGAACCCTGCCGCTGGCGAAGCCGACAAACTGGAAGTTTTCCGTGATGCTCAGATTATTTGACTACATTAATTTTCTGCATTTAGCAAATAAGTCTTTCATTTATGTATAACAGATGATTTAGCTCTTTTGGGACTTTTTAATCTTAGTATTGAGAACTCTTATTGTTAGACAGTTCTCTGATTTTCCCTGACTTTCACAGCAGCTTATGCATGTCTTCTCATGTTTGTATAACAAAAATGCTTATTAGGATAATTTCTAAGCAGATTTCCTTCATACATTTCTCTATCTGCATTGTAAATGGCTCTAGACAATTGCTGAGAGAATGATGGTGATAATTAAAACACTTCTTGCATACCCTTTTGATGATCTCGGCTACACAGTCAAAGCAGCTTCTGTTTGTTGCTAAGCTGTTATAAAACTTTCTGACACAATTGAAAATAACAACAAACAACAGTGGAAGAAATTTAAACACAGTTTCAGGGAGATGTGAAGGTCAAATTAGAATATTAGTTGTTGCCATTATTTCTGAAACAAAATGGCAGGTTAATATCAGCAGATGGAAAATTTAGTTAAAGTTTTAAATAAAGTATTTTTAAAATATTATAGTATATAATATACTGAGTATATTTTATGTTCTAAAATACAATGATTTGCTAACAAAAGGTACTCAGATTAATAGAATTGGAAAGATTTCTAGTCCAAGCTTTTACTCACACACTTATCTGCTTTTCCTCATATTTGTTACATAGTACAATACACAAACAAAACAAGCAAGCAGACTTCTGATTTGGGCTAGATAGAAAGAAAATTCCAAAAGCAAGGGACACAAAAGATAAAATGCTTACTTGCTTCCCCACTTAAGTATCGTTCCAAGTATAAGGATGTTCAAGAAGGTTCCCTATATTTTCAATAATGTTTAGACAAGTTCTTAGTGGGGAAGATATTCCTTAAACAATCAAGATTCCAACTATTAATGATCTCTAATGTCATTATTAGAATCTGAAAAACTGATGGCTAAACAGGTCAATGCTTTTTGGACCTATTTCATCATCCCTGAAGATGGTCTGGAAGCTTGCTAAAGCATAGCGCTTTGTAGATTCTGAGCTAAATCCATAAGTATATACTTATATAGAATAAATTGATGTAATCTATTGGTTAACTAGATAATTATTCACAGCTTCTTTTAATAATGATAATGCACTAAATCAATATACATTGCAATATATGGAAGATATGTTGCCACTTCTTTATACATCCCAGCTGAGAAACTGGAAGTATGAATAAAAGTCTTAGGAAAGTTTGCTGTGAACAAACTGTTCTCCGTTTCCTTACTGTTTGAATTGTTCTTCTCTTTTCAGATGAAATGGAGGTTTATTGGTAATCAGGTGGACTTTAAACATATTCAGTTGGCAAATCATAAATCTATCTCATGGAAATTCAGAAGTATAATATTATCATTGAAAGTTGTTGTGAATTAATAAAAGTACTTGAATAAACATTATGAAGAGCTTGAAGTAAAGTGCAGGGTTCTGGCCCTGCACTTCTGATTGGCCGATAATAGCGACATCGGATTGGTCTGTTCAGGAGAATCTGATTGGCTATTAACGAGCATCTCCCATTGGTTAACGGAGCTAGCACTCCCTGTGTTTTCATTGGTTAAATACTCAAGAGCTTGCCTATATAAAGGGGGCCGTTGCAGCTGTTGAGCTGAGCTGTTACACATGTAAATAAAGAGTTTGAAGTTCACTGTTCACCAGCTCGTCTCCATCCTTAGCGTCCATGCACAGAACTTAACAAAAGTAGTCTTATTTATTTGCTGGTTTGCTTTTCATAATCTTGCATTCAATTCAACATCACTACCATTCTTATTATCAAGATTTTCAGGGTTCAGATGAGAATACCACTGTCTTACAAAATAATCTAAGTTTATGACCAAATTAAATCCAATCAAATTTGATTTTATAAAAGCTATACAAGCATCCATAGTAGCAGTACAAAATTAACTACAAATGTTTCATACTATTGATTTAATCATTGATTAAATACTAGGAAACCATGTCCTATTGGTACTACAGTACATCTCCAAAAGATACTTATACTATGACATTCATTTAAATGTCAGATATACAAAGCATGGATACCCTGCAAATGTTTTAGAGTGCAGTTTTTATCATCTCTACCTGGGATAGTTGGAAGTACAAAGTATTTAGAAAATAACAAGTGACCTATTTCTGATCTAAAGGGACATTTGGAAGATCAGGGTTCTACTGGGATACGCTAAATTCAAACTTGTGAAGAATTCAAAATTATTTCCTTTTAATTTTTGAACCCCTTCGCCCCTTATTGCCCTTTGAAGAAAACCTCCCTGCCAATTTTTATGAGAACAAAGCCATGGTTTTCTCTAAGCATGCACTGAAAGCAGCAAGCAGTGAAGTGGCAGATTAAAATAAAGCCAAGCAGGTTAAAATGGACAAATACTTGGTTGTTGCTTCTCTTAGAGTTTATAGAAAGGTCAGATTGTATGTTATGGAGTCTGCCCAGGAATGTGTGGCCACAATTTTTAGGAGTTGTTCCTCCAATTGCAAGTAGGGGTTTGTAAATACCCTCCAAGATTAGAATACAGCTAATCTCACTTTATAATCACAATTGAGTCCACAATTTATGTTGCTAAGTGAGATATTTGGTAAGTGAATTGGTAGGCTTCCCCATTGACCTTGCTTACCAGAAGGTCACAGAAGGGTGATCACTAAATGAAGTCGGAAGACTATCTGTATTCCAGGGCAAGACCATTGTCAAAACTGGACATGGCTCACGGGCTTGAATTTAAAAGAACGTCTTCTTGGAGGCAATCCAATCCAAGTTATTTAATGATTAAACCAAACTAAAATCCATAAACATGGAAATAAGTTATAACTCTTGTTCTAGGTCTTTTGTTACAATTTATTGGATATTACTTCATAACCTATTATTTGTTCATAATTATTTCCCGTAAAAGCTCTTTTTTCAAATCTGTGATGACAAGCTAAACCTAAGTGTTTAATGAAAAGTAACCTATCTGCATCAAAGTGAGAATAATAGTAAACTGCAAGGTAGAATGATATAAGGACTGGCGGTGGCAGTTCTAATTTTGTGTCTAGAAACTCAAAAATCATTTAACATTGTTTATTAGATTAAGAGAATCAAAAGGAAGACAATTACAGATCTTAGTCTGATGAAGTGAAACAGACAATGCATTATTATACAAAATAGATTAAAGTGAGTATTCGATTTTTCATCACTGTTAATATATTTTCTAGACTGAATATTGTTTTTCCAATATATCTCTAATAATTTTTTTGAACAAAAATAGTTCTGTGTCATTTCATTTTCTTTATCACAACTCCTTCTTTATTAGAAATTAATTGGAAACAAAGTTAACTCAAAAGATGAAATTATTTGTTTCCCCATTTTTCAACTATTTTTGCTTTACTTCTTTTGGATATTCCTACACAAGCATTACACCCCACATACATAGAAACAAAGAGTTACTTCTTTTGAAGAAACATAACATTAGTTTCTATATAAAAATATATATATTAAAAAATGCACAGTGAATAGAATGCTTATTTTCTGAAAATAAACGTGTACTTAAAAATAATATAAAAACTCTTAATTGTTATATATACTCATCTCCTAGAAAGTGAGAAATATTTCATCTATTTAATTTTATATAACCAAACTAAGATTTGGGACTTATTAATATATCTATCATATCATTTTTTCATAAAAATATTTATATTTGAATACTTTCATAATTAAAATTATTAATCCAAACTCATTATACCTTGAGAGATAATTGTAAATCACTGTAAAATTCCAAGTGTGAGTATTGATATTGACACCACCATTTGTCATTATGTAAAATGAAGGTCATTATGAAAAAAAGAAAACAATCAGGAAAAGTAGTTAAGTTCTAAGCTCCATCCAATTGCACCTAACGTGATCACATCTAATTATTCATAAACAACAAAACTGCTCCTGCTTACTATATTTACATCAAATATTTTCACTTTATCTGAGTTTGCCTCATTGTATCATACATGTTATGTAGGTAGCTATTCTTAAAGGTATTCAAGCTGTTAGTTTTGCCACTGCTGCCATTGGCAAACATCATTTTAATAGGACCTTCTTATAGTCCTTTCTGTTGCAGAGCCTGTCCTATAGATAGCATCCACACCCCAGATGCTCTTGACACTGTTAGTTTTTTATAAGACACTAAATGCCTGGCTATTTGCCCAGATGTTTGGGCCAGGAAGTTAGATAAACTCTGTTGTTGTTGATGATGTGTTTTTCTATAAATGGGGTCACTGTTTTATCCTTGGGTGCTGGGTATGCCAGGGTTAATGATTTCATTCTTGTATACAGGTCAGTCACTGCTGTGACGTGGGCAGCCATATAAATCATGGAAATAAATAAAGACATACTCGACTCATGATTCATTATGTTTCTGATCCCTACTGTGTATATTTACAATAATAAATGCACACCAATTCAAATTTTACCATAGAATTGATTAACTAGTCCTTTGAACCTAAAAAGAACCACAGTATATTCTTACAATAAGGTGTCAAAGCTCATATTTACCAGAAAGGAATATCTTCTAACTTGAAAGAATGCCCTTAAAGACAAATGCTATTTGTACATATTCAGTGGGGAAATATTATGTAAATAAATTTTTATTATTTCATTATATTGCATTTGTAAGCCATTAGCAGTTCATGGGTGGCATCCTTTGCTCAGTTAATAAAACTTATTTTTAAATAGGATTGAAATAATTTGATGAAAGCAGATGTTAAAGTAATAATGTTGGAAGGTTAATCACTGGGAGCTTTATCTGTTTTTGAGTCTTCATATTGCAACAGATATTAACCAATATCATAGGAAAATCTAACAAATATCTGTTTTCTCAACAGTTGCTTTAGCATGAAAAGAACAGCACTAAATTATTTTTATGTATAAGAAAATAGCTCAAAAGCTAATACATGAAACAATAGGTAACAAGCTTCTGGTTGACAGATGAGAATAATTACCGGTACTCCAATGCATTACAAAAAAATGATACACAATAATTTATTCATGATAAATTCTGTGCAAAATCCAGTAAAAATAGATGTCAATTTTATTAAATGAAATTCTATTCTTATAAAGAATAGAAACTAGAACATTGATTTCTATACAATACAGCACTCTGACAATAAATTCTAAGGCAAAAATAAACTTAAAAGAAATAAAATATTTTAGATGACTTATCATAAAAATATCAAATACATGTATGAATCACTGCCCCCCCCCCTTTTAAAGAAAAGCCAATGGCCTTTCAAAATACTATAATTAATCTGAAAGCTTAACCAAGGAGACTTACACTGTTTCAGAAAACATTTTATTTCTGTGCAATTTGCATTTTCTTTTCAATATTGCTCAAACACCATCCTGAATGACTAGAAGACAACAATTCAACTGCAGCTGTTATCTATGGTTTGGGTAGCAAATTTGCACAGGGAGTAGCTACTTAGTAATGCTGTAATATCACTGTTACTACTTCACTATCTATATCAACCATTTTGTCTTCTTATCCTTTACCTTCTCACCTTTCTCTTTATCTCTTCCAATAGCTGACAGCCTACTTCCCATCTATCTCACGGAATTTTCCCTACTACTGTATACAGGAATGTAGTCATTGCCAGAAAGGGTTAACAGTAAAAAGCAATGAGAAAAGTCTTGATGCCAAAGAGTCAGGAGAGTAAATTTTCACTTCAAAGTTGGAGTAAAAACAAACAAAAAGAAAAGAAATTGTAACAATAAAGCTTCAAATGTTATAGACATGTAATTCAATAACATCATTTCATGCACAGAAAGAAATATTTTTACTTTGGTTGATTTCCAGGTTTCTCAAGGGTTAACTCAGATGTTTTTCTACACTTCAGCATATCTCTGCTTTAATGTATTTGTCACATGTCCATAGCCTACTTTCTTATTGGGTTTTAGTTTTCCCTTTATAAGAGGCAAGATTTATCCTGCTCTTCAGATTTTTTTTTTTTTTCTAAAAGTTTTCTGAAGTTCCAAAAATGGCTTCAATCATTAGCTGGAGTAGGCTGCCCTCTAAGAAATTATTTATTTCTAAATACATGCATCCTGGGATTGAACTTGAAAGAGGAAGAGATACATTTAAGAAGTGACTCCAAGATAAGTACTTCAGAGAACTTTACACATATATAGTCATTTTCTATATGATTATTTATTTATTTAATTTGTATCCCACCTTTACTATTTGTACAAATAACTCCAGGCAGCGAACATATCCACCACACCTTCCTCCTGCTAGTTTCCCCACAACCACCACCATGTGTTGTGATATTGGCTTTCATGGCTAAGGCAGGACTTAATTCCCATCCCTTTATTGCCAAACAATGCTCTGGTTGTCAGTTGTATATTATTTGCTGCCATCCTCTCTTCTATTTTGAAATCAATTTATTTCCAGGCAAATAAAATAAGGGAATGACAACATTAGGCTAAAATATAAGATTTAAGAATAAAGTCTTGTTCGTTCCAGATGAATGGAATATTTCCATTATATTGACCTTAGGACAATCAGATTATGATCCATATTGTGTAAGGTTCCATTTTTTTCATATATTCAATATTGCTTTCATTGTTGTACACAAAGCATATCACATCATACTTTGTCCTTTATTTATTTGAAATTTCTCATGATATAACAATACCATAAAAAAGATGCCTTGGGATAAGGAAGGCATTGCGTGCCTTACAATACTTTTACAATAATTCTGTTTTACAATAATACTCAATTTATCCTCAACATCACCAGCTTCAGTATTCCATTCTTTTCCCCAATCTCCCATCCCATTGATTTACTGGCTGTTTAAAAAAATAGGAGCATTCATTTGCAATGGTTTGAGGTGTTTGTTTTAAAACAGTCATTATTCAATTTATTAAAAGTGCAATGAAAATTATAGTGGCTTAATCTCTGTCGGAAGTGTTGAGGAGCTAAAAGGCAGGTGAGATGAAAATACTTTGCAAATTTGCCTTGCAAAATTTCACTGGAAAATTGGATTTAATGTATTTGCTAATAACTACAGCTGAATTGGAATCAATTGGTCCAGATGCTAAAGGTGATGTTGTGAGGTTGCAAGGCATGTTGATGATCCAGGACTGGCAAAACCACTGAAAGAGTTAAGAGCAGGTACTCAATCACGGATTACTAAATTTTCAACAGCTCTCTCCTCTGTCACTATTTGAAACTGTTCAATATAAAACTAAGCAACTATGTTTTCTTTGAATCTTTGAAACCCTGTACAGATTAATTTTAAAATACTGTATTTCTGTATATTGAGAAATATTGGAAGCAAAGGGAAAACATTAAGATAAATGTCCCACACATTTTTTTTCTTAAATTGTTCCAATCACATTTTTCTTATATTTACAGTTGGAGTATTTTCTTAAACTCTACCAGGGAAAGTTTGCTTCCAAAAAAAGAAAAGAAACACTTCAATCATTTATAATTCATCAAACAAAATCCAAACACATCATGTAAGCAAAAATACCTGAAAAATGCTGGTGGATGATTTGAAAATTGTTGCTCTTTGTTAAGGGAATTACTAAACAAATCATCTTAAATATAACTTACAGTAATTTCTTTAGGAACATCACTCCAGTCAGATCAAGTTGAGTTTACCATCTGCTGTTCTGCTCGAAAATTATATTATACAGCTTCCTTTGCATGGTTTGCACACAAGCTGTTCTTGTCACAGCTAAGCCTATTGTGATGATTCATCTTAATATTCAATCAGAGGTTTAAAAAGAGTGACAAAAGTCCACATATGGATAACAAGCTGTTTCTCCAGTAAATATTTTGCTGTTTATTAAAGGCATTCTTATGGCATACAGCTGCTACAACCATATTACAAAACAATGTAAACATAGATGAAATAGCTACTTTAAGATCCTCACCTCTTTCATTAAGCACCTGTTCATATTTAATGCAGTAAACTAATCATTATTAACATATCTATCTGATAGTTATCAGGGTGATCAGATAATGAAGCAACAGTTCCCTTTTTCAAAACATTTTAATTTTTTTAAGAACATGCATACCTGTCTAATTATCTATCAGGTAAATATATTTTTTAAAAAAAAATGCCAGTACATTCTTTCAAACTGATGCTCTAACAGATTTGAATGGTTATTTTATTACTGTTTTTTCATTAATTAAGCCTTAGTCTTCCCATAAACAAAAGCTGGCAATGAATTTTCTCCCTTGTACAGTATAATCCTGTTAGTTCTTTACTAATGGGAAAGCAAAGTCATGGTGATTTTCCTCTGAATACTGGTTGTACAAACAACAACCCTATAATACCTGAAGTATGGAAATACACTTCCAGAAGGATTAGGATGCTCCCAGCAGGAGTTCCTTGTGACAACTTAATCCAAAACTACTTCATTTACATCACTGTCTTTCAAACTTGGTGGCTTTAAGTTGTGTGGACTTCAACTCCCCAAATTCCCTTGGTAATAGACTGGCTGGAGACTTCTCGGAGTTGAAGTTCATATATTTTAAATTTATCAAGTTTGAAAGACACTGATTTACAGAGAGAAAAAATTCAATTGATATATAAAGTGGCCTATGTATTTTGGACAAATGGCAGTAAATAATCTGGGTTTTGGTCTGAAATATGGGATGGAAGGCAGGAAAGGAAAACAAAATTCTATTTTCTGCTTGTCTGGAGAAAATCAGCAGGTCTAAGGATGACTTAATACAATGCTTCTCAACCTTAGCAACTTTAAGATATGTGGAGTTCAATTCCTAGAATTCCCTAGCGTGTCATGCGGGCTGGGGAATTCTGGGAATTGAAGACCGCATATCTAAAAGTTGCTAAGGTTGAGAAGCATTAACTTAACAGATCGCTTTGTAGCATCCTCTCTTCTTGTGCCATACCTTTTTGTATATTTCATATCAAAATGAGATAACAGGGGAACCAAGTAAGTACTTTTCAAATTCTACTGCTATTCTGAAATTTTAGATTATGCCAAACCAAAATCAGTTATGGAGGCATTTTATATCATGAACTCTAATAAGAATTAGTGGCAGTTTGGTCTAGTGATTTAAGCACAAGGCTAGAAATCAGGAGACTGTGAAATTGAGTCCTGCCTTGGCTATGAAAATTAACTGGGTGACTTTGGGCCAGTTGTTCTCTCTTAGCTCAACTTGTTCATATGGGGAAAATAAGAGGTGGAAAGAATTGTTTGGTGCCTTGAGTTATATATAAATAATGATAAAGTCAGGATAAAGAAAATCTAAAAATCTAAAATTTTTGCCAACCCATGAAAGTTGAATGTTTATTCATTGTGTAAATTAACACACAATTCCAAGAGTTTGCAATACAATGTCTGTTGGTGGTCCTAAGAAAGTCTGTGCATTTCTCCAATAAAACAATGTATAATGCAAGCATTTAGTATTAAGACAATGGAAGGAAGTTCCATCTCGTCATTTCTGTAACTATAATGGTTCTGTAATTTAAACATTGTTTAAATCTTAGAACTTAGAATAACAGAGTTGGAAGGGACCTTGGAGGCCATCTAGTCCAACCCCCTGCTCCAGCAGGAGAGTCTATTCCAAACATTCCCCTCTACCTAGGATCTAATTTACAGCCTCCTAATTGTGAGGCGAGAGTGCCACCTCTAGGCCAGGGCTGAAATCACTGTAGCTCATATCCAAAATACTGTCTTCCTCCCCCCACCCCCACCCCCCAAATCACATCTAGGAAGATAACTTTCATCTCTATTGTATTAAGAACATGCAAGTAGTAATAAACCACACAATAGAAATAGGGATAGAAATAAATATTAGTTGTGGATTTCCGAAATTAAGGTAAGATACCTTCTTACCAAACTTTATAGTCATACACAGCTGGAAACACCTGCATATAGATCTCACCAATTTCACTGGTGCTTATTGTTAAGTAAATGTATGGCAGATAGCACTACAGATCTCTTACATCCAGCAACCAACCATGAACTGAGTTTTAAAAATGCATTTGTTTTCTCCTGTACTTGCTCCTGTAAGGCTTAAGAATCACAATATACTAGAAAAATAGCTGCCATACTTTACCTAAGGTAAAAAGAAATGTGTTCAACAGCTTAGTCATACCACCAGATTTTTTTTTAAAATAAAGCAACTTGAACAAAATATTTCTTCTCCAATATCATATACAATATATTTCTTTCAACATCACATTTCTAAACCAGATTTTCTATGTAGCATAGAAAGATAACTTCTATTCAAAACAATAAGTTTGTACTTTTTTTTTTTTTGAAAGGAATCAGTCTAACTCACAGGTGTCAAATGCATGGTGCCATGCTGCCATCATGACATATCGCTATGATTTTTCCTTTCGCGGAGCTGGGATGGGCATGGCCTACATGTGATGCATCTGGCCCACAGGTTACCACTTTGACACCCCTGATCTAACTGCTTTCTGCTTTCGATATGGCCTGATATTGTACCATACCATAACTTTTTATTGTATTTTATATTAAAGGATAGATAGATAGATAGATAGATAGATAGATAGATAGATAGATAGATAGATAGATATTTTTTTTTTGTTCAGATCAGTACACATTTTATTTAATTTTAAAGAACAACTATTATTTCCAAATGAGAAATAACCACAATAGCCAATTATTTCTTTTCTTTTTCACATGAAAATATAAATATTATATTAAATAAATATTTTATAATTCTAAGCATCTTACCCGAAAGTAGGATCCAGAGCAACTGCCATGGGATTATGAAGATCAAGATCAATCAGAGTAACACACACTGTTCCATTAAAGTTGCATACAAAGATTGTGTCACTGGTATGATCCACAAAATAGAAGTTGCCCGTAAGCCAGTCAACTGCCATATGCCGTATATCTGTCATAGTGAAAAGAATATTAAATTAGTTATTACTTCAACATAACAAATTATTGAGATAATACTAGCTGAATAGTACTATACATCTGAAAGAGTTGGTGCTGCTAATTCTATGAGGATTACACAAGATGCATAACAAACTAAGTAAAACTTAGTCAAACTGAAATGGATTTTTCTTTTATAAAAAATTCTATTAAGTTCTGTGGAATGCTTGGTGTTCTCGGAGTTTGGTTGTTTGCTTGCTGATATTTCATTACCCAACCACATGTTTATATATAGTAATATATGTAAATTTGTCATATATACTATATATAGTAGCTTGCCCTGCCAGTTTGGATGGCATGTGATTTCTTGCCTTTCAGTTCATTTCTTGGAAGTTGGGGAAAATTCAGATTAAAATACCCTATTGTCATAGAGATAATAATATTACACTTTAAAAGGTGTAATGTTTCATGCTAGTATCATTAGTAATTATGACTTTTCCCTCACATATTTTCTTTTTTTCCCATTTTTTTTAAATTTCAATCTACATATAACAACAATATATTAACAGTGTGGCGTCAGTATATCATACATCTCTCACTGCATTATATTCATATTAATTCATACTTCTTCAATATTTATTTTCAACCTTACTCTCTCCAAATACCTACCATCATATCGATTAAACATACCTAATAATTCCATTATTCAATTTTCTCCCTGTTTTCATTTTATTTTTTTAAATGAAAAATTCTCATTTGGCAAGCAGTATGGTTTTAGGTTTCACCTCTCAATACAAACATGACCATAGTTACCTATTCATTTTATTTGTTTAATTTCATATTGCATCATTCTTGTCATTATTAAATATTAAGTTTATCTTATCCAATCCCAATTCATATCTTATTTTACAATATTATCTAAATTCTTATCTCAATTCTATATTCATTTATTCAATTCCAAATCTAATATATCTACTTCCATTTTTCTTAGTATATTCTCATCTTATTTTACAATATTATCTAAAATTCTCATCTCCTTTCTATTCTCATTTCTCATATTATTATTATTTTCCTATCACATTTGTCATTTTATCAATCCTTATCTGTAAATATAGTTGTCCCCTCTAGTTAATAATTCGAGCCAACCACTGTCATTCTTCCTTAATATCAATCTCCCTATCTAGTATAAAACACAAATATATATATTTTTCTCAGATTCCGCATTATATTTTCTTTATGAATCATCAATACATTACAAAATACTATTTTCAATATATTCTTATATGTCCCAACATATTACCTTGCGGAATCCCCTTCCTTATCTTTTTTTTTTTCACCCATTATCTCTCACTCCTTGAACAATGTACCTTCTTTTCATCCTTGTTTGTTTCCTCCTTATTTTCTGGTCCTTTCTCTTAATTCCTTTTTTCCCCATTCTTATTCCTGTCCTTTTCTCATTCCAATTATTAAATTTTCTGTCTCCCTCTTTTGATTTTTCCTTTGCACCTCCTTTTTCTGCTTTTCCCTTCTCTCTTCAACCATTTTCCGACCCATTTTCCCTTTTATAATCACACCAGACAACATTTTTAAAATTCTAATTCCTTTACCCCCCCCCCCGCTTGAATAATTGTTGTTCATTTTGTTCTAAGTTGGCTTCTTCTTTATACAACTCCTCCTCCTCTAGTTAATTGTGTTCTTGTGTATGCTGAGTCACCATTTCTAATTTCTGTAATGCATAATTACACATTTCAAATTTAATTTTTATCATGTCCCTTCTATCTTGCATATCCGATCTTATGTCTTGTAAGTCCAGTCTTATATCAACAAGTGGTTCCTCCATTATATCTTCTCATTTTTTATTTTTCTTTCCTCTTCCTAAATAGTTGAAATCCTCTTCTTTCATAGATATATTCAGTCCAGAGTCCAGTATCTTATTTCAGCCAATATCTTTTGAATTTATTTTCAACAATTTATACTCTTGAATCTTTATTCCAAATCTTCTAATTGGCCTCACAACTGTTTCCCAAATTACCAGGTGGTTCTATGACAATAATAAAGTTCCTTTTATTTTCTTTCAAGTTCCAAGATCCAAAGTCTCAAAAAGACCAGATGCTTATTTTATAACATATTAAAGTTTTCTGTACCATCAGGTTGTGCTCTTGAGTCTTTTTCTTTTTAACTTTCTTTGTTGAATATGATATTTTTATTAAGTTTGCTGATTTCAATCATTAGCTATTCTTTTCAACACACTCAATTCCAGCATTTAGTTATGCCCTTTAAGTGCCCACAATTCAATATCTGTTCAGTTTAATTTTTAAACCTTTGTTGTATTAATGTATTCTCTTTAAATTTCTCCTCCAGGTTAGTCCAGTAAAATAATCAAATCCAAATTTAAAAATCCATTTTCTTTCTCACTTTCTCTGGTCACTGCTTTCCTCCAAAATAACCCTTTAATTTGATACCGGGATACCTCAAAAGTTATGTCCTTTGCCTGGTTCACACTCTGCCCGCACTTCTCTCTCCAGCACAAAACTTAGTTTCTCAGAATGTTCTTCGTCTTCATGGTGGCCATTTTAAGACCACCACTGCAGCTTGCCTTCGGGAGGGATTATACTCTCAGGGATGGGAGTTGCAGTTCCCCTCAACCCTCCAGGCAATTTCCCCCTTCTTCACCACCCCACCAGAGTGGTTTGGGTCCCAATTGGGACCCTCCAGCAAAAGAGCTCAGGCAAAACCAAGCATGATCGCGGATTCCGCACCGACACTGACGAGAAACAAACTGGAAATCCATCACATATTTTCAAAAAGAAAGAACTATGTGAGTCTGATCATAAGAGTGAATTATGCTGTAAGCGATAAGAATCATGAACATCTGTGATAAATTCATAGCTACTATGCTTGCATAGTTTTTTAAAACAGTATATTTTGGTAAAATTATACATTTTTGGTAAAATTATACAAAATTATACATTTAAAACTATAAAAATATATTGCAATCTTCCCAGTCTTAAGGTACAGTACAAAGAAAAAAAAACATATCAGATTTTTTTTCCTAATACAATCCAACTATTGCTGCTTATCACTAAGAGTTTATATTTAAACAAGGATTATTTTGTTATGGAGGTGCCATAGACCAACAAAATTCCCCTCATGGTTTACTTCAGCATGATTAGCTAAAAACAGAAGCAAGTGATGGAAAAGAAAAACTTCACAAATCCTTGAAGAATTACAATTATGAATAGTCAATGTAAAACATTATGGAATGACAGCATAGGAAAAGCTTCTGCCTATAAACAAGATCTTCACGCAGCATGCCGTTAAACTATGGATTTTACTGTCTGAAGAGTGAAAAGAAAAACATTAAAGAAAACTCATTCATTGACTACCAATAATTCCATAAATGCATTACATTGGTAGATACAAGAAATACCTATTTAGGCAAAAGGTAAACTGGACTATTTTTTACTCACAGAAAGAGACATAAGATGTCAGAGTGTTTACAGTGTGACTATGTGAGACAACCCAGGAGCAAATACGGTAGGCAGAGGTTTGTATTTTAAATAGTGGTTTTATCTACAAAGAATATGTACACACATATACTTTAGTCAAACCTCAAACAAACAGCAATCAGAAATTACAGTGTGGAAGCACATACAGAGAGAGATACACCCCAACAGGACCTCTTCTTATTATAGGCTCTTAAAGTGATATCAGCCCCAAAACCTTGCTGACACATTCCCAGTATTACATCATTATAGCAGCTGGTCAGCTCTTAAATCATTACCCCGACAAAGTCAGTCTTACAACATGATTGGGATTCTACTAGATGTTTCCTTGTCTGGATCCATTTTAGTCTGCTGTTTTATTTATTATTTGTTTATTAAATGTATATGCCACCCATCTCACCATCATGCAACTCTGGGCAACTTATAACAAAGTAAAAACAAGAATATAAAAATTGAGATAGTAAAATAATAGACATTAATATTAAAATTTAAAAGATGGCTGAGGAAGGAAGTAAAGTACAAATGGGGTGGGGGTGGTGGACATAGAATCTCAACCTCAACCTCTCAATCAGTTGGATTCTGCTTTTACTACATATTTGTTCTTATGCCCTGATTGTTGCATCTGGTTTGTGTATATATTCATGAGGGGTCTTTGGTACTCTCTGAGCTTGCTTGTTTCCTTCCAAACATTTTATTACCCATACTAGGTAACATCACCAGTCCTAGTAAAGAGTTCTCCTCTTGCTCAAAAGACAAGGAGAGGGACTTACACCAGAGTAGTCAGCTACTTCCTGAGATGTAATCCAAGTGCCTCTTCTACAGAAGGCATTTTTGCACCATTCACTGGATTGGGATCATTTTCAAAATCATATTTTGTCATCCTTTATCCCCTCTTACCAAATTTGGTCTTCATCTATTTTTGCAGTGTTATCCTGATGATGGGCAGACATATACACAAAAAGTCCCCTTATGGAATTTTATTTCCAATATTCCATTGCATTTGAAGAAATAGAAAGGAGAAGTAGTAAGACTTACAAAATAGTTCATTGAATGATATATTATATGGTTATATATTTATGGCACTTTAGCACTGCATTAATGAAGCAT
The DNA here is from genome assembly GCA_033807585.1 of Hydrophis major. NCBI lineage: Eukaryota > Metazoa > Chordata > Lepidosauria > Squamata > Elapidae > Hydrophis > Hydrophis major. The sequence continues at coordinate 166,687,225 of CM066328.1, forward strand.
TCTTTAATTAATATAATAAAGTTCTGATAAATTATCAAATTTTCCCTTTCCCTAAAAACTATATTTTATACTTTCCTAAGTATAATTATCGACCATAACAACAACCCTACTTAACTAGTAGATGCATTTTTAATGAATAAGGCATTTAATTTCTGTACTATTTTTGCTGAACAAATAAATAAAATTTCTTTGAATTTTATAACCAAATTATTGTTTGGCAAGTTGATTATAATACTAATGCTTCCTTTTAAATTTCCCCTGTTCTAGCTCCCTGGTAATTCAACTGCATCTCGGAACTAACCACTAAAAACCCTACATTGCATTTTAGACCCTATGTGGCAATATCTAATTTAGAGGTAAATTATGTACAGATTAATTAGCCTGTATATTAAAATGTTACTAAGAACATTTTAACACTGCTTTTGTTGTCCCTGGCTGAAATATCAAATTATATTTCTTAACATGTAAATTAAATCCACTTAAACTTGCAGAACCTTATTCAACACTGTTTAGATGTGATATTCATTTTGCCCATTAAATGCTGGAAATTTCCTAGGAATTACAAATAATATAGATTAACAACAATCATATTTAGCAACTGATGTCCTAAACAGCTGCTGTCCCTTGCACTTTATTTTACTGGGTTTATAAGCTGCTCAACTCAGGGCAAACTTTAACATTATCTAAACTCCCCCCACAAAAAAGCTTAAATCTTACCCAGAAATAGACATATGGGGGGGGGGGGGATTCAAAATTGTGGTATGTTAAAATGTAACAAACAATTAAAATATTAATGTTAATAACTACACCTGTTATCCAGCCATTAATTAAAAGAACTATAGTTGTAATAATTACATTTTAATGAAAATTGACTTTTTGATTGATTGGAAGCAGGAGGCACAAAGATATCTCATCTTGGCTATTGGCAAGATATGATTCTCTCTGTCATAATAGATCATCAGTTGTTTTCCAGATCACAACACTTAATTTGATGCAGGAGAATTTTATCTCCTGAGATTTGACACAGGGACACATTTTGCTCCTAAACTCCATCCCTCAATAGAAAAAAAAAGGGGGATATAAAGGAGAGTTTAGGTACTTTAAACTTCTACAAGAGCTTAGACCCAAATTAACTGTTCTAATCAAAGAAAAGAATACATTCAATTTTCTCTCTACTTGGAAAGCATTACTGGACTTTGTTCTTTAGATGAAAACAAGAAAATTCTGGGTTATACTGATTAGATGACTTCGTTGTTGTAGAATTGGCTACTACATGATAAGTATGTAAAAATAAAAAGTAAAAAGTTGAGGCTCTGCTATTTTAGTCTATTGAGTTAAAAAAAATCAAAAGTCAATGCTTTTCTTTGTTTTTTTCCCTTTTAATAAAAAAAAATGAAAAAAGACATAAAACCGTTTTACCTTTACACACACAGAAACACAAACAGACACAAGGAGAGAGGGGGGAGAGAGGGAGGGGGAGGGAGAGAGAGAGAGCGGGTGGGGGGGAAGGTTGGACTAATATTTGACTTTGATTTCAACTTCCTCATGAATCCCTAAGAATTATTCTGTGGTATCAGATGAGCTGATGAACCACAGAAAACTAAGACCAAAATTCTCTTCCATTATAACCTGTTCTTACAAGTTTACATGTGTTTGTGTATGCATGCCAATGGAGGAGTAATTGAAAAGGCAAATGAAAGGAGAAAGTTTAGGCCAGGATAACATCTACTTTCCCTTTCCTTCCACTTTCCAATCAGTAACAACACTGTGAATAAAATATCAACTAATAGTAGAAAGAAAAGGAAACAAAGACATTTTCCTCTATACATGCTTGCTCCCCATATATCTTCTTATTTTCATGAAGTAACTGTTAAGTTCTGCGCGTGGGTGCAAGGAGCGGAGACGAGGCAGTGAACAGTGAACTTCAACTCTTTATTAAGCATACTGAACAGAGCAATCACCTAGGGCAGCAGCAGCCCTTTTATAGGGTTGGCCAATGAAAAACATGGAAGTGTTAAACCCTTGAACCAATGAGAGTTGGCCTGTTAACAGCCAATCAGATGTCCCAAAAAGGACCAATCTGATGTCACTATTATCGGCCAATCAGAAGTGCAGGATTAGAACCCTGCATTTTACTTAAGGTTATTAAAACTTTATTAAATGCCTTTATTAGTTCATAACACCCCTCCCCCCAGGTTCTGTTTGAGGGGTGGGGTAATGTAATCGCGTAGATATGAAGGTCGTTTCAATTGCCTATTAGATTTGCGCTGTCCCACCAGTTCCTGTCTGTAGTCCGGTTCCGGTGGAACGTTTTTTGATTTATCTGGTGCAGGCAGTTCCGCATCCCCACAGGACGATTTGGCATCACTAATTCTGTCATCATTGTCCTCCGGTTCCTGCGGGCTCGCCTCTGTTGAGGTGTTTCTCTGTGGCAAGACACACCCCCTTCCTGGTTCTTCCTCATGGATCGTGCCTGGCCGCTGACTTTCTTCAATTTCATCATCCAGCATCTCGAATTCAGTTCCCTGGACATCCCCTCCCCCCTCAGTTTGAGGGTCACAGGAGTCGTGGGAACTGGGTTGCAACCTAGAGCGAAGCTGATCTATATGGTGTTTCCATATTTTCCCATCCCTTGTTTGTACACGGTACGATCTGGGCCTGGTGGCTTGGGTTACGGTTGCTTCGACCCACAACGGTTCGCCGGAAAGATTTTTAGCGAAGACTAAGTCGCCTTCCTTGAATTCGCGGCACTTTCCGCTAGATCCACAGGGTTTCTCTGGCGTGTAGGCCAGGTGGAGACGGTTGAGGTGGGAGCGAAGCCTGCCTCCCATCAACAGTTCAGCTGGCATTTTGTTGGTTACGCTGTGCAGGGTGATGTGTTGGAGTAGGAATATTCTGTTCAGTTTGTCATCAATGTCCCCATGGTCCATCTTGTGGAGAGTTTTTTTAAGAAATTGGACCATGCGCTCAGCCCTTCCATTGGCTGTAGGGTGCACCGGCGAGGTTAGTGCATGGCAGATGCCCCGGTCCGCTAAGTATTATTCGAATACCAGGGCCGTGAACTGGGGTCCGTTATCGGAGACTAAAACATCTGGCAGTCCATGTGTTGCGAATAGTTTATTTAATTTGCGGATGACTGAATCGGTTGTAGTAGTCTTCATCTTGTGGATTTCGAGCCAGTTGGAATAGGCATCTACTGTTAGGAGGAAAGTATGTCCCTTAGTAGGTCCCACAAAGTCAATGTGGATGCAGGACCATGGCCCCCAGGGGGTTTCCCACTCTGTTGGAGTTGCTCTAGGAGGGGCACTGCTGACTTCTTGGCACTTTAGACAAGTCTTCACCTAGGCTTCGATCTGCTTATCAATGCCCGGCCACCACGCCTAGCTTCCTGCGAGCGCTTTCATATGCACGATGCCGGGGTGACCATCATGCAATGCTTTCAAAACTTGTTGTAACTGCTCTGGGACAACGACTCTGTCTCCCCATAGGATGCAGCCTTTCTGTGAGAAAAGTTCTGTTTGCCGGTTTCTGAAAGGGGTGAAGTCGTCAGGGGTTTGTTCTACTGGCCATCCTTGTTTGACCCAGCTGAGAAGTCACGCCAGGACAGGATCTCTTTTTGTTTCGATAGCGATGTCTCTGGCTGTTAGCGGTGGTGAATGTAGGGTTTCAATCTGGAGTGTTGTGAAGGTTGGAGCTGGGTCGTCGACGGTTTCTGGAAGTGGGGCACGGCTCAATGCATCAGCGTGGGGAATGGCTTTCCCCGGGCGGTGTTGCAATTTATAATTGTACGCAGCTAAGAACTCGACCAACGAGTCATTCAAGATGACAATATATAGGGGGTTGGCTTGCCTCCCGCTATAATCCCCAGCAAAGGCTTGTGATCGGTAATAATAGTAAAAGCTCGTCCATACACATATTCATGAAACCGTTTTACAGCAGATACAACAGCAAGAGCCTCTTTGTCAATTTGGCTATAGTTGCATTCAGCCCTCGATAAGGTCCTTGAAAAATAGGCAATAGGGGGCTCTCTACCATTTGGTAACACATGACTTAAAATGGCTCCTACTCCAAACGATGACGCGTCACACGTAATGGTTAAAGGCAAAGTCTCATTATACTGCATTAAAACAGCATCGGAGGTTAGTAAGTTTTTCACTTGTCGGAATGCGTGCTCCTCTCGGTGTGCCCAGACCCAGGTGGCTTTTTTGTCATGAAGTCTATGTAGGGGCTCAGCTACGGTCGCCTTCTGGGGCAAGATGTTGCAAAAGTTAATGAGCCCCAGGAAAGCTTGGAGATCTGTCCTATTTTTGGGTCTTGGGGCATTTTTGATTGCTCTTAGTTTGCTATTAGTGGAGTGGATGCTTTGTTTATCGATTAGGTACCCAAGGAACTCTATTTCCTCTGTACACAGTTGACATTTATTTTTTTTAACCTTTAGGCCGGAGTCTTTAAATTTCTGGAGAACCATTCTAAGACGCCTCTCTAGTACTTCTCTATTTGGGGCCTTAATTAAAACATCATCAAAATATGGCACGACCCCCTTGATCCCTTGCAAAAGTCTTTCCATCAGACTTTGAAAAATCCCTGGGGCCACGCTCACTCCGAATTGGAGTCGGTTGCATATAAAAGTGCCTCAGTGCGTAACGATCATCTGTGCTTCTACGTTTTTTTCATCTACAGGCATTGTTGGTATGTCTGTGCTAAATCCAATTTAGCGAAGACATCCCCCCCCCAGGAAATGGAGAAGATGTTGAACCACCGGCACCAGGTAAGCGTTCTGTTGTAGGGCATGATTGAGGGTGGCCCGGTAGTCCCCACAAATCCTTAACGATCCATCCGGTTTGATGGGTGTTAAGATTGGGGTTTCCCAACGGGCATGGTCAGTTGGTTCTAAAACACCTTGGGCTATTAATTTATTGAGCTGCTCGTCGATCTTTGGTTTTAGGACAAAAGGTACCCAACGAGGCTTAAGGCAGATGGGGGCTACTTCAGGGTTAAGGTTAAATGATATTGGGGTCGCCTTGTACTCGCCTAGTTTGTCTGCAAAGATGTCCTGGAATTCCTGGACGAGGGCCTCCTCCCAGTAGTCGCTTCTGGTTTGGTTAATGCTGGCTACCTCGATCCTGAGTGGGGCGAACCATTGAAGGCCTAACAAACTAGGCCGGTCGCAATTGACGATGGTCAGCGGTAACGACGCAGTACGATTTTTGAATGATACTTGGACTTGGCTGGAGCCGACGACCGGAATTCGGTTCCCCTGGTAATCTTTAAGTGTAATTCTTTGGGCTCTGAGGTCTTGACGCCGGACGGCAGGGATTAATTGTTTTAGGGTCATCCAGGAAACCATCGAGAGGGACGACCCTGAGTCAACTTCCATCACGCAAGGTTGGTTCTCGATGGCGACCCTTACTTGGATCTTCTTTGCATCTAACAATGAAGCGTGACCGATGGTAATGGTTTGGTGTTCCTCTTCCCGTCTCATTGAAGTGGCAAGTGTTTTATTTCTGTAGGAGTGGTTTTTCCATTGGTGGCTCAAGTGTTCCCAACTCACAGGACAATTCCCTGTGGTCTGGCGGTAGTTGTTTTCTCTCTGAATTTGGCTGGATCCTCGCTTGCTTCTACAGACCTTCCCGATGTGGCCTCTTTTCCCACAGGAATGGCAGAGCGCGTCGAGGAATTTGCAATCTGATCGCGGGTGGTTTGCCCCACAACCCACACATTGGTGCAGTAGTCTTCAATTCCATGAGTTGTGTTGGTCGTGTTTGGACCGGAGCTAGTTGACCTCTTCCTCATCATTTTCTGATGGAGATTCGAGGTCCTCGTGGTGGGCTGCTCTTGTGTGCCTCTCTAGGTGAGGTGAGGTATCGTTGGCGAGTTGACGGAGCAGTGCATTGATGCAGCGCATTCGGGCAGCCGACTTCCTGGTTGCTTCTGCTGCTGTAGCGTCTTTGATGACATTGGCAAGATTGATGTCCCCTTTGGCCATGATCTTGCTCTGCGCCATATGGTCATCTAATCCCAGAACTATTCGGTCTCTCAGAGCTTCTTGGAGGTCTGCAAACCCACAGAGACCTCCCAGGTTCTGGAGGTCTGCAATGAAATCTGCGATGCTCTCTCCTTTCCGTTGGTCCCTCTGATAAAACTCATGTCTTCGGACAAGCGTTGGTACGGCGGGTGCATAATGGGCCCATAGAAGAGGCGCGAGGACGTCCCAGTCCTTGAATTTCACCTCAGCCGGTTTCGCTAGTGCCTTGGCCATCTTGAAGACGGCAGGCCCGCAATGGGTCAGGAACACTGCTCACTTTTTCCCCATAGTTGAGTCTTTCAAGTTGTTGGTCTCCAGAAACACCTGGAACCGGTCCATGTACGAGTCCCAGTCTTCTTGTGCCAGGTCAAATGGAGCGGGTGGTATGGCGCCACCGGACATGTTTTCCGTTGTCGATGCGCCTTCAGCCATGTGCTCTGTTTGGTGCTCTGTGAGTGTTCAATCAGCTCAGATGTCTCTGCATCCCACCCTCATCGCCAGTGTTAAGTTCTGCGCATGGGTGCAAGGAGCGGAGACGAGGCAGTGAACAGTGAACTTCAACTCCTTATTAAGCATACTGAACAGAGCAATCACCTAGGGCAGCAGCAGCCCTTTTATAGGGTTGGCTGCTGTCCTATTAGCCAATGAAAAACATGAAAGTGTTAAACCCTTGAACCAATGAGAGTTGGCCCGTTAACAGCCAATCAGATGTCCCAGAAAGGACCAATCTGATGTCGCTGTTATCAGCCAATCAGAAGTGCAGGATTAGAACCCTGCTTTTTACTTAAGGTTATTAAAACTTTATTAAACGCCTTTATTAGTTTATAACAGTAACCATCCATCCATCCAACCATCCATCCATCCAACCAAGCAACCAAGGCCTTTCATAACATTTCAAAGTGTTCTTAAAAGCCTCTGTGGGAGGAAGTCCACATACCTCTGGAATGAGGTTAACTTTGAGGTTGAGGATTCCCACCCTACTGGGATTTTAAAAGGCCTTAAAAGACTTGGCTCTTCCCCCTGGGCTTTAGAGAGGATGATTGATGCCCCTTTCTCATCTCTCCTCCCAGAGTTTGTTTATTTGCTCTCAATCGTTGTTTTTTTGTGTGTGTGCTATTGTTTTAATTGTTCTTTGTTTTACAGTAAATGTTTTGACAATTGTAAATTGCCCAGGGGACCTAGAAGTTAAATTACTGTTGATCACACACTCAGCCAGATGTTTAGGATGGAGTTGCCATTTTTGTCCACCTATCAAGTCTTTCCCAAGGATTTGGCATAGGCAGATGTTATTTGATTCATTATTATGGTTGGTTGCTCAGTTAGCTATATGGTTTAGACCAGGGGTGTCAAACTTGCAGCATCACCTTGTCATCACATGATGTACCATGACTTTCCCCCCTTTGCTAAAATGGAAGGATGTGGTCAGCATGTGCTGTCTCCGGCCTGTGGGCTGTGAGTTTGACACCCCCTGGTTAAGACTGCTTAGATATTTATTATTACTATATGCAAAAAATATGGAATCATAGCTGCAGCCAAATTAAGCATTCAGTTTCTTTCTTTCTTTTTAATGATTTGGTCATAAGCCATTGCCAGGCTTCATCTTTATCCACTTTCCTCTCGATATTTTGTAGAAATTGACCATGTAATGCTTTTCCTTGCCAACATTCTTTTTGTGTTTTATTACTATCTTTTACATCAGACAATTTCTTCTTCAACAGTTTGTTTGACTTGTAATAAACTAAATTTCTGCATGGCAGGTGTAATCTATCAATATCACAAAGGGGTATAATATATGCTGAACAGTCATCCATTTTTTTTGTTTTTATATTGTTTTTCATCGTGTTCATCTTATATCCAGTTAAGAATTAAATTTCATATCACAGGTATGGTCCAGGTATTGATGGCTTTGATGGTGTTTTCACTGTTCAATTTTGTTTTCAACAAGTTTCTCATTATTTCGATGTATTCTTTACTCCTCACATTTTTAATTTGTCCATGCTTGATGTTATTCAAGTGCAGAATGCCCAGATACTTGTAAGCATCATTCTAATGGCTTCTCATGGTTTGTCTCTTTGGCATTTCAGTTTCATTCTTGTTAGTGATTTTACACTGCTACTGTACCACATTCTCTAGGCAAATTCCTGTGCTAAAAATTCTTACAGTGTTTACCAATATCTGGATTTTGATTTATGATTTTCCATAAAGCTTCAAATCATTGACACAACTGTGCAATTTTAGTAGCATTTTAGACAAGATTAGTTTTAACATTGTAGGTAAGCATGTTATCAACTTATAGTTTATTTATGTTGTTCCTTTCATAGATCTTTTTGGATCAGATACATTTTGCCAGTTATTAACTAGTCACTGATGTTTTCTTTGTTATTGTTATTAGTGCTATCCAACAGAGAAGACAATTCCATTTACAGTACACCCCCTCCATGGAAAAAACTTGGCCTCATGAGGCAGGTAAATGAGCCAACTCTTGCCACAGATATGTCTTTCCATGTGATCTACCATGACAAACCTTGAAGAAGAAGCCATTGCCTTCAGCAGTGGTGGGATTCTTTTTTTTTTAATACCAGTTCTGAGGGCGTGGATTGGTGGGCATGGCAGTGGAAGCTGTAAAATCTCCAATCAGAGGTGGTATTTGCCGGTTCTCCAAACTACTCAAAATTTCTGCTACTGGTTTTCATGAACTGGTCAGAGCCTGCTGAACACTACCTCTGGCTTTAGGTACCTTGAATATAAGTTATTCAGAATTTAAAAGCAATAAGCAACAAGTTATATTATACTTGGAAATGAATCTGTCATTCTTTCTAAAGATTTCAGTGTGAGTATAACATGATTTCTGCATAGCAAAACTATTGGTTTATCTGCTATCCCTCTATTAGCAAAATAAGCTTATCTATATAATTTTTAATCAGAATAGGAAACTAAGTTCATTTTAGTAGATCTTTATATATATTTCAACTGTCTCAGTTGCCAAAGGAAAAATTCCATTACAGACTGAAGGGAATGGAAAATTAATGGCAATTATCAAGGGAAATATAGTTCTAATGATTTGAAATATTGGCAGATCTTATACCATTCAAGAAGATTCATATCAGTCCTTGTGAAATTGCTTCATATTGGCAAGGGAACTGTGAATTTTCTTTTCACTTTCCTATTGAGCTCAAGATGAGCTACTGACTAGCAGCTTTCTATGCCCAGAATAATATTTACAGTTCTGTTGTCAACAAATATATATATATTTCATTCCATCTGACTTATCATCTGTTTAGGTTTGTCTATATAAATTTTGTCTTGAAACTGCTTTCAGGTAAATACTTGGCATAGCTACAGTTAAATATATCACAGAACTCATTTAGAAACAATATGTTCCTGTTGCACAACCTGACTGGATTCTTCTAGGGAATATTTCCACTGAATCCTTTTATTTTTTTTCTTCCCAGCATTCTGCTGCAAGTGTAGGATCTACTCCCTCCCTGATCAGCTGAGTATGAATCCATTGATTATGATTCTGTCTGAAATTTTGTTTGCCCTAATAGTAAAATCGCTAAATGATTGTACATAGTCCATAAACAATGCATACAGATTATCAACAAGTTATATTCAACAGCATACTGCTATGAACTTGTGAATGGTAAGAAACCATCATAAGTAGCAAATCTGTGAGAAGAAGAAAAGAACGAAATGAAACTAAACAAGAATGAAACCCACACAGATTGTCTACTTCAGAGCCACATAGCATCAAGCCAGATTCTAACTTTCTGGAAGGCAGCAGGAGGTCAACCGAGGATGAAACATTACAGGAGGGATATTTTTGTATTACTTTAACCCCAACTGGAAGGGGGAAACCTCCCAAAGTACAACACTCTGCTGATAAATTTTGAGCATGTTGAATTCTCTGGTGTATATATTACATCAATTTTCCCTTTACTTGTGTGTGTGTGTGTGTGTTTGTGTGTGTGTGTCAGTATCAATATTTATACATGGATATCTATAAAGAGAAGACAGTCCCTCTTATAATCAATGTTGGTGCATCTATCATTTCTATCATTTCCTTTTTGATATTTGATAATTAGAGATATAGGCAATAATCTACTTATGCTAGCTTCACCAACTTTATAAAGGCATTATATAGTACCAATTTTATTGTTCTTTCCTAGTGATTTTTTTCATTGGCCTATATTATTCAATGAACTCTAGCAGTTTATTTATAAAACATTTTTTACAGAAATAAGTTTCTTATTACTTATGTTCATCACTGAAGTTATATAGAAGAGGTTATATTTTGTGTTTAGTCGAAAACTTAATTTTCTACCTAGTTATATATTATCACCATTAGCCACTCTTTCATCTTGTATTTGATGGTTAAAACATATTTACTGAAACTTTGTACAGGAGAAGAATACTGTCTCTATAGTGGTCTTCCTGCCCCTCCTCCCAGTTTCCACTGTTGGAATTCTATCCAACGTTCTGTCCAATTACCTTAAGAAACCAGAAACCTTAATAAATCTTTCTAAATAGAAAAAAAGTTCTAATTACTATTACTGTTCTACTTATATTTTGTGCTATTGTTCTCATACCTACTCATGAACACAAACAAACAAAAAATAATAGAAGAAAAGTAGATTAAACATTGCAGGGTTTTTTTTTTCCTGTTATTGCTCTGAGTTTTGGGCCAGAAAGGAATTGAAAAGAAACAATTCCAAATTAAGTGAACTGTCACAGAGAATTAAGATGTGTACATCCTAGATTTTTTTCTACTATAAGTTTTGTCAATGATGAATATTTTTATTTGAGATAATGCATGCCATGCATTTAAACCTGACATATTATTCATCCATTTTCATTCATTCATATTTGCTATTTTCATTTGTTCATTCATTCATTTTCATTATTTTCATATTAATTAATGAATTAATGAATTAATTCAACAGCTGACTTCTTTGCCACCATTCTTACTTAGGCCAGATCCAAAGAAAAAGAATTATATATTTCAGTTAAACTTTGCATTTGGCTGATGGTACTTCCAAATGATTGCAAATTTATAAATGACTAGACAGCCCATGAACACCAGTCGGTCATTTCAGAGATATTTCCTTAGCAGATTCCTCAATGCCTTCAACAATGACAGAACTTCTAATATACTGCCATCAGTGGAAAAGTTGAAATACATTCAGGGATATATCTGCCTTGAAATAGCCCATGTTGAACTGTGTAGTACATTCAAACATTAGCACAATAAATCTTTTTTGACATTTTGTATTATGTCATAAACTATTTTATGCCAATTTTAATTCCCCAGGAGTCATGAGTTCTGAATTTTGGATACATTCTGTAAGTTTGTCCATTTGTGATACTTTTCCCTATGATACACTATTTCACCTAGTGAAAGGTTACAGGAACAAGAGTTTTAATAGCATATGGATAGATTACTACTTGTTTGGTTTCTAGGCTGAATAATAAATGCAGTTTTACAGATACATTTTGTAATGATGCATTCAAAAAGCAACCTTTACATCTGCGTAGATGGTAAATCAAAACTGGCTATTTACTTCAAATAAGTAATCTATTAAACTAAAGCATAATTTAGCATCAATAAATTTATTATGAAATATCCAGCATTTGATGAATTATATTATTGAAGGAACTATATGTAATGATTATATTAACCTGTGATATTTGAACTGTTCGTGTAATTTTCTCTCCATTTTCCTTCCCATTGTACTTCATATTTGCTTTTTTGCTGCATCATAATTGAAGGGCAAAATGGACTGTGGCAATCTAACTTCTTTCTCTCAGAGTTAATAAATATTATAAATATTTTATATATTATATATTATTTTAATAATATTTTACTATTATCTCATGAAGATGATGAGCAATAGCCAATTAACATTTTAAAGTTGTATATAATATTTTAATAAAATATGAATTTATTTTCTGGTGAAAAGTTATGAAAGAAATGACTTTGAGAAAAGGTAGAATGTGTGTTTTAATTTTGTGCTCAGTTTGGCTTCCTCAATGATCATTAAAAAAAATAATTATAGTATTTTAAATTTTTCTCTTTCTCTCTGTCTTGAGTTTTATTGTACCAAACCAGATGGGGCTAAGCAAAAAAAAATTTCCCCTCCCACTATTTGAAACTTGATTTTGAAACCCATTTTCCAATATAAATTGCCATGTTTAAAGTATCTGCTGTCCCGAAAATCATACATTACTGGAAAAAAAATATGAGCAAACTACTCAATTGTTCAGTATGAACATAATTACACTAGATGAGATTGGCAATTACAATACCATTAAGAAGACATCTGTTGCTTCTTTTCCCATATTGTACATTCTGAACATAGTCCAAACTGCACCAACTATCTTGGAAAAAAGTCACTCCAGCCAAAGCAATATGAATATTTGTGTTATTTATGCCCTCTTCAAAGTTCTTACAGAAAAAAAGAAAGAAGCAGAAAAAAAAAAACAAAGTAGCACTTCTAAATTAAATATCAAGTCTCCTATATACTTTAGAACAGAGGTGTCACTCGTGTCATCACGGAATCATCACATGATGTAGCAAGACTTTTTTCCCCTTCACTAAACCGGGCAGGGGCAGAACCAGCACATGATGCATCCAGCCTGTTGGCCGCGAGTTTGACACCCCTGCTCTAGAGTCAACATTAGGCTTATTTCTGCTTTCTTGGAAAAAAAGGTTTTAGAAGACTGTCAACTACATTTTACTACCTTTATCTTAGCTTCAAGTAAAGTTTCAATTCAAACATGACTATTCCAATATGAAATTTAGAAAAATTAGAATTTAAAGTGCTCAATAAATGAGATAGGACTTCACACATATGTATTTATAATTCACTTATATTCACACATTCACTTATTAAAGCCATTATTAGAATTGACTACATATTCAACCTCTTCCACATACTATTAGATTACATATTCATTATATTTCAACACCTTTTTGTTTATTCTTTCCCCCTCAGAAAAGTAACAGCAAAGCCCTGTACTTCTTCATTTTTTAATTTGGGATGAGAAAGCAAGAAGTGAAGAGACTAAACACTGCCACACTGCCCCATTGTTCCATCACCAAAAACAGATGTGCAAACATTTCTGGAAAGCAAAAATAGATCCCTATTAATCCTATACTCATTTTTGATAAGTCAAGAGTGTCCATAGTTTATTTTAGTTATTTGAGAGCTGAGGATGAAAGCCTTCTACTTCAGATGACTGGAGAAAACAATGAAAAGATACAATGCTGGACTAATTAAAAACAAAAATGGGGACAAATGGGAAGCTCAAAGAGATTTTAAAAATGCTTGATCTCAAATCAGCAACTTTCTAATTTCAAGGCAAGGATTATAACCATTATTATTATTGGTAAAGGTAACCCTAAAACAGATTAGAAATCTGCAGCAAAGAAAGACAATATTTATTTTAATAAACTGCTTCATGGGCATGCATGTAGATGCATTCTGATGCTTTAATATAATATTTATTATAATAATATAATATTTATTGTTATAATATTTAAACATACTGTACATATGGATACACAGGCACACATGCAAATATATGTTTAGTAAGACTTGTCAACAGAAAAGAAAATAGCAGTTAATGTCATGGAACAGAAAGTTAGGAAAACTGAGCAACCAGGGTCACCATGAGTGATGATATTGTATACAAAGATTAAGAATCACTGGCCTATAGAAAATGGATCTGAATTCACAATGGTTGAAATAGTGTACCATTCAAAATTGGCTCAGCTGAAGAAATGTATAAGTCCCTTCCCCAAAAAATTCAAAATTACTATCAACACATTTCATGAAGGTAGAAAGAAAAAAGAAACTGAGAAACAATTTCTAAGGCTCTCTTGATTCCTTATGCATGAATAGACACAATCATGCTTTGTCATTATGTTGCCCAATTCCCCTCCATACACACATTAAAACAAAGAAATTGTATATGTATATGCTTGCAGAAACAATTAAGAGCAGCTTCTGAAACAGTCTTATGAACATGGCTACTTTAAGGTTCTGAAAATAGATTCCAAGAATCTCTTTGAAAAGGAGCGTCCTCAGCAGTGGGATTTAAATTTTTTAACAACCAGTTCTGTAGGCATGGCTTGATGGTCATGTGACTAGGTGGACATGGCTTGGTGGTCATGTTATTGGCTGGGTGTGGCTAACTCAATATCACTCACATCTGGCCTCTCATGACTGTGGGGATGCTGCAGCAGTCGTAAGTGTGAAAAATGGTCATAAGTCACTTTTTTCAGTGCCATTGTAACTTTGAATGGTCACTCCACACAAGCAAAGTAAAAGCAAAGTAGGGGGGAAAAAATACAATACAAAATGTCAAGTTGAAGTAATTCTATATCTTCCTTAAAAAAAAAAAAAAAGTTGTCTCGGAAAATGATAACACTACAGCATTATTTTACACTATATTATGGAAAGCATACAGAAAGGCTAAACATTTAAAAACAATCATAAAACTAGCTATGTGGTGCTTAAATTCTCTCGTCACAATCACGTCTATTTTAGAAAAAATGCTCAAATTTCTCAGCCTTCTATGATCCTTTTGTTAATGAAGCCTGATACAATTGATGCAGTGAGGACATGATTAAGTGTAACTTTTCTGTTATCCTAATTATTATAAACAAGAATTAAGAAGGAAGACCACAAAGTCTCTAGCCATTTAGATCTACTAAAGTTAAAACACTATTCAGATTCTTCTTCAGGCTCTGGAGACGATGTGCTATACTGCCAAACCTGGTCAAGTGTTACTACAGGTAGTCAAGGGTGGGATCCATGTAGCTTCCGGTTTGGTGATTTTACATTTTGCACGCGTGTGCATATCATCATCATCTAGCTGCCTGGACAGCTGAGCAGCGCTGCGTGTGGGTGCACAGCAATTAAAAAAGCACTTTTTTCCTGCTTTTTCAACTGCAGCTGTGTTGCGCAAAGCAGCTGCAGTTGAAAAAGCAGGAAAAAAGGTCAGGTAAGAGCCTGGGCAGGCGGATGGGCCAAAACAGCAGCAGACATAGAACCAGTTCTATGTGTGCTCTGTTTGCTGCTTTTCAGAGCAACCGATTCTACAGAAGTGGACAGAACTGGTAGAATCCCACCCCTGCAGGTAGTCCTCCACTTATGACCATGATTAAGCCTGGAATTATTATTGTAAGTTAGATTGGTTGCTAAATGGGTCACTGTTATGAACTAATAAAAGTGTTCAATAAAGTTTTAATAACCTTAAGTAAAAAGCAGAGTTCTAATCCTGCACTTCTGATTGGCTGATAATAGTGACATCGGATTGGTCCTTTCTGGGAAATCTGATTGGCTGTTAATGGGCCAACTCTCATTGGTTCAAGGGTTTAACACTTCCATGTTTTTCACTGGCTAATAGGACAGCAGCCAACCCTATAAAAGGGCTGCTGCTGCCCTAGGTGATGGCTCTGTTCAGTATGCTTAATAAAGAGTTGAAGTTCACTGTTCACTGCCTCATCTTCGCTCCTTGCACCCATGCGCAGAACTTAACACTGGCGATGAGGGTGGGATGCAGAGACATCTGAGCTGATTGAACACTCACAGAGCACCAAACAGAGCACATGGCTGAAGGCGCATCGACAACGGAAAACATGTCCGGCGGCGCCATACCACCCGTTCCATTTGACCCGGCACAAGAAGACTGGGACTCGTACATGGACCAGTTCCAGATGTTTCTGGAGACCAACAACTTGAAAGACGCAACTACGGGGAAAAAGCGAGCAGTGTTCTTGACCCATTGCGGGCCTGCCATCTTTAAAATGGCCAAGGCACTAGCAAAACCGGCTGAGGTGAAATCCATGGACTGGGACGTCCTCGCGCCCCTTCTACAGGCCCACTATGCACCTGCCATACCAACGCTTGTCCGAAGACATGAGTTTTATCAGAGGGACCAACAGAAAGGAGAGAGCGTCACAGATTTCATCGCTGACCTCCAGAACCTGGGAGGCTTCTGTGGGTTTGCAGACTTCCAAGAAGCTCTGAGAGACCGAATAGTTCTGGCATTAGATGACCATACGGCACAGAGCAAGATCATGGCCAAAGGGGACATCGATCTTCCCGATGTCATCAAAGATGCTACTGCAGCAGAAGCAACCAGGAAGTCGGCCGCCCGAATGCGCTGCACCAACGCACCACTCCATCAACTCGCCAACGATACCTCACCTCATCGAGAGAGGCACACAACAGCGGCCCACCATGAGAACCTCGAATCTCCATCAGAAAGTGATGAGGAGGAGGTCAACCGGCTCCAGTCGCAACCCGTGGAATCGAAGACTAGCACACCAATGTACGGGTTGTGGGGCAAACCACCCGTGATCAGATTGCAAATTCCTCAACGCGCTCTGCCATTCCTGTGGGAAAAGAGGCTACATCGGGAAGGTCTGTCGAAGCAAGCGAGGATCCAGGCCAATTCGGAGAGAAAACACCTACCACCAGACCACAGGGAATCATCCTGTGAGTCGGGAACACTTGAACCACCAATGGAACAACCGCTCCAACAGAAATAAAACACTTGCCACTTCAACAAGACGGGAAGAGGCACACCAAACCATTACCATTGGTCACACTTCATCGTTAGATACAAAGAAGATCCGAGTGAGGGTCGCCATCGAGAACCAACCTTGTGTGATGGAAGTCGACTCAGGGTCGTCCCTCTTGATGGTTTCCTGGAAGACCCTTAAACAGTTAATCCCTGCCATCCGATGTCATGACCTCAGAGCCCAAAGAATTATACTCAAAGATTACCAGGGGAACCGAATTCCGGTCGTCGGCTCCAGCCAAATCCAAGTATCATTCAAAAATCATACTGCGTCGTTACCGCTGACCATCGTTGATCGCGACCAGCCTAGTTTGTTAGGCCTTCAATGGTTCGCCCCACTTGGAATCGAGGTAGCTGGCATTCACCAAACCAGAAGCGACGACTGAGAGGAGGCCCTCGTCCAGGAATTCCAGGACGTCTTTGCAGACAAACTAGGCGAGTACAAGGGGACCCCGATATCATTTAACCTTAACCCTGAAGTAGCCCCTATCTGCCTTAAGCCTCATCGGGTACCTTTTGCCCTAAAACCAAAGATCGACGAGCAGCTCGATAAATTAATAGCCCAGGGTGTTTTAGAACCAACTGACCACGCCTGTTGGGAAACCCCAATTGTAACCCCCATCAAACCGGATGGATCATTAAGGATTTATGGGGACTACCGGCCACCCTCAATCACACCCTTCAACAGAATGCTTACCTGGTGCCAGTGGTTCAACACCTTCTCCATTCCCTGGGGGGCGGAAAAGTCTTCGCTAAATTGGATTTAGCGCAGGCGTACCAACAACTGCCTGTAGATAAAAAAACCGTGGAAGCACAGACGATCGTTACGCACTGAGGCACTTTTAAATGCAACCGACTCCAATTTGGAGTGAGCGTGGCCCCAGGGATTTTTCAAAGTCTGATGGAGAGACTTTTGCAAGAGATCAAGGGGGTCGTGCCATATTTTGACGATGTTTTAATTGCGGCCCCGAATAGAGAAGTACTAGAGAGGCGTCTTAGAATGGTTCTTCAGAAATTTAAAGACTCCGGCCTAAAGGTTAAAAAAAATAAATGTCAACTGTGTACAGAGAAAGTAGAGTTCCTGGGGTATCTAATCGATAAGCAAGGCATTCATCCCACTAATAGCAAACTAAGACTAATAGACTAATAGCAAACTAAGAGCGATCAAAAATGCCCCAAGACCCAAGAATAGGACAGACCTCCAAGCTTTCCTGGGGCTCATTAACTTTTACAACATCTTCTTGCCCCAGAAGGCAACCGTAGCTGAGCCCCTACATAGACTTTGCGACAAAAAAGCCACCTGGGTCTGGGGACACCGAGAGGAGCACGCATTCCGACAAGTGAAAAACTTACTAACCTCCAATGCTGTTTTAATGCAGTATAACGAGACTTTGCCTTTAACCATTACGTGTGACGTGTCACCGTTTGGAATAGGAGCCATTTTAAGTCATGTGTTACCAAATGAGGGCCCTTATTGCCTATTTTTCAAGGACCTTATTGAGGGCTGAATGCAACTATAGCCAAATTGACAAAGAGGCTCTTGCTGTTGTATCTGCTGTAAAACGGTTTCATGAATATGTGTATGGACTAGCTTTTACTATTATTACCGATCACAAGCCTTTGCTGGGGATTATAGCGGGAGGCAAGCCAACCCCCTATATATTGTCAACGAGAATGACTCGTTGGTCGGAGTTCTTAGCTGCGTACAATTATAAATTGCAACACTGCCCGGGGAAAGTCATTCCCCACGCTGATGCATTGAACTGTGCCCCACTTCTGGAAACCATTGATGACCCAGCTCCAACCCTTATGACACTCCAGATTGAAACCCTACATTCACCACCACTAACAGCCAGAGACATCGCTATCGAAACGAAAAGAGATCCTGTCCTGGTGCGAGTTCTCAGCTGGGTCAAACGAGGATGGCCAGTAGAACAAACCCCTGACGACTTCACCCCTTTCAGAAACCGGCAAACAGAACTTTTCTCACAGAAAGGCTTCATCCTATGGGGAGACAGAGTCGTCGTCCCAGAGCGGTTACAATCAGCAGTTTTGAAAGCATTGCATGACGGTCACCCTGGCATCGTGCGTATAAAAGCGCTCGCACGAAGCTACGCGTGGTGGCCGGGCATCGATAAGCAGATCGAAGCCTGGGTGAAGCCTTGTCTAAAGTGCCAAGAAGTCAGCAGTGCCCCACCTAGAGCAACTCCAATGGGGGCCGTGATCCCGCATCCAGATTGACTTTGCGGGACTTACTAAGTGGCATACATTCTTCCTAACAGTGGATGCCTATTCCAACTAGCTCGAAATCCACAAGATGAAGACTACTATAACTGATTCAGTCATCCGCAAATTAAATAAACTATTTGCAACACATGGACTGCCAGACGTTTTAGTCTCCGATAACGGATCCCAGTTCATGGGCCTGGTGTTCAAACAATACTAAGCAGACTGGGGCATCGGCCAGGCACTAACCTCACCGGTGCACCCTGCGGCCAATGGAAGGACCGAGCGCATGGTCCAATTTCTTAAAAAATCTCTCCACAAGATGGACCATGGGGACATTGATGACAAACTGAACAGAATACTCCTACTCCAACACATCACCCCACACAGCAAAACGCCAGCTGAACTGTTGATGGGACGCAGGCTTTGCTCCCACCTCGACCATCTCCACCCGGTCTACATGCCAGAGAAACCCTGTGGATCTAGCGGAAAGTGCCACGAATTCAAGGAAGGCGACTTAGTCTTCACTAAAAATCTTTCCAGCGAACCGTTGTGGGCCAAAGCAACCGTAACCCAAGCCACCGGGCCCAGATCGTACCGTGTACAAACAAGGGATGGGAAAATATGCAAACGCCATATAAATCAGCTTCACTCTAGGTTGCAACCCAGTTCCCACGACTCCTGTGACCCTCAAACTGAGGGGGGAGGGGATGTCCAGGGAACTGAATTCGAGATGCTGGATGATGAAATCGAAGAAAGTCAGCGGCCAGGCATGATCCAGGAAGAAGAATCAGGAAGGGGGTGTGCCTCGCCACAGAGAAACACCTCAACAGAGGTGAGCCCGCAGGAACCGGAGGACAACAATGACAGAATTAGCGGTGCTGAATCGTCCTGTGGGGATGCGGAACCGCCTGCACCAGATAAATCAAAAAACATTCCACCAGAACCGGACTACAGACAGGAACTAGTGGGACAGCGCAAATCTAATAGGCAATTGAAACGACCTGCATATCTACGCCATTACATTACCGCACCCCTCAAACGGAACCTAGGGGAGAGGGGTGTTATGAACTAATAAAAGCGTTTAATAAAGTTTTAATAACCTTAAGTAAAAAGCAGGGTTCTAATCCTGCACTTCTGATTGGCTGATAATAGCAACATCGGATTGGTCCTTTCTGGGAAATCTGATTGGCTGTTAATGGGCCAACTCTCATTGGTTCAAGGGTTTAACACTTCCATGTTTTTCATTGGCTAATAGGACAGCAGCCAACCCTATAAAAGGGCTGCTGCTGCCCTAGGTGATTGCTCTGTTCAGTATGCTTAATAAAGAGTTGAAATTCACTATTCACTGCCTCATCTCCGCTCCTTGCACCCATGCGCAGAACTTAACAGTCACCACATGACTGCATTTGATTTTTTTTGTCTGTGTGGTCATTAAGCAAATCTGTTGGCTGCAATAGCCATATTTTTTCCTCAGAAGCTGGAAGTAAACATGTCAATTACTATAAATGCAAGCCAGTTGCCAAGTCCCCAAAATGTTAGTATGTGACCATGGGAGCGTAGCCATCATAACTTTGAATCCTGGTTGTAAATAGTCCTCTGAGTGAACTTTGAATGGTTGCTAAACAACCAGTTGTAAATTAACAATTACCTGCATTACCACTCAGGAACAGGGATTTTCTATCATATGAGTGCTTCCTCCCATCTTCAGACTTCTTTCAAAATAAAATTCTCACCTTCGATGCAGAATAATTTCCTTAGTCCTTAATCATTTTATTGGCTGAGATAATGGAGAAGGGTAAGGAAAATGTATCCCCTTGTTCTCCTTTTTAGAATGTAGCAGAGAACAGAACTGGACATACAGTAGGCCAGTGGTGGCTAACCTTTTGGGGCTCTTGTGCAGAGGTTCTATTCAGCCGGTTTGCACCTACTCAGGCGAACTGGTAGCAAGAATTTGGCATGGGTCGCTGAACTGGTAGCAACATCTAGCTGGCCACGCCCCCAACCCGGTCGCTCAGTTTCCGTTCACTCACTTGCCCTGCCCACCTGATGCTCACTGCCCCAGTTTAAATGAGGACTGCTCCCCCGCCCTAGCCATGCATTTTCAAGCAGCCACTTGAAAACACATGACTGTGGGTGGAGCAGCAGTCCATTAACCTGCAAAACTATTCCAAGGCTGGATTCTTCATGGACACTAGAAGTATCGCTTCCCCTTATGAGTAAAGCGCCTGGAGAGAGAGGGAAAGAACACTGAGAGGGGGGGAAATCCAGCCATGGGGAAGTTTGCAGGAGCTTCAAATGCAAGTTCGTTTACCTGCAGAACTTCTTTAATGCTGGATTCACTTCCCCTTGTGAGTAAAGTGCCTGTAGCGAGAGGGAAAGAACGCTGACAGGGGTGTGTGTATGTGAGAGAGAGAGAAAGAGAGAAGAAAAAAAATAGAAAGAAAGAAAGAAAGAAAGAAAGAAAGAAAGAAAGAAAGAAAGAAAGAAAGAGGGAGAGAGTATGTGTGTGTGGTGTGTGTGTGTGAGAGAAAGAGAGATAAAAAGAAAGGAAAGGAGAGAAAGACAGAAAGAGAAAGAAATAGAAAGAATGAAAAAGAAATAGGAAGGGAGAGAGAGAGAGAAAACTCTGTGCTATTATTTTTAATTGTTCAATTATTTATCATGTGTTAATATTTTGCACTGTTTGGAGTTTGGAGATCTTCTAGTTCAAGCCCCTGCTCAGGCAGGAAAACTGAGGATGCCAAACTCTGAGTTTGGTGTCAGAATAACACTTAGAAGGGACTTTTGGGGGGAACCCTATACCATTTCAGAGAAATGGCTGTCCAGTCTTTTAAAAATTTCCAGTGATTGATCACCCAGAACTTCTGGGGACAAGCAGATCCACTGATGAATTGTTCTCACTGTCCGGAAGTTTCTCCTTAGTTTTAGGTTGCTTCTCTCTTTGCTCAGTTTCCATCCATCGCTTCTTGGTTGCCTCCTGGTGCTTTGGAAAATACATCCCCCCTCTCTTGCTTTGTGGCAGTCCCTTAAAAGCCTGTTGTCTATATCACACTCTTGAGTCAAGCATGTGAGCCATTTCCTCCTTTCAGTGGTCCATGAAAGTACATCTATAGTATGCAGATAATAAAGTCAAAAAAGGTGAACAACATTTTTACAGAACTATAGATAAGTTGAGGCTGGGTGACAAGGAATGGCTGGGAGGGGAGGGGCCAGGTGAGGCAGCCCTTGATGTGAGTGACATTGAGTTGGCCATGCCCACCCAATCACATGACCACTAAGCCACATCCACCCAGTCACATGACCACCAAGCCATGCCTACCAAATAACCCACACCCACAGAACTGGTATTAAAATTTTTGAATTCCATCACTGCTCCTGTGCCAAAAATTGTGTGCATGCTTGAACACTCGCACACACGTGCCTGCACCCAGAAGGCAATGTGCGCCCCCTATGCTCCCTATGCATGCACATGCAATTCCCCACCACCACCCCCGCCACCCCCTTACCTGCACTGCACCTCACAGCTGATTTTCGGCCTCCCAGAGGCTTCAGGAAGGCTTCTGCAGGCTTTGCAGGCTGAAAACTAAATTTTCATCACTTCCAGTATTTCCAGAAAAACAGGAAGTGACAAAACGGGCCTAGTTTTCATCCTGAAAAGCCTGCAGAAGCCTTCCTTCAGCCTCTGGGTGGGCGAAAATAGCCTCAAACTGGCCGAAAATCAGCTGTGAGGCACACACATGTGCAGTGAGGTAAGTTTACCTGCAGCTCGCATGCTGTCACAAATGGCTCTGTGTGCCACCTGTGGCATGCGTAACATAGGTTCGCCATCACAGCAGTAGGCCTTGCAGGTTGGTCTGAACAGCCACTCTTGCCTGAGGAGAACAACACTAACAAAGAGAGAAGAAACTAACACAGGAGACAGGAGCTCCTTAGACCTTCTGAATGCCACTATTTACACCTGGTTTCCACCCCATAATCCTGCATCAATAAATCTGAAATAAGTCTTGTTATGAACTAATAAAACACTTAAATAAAGTTTTATCAAACCTTTAGAAAAAGCAGGGTTCTAATCCTGCACTTCTGATTGGCCGATAATAGCGATATCGGATTGGTCCATTCAGGAGAATCTGATTGGCTGTTAATGAGCCACTCTCATTGGTTCAAGGGGTTAACACTCCACGTTTCTCATTGGTTACGAGATCAGCAGCCTGCCCTATAAAAGGGCTGCTGCTGCCCTAGGGTTTTGCTCTGTTCAGAATGATTAAAAAAGAGTTGAAGTTCACTGTTCACTGCCTCGTCTCCATTCCTTGGGCCCATGCGCAGAACTTAACACTGGTAACGAGGATGGCATACGGAGACGTCAGAGCTGACTGAACACTACAGAGCACCAAACAGAGCACGTGGCTGAAGGCACATCAGCGGAAACCATGTCCGGCGGTGCCATACCACCCGCTCCATTTGACCCGGCACAAGAAGACTGGGACTCGTTCATGGATCGGTTCCAGATGTTTCTGGAGACCAACAACTTGAAGGTTGCCACTACGGGAAAAAAGCGAGCGGTATTCCTGACTCACTGCAGACCTGCCATTTTTAAGATGGCCAAGGCACTGGTGAAACCGGCTGAGGTGAAATCCATGGACTGGGACGTCCTCGAGCCCCTCCTACGGGCCCACTATGCACCTACCGTACCAACGCTTGTCCGAAGACATCAATTTTACCAGAGAGACCTGCAGAAAGGAGAGAGAGTTGCAGATTTCATCATGGATCTCCGGAACCTGGGAGGCCTCTGTGGGTTTGCCGACCTCGAAGAAGCTCTGAGAGACTGAATAGTTCTGGGATTAGATGCACCACATGTGCAAAGTAAGCTGATGGCGAAAGGCGACATCAGCCTTGCAGATGCCATCGCTGATGCTACTGCAGCAGAAGCAACCAGGAAGTTGGCTGCCCGAATGCGGCACACCAACGCACCGCTCCGCCAACTCACCAGCGAAACCTCACCTTGCCTAAAGAGACACACAACAGCAACCCACCATGAGGAACTCGAATCATCATCAGAAAGTAAGGAGGAGGAGGTCAACCGGTTCCGGTCTGAATGTGACCAACACCACCAGTGTAATCAAAGACTACAGCATCAATGCACAGGTTGTGGGGCAAACCACCCGCGATCAGACTGGTCTGTAGAAGCAAGCAAGGATCCAGCCCACTTCAGAGGGGGACTAACTACCACCAAACCACAGGGAATCGTCCTGTGAGTCGGGAACATTTGAACCACCAATGGAACAACCACTTCTACAGAAATAAACCACTGGCCAATTCAACAAAATGAGAAGAGGCCTACCAAACCATTACAATTGGTCACGCCTCATCACTAGATGCAAAGAAGATCCGAGTGAAGGTCGCCATTCAAAAATCGTACTGCGTCATTACCGCTGACCATCGTCGACCATGATCGGCCTAGCTTGTTAGGCCTTCAATGGTTTGCCCCACTCGGGATCGAGGTAGCCGGCATTCACCAAACCAGAAGCGACGACTGGGAGGAGGCCTTCGTCCAGGTATTCCAGGACGTCTTTGCAGACAAACTAGGAGAGTACAAGGGGACCCCGATATCATTTAACCTTAACCCAGAAGTAGCCCCCATCTGCCTTAAGCCTCGTCGGGTACCTTTTGCCCTTAAACCAAAGATCGACGAGCAGCTTGATAAATTAATAGCCCAGGGTGTTTTAGAACCAACAGCAAAGAAACTGCTGACTACGCTCGTTGGGAAACTGAAACTGACTACGCTCGTTGGGAAACCCCAATCGTAACACCCATCAAACCGGATGGATGTTAAGGATTTGGGGGGACTACCGAGCCACCCTGAATCACGCCCTTCAACAGAACGCTTACCCGGTGCTGGTGGTACAACACCTTCTCCATTCCCTGGGGGGCAGAAAAGTCTTTGCTAAATTAGATTTAGCACAGGCGTACCAACAACTGCCTGTGGATAAAAAAAACAGCAGAGGCACAAACGATCGTTACGCACTGAGGCGCCTTTAAGTGCAACCGACTCCAATTCGGAGTTAGCGTAGCCCCAGGGATTTTTCAAAGTTTGATGGAGAGACTCTTGCAGGGGATCAAAGGGGTCATACCATACTTTGATGACATTTTAATTGCTGCCCTGAATAGAGAAGTACTAAAAGAGCGTCTTAAATTGGTTCTCCAGAAATTTAAAGACTCCAGCCTTCAGGTTAAAAAAAATAAGTGTCAACTGTGTACAGATAAAGTAGAGTTCCTGGGGTACCTAATTGATAAACAAGGCATTCACCCCACCAATAGCAAACTAAAAGCAATCAAGAATGCCCCAAGACCCAGAAATAAGACTGATTTCCAACTTTTCTGGGGCTCATTAACGTTTCTCATTGGTTACTAGATCAGCAGCCTGCCCTATAAAAGGGCTGCTGTTGCCCTAGATTTTTGCTCTGTTCAGAATGATTAATAAAGAGTTGAAGTTCACTGTTCACTGCCTCGTCTCCATTCTTCGCACCCATGCGCAGAACTTAACAGGTCTCTAATCAGTTTGATTTCTATTGGGCTTGAAATATCAGAAGAATGCAATTGTCCCTCAATGTGAGCAGCAATTCATTAAAAAAATGAATTCAATGTCCTACCCAGTTGAGCAGTTTCTTTGCTTATTATCTACTCTCTCTCTCTCTCTCTCTCTCTCTCTCTCTCTCTCTCTCTCTCTCTCTCTCTCTCTCTCTCTCTCTCTCTCTCCCTACCTTCGCCTCTTTCCTACTCTATATAGAATAACAAAAAAGTTAAACTTACAAACCACAAATGTGTGCATGCACAGACTTACACACTTTCACACAAAGATAATTCCCACATCATTGTATGTCAGTTGACTTTTCTGCGTGTGTTTAGAATGCATTCAAATGAAGGTATACTTTTCTCCTTTATTAAAATGTTTCTGCAAGTTGCAATGCTGGAAGCATGTTGCATAGAAACACTTTTGCAAGTGATTATGACTCGACCCATGGCTGAGCTTCTCTGTGTACATGTGGGTTGGAGACAAATAGCTTATTTGAGCCCAAGAACTGAGAAGTCCTGTGAGGCCAATATTCATTGCCTTATACAAAGAAGGAAAAAAAGCCAAGCAGGTTACAGGAATTTAGAGACTGCTGTGAAGGGTGTAGGATCAGGTTCACTGCTACTTCAAAAATTATCTTGAGTGTTTTTCAACATCTGCAACTTTAAGCTGTGCAGAGCTCCACTCCCAGAATTCCACCAGCCTGCTGGCTGGTGGAATTCATGGAGCTGAAATACTGGCTTAGAGATAAGGGCTGACAGTAACAAAATAACATTGAACAGACATAAAGGTGACACTACAGTAAATACCTAAGATCAAGAATGTAAACTGAACAAGTAGAGGATAGGGATACTTAACTAGACTAGTAATTTTACTTTACTTTATTTATTAGCCCTTGGGCCATATCAAAGTGCAGACTTCCAGACACAAATTATTACTAAAAATCTGATAAAAACAATTTAAAATGGAATTGGATAAAATATGATTTAAAATGAAAATGGAATAAAATACAATAATTTAATATTTAAAAAAATAAAATATTTTAAAATGATATTTCGGTGTCACTCCTACAATCTACCCCAATCAGTCCCACATATGCTGATCTCAACGGAACTATTTTGCTTAAGTACTATGCTGTGTTGAATGTTATTTTCAGATTATAGCTGTAAATTGTTTTTTTTTTTTTTTTTGAAACAAATTTTATTAATTTTAAAGACAAACAACACATCATTAACCATTAAGTACATAAAACCTCTTAACATTATAAATTTTTACAAGTCGGATAAAACATTATTTTTATACAACATAATTCTAATTTATCCCATTTCCATATGGACACATAAATATCTTTCAGCAAATTTCTCATTATTTCTCTTTACTCTTATTCAATTTCATTTCTTTTCTATATTTATCCATTTTATAGTCATCATATTCATTTCTTTCTGACTTGTTTACAATTACATTCCTCCAAGGTTTTATTAATTCTTTTTTTTAAAAAAAAGATTTTTAACAATTTTACAGAAGACACAATACACAAACATACAAAACACAAAACATAAACAAAACTAAAAGATTTTTTCTGAAGATTGTCTGATCCCGGGTTAAAACTCTTCACACAGACACAAATTCAAACATCATATTCATCCCATATATCCTTCCATTAGTCCATGGGACAGGCCAGATATCGGTACCATCTTGGGTGACCAAATCTTAATGGTACTAAAATGTTTATGGGTCCATACCAAGTACATTAAGATGTGATAGCCTTTTCAGATATGTAGCTTTGTATGTTTTTTAAGAAACCATCAATTTGACTGAATAGCGGCCTTGTGATATCACATGATAACACATATATTTGCGAAATGAAGCTGTAAATCATTAGAATTAAACCTAATTGATGTTGATAATTTATTAAAATCATGTGCAGAGACTTTTTGTGGTAAATGTAGAGCATCATAGCAAATTAAAATGTATTTCGTAAATTGCTAATATGTTTTTTTTTTCTCTTCCAACATCGTTACAAAGAGTTTTGAACTCAATTTCTCAATGCGGACTACTGTTGAATAATTGCAGTTCTCTGTTATATTGTGACAAACTACTAAGGCCCACATGATGGATTCAAGTGGAGACAAGGCCACTGCATTGCCAAAGAAAGGAGTGCGGCCAGGCTGCATTATTCACTGTTCTGGTGAAGACACGTCTACCTTCGTGTTACTAAAAGACTTGGACTCATGGAAGACACTGCTAAGAGCAGCAGAGATTAGACAACATGCTCCACTTCTGGACATTGCAAAAGACTTGGAAGAAGGCCAAATACCGCAGATCCAGTATCATCGCAAATGTCGCAGCATCTTTACCATGAAGAAGACTCTCGACTCCATCCTTTCTAAAGACAGGCCGAGTGCAGAAGAACAGACTGGTGTCCATGGTGTCAGAAGATCATCTAGGGATGCACCGAGTACATCAAGAGTGTATGACAAGACATGCATCTTCTGCTGCAAGTCAAGCAAGTACCTGAAAGGAAGACAGACAAGGGAACCTATCATCCAGTGTGTTGAGTTACGTGCAGATGACAGAATCCGCAGTGCAGCAACCCAAAAAATGGACCAGCGAATCCTCGCGTTGTTAAGCAGAGACCTTGTTGCCGCAGAGGGGCACTACCACAAGTCGTGCTACAAAGTGTATACAAAGGAAGGGGCATCCACCAGTTCTGGTGCATGCGATGAGCAGGAGCAGTCTGAGCAGGCAGTATACGAGGAAGCCGAGAAACAATCCTACGAAGAGCTATTCCTATATATCAGGAATGAACTCATTCTCAACCCTGAGGTGCTGCCTATGACAGATCTGACAGCTAGACTTGAGAAAGCCATGCACTCTCACGGAATTTCTCAGATCAGACCATCAACCAAGAAACATGTCCGTCGTAAACTTGAAAGTGAGATAGGAGGATCGCTTTGCTTCGTTTCTGATGAGAAAGGGAAGCTTCTCATATATCCAGAGAGCTTGTCATTTGATGAGCTTGTCAAGCATGCCTACAGACTAGGGAAAGAACTCCACGAAGCAAGGGCTGCCAACTCTGGGGATGTCCTAGCCAAAGCAGCAATGCAGCTGAGGAATCAGATTAAGAAGCAAGATGTAAGCCAGACATGGCCCCCTGACACAGAGCAGAATGTCATTCCTGAATCTGTCACTGAATTCCTGTATACCGTGCTCACTGGAGAGTGTGAGTGTGCAGATCCTTCTGACAGAGTCCAAAGGCTTGCCACTTCTCTTGCCAGTGATCTGATATTTGCTGTCACATGTGGCAAGACAAAGCCATCCAAGCACGTACTTTTGTCATTTGCTGTGAAGACCTTGACAGGCAATACAGAACTTGTACGCACACTCAATCGCCTGGGCCACTGCATTTCTTATTCACAGATTGAGGAGATCGATACAGCACTGTGCATTCAGAAGCTGGAGCGTGCACAGGAAGACATCCCACTGCCAGCAGACATCTGCCAAGGTGTGTTCACAACCCTGGCATGGGATAACATTGACCGACTTGAGGAGACACTCAGCGGAGAAGGTACTTCTCACAGAGTCAATGGCATTGCTGTCCAGCCCAAGATTGCAGGCCCCAAGCCACAGAATCTCTTCCCATCTGTCAGCAAGTCCAAGAAAAGGAGCATCAGTCCAGCCCCAACAATGTTACCAACCTACAATGTTGGTAAGCGAGCCCAGCCTCCAAAGACCGAGACTGTAGATGTTGACAGCATGAAGGAGGTCCACGAAGCCAAGATGAAGAATTTTATCTGGTTACTGACTCGACTGTCAGACCCTGAGAACCAGACTGTCAGCAGCTGGACTGGGTTCAACATCATGGTCCGCAATGATGTCACGGTGAACCAAGACATTGTGGGCTACCTGCCCACTATCAATGCTCCTGCAACAGACATGTCCACGGTCAATGAAGTGCTGGAGCGGACCCTACACATCATGCAGGCCCTTCAGCTGAACCAGATTGTCTGTGTCTTTGACCAGGCGCTTTATGCGAAGGCTGTTGAGATAGTATGGAAACATGACAAGTTCAACAGCATCGTCGTCAGGATGGGAGACTTCCACACAATCTGCAATATGCTCTCCATCATAGGGAAGCAATTTCAAGATGCAGGGCTCAGGGATCTCTGTGTTGAAGCTGGTGTCATTGCAGAAGGCTCAGTGAATGGTGTGATGGATGGTCGCAAGTACAACAGAGCAGTAAGATGTCACAAGCTGGTTTATGAAGCACTATTGAGGCTTGCCTGGAAAGGATTCCTCCGATGGCTGGAGGAACACCATGCAAGAGACATTCACCACCTTGATGAAACCCTGAAGAAGATTGCCAGCTTCCACGACGGTGTCTCTCAGGCTGCACTGCAAGACCTGCTTAATAACGAGTCATGTGTGCACACAATAAAGCTGTTTAAAGTCTACCTGGAGTCTCTCAGAAATGCAGATAACCTCTCTGCATTCTGGATGTCCTACTTGGACATGGCAGAGATCATGCTGTGCCTGATCCGAGCATCCAGAGAGGGCAACTGGATGCTTCACCTGGCAGCAATCAGGCAGATGATCCCATGGTGCTTTGCCTATGACAAGGTGAACTATGCCCGCTTCTTGACCTACTACTATGCCAAAATGTCTCGACTGCCAATAGAACACCCTGAAGTGCATGCCCACTTCATGCAGGGAGGTTTTTCTGTCCAGATTGGGAGTCAGAACCCATTTGGGCGGATACCTGTGGACCAGACAATTGAGGAGACGGTTAACAAAGACACGCAGACACCAGGAGGCACCAAGGGCTTCAGCCTGAAAGGTGGAGCTGTGGCAAGGTACTATCTGACATCTGAGTACCGCAGTAGATACTTGAGGCAACTGAGGAACATGGTAGGTCAGCATGACACTGACTTCCATCATCCAGACCTACAGCTGCCAAGGATAAGAAGAGATGAAGCTGATGTTTTCCACGTGGGGGGGTGGTGGCAAATGACCCCCCTTGCCCCCCACCCTCCCTCCGGACGCCCATGACTAGACTGTTCATGCATACTAACAATGAAAGGGTTCTGGAGATATTTTGGATAGTATATTTGGTCATTAGCATAAACGTGGTGATGTTCAGAATAGAGAATATTGTCAAAGTATGTGTTCACCCTTTCTTTCCGTGTACATAGGGTGCATCTATTCTAAGAGTGATAACCTCGATTAAGCTACGAGTTAACAAGGGCTATCACATCAAAACATAAACTAGAGACATAAAAGAAGCCAAAAACACCTAAGATTATTAGTCACCTCGGGTGGTACCAATATGTGAAAATTCAGGTCTTGGCTCATGGACTACATATCTTATTATCATTTTATTTTATATATATATATATATATATATATATATATATATATATATATATATATATATATATATATATACATATATATATATATATAAACCATTTTTATAAAAACAATGCACAAAGAATCAAGGCATAACAGTTTATAAATTCTTTTCTAGGAAAAAATAATAGTAAAAAACCAATAGAGCATAACAATTCCAAATTATAGTATCAATACTTTATCTATTTAACTTCATATCTTATCCCTACTTCTCCTTTTCATCCAAATTATTTCTTGTTAATTAAAATTTTATTGCCTTTTATCAATATACAAAATCCAAAAAAAAACAAACCCATAACAAAGCCTTTATATATCCTTCCATATCTTATTACCATTTTCAATAACATTCTTTGTCTGTTCTATTTCCAACTATCCATTCATCTTTTTTCTTTTACTATACTTCTCCTATACACCAATTGAAGTAACATCTATAACTCATTACCCTAACTTAAAAGTACCTCGTGTAACAATTTTTCTTGGGATTCTGTTTAAAAGATTCTAAAATTACATAATGAATTTTATACTCTAAATACACATATAAAAACACAAACTTATGTACCCTCCAGAATCCCTCCTTATCCTAAATTAAATTCACCCATTGTCTCTAAATAAACTTTTTTTCTTTAGATCTTGCTTCCCCCCACCAAGTCCTCTCCTCCCCCCCTTTCTCTCCTGCTTATTCTTCTCCTTGCCCTTTTTACCCCTTTGTTTTTTCTCCTCTCTTTTTCCACTCCTTTTCCTTTGCTTTCTAACCTTGCCTCCACCTTTTCGCTCATTTTTCTCTCCTTTGGTTGTTTTTACAATTCTTAAAATCCCCTTTTTCTTATCCTTTTTCTCCTCCTCTCCGGAAGGGACCCATTGTTCATCAAAGATGGCTTCTTCTTCCTCTTCTTCCTTGTCCCAGTCCTTCTGCTGCATAATCAACTTTTCATAAGTACATAACGCCATTTCCAAGAATTGAAACAAAGCGCCCAAAGTATCTTCCTTTTTATATTTTTGATATTCAGTCTTTAAATCATCCACAAACAATGCCATTATGAAGAGAGAAACTTTTCCCAAAACAACCACAAGTATTTTTAATCAAAAACAATTAAAAAAAAATTCCAAAAATTAATACTTTTCTTCCTTCTTCTCTTTCTCTTTCTGGGGTTAATGTTTAGTCAAAGAGGTCCAATTACCATATATCTTTCTTTGGGATTCTAGGCAATCTCCTCCTTTTTCAGCTTCTGCCAATTTTTTTTTTTTCCTCTCCCTTCCCACTTAAAATGTCAATTTTAAATAATCAGAAATCCATACCTCCAACAAGGGTTTCCAATCTCTTAAATTTTTCAATGTCCAAAAATCCTTTTGTTCCTTAGCTTCAACTCTCAAAACAATTCACTTTCGATGTCCAATATATCCAAACATTTCTGCTGTTTCCATGGGGTGGGAGAGTGAAGAAAAAACGAAAGTTCCCTTTAACAGCTTCTCCGCCGCTTTCGCTCTTCTTAGGGATACAATGTATCCTCCAGCAATTCAAACAGCTCAGTTCCAGGCACTTTAAAGGATGTTACTTGACCCGGCTCAGACAAAACTTTCACTCTTCACATTTCCTCCAGCGCAATCTTACCCGGTTGCTGGCTTCTTCGTGGCGGCCATTGCTGACCGCCGCTCCACCGCCTTGGGAAAAAGGGGTTTTTCCGGAGAAGGGGGGGGTCTGCGACACCCCCACCTCCCTGTCCGACTCCCCTCTCTCTTCAGCTGTCCCTACAGGGCAGCCATATCCCCCTGACCCATCTGGGTCGGGGGTACCTCGACGGCTAGCACAGCAGGAATCGCGAGCTGTCGCGAATTCCTGCTGCCCCGAAGCCACGCGAAACCAGAAACCAGCTGTAAATTGTTTTGATATGGGGATTTGTAAAAAAAATCCAGAGTAGCTGATTGTAAATATTCCTGAATATGAATCAGTGCTACTGTACTGCGGGGCTGTAAAAAAGATGGATGTATAGACTTCATCAAAACGAAAGTATAATTTCCAAATCGAGCAAGGGATTCATGCAATCCTTCTGGAGAATGTGTTACACTTTGGTGTATATGGACATATCTTTTTGCTGGCATTAATGCCCTCAGATTCTGCAAAGATATTTTTTCCATCTATTTTTGACCACATATGCCACACAGGAAATATCTAACCACCCTGGCTGCTACTGTCCTTGCTAATTTTCATCTTTAATCGATGATGAAATATAATGATGTTAATGTAAGGCAGAGCTGTCAAACTCCCAGCCTGTGGGCTGGATGTGTCACGCACTGGCCCCACCCACACTTAAAGGGGAAAAAAAGTCCCAATACGTCACATGACATCACCGTGATGACATGAGTTTGACACCCCTGATATAAGGCAAGCTGACTGGGGAAAAGGTGGTTTAGATGGGCAGCATTCACAGGTTTAAATTAATAAGATAAAAATCCTCTTCACTGTCTCTTTAGATTTTTCTTTCTATTACTACTATATATGTTTCTATTATATTCACTGAAATAATGTAAATGTAATGTAAAAATTAGACTTGGCACTGAAAAAACAACCCATGCTGAAGTCTTCTTTCAACTGTGAGTTGAAAGTTTCACTTGGGCCTGCCAATCTATCTCAGCCAAATCTA
The DNA here is from genome assembly GCA_033807585.1 of Hydrophis major. NCBI lineage: Eukaryota > Metazoa > Chordata > Lepidosauria > Squamata > Elapidae > Hydrophis > Hydrophis major. Next base: position 166,720,688 of record CM066328.1, read on the forward strand.
CCTTACAAGGTTGTTGTTACAAGGAAAAATGAGAGCAGGAGGCATTACAGATGTTGCCTCAAAGTCCTAAACAAAAGTCAGGATCTAAATGTAACAATAAATGAGACAGAATATTTAAAGCTTTTAAAAATCTGTACCTCCCAAAACATAAACAATCAGCTAAGAATTTACTTCATAATATGTCAAAAATGTTCCATTTTATTCATGCATTAATAAAATACCATGAATCTATATAACATTCTTATAATTTTGCTAGAAAAATGTCACTTTTTCAGATTTACAGTACTTACTATGAAGATTAGGAATGGTGCTAATCATCCATTCGTCAGTCAGCTTTCCAGTTTTTGATGTCTCAACACATTTTAACTGAGTTGAAGATTCTCTTGATTCAATCCAACAGATTGTGTTCTTATTGTGTGTATAATCCAGTGTCTGAATTCCACTTCCTCTCAAAAATCCAAAGGTGGATGTTCTGGTTCCATTTACATATAGGACATCAATAGTATCCGAGTTTGCAATCAACAGTAGAGGTGAAAGATCATTAGGTTCTAAAAACAAAAGGAGAGGCCAAAGAAAGAAAGATTAATCAGCAAATAAAAATAACATACCCACTTTTGCAACATTTACATAAATCACTTATGTTTGTTCGATGAAGATTCTTTTAAATGCTTAAAAGAAGAAGAGGAAAGAATGTGCTGCACTAAAACACTAAAATAAAGATCAGTGGATGAAATGGCATCCTCAGGAAATCAGTGAGTTCTACCTGGGGTGCCAAACAGTGGTGGTATGCTACCACTTCAGACCGCTTTGGCTGAACCGCTGGTAAAAGAAGTCTCCAACGATCAGCTGAGAGGAGGGGAAAAAGCCTGGGACAATCAGCTAAGAAAGAAGAGAAAAGCGCAGGATCTCCTATCCGCCCTTGCGCTTTTCTCTTCTTTATCCTCTCAGCTGGTTGGAGCTGCAGGCCTTAGCTGGTGTGGGAAAAGCTGTGTGAGCGTGTTAGGGGTGCTCACGTTTGAGGTGCGCACATGCACATGCAATCACCAAACTGGTAGTGGAACAGGAAGGATCCCACTGCTAGTGCCAAAGCAAGGGTCCTTAAGACAATAGCTCTTTGTTACTCACCAGGTGAGTACACCTGCCCAATCTGGTATAAATCAGCACATGCCTGGAAAGCAGTGGTGGTATTCAAAAACTTTTACTACTGGTTCTGTGGGTGTGGCTTGGTAGGCGTGGCCATGTGACTGGGTGGGCGTGGCTTTTTTGCAGCCCCCACCCATTTTGGGGAGCTTCTTAGCCACAGAGAAGCCTCTGGGGGGTGTTTTTGCTCCCCTAAGGCTCCTCTGGGGCTCAGGAAGAAAAGGAACAGCATAGGAGGGGCATGCAGCACCCCTCCAAGCTCCATTTTGGGAGCTTCCTAGCCTCAGAGAAGCCTCTGGGGGGGCATTTTTGCTCCCCTAGGGCTCCTCTGGGCCTCTGGAAGGCAAAAAAATGGAGGGTGCTGAGCTCCTCCCTCCATTTTTTGCCTTCCTGGGACTCAGCAATCCTGGCATGGCTGAACTTATCTACAGTTGATTATTGGGAGGGGGAAAAAAAGGAAGAAATAGGTGAATGTCAGGCAGGTGGATGGGGTGAGCGAGCATCAGGCAGGAGGGTGACCAGGTGGGGGGCATGGCCAGCCAGAACTTACTACCGGTTCAGCAACCCATGCCAAATTCTTGCTACTGGTTCACCTGATCCATTGCGAACCAGCTGAACACCACCACTGCTGGAAAGGAGATGTTGCTCTCAATGAAGCTAGCAGAATTATTACTGGATGCCTTAAACCTACCCCTTGAGATAAGATCTATCGCCGAGCATTGCCAAGCCTCCCATTCACAGGGAAGCAGGAGCATACAGAGACAAGCTCAAATCATCAATATCTAGACAACACCCTCTCTATGGCATATAACTAGTTCAACGAAGATTAAAATCCAGGAAAAGGTCGATGGAAGACTTTGAAGAATTTGAAAGCAGTGTGGAAAGCTACAAAGAACCAACTCTGGGTGGAACCAATGGAGGAGCTGGTTCTGTCAAAAACTGGAAAGTATTGAAATCATTGACTAGACTGTATATGAATACAGCAATATCCAGAGACACTCTGAACAAATGGGGGTATCTGACGGTTTGTGCTCTTGGCAATTGTGGTGCCATGCAGAAAACAACACATATGTATACCTGTCCTTTGTCCCTACTCAGTGTACACTTGAAGACCTCATGGCAGTATGACAGAACACAATTCTCCTACTTTCTGGACAAGAACTGTTTAATTTGTACATGTTTTAATCCTGTATTTTATATTTTAAATTTATGTCACATAGTATGATTTATTTTAATGGTGATGCTTCTGACATGAATAAGCAAACAACATGCTACACAAATAATCTGTCAAAATATGAAATCATGGCCTCACAGATTCCCGAAAAACTATTTTGAAACTCTTGAAGAAAATGCTGATTTCATATTATAAGCCCCTAAAAGCTCAAATACCTGATCAGCCACAATGTATAGTAGGGGAAATGAGTAGTAGATCTGGTGGTCTTACTTAACTTCCTTAGTATCCTAAGTATCCTCAACATTTCCTAAAGAGTTTCTGAAGATCCTACTGTACAGAAAGTCCATTTAAACTGCAAAAGACAGCATGGTTCTGCTAGGTATCTATTGCTGTTTTCTAAACACTGAATAATTATGGATTTTTCACTGATTCTGCTAAGAAACTTCCTAGGCATCTTTTTTTTTTTTTTTTACTGTTTTAATTGCTTTTGGCAATGCTAAATGAGTGAATATGAATATCCAGATTGTTGCTGATCTTGATGAGATAAATTTAGCTAACTGACCTAATCTGAATCTTGACCTAACACTAGTCATGTATGAACCAAAGTCAAGTCAATGATTTTCACATTTGTCATTTGAACTGTATTTATTCTTTACCTTTCCCCTACATTTACAACATAATTCCTGTTGGAAAATTACTACAACTTCCAATTTAATTCCCAGTGTGTTAAGTCTGGAGCACGGGTGCGAAAGATGGAGATGAGCCAGTAGAAACAGTGAACTTCAAACTCTTTATTTACATATTGTGACAGCTCAGCTCAAAAGCTGCTTAAGCCTTACTTATATAGGAAACTCATTAACTACTTAATCAATAGCGAACCTGGAGCGCTAGCTCTGTTAACCAATGGAAATGGCCTGTTAATGGCCAATTGGATGCTCCTGAAAGGGCCAATCCAATCGTGCCATTAACAGCCAATCAGAAGTGCAGGGCCAGAACCCTGCACTAGACTTCAAGCTCAATGATAACTTTATTGGTATTATGCATTCACAACACCCTTTTCCCCGGCTTCTGCCCACGGGGAGCGGTTACATAGTCTTTAAGGTAGGACGGTTGTTTAATTAGTCTTTTCGATTTTCGCAAGGTGCCTGGCGGTTGGCTGCACTCTTGCTGAGGTAAATTGTTGTTTAGCGGTAAGGGTGCCTCTGGTTCCGAGTTCGTGTTCTCGTTGACATCAATATCACTGGCCATTTCCTGAGGTGCATTCACTCCGGTCCCTGGTTCCTGTTCCTGCGTTTCCGTTCCATTATCAGTCTCTTCGAAAAGGTTTCCTTCGAATAGTAATTCACTTTCCTCTGTATCTCCCCCCCCCCCTCAGTTTGATCAAAAGGGAGTTCGGAATTACGAGGTGGTAGCTGCGATTGTAGCTGATCTATGTGGTGCTTCCAAAGTCTATCATCAGGGCACTGAACGAGGTATGATCTTGGGCCGGTTACATGGATTACGGTCACTTCAACCCACAGCGGATCGCCCGAAAGTTTTTTAGCGAATACTAGATCGCCTACCTGGAAGGTACGGCATCGGCTGCTGGATCCAAGTGGCTTTTCAGATTCGTAGGCTGGGTTTAACCGATCGAGGTGGGAGTGGAGTTTTTGTCTCATTAGCAGTTCGGCGGGAGTTTTGTTGGTGACGCTATGAGGTGTGATGTGCTATAGAAAGAGGATCCGGTTGATTTTCTCATCGATGTTGTCGTAATCGATCTTTTGAAGAGTCTTTTTGATGAATTGAACCATGCGCTCAGCCCTACCCTTTGCAGCAGGGTGCGCAGGCAAAGTCAGCCAAGTGCTGCTCAAAAGGTAGTGCGGTAAATTGGGGCCCGTTGTCGGATACCAGAACGTCTGGTAATCCGTGGGTTGCAAAAAGTCTTTCTAGTCTTTTGATGACTGCATCAGTGGTTGTGCTGCTCATTCGGTGAATCTTGAGCCAATTCGAGTAGGTGTCGACGGTTAGCAGGAACGTGTGGCCTTTGGTCGGCCCAGCAAAATCCAGATGGATGCGGGACCAGGGTCCCCGCGGCATCTCCCATTCAGTTAGGGTTGCCTTTGGTGGAGCGTTGCTTACTTCTTGGCATCTCTTGCAAGTTTTAACCCATGATTCGATTTGTCTATCGATGCCTGGCCACCACGCATAGCTTCGTGCGAGGCCCTTCATGCGCACGATGCCAGGGTGGCCATCATGCAAGGTTCTTAGCAGCGTCTGTTGGAGCCATTCTGGGATAACGACTCTATCACCCCAGATGACACATCCCTTCTGCGAGAACAATTCTGTTTGATGACTTTTGAATGGTGCGAAGTCGTCTGGTACTTAGTCCAATGGCCATCCGCGTTCCACCCACGTGAGGACTCGCGCCAAGATGGGGTTGCGTTTTGTTTCACTCGCGATGTCACGGGCAGTCAATGGCGGCATGTGGAGTCTCTCGATTTGCAATGCTGTCATCGTTGGTGCAGGATCATTGATAGTTTCAGGGAGCCATGTACGGCTCAGCGCGTCGGCGTGGGGAATGGCTTTACCTGGACGATATTGTATCCGATAATTGTAGGCAGCCAAGAATTCTGACCAGCGGGTCATTCTGGGAGAAAGTATGTAGGGAGTTGGTTTGTCCCCAGCAATGATCCCCAGCAATGGTTTGTGGTCAGTTACAATGGTGAAAATCTGGCTGTACACGTACTCATGAAACCTTTTAACTGCTGATACAATTGCCAGGGCTTCCTTATCGATTTAGCTGTAATTTCGCTCGGTTTTCGAGAGCGTCTTTGAGAAGTAAGCAACAGGGGCTTCGTTACCATTAGGTAACACATGGCTCAAAATGGCGCCCACTCTAAACGGCGATGCATCACAGGTTGTTTATTGGCAAAGTCTCATTGTACTGCATCAGCATGGCGTCCGAAATCAGTAGTTTTTTTATATTACGGAACACCTGCTCTTCTTCATACCCAGTTTGCTTTTTTGTCTAAAAGACGATGTAACAGTTCAGTGACAGTCGCTTTGTGCGGCAAGAAAACATGATAGAAGTTGATGAGGCCTAAGAACGCCTGGAGGTCGGTCTTGGTCTGGGGTCTGGGAGTGTTCTTTATTGCTCTTAATTTACTACCAGTAGGGTGAATACCCTGACTGTCAATTAGGTACCCTAAGAATTCAACACGATCGGTACACATTTTGCATTTTTTTTTTGACTTTCAGGCCTGCTTCTTGAAATTTTTGTAATACTAATCTTAAACGCTCCCGCAAGATTTTTTGAGTGGGGGCAGCAATAAGCACATCGTCGAAATAGGGGACAATGCCCTTGATCCCCTGCAATAGTCTCTCCATTAGGCTCTGAAAGATTCCTGGGGCTACACTGACTCCGAATTGAAGCCACGTACTTAAAGGCACCTCGGTGTGTTACGATAGTCTGTGCCTGTGCCGTTGCTTCATCAACCGGCAATTGCTGGTAAGCCTGAGCTAAGTCTAGTTTAGCGAAGACTTTTCCACCCCCCAGGGAATGGAGGAGGTGCTGTACCACCAGCACCAAATATGGGTTCTGTTGCAGGGCGTGGTTTAGGGTGGCTTGGTAGTCCCCGCAAATTCAAATGGAGCCGTCCGGCTTAATGGGTGTCACAATCGGCGTTTCCCAAGGGGAGTGATCCGTTGGCTTTAAAACTCCCTGGGCAATCAACTTATCAAGCTGCTCGTCGATTTTCGGTTTTAGAGCGAACGGAACTCGACGAGGCTTAAGGTGGATGGGAGCTATCTTTGAATTAAGGCTAAAAGATATCGGGGTCCCCTTGTACTCGCCTAGCTTTTCCTCGAAGACGTCCTTGAATTTGTGGGCAAGGTCTTCCTCCCAGTCACGGCCACTGATTTGGTTAATGCCTGCCACTTCGATGCCAAGTGGTGTGAACCACTGTAGGCCCAACAGGCTAGGCCGGTCCTTATCGATCACCGTCAGGGGTAAGTACGCCGTGCGGTTCTTGAATGTAACCCGGACTCGACTGGACCCTGCAACTGGAATTCGGTTCCCCTGGTAGTCTTTTAGGACGAGCCATTGAAATTGAAGGTCTTGGCACTGGATAGTGGGGATGAGTTGCTTGAGGGTCTTCCATGAGACCATCGAGAGAGACGATCCCGAGTCTACTTCCATTTGGCAGGGCCGATTTTCAATGTTCACATTGACCCGAATTTTCTGAGAGTCTAATGAAGAGGCATGGCCAATAGTGAGTGTTTGGTGAGCCTCTTCTCGTCTCGCTAGACAGTTCACGGGTCGGTTTCCATAGGAGTGGTTTACTGGTTCTTGCCTTGCAGGGTGATTCCCCGTTGCTTGGCGGGGATTGGTTTCTTTCGAGGTCTGGCTGGGTCCGAGGAGGCTTCTGCAGACCTGACCGATGTGGCCTCGTTTCCCGCACTCATGGCAGAGTGCGTCGCAGAATTTGCAAACGGAGCGGTAATGGTTGGCTCCACAGCCCGCGCACGGCTGCTGGGACTTCGGTCGTCGTTCCTGATTGGACCGCAGTCGGTGGACCTCTTCTTCTTCGCTGTCTGACAACGAAGAGAGGTACTCATGATGGGCCATGGAACGTCGCCATTCTGCATTAGGTGAAATGTCGCCGTCCGGTTGGTGGTTTGGAGTGCGAATTTGGCGTAGTTGAGCAGCCGACTTCTTGGTCACCTCCGCTACTGTAGCATCAGCTATGGCATCTTTAAGGGTGATGTCGCCCTTTGCCATTATTTTGCTCTGCACGTTTAGAGCGTCTAGACCAAGGACTACTCTGTCTCTCAAAGCCTCTTCCAGGTTGACCAAATCGCAAAGGCCTCCTACGTTCCGGAGGTCTGCAACGAAATCGGCGACACTTTCTCCTTTCTGCTGGTTCCGTTGATAGAACTCGTGTCGTCTTACGAGCGTTGGAACGGTGGGTGCGTAGTGGGCCCTTAGCAGTGGTTCAAGAATGTCCCAGTCCATGGCCTTCACCTCAGCCGATTTTGCTAATGCCTTAGCCATCTTAAAAACCGTTGGGACGCAGTGCATCAGGAATACCACCCGTTTCTTCCCGGCCGTTGCATCCTTCAGATTATTTGTTTCTAAAAACATTTGGAAATGATCTATGTGAGACTCCCAGTCCTCTTGAGCTGGATCAAATGGAGCGGGTGGTATTGTGCCGCTGGACATGGTTCCGCCGTTGTGCGCTTCCGTCACGTGCTTAGTTGGCTCTGATGTCATCCAATCCCACTTTCGTCACCAGTGTTAAGTCTGGAGCATGGGTGCGAAAGATGGAGAAGAGCCAGTAGAAACAGCGAACCTCAAACTCTTTATTTACATATTGTGACAGCTCAGCTCAAAGGCTGCTTAAGCCTTACTTATATAGGCAACTCATTAACTACTTAACCAATAGCGAACCTGGAGTGCTAGCTCTGCTAACCAATGGAAATGGCCTGTTAATGGCCAATTGGATGCTCCTGAATGGGCCAATCTGATCGTGCCATTAACAGCCAATCAGAAGTGCAGGGCCAGAACCCTGAACTAGACTTCAAGCTCAATGATAACTTTATTGGTATTATGCATTCACAACACAGTGCCCTTTCAATCAACCTCTGTGTCCACATCAGAGCAAACAAACAATTAATTAGAACAAACAAAAAAAAAGCTTAATGTTTATTTGGTAAACTTTAGCAAGCATACAAGTATTTTACTTGGAAAAATGACACAAACAGGAAGCAAAAACAGAGACATAAACAAGAGGCAAGAAGTACTACAATATAATCTATCTATCTATCTATCTATCTATCTATCTATCTATCTATCTATCTATCTATCTATCTATCTATCTATCTATCAAAAGACATAGAACTTTCCAGAGCCACTAAATAGATTACTGTGGATAATTAGCATGACAAGTCCCAAAGGAAGTAATTAATCCTGCAGTAACTGATTTATGTGCATAGAACAATAGAATAGAGAGGGAAAGTAGGAAACAAATGATCCCTTCTCTATTCTGCACCATCAAGAGAACTACTGTTTTCTCCACATTCAAAAATAAATTTCAAGAATTTTCAAGAATAGGATGTAGTTTTGTATGGATGGACTTGTGTGTGTGTGTGTGTGTGTGTGTGTGTGTGTGTGTGTGTGTGTGTGTGTCTTTTTCTCTTACAAAGTGATTCCCAGGTTTATGCAGGATTCATAAAAACATAGATTTAGTGTCCTTCCCCACTCCAAAAAAAAAGTATTTTAAATTGTGAAGAGGAGTAGTCTTTGATGGAATGTTACTTCTGTGCTACACAGCTGCTTAAATTAGAAATGAAACTAGGACTTTGCCAACTCTGTTGTAGGTTCTCTCACTACCATTTTTTCCATTGCTTCTGCCAACAAGAATGGTCCCTCTTATTGTTTCTATTAGATTTTGGAGAGGTGGAGAAGAAGTGATGACAATTGTGATTGTCAAGAACTGAATCTGGGCTTCTTTGAGCTTTCCTGGCCACCCCCCTCCTGAAAGCACAGAAATTGGCTGGGTTGCTGAGTCTATGCTATTTCTGGCTGAGGCAAAGCTTGCCTCATATAGCAATAGCAATAGCCCTGAGATTTCTGTACTACTTCATAGTGCTTTAAAGCCCTCTCTAAGCAGTTTACAGAGTCAGCATATTGCCCTCAACAGTCTGGCCCCTCATTTTACCAACCTCAGAAGGATGGAAAGCTGAATCAACCTTGAGCCAGTCACAATATAACTTCTGGCAGCCCGCAGAAGTAGCCTGCAGTACTGCATTCTAACCATTGCACCACCACCATGCTGTTTTAATTGCACTCTGGGATTGGGTAGATTTGTTTCCATAAATCCTGGATGTTGTAATAATGTTTCAGAAAGCTGTTCAATGTACAGCAGGGTGTTCTGAGGATCAAATGCCATCTTCTCGATCAGAAGCAAGGTCTCCTGCCTCTCCAAATGGAAAGCAGGCAAGCTTCAGAATTGATGCCATCCTTTTGAGGTTGGCCAAGTCAGGAAACAAACACCACAGGAAATTCGAGACATCTACTTTATTGATCTATGCTATAATAGGAGACTGTTGTAAGCTTGATAATATGTCTCCTTGACTCCCTCTTCGACCAAAAACAGTAAAGATGGGTCAACCTTAAGGTTTTTTTGGGGGAGGGTCTCATTCCTTGGTATTTCTTGGTCTAAGTTCATGTTTACAGATTAGTTGATTCATATTTTCTTCAAGCAAACCTCCTGTACAAATACATATCTAAGTAACTACTCTAAGTAAGTTAGACTCTTGATAGATCTGGAGTTTTATGAGGGCATAATTTAATAACATCAGAGGTAGTATTCAGCAGATTCTGACCAGTTCTGGAGAACTGGCAGTGGAAATTTTGAGTAGTTCAGAGAACTGGCAAATACCACTTCTGACTGGAGATTTTACAGTATCCTTCCCCTGCCATGCCCATCAAGCCGCGCCCATAGAACCGACAGTAAAAAACATATAAATCCCACCACTGAATAATATGCTGGATGATCTCTGCATTTTTTTTGCTCACAGTTATAGTACAATACTGTATGGTTAAATATCACATTTGGGATTATATATGTTATTTTGTAGGGGGACCCAGCTGCTCCATCTCAAAGATTTTTTCCTTTAACCTTTTATAAATAACTGCTTGTCACCATATTTTCCTGTCTCCATTTCAATGACATCTTAACTATGAAATATTTGATTTGGGAGCTTCTTCCCTTATTTATTTCTCCTACTGACATTTTGTTGCTAGTCTAGTATGAGTAGCCACACAATCTTATATATGTCTACTCAGAAATAAATCTCAGCTACATTTGTATTACTATTGTTGCTGTCTTCATTGAATAACACTGGGTTAAAGTGCATTAGGAGCATTACCACTTTTTTATTATTAATTACTAATTATGCATTATTTATTATAGCTCCAGCAATGACATCAGTGAAATGCCATATGAGTATGACAGGAAGAACAATGAAATTGATTTTTGGTGTATAGCTTTCTCTCAGATTAATTCAAAACTGTTGCTATGCTTTGGGGATCAATATGAATTTTAAACAAGCCCTAATTTCCTGGGATAATCAATATCTTTAATCATATTCTACCCTTCACATTTCCTTATTACCATATTCACTGTAGTTTCCCAAATACAGTGCAATAAATTTCTAAAACACTGGAAAATGCAACTAAACACTCATTCTCTGGGATAAAATATAACTAAGAAAAGTAACTTAGTAGCTTGGTTTTAATTAGGCACAGTTTCCACAAGTATTATTTCTACTTCTTAGAAATGTTATTACAGCTACTGGTTTAGTTTCCTTTGACAGGGACAAGGGAGCAAGCAGGCATAATTATAATTAGTCTTAGACTTTTGATAGAGTTGTCACCAGACAACACCAAACTGGAAAGAATAGCCAACGCTCCAGAAGATAGGCTTAAGTCACAGAAGGATCTTGACAGACTTGAACATTGGGGGCTACCTAACAAAATGAAATTCAATGGTGAAAAAAGTAAGGCTCTACATTTAGGCAAGAAAAACAAAATGCACAGGTACAGTATAGGTGATACCTCACTCAATAGTAACTGTGAGAGTTACTAGTGGACTTGGAGTCTTAGTGGACAGTCATTTAAATATGATCCAGCAGTGTGCTGCTGCTGTCAAAAAAGCCAACCCAGTTCTAGACTCCATTAACAGAGGGATAGAATCAAGATTACGTGAAGTAGTAGTACTACTTTATAAAGCCTTAGTAAGACCCACACTTAGAATATTGCATTTAATTTTGATCACCACAATAAAAACAAGATGTTGAGATTCTGAAAAGAATGCAAAGAAGAAAGAAAAAGATGATTAGGAGTCTGGAGATTAAAACATAAAAAAACTCAGGTCATCAGTTGCAGGAATTGGGTATGGCTAGTGTAGTAAAAGTAGTGAAAGTAGGGGAGGCATGATAGCAGTGTTTTAATATTTGAGGGGCTGCCACAAAGAAGACAGGGTCAACTTATTTTTCAAAACACCCAAAGGCAAGACAAGAAACAATAGATGGAAACTAAAAGAGAGATGCAATCTAGAACTAGGGAGAAATTTCCTATCAGTGAGAACAATGAACCAATGGATTGCCTTGCCTTCAGAAGTTGTGAATGTTCCTTCACTGGAGGCTTTCAAAAAGAGATTGGTCATCCATTTGTTTGGAATGGTATAGGAGGTTGTATTAGAAGCAGTGGTGGTTGTTAGGGATAACATTGTTTACCCTAACTGGTTTAGGTAAAATAATAAATATGTAATCATGGTTTGTTAGTTAAAGTGTCTGCAACTTTAACTGTAGTTATGTAATTAAGGGAGTGGTTGTAATAGCACCATAAAAGAAGCAAGACAACGGCAGCTTGCTCTTTCTGGCTTTATGATCCCTAATTACTTGATGAATTGAAAACTGCATTTTTCCTTACTCGAACAGGAGAGAGAAAGAGGAGCATTGATCTTATCAACTGTGAGAAAAGACTGATTTATTGTAAGTGAACTGACATTGGATATTCTACACGGACTTTGCTAATTGAATATCCTTGAATGGACTGACTAAAACGATACATGACTAATGGACTGTAATTTTGATTATGCTATAAAACTCAAAATGGAATAAACTATATTTTTGATAACACAAGCGTATCTGTTATTTTTACTGTATGTTAACAAACATACAAACTTATCTCACACATTTATATGTATGCCTATCTGACTAACGCTGCACATTCTGTTTAGCTTGTCTCCTTAACCGTGGTTGGGGAATACAGGCTTAACAGTGGTATTCTACCGGTTCGGGCAGGTTCAGGTGTACCGGTAGCGCCAAAGATCAGCCAAGACCAAACCGATTCTCTCTGACGAGCTGCTGTTGGATTTACCCGCCTACTGGGCTCCCATGCTGAACTTTATTCCTTGCTTCTGGAGCACAGCTGCTTTGGGCGGCACAGCAGATTTCCGTGCATCAGCTGCTGAAGCGACAGGGAGAGTGCAGGATTACAGGAGGTGAGTTGGAAAGCCTCTGCGCCTGCACAAAGTGAACATTTTGGCATGCACGTGCATAAAGCGCACCCACCAAGCCACCAAATTGGTGGAAAACTCTTTTGTATCCCACCACTGATTAGAAGACTTCCAAGGTCCCTTCCAACTCTATTATTCTATGTTCTATGTTATTAAACAAGGCAGATTTAATATGTGTCAGATTTTATGATTTTTTTTTTTGCCACACTTGTTAAATGAAAAACTGCAGTTGGAAAGTGAATGATGTGGTAAATCTTGCTTCCTTCATTGGTTTGATGAGAAGATTTCTGTTGTGTCCGCGAAATGATGCCAGGAGTCGGTGACTTCAAATCATGCCCTTTTATTTAAAGTTGGAACCGAACTGGGCAAAGGAAAAAGGTCGCGGCTTTTATTCTTATAGCCGCGGTGGCAGCGGCCAATGGCACTGCTTTGAATCTCCCGCGATTCGAATGGACCAATCGCGGGAGATTCTTAGCGAGCCAATCGGCGCGGCTCGCCTGACCAATCAGAGTGCCCCGCGCTTTGGCCAATCAAAGCGCGGGGATCTCAAGAATGCTAATTAGGGACAGAACACCCCTCCCCTCTTGGTTCAGTCCTTACGTTGTGTAGTCACGTAGGAAGGCGGGGCTCCGTCTGAGCCTACTGGACCTGTGCAGCTCAGTCGTAGGTTGGATCCCGGCCGGTTCGGTCGGGATCTCTGCTGCTCCTGATGCCGTCGTGGGAATCGGCTGGTCGGTCGGGCCGGGCCGCTCTCTGTAGCTCCCTCCTGGGCCTCCCGGGTTGGTTGAGCTGCGGGTTTCGCCGCTCCCGCTCGGTCTTTCCGGGTCGGTCGAGCTGGCCTGGCTGTCTCTTCCTGGCGAGGGGTCGTGATGGCTGCTTTCCGGTAAGTATGGCTGGTTTATTCTTCTTTGGTTTTGGTCCCCTGGGTATTCCCTCACCCCTTGGTTTGTGTTGTGGGGGTTGGTGTCGCCTGTTTGTGCATCGGTGGTCTCTTGGTTGGCAGTCCTCGACCTTAATTGGTCGATGTGGCGTTTCCACGCTCGTCCGTCTGCTGTTTGTAGCCGGTACAAGTGTGGGCCTGTTATTTGTGTGATGACGGCCGGTATCCATAGTGGGTCTCCCGTCAGGTTTCTTGCATATATGGGGTCGCCTGGTGCGAAGGTTCGGTGTTTGCTGTTTGAGTCTGGGGGCTTCTCTGGGTTATACGTGGGGTGTAACCTGTCAAGTGGGGACCTTAATTTCCTCCCCATTAATAGTTCGGCTGGGCTCTTATTCGTTGTGGTATTTGGGATTATGTGTTGGGTGAAGAGTTTATTTTCTCCTGGATCTCCCCGTGGTCTATTTTCTGGATGGTCTTCTAAGTGAATTGCACCATCCATTCCGCCCTACCGTTCGCCGCCGGGTGCACCGGTGCTGTCAGCGCGTGGCGGATGCCCCTTTCCGCAAGGAATTTTTCGAATTCCAGCGAGGTGAATTGGGGCCCGTTGTCAGAAACGACGACGTCTGGGAGGCCGTGTGTTGCAAAGAGTTTGCCGAGTTCCTTGATCACGGCCTCCGTGGTTGTTGTCTTCATGTTGCTTACCTCCAGCCAGTTGGAGTAAGCGTCTACCGTTATAAGGAAGGTGTGTCCTTTTGTGGGCCCGGCGAAGTCTATGTGAATTCTAGACCAAGGTCCCCTTGGGGTTTCCCACTCTAGGATGGGTGCTGTGGGTGGGCTTGGCCTAGTTTCCTGGCATCGTTGGCACCTTGCTACCCAGGTCTCAATTTGTTTGTCCATCCCTGGCCACCAAGCGTAACTTCTGGCCAGGGCTTTAGTCCTAATGATGCCAGGGTGCCCCTCGTGTAGCAGTTCCAGAACCTTCCCTTGTAGCTTTTCTGGAATGACCACCCTATCCCCCCATAGTATGCACCCTTTTAATAGCAAGAGTTCCGTTTGGTGGTTTCGGAATGTTTTGACGGACTCGTCATTGTCCCTTTCCGACCACCCTTTCTCTACCCAATGCAACACCCACGCCAGACGTTTGTCTTTATTAGTCTCTTGGGCAATGTCTGACGCGGTTATGGCCAGGTTGGGTAGAGTCTCTATGCTGAGGGTGGTTGTCGTGGGTGCTGGGTCGGTGTCAGGTTCCGGTAGCGGCGAGCGGCTTAAGGCGTCTGCATGGGAGATCATCTTACCCAGTCTGTGTATGAGTCCGTAGTTGTAGGCTGCCAGGAACTCGGACCACCTTGTCATTCGGGGAGACAGAATGTTCAGGGTGGCCCGGTTTCCTGCAAGGATTCCCAGCAGTGGCTTGTGGTCTGTTATGATTGTGAATGTCCGGCCGTAGAGATACTCGTGGAATCTTTTTACGGCGGCAACTATAGCCAGAGCCTCTTTGTCCAGCTGGCTATAGTTCCGCTCCGGTTTGGTGAGGGTCCTTGAAAAGAACGCGATGGGTGCTTCTTTTCCGTCGGGGAGGGTATGGCTGAGGACAGCGCCAATGCCGAAGGGTGATGCGTCGCATGTGACGGCCAGAGGTAGGGTCTCGTTATACTGTATAAGGACGGCGTCCGAAGTGAGGAGGTCCTTTGTTCTTTGGAAGGCGGCTTGCTTGTGTTTCCCCCAAGTCCAGGTCGCCGCCTTGTCCAGGAGCCTATGCAAGGGCTCCGCCACCGTCGCCTTTTGGGGCAGGAACACATTGTAAAAGTTAAGTAGCCCCAGGAATGCCTGTAGTTCCATCTTCGACTTGGGTGTGGGGGCTTCTTTGATGGCCTTGATTTTTTGGTTTGTGGGGCGAATGCCGTGACGGTCTAGGAGGTATCCTAGGAATCCTACCCGTTCCGTGTATAGTTGGCATTTCTCCCTCTTGACTTTGAGCCCGGTCTCTTTAAATTTGGTTAGGACCTCCCTTAGGCGACCCTCTAGTTCGGCTTGGTTGGTTGCCGACACTAGGACATCGTCGAAGTAAGGTACCACCCCCTTGATGCCTTGCAGTAATCTTTCCATCAGGCTTTGGAATATTCCCGGTGCCACGCTGACTCCGAATTGGAGTCGGTTGCATTTAAATGCCCCCTGGTGCGTGACTATGGTTTGCGCTTCTGCCGTTTGCTCGTCGACTGGCAACTGTTGGTATGCCTGGGCGAGGTCCAGCTTGGCGAAAACCTTGCCCCCTCCCAGTGAGTGCAGTAGGTGTTGCACTACTGGGATGGGGTAGGCGCTTTGTTGTAGCGCGCCATTTAGGGTGGCCTTATAGTCCCCACAGATCCTCACCGACCCATTGGGCTTGATCGGGGTGACTATAGGGGTCTCCCACCGGGCGTGGTCTATTGGCTGTAGGACCCCTTGCTTGACGAGCTTGTCAATTTGCTCGTCTATCTTGGGTTTGAGTGCGAATGGCACCCGCCTTGGTTTCAGGTGTTTTGGGGGGACGTTTGGGTCTAGGTTGAATGATATAAGGGGCCCTCGGTACTTGCCTAGGTTTCCGTCGAAGACCTCTTGGAATTCCTGGGCCAGTTGCTGCTCCCAGCTGTCGTCGGTGACGTGGTCGACTCCCGTGACTGTGATGCCGAGTGGGGCAAACCATTGCAGTCCCAGTAGGCTTGGGCGGTCGCGGTTGACGATTGTCAGGGGAAGCCTTTCGGTGTGCCCTTTATATGTGATGTTGAAGTGTTTGGTTCCGACTACCGGGATGCGGTTTCCCTGGTAGTCCTTTACAATGAGTGTCTGGCTGTCTAGGTTCCTCCTTTGGAGGGTAGGCACCAAGCGCTTTATTTCATGCCATGCTATCATGGAGAGGTAGGACCCGGAGTCCACCTCCATTTTGCATGGCTGGCCTTCGATGCCTACCTCCACGTGGACCTTCCGGGCGTCATTGGTTATGGCGTGGCCGATGGTGACCATCTGATGGGTCTCCTCTCTTCACCGGTTATCGCCGCCTCGCAGGGATCATCCGTTCCGGTCCCATCTGTTGTCCGAGGGGCGATCTCTGGTCCGGGGTGGTGTGCTCTCTCTCCTCCGGTCGCTCTGGTCCCATCGTGCCGGGCTGCAGTTCTTTTTTAGGCGGCAGACACGGGCGATGTGTCCCTTCTTGTCGCAATGCCGGCAGATCGATTCGAAAAACCGGCATTCTGACCTGGGGTGGTCGCCGCCACAACCGGCACAGTTGGTCCTCGACTTACGAACCCACCGGTTCTGTGGGTCGCGGCCTGTCTGGAGGCGATGGATGTCCTCCTTGTCATCGGAAGTGCCCGATGCCGAGTGGAAGTCACCCTGGTGGGTGGTCGTCTCGGGTTGGGCCTCGGTCGACCTCGCAGGGTTGTTGTTTCCGCTGCGGTCCCCAGTGTTCGGTCTGCGCATGCGGTCGGCGGATGTTCAGGTTGCTTCAGCGGCTGCGGCTGCGGTGAGGGTGTCTGCTAGGCTGATGTTGTCCTTGGCCATCAGCCGGCTCTGGAGGACGGGGTCCCACAAACCGAGCACGATTCGGTCTCGCAGGGCGTCGTTCAGGTTGTCGAATTCGCAGAGCCCTCCTAGGTGCCGTAGCTCGGTGACGAAGTCGCTGAAACTCTCACCCGACCGTTGGTCTCGACGGTAGAATTCGTTGCGTCGGATCAGGATGGGTACCTCTGGAGCGTAGTGCCGCCGAAGTATTGGCTCGAGGACGTCCCAGTCCATCGCGGTCGCATCGGCGGGTTTGGCAAGCGCCTTGGCCATCTTGAATACCTCGGTCCCGCAGTGGGTCAGGAAGACGGCGCGCTTCATGGGGCCGGTGGCGTCCTTCAGGTCGCTGCACTCGAGGAACATGTGGAATCAGTCAGAGTACGATTCCCAATCCTCGGTGGCGGGAAGGGTGCGGGGGGTGCGATTTTCGCCATCATGGTGGTTCGTCTGGCTTCCGTCGGACACGTGGTTCGGTTCAGGGTCTGGATCCCATCCTCGTCGCCAGTGTTGTGTCCGCGAAATGATGCCAGGAGTCGGTGACTTCAAATCATGCTCTTTTATTTAAAGTTGGAACCGAACTGGGCAAAGGAAAAAGCTCGCGGCTTTTATTCCTTTAGCCGCCGCGGCCGCAGCCAATGGCACCACTTTGAATCTCCCGCGATTCGAATGGACCAATCACGGGAGATTCTTAGCGAGCCAATCGGCGCGGCTCGCCTGACCAATCAGAGTGCCCCGCGCTTTGGCCAATCAAAGCGCGGGGATCTCAAGAATGCTAATTAGGGACAGAACAATTTCAAATAATCAAATCGCCTTCCTGGATTTTACAACCATAGTACATGTCAGTTACTAAGTGTCTGATTTTTGATCACGTGATCATGGGGTTGCTGTGCTTTATTGTAAATGTGAGGACTGGTCCTAGGTTACTTGTTTTCAGTGCTGTTGTAACTTTGCATGGTCTAGGATAGCAGAGTTGGAAGGGTCTTTGGCGGTCTTCTAGTCCAACCCCCTGCTTAGGCAGGAAACTCTATACCATTTCAGACAAATTGTTGTCCAATCTCTTCTTCCAGTGTTAGAGCATTTACAATTTCTGGAGGCAAATTGTTTCACTGATTAATAGTTCTAACTGTCGGGAAATTTCTTTTTAGTTCTAAGTTGCTTCTCTCCTTGATTAGTTTCCACCCATTGCTTCTTGTCCTGCCCTCAGGTGCTTTGAAGAATAGCTTGACTCCCTCTTCTTTGTGGCAGCCCCTGAGATATTGGAGCTCTGCTATCATGCCACCTATAGTCCTTCTTTTCATTATATTAGATGTATCCAATTCGAGCAACTGTTCTTTATTTGTTTTAAGTCTCTAATCCCCTAATCATCTTTGTTGCTCTTCTCTGCTCTCTTTCTGGAGTCTCAACATCTTTTTTACATCGTGGCAACCAAAACAGAATGCAGTATTTTAACTCCTACACTTGCTCTTAAGCAAGTGGTTGTAAATCAACCTGGATTACAAACATCGCATATGCATACTTAATGCATGTCAATTGTGAATACTTCACAAGAAAAACATTAGCCTGTTGCATTGATTAGGAAAATTATTTTTCCCTTCAGCTTTGTTCAAGCAATCTTACCAATTCCTTTAAATATTTAGATTCTTATTATGTGTGTGTGCGTGTGTGTGTGTGTGTATACATATACATACATACACATACACATACATACATACACACATAACCTTCATTGAATGCTACCAGGAGCAAAATGGTGACACATTTGGCATCCAAAGCAAAAACATTCTGTTTACTTTAAAGTAATTGTTATGAACAGTCATCTATGTATAGGAATTAGAAGGAGGCTTTCAGACAATCATATTTTATTAAAAGCAATAATCTCCCATGAGATTATTTCACCAGACACATACAGTAGTTAAACTGATGAAGAATTTAAATTGGATGAGATATGTGACGGAGAAAACATGTTCATACATCTGCAGGTTATGTGTGATACAGATTACTGGTATTTTGTTAATCAGCAATGGTAATACATTACACATCCTTTGTGTTTGTTAAGACTACAATGTTTGTTGTGCCTGCATCATTCTACACTGTAACTTTGAAAAGGTTCTGAAAAGTCTTTTCTGATTGTCATTTATCATAGATAAGATACAAGAAGAAGCATCATATAAGATCCAGGAGAGTAGAACTGAAAATTCTATAAACCTTAACAAGTAAAACTCTTCATTGTCTTAGTTAATCTTTCTCAAATTGTTTCAGATTACTGTAAAGCCTACCTTAAAACAATGAAGGAAAGGTTCTACGCATCTATTTGTTGTTGTGCTGATTTTCTTTTTCAAGAACTGTTGTATCTATGACAACTCCAAAATTCTGTTCATGTTTTCTAAATATAGATCAAGGCAATTAGAGTAAAGAGAATGGATTTAAATTAATAAATAAGAACACAGAGTAGTGCTGGCTTAGAAATTGTTCAGCATTTTGTTCCTCTGGTGGTCAGCTAGATATTTAATGGAGAATCACAGCAAATAAATACAGCAATATATTGCTGCTTACCTTTTTTCACTTTGCAAGACTTTTTGTTTGGTTGAAGGAGATATCCTTCTACACAGCTGCAAATATATGATCCATCAATATTTTGACATGTCTGGCTGCAGAATCCATACAGATTGCATTCATTAAAATCTGGAAAAAAAAAAAGATTAAATTATACTCAGGAATCAATCCTGTGTTTATCACTACTTTATCTCCTTGGCAGGATGTTGGTGGTGTCTACAATAATAAAGTTATTGTGACAGCCCAATGCCTACTCAAGCAAGTAACCCTATACCATTTCAGACAAATGGTTGTTCAATCTCTTCTTTAAAAGCTTGAGTGTTTAAGACCCACAACTTCTGGAGAAAAGTTATTCCACTCATTGATTGTTCTAACTGTGAGAAATTTATCCTTAATTCTAGGTTGTTTCTGTCCTTGATTAGTTTCCATCCATTGCTTCTGGTCTGTCATCAGGTGCTTTGGAAAATAGCATGACTCCCTCTTCTTTGTGGTAGCTCCTTAGATATTGGAACATTGCTATTATGTCTACCCTAGTCCTTCTTTTTATTAAATTAGACCTACCCAATTATTGCAACAGTTCTTCATATGTTTTAGCTTGTAGTCCCCTAATCATCTTTGTTGTTCTTCTTTGCATTCTTTATTAGATTAGAGATACTAATTTGAATGGAATAGTATGCATATATTTGGGGATAGGGTAGGGTCAGCTGTATTTATGGAACAGTGATCAAACTGTACAAACATTGATAGATTGCAAAGGTCTATGGGGGAGCCACAGATGGGACAATTGGCATGCAAAAGAAGTGGGGATGGAATGGAAAGCATTTCAGAAGGAATTCTCTCTAGTTTTCTAGAAAGTAGTAGGAAAGGAATGGAGAAATACTTTCAATCTTTCAAGATTGATGTTTGCCCTCTCAAGGAGCTGTGACCATTACTGCAATAATGAATATCTCTGGAGATTCTTAGTCATCCAGGTCATCTTTAGGTGAGAACTGAAGAAATTTATTGAATAAGAAGGGAAATGTCTTCAAGCAAAAACAAAGAAAGTCTAGTTGCCTTTTGAAAAAGCACCTTTGGGATACAACAATGAATACTAACTCTATTGAAAGACTGAAAGATGAAGGTTGAAACTAATGAAAACAGAGATAATGTATGTTTGTATCTTTAAAAAAAGAAAAGGCTATAATAGATATGAGTAAAAGTAAATGCAGATCATTGATCACAATTTTAAAAGTATATTGATATTGATATTGTGGAGGTGATGAATAACTGTTGTGGTTCACTGGTAACCTGTGCAAATGGCAGTGGAATCGGACAGTGTGTATCTGATGCAGAGATGGGGCCAGGGACCATCTGGGAGTTGTGTGCTGACTCCGGAGCCTCCAGAGTCTGGCAGCAGGAAGGCAGAGGAACAAGGGGAGCCTGTTCCCAGTGTATGTGTGCACAGAGCTGCTGGAAGGCAAGAGCAGCTAAGACAAAAGGGGCGACTCAAGAGTAAGACTTGGAGGTGATTGCCCTTCCCCTAAAGTATAAAGGAAGTGCAAAGGTAGAGAAATCTTTGCAGGAAGCAAAGTTGTTCGCTCCGTTCGGATTAAACCTTGAAGCTCTCTGTGGACTTTGTACTTCTGTTGGTTTTTTACAGTTTGGTTTTTTTACAATTAATTTGGTACTTTAGTTGTTGGCAGCAATTCAAAAACATAAAGGTAGGTGCTTATCTTGAAGGACTGTTTGGGACTCATTAGGGGCTGGCAATGAACATAATTCCCAGCACTGAAATAAAACAAGAGTTGTTTGGACTAAGTGTGTGCTTAATTACAGTCTCAGGAAGCCTTGGTCACAATAATAACTGGCAGGAAAGGCATAGTTCCAAGTATGAATAAAAAGGCTTACAGTGTAAATTAGGCTGTATGAACTGATATCATCTAAATGGTTATGATGTGGGGAAAAATGCAAGAATGTTAGTTGCATGTTACATGCCAGTAAACATTTAAAATGAAAAAAACAGGATTTGTTCTGGTGAAAATTGTGCAACATTCTGAATGAGATCCCAGGGAAGAAATGGAATGAATTGGTGGGAGCAAGACAAGAGAATATAGAAAAAGCATTGGGCAAGTTCTCCTGAAATCAAGTGTAAATACCATACCCATCCCCAATCTGTATAGTTCACTAAATGCCAGCTTTCCTACAATTTTTAGAATAATACTGTATAATATGGTTACTCTACCTTGGCAGGTTTTTCCATCTCTGCCAACTTCGTATCCTTCCTCACAATAACACCTAGTTTCGTTCATGGACATGGCACACTTGTATTGGCACTGCATTTGTTCACATTTGGGTAGCAATTCTGCAAGAGAAGACAATACACTGTTAAAAGAAATATATTATGGCAGAAAAAAAATCAGAAGTAAAGTGGACTTCACTTAAATAGTGATATATAATTTCCTTGTTTGCAAGCCTTAAGAAAATACTGCTGCCAAGCACTACACTCCTTCATATATGGGCTATGTATTTAAAAATAACAAGGTGACACGTCTATTCTATTCTATTCTATTCTATTCTATTCTATTCTATTCTATTCTATTCTATTCTATTCTATTCTATTCTATTCATTTCCTTCCTTCCTTCCTTCCTTCCTTCCTTCCTTCCTTCCTTCCTTCCTTCCTTCCTTCCTTTTGAAGTTAAATTACTATTTTAGAGATGTATAAGCTGAATTGTGGCAGGAGAATGTTGCAAAAGAAGGGTTAAAAAACTTTAAATTGAACTAATTCTAGGCAGCTCAACTGTTCCCAGAATGGGATGATGGCAGTAAATCAAACCAAAGTGAAGATCTTCCTGCCAGGTTACCCATTTAACCTGTGGTAAATAGTAAATCTTTCTCTTCAGTCTCATTTTGAGAACAGCCACTCAGTTTCCATGAGAGTGTTCTGCTGGTGGTGGAGACTTACATCAGTTAACACTTGCTAGTAGAAAAGGCTGCAGTTTCTGCCACAATCCTTTCACTTTGTCTGTTTCTATAAGCTTTGCCTTTCTATTTTTGTACCTTACTTCTTTCTCAATGGTTGTCAATTATCTTTTCCTTGTATTCATATTTTTTCCTTAATATTTTGTCCTTCCTCTAACTGAGCACTTGGTAATCTTACAGGATAATCTCACAGGACAAAAACAAAACAAAACCCAATCATTACCTTTGCACATAATCACCTAGTTTTGCTTTGTTTTTGCAAGCGTTGAGAAACTGCTTGCATATGTGCAAGATGTCATATCACAAAACAGTTTTGAAAATGGTTTATCCTAGATAAAGAAATCATAAATCAGATATCTGTTGCAGAGGAAGCTTATCCTGGAATGTTTTGAGATGGATAAATTTAAACTTCAATAATTTCCACTCTGAACCCTGCTTCTCAGACTTTTTTTTTTTTTTTTCAGATAAGGTTGAATACTGCTAAATTTTTCAAAATAGATCTCCAAAACTCCATATAGATAATTGGCTTGATTACAAAAGTCTCAATTTTCTATTCTCTGTTTTAGGACCAGAGAAACTAAGCCAATTCTCTGTGTTAATAATCTTCAATAAGCAGAGTCTAAGGTTATAGAATAGAAGCAAACTGCATTCTTCACATATATAACAGTAAGAGCTTCATGTGTCTAACCAATGCAATCTGGCCCAGATCTTCACTAGGATATCTTTGCCATTGTCTCCAGCATCAATGGCATCCAATGGAGACAGTCACATTGATCCAAAGTGTTATGAACTAATAAAACATAATAAAGTTTATCAAAAGCTTTAGAAAATAGCAGGATTCTAGCCCTACACTTCTGATTGGCCGATAATAGCAATATCGGATTGGTCCATTCAGGAGAATCTGATTGGCTGTTAACGAGCCACTCTCATTGGTTAAGTGGGTTAACACTCCATGTTTCCTATTGGTTACTAGAGCAGCAGCTTACCTATAAAAGGGCTGCTGTTGCTCTAGGGTTTCGCTCTGTTCAGAATGTTTAATAAAGAGTTTGAAGTTCACTTTTCACCGTCTCGTCTCCGTTCCTTGTGCCCATGCACAGAACTTAACAAAAAGCATGATCAGAGATCCAAGTTGTGTTGGCCCAGGAGATTGGAGCCCAAATTGGTACAGTCTCCTTTGGAAATCCACTTCTGGAAACTTGGTCAGTGCCAGTATATCTAGTTTATCCATCTCTAACCTTTTCAACATACCAAACAAAACATTCACACATACAGTAAGCCTGAACTACATTACATTCACTCTTGAACTGTATTCAAAAAAAAGTTAATTAGTTGAAAGTCAATGACCTGGCTATTAAAACTAAGAATCTCCAAATAAAATTAATTGCTAAAAAAACCAATTTCATAACACCCCCCACCTCCCGAATCAGAGAAAAGAATATTCAGCTTTTTGTAATAATTAGGCTTTTTTAAAATTAACTTTCAGAAGGTTATGAGAGAAGGGGCCATCCTTGCTTTATGGGGAAGTTGTTCTGTACAAGTGGAGCTCCCATAGAACATGGAGTTGAACAGAGCTAGTAATCAAGTGCATATATTTCACATCAAAAGTAAAATGAAATACCATAAATATAAGTTCTAATAATCATGGAATCTAAAGGCAACCAGTCGAAGAACGTTACAATCAATATAGCTGCCTTGGTCTTCAGAAAAAAGGTGCTTTCCAAGCAAAGCAGATGCCAATGGAAAAATGAAGTTGTGGGGGAAACGAAGCAAAAAAATCAGAAGGGTTTTCAAGGTAACAAGTCCACTCACCAGCTGCACTAACACAACTCCACATTAGCCAATGGGTAGATTGAACTAATGGGGCTTTGGAATGGGCTAGCCCTCCCATTAGCTAATGTAGCCCCATGTTACCAAAAAATAGATTGGGACACCTGGATTTTTGATAAACTAACATAGCTTCATATTAGCCAACAAGTGGATTGAGCCAATAGGATCATTCTATTTTACTGCAAATTGAATTTTGCACTCAATATCTTTTTCTAATGGAGTACTTTTCAGTTTAGATTCTGTGCTGTTCCATTTTGAATATATAGTGTTAAGATTTCATTTTGCAGGATTTCATCTGCAGTGAATCTGTGATTGGGTAAGTGATGGCTCCAAATCTGATATTGTAGCAGGCCTCCAAATTCTTTAAACCAGTTCTGAAGCTAAAGTTTTAACTTTTTATTGATGACAGTTCAGTAAGTCTTACATAGGTAGATTATAACCTTAAACAGTCATTAAATGATCAGTGTAAGTTAAAAACAATATTTGAGCTTTAACACCCAAACCCCAATCCAATGGGTTCAGTAGCTAACTTAATATTGCAGCTTTAGCACTAAAATGCACTATAGAAATAGTTCTGTTTGCTTAATTGCTGATATGTATTATTCTTTCTGGATCTCTTTTATTCATAATACATACATACATACATACATACATACATACATACATACATACATACATACATATATATATCTTGTTGACATGTAAACCATCCAGAGTCATTGTGGAGTTAAAAATACTTAACTAACAAAAGAAACTGGAACTACATTCACACATAGCATTAAATATGGATGTGATTCAGAGGTGGTATTCAGCAGGTTCTGACTAGTTTTGGAGAACCGATAGCGAAAATTTTGAGTAGTTTCGAGAACCGGCTAATACCACCTCTGACTGGCCACACCCCCATCTATTCTCTGCCTCCTGAGTTTCAGCTTATTGCTTTTATTGCCCTGCACAGGAGAATGAAGCAGGAAAGAAGATTGGCAGGATGAGGAGGGAATGGGATTTTGCAGTAACCTTCCCCTGCCACATCTACCAAGCCATGCCCACCAAGCCACGCCCATAGAAACGGTAGTAAAATTTTGTGATTCCCACCACTGAGGTGATTAACTGAAGAAACTTTCTGTGGGTGGGCTCACACAAGTTGTTGTGCCTAACTAATAGATGTTCCATGATTTTATACATCAAACAGAGAAAACAATAGAGGCTAACTAGAAGAAGAAACAGGTGGCGGTAACCCTTTTCCTCAGGATGAAACCAAGACAACCCTTCGTCTACCTTTCTTCCTCATACATAATGTAACATAGATTCAATTAAGGAGTCCCCAGCTGATAATATCCCAGTTACAACTTCTGTAATCAGGTTTCAGATTCTTAGAGAAAATGTTCCCTAACAAGAGAGGTAATAGATTAACAAGTAAAACAGTGGGAGTTTTGCATCTCATTCTTATGCATCCCATGCCTAAGGTCCTCTGGCCCTTCTATGTATCACCACCTTCATTTAAAATGACTAGAGCTAGAATTGTATAGCTCTTCTGGGAACTGATTAATGTATCAGCTTTTCCACAATACTGCAAAAGTTTCTCACATTCATTTTACAAAACCAGCTAGATCTGAACTGTGTTTCCCTTTCCTTTCCTTTCACCCTTTCCTTTCTCTTCCCTTTCCTTTTGCAATCTCCTGCTCCAAAGTGCATTACTCAACCATCTGTTGTTCTGCTAAATTGCTTCAATGGGAAAAATGCTACTTTAGACAGCTGGTTGGGCCTGTCTGTCGGTAGTGCCGGCACCAACACTATTATTTCATAGAATTCTCCTAGGTAAAATCACCCATCCTTTATATTTTACCGAATTAAGACTGCAATCCCAACAGAACACTTGGGGGCGGATCTAGATTTATACCGAGCATGCTTATACTATTCCTATATTTCATTGCAAGCTAAAATGCTCTTGACTACCATATATTCTGTTATTCTTCCAACACTATCCTACACTGTAGTTAAACATTACAATTAATAAAGTACATTGTTGCCTTATACTGCAGCATAAGAATATGACAATTTTCTTAATTTTAACAGACTGCCTTACCTTCAATGTATACATTCATGTTTTCCTTTTCTAGATAACATATGCTTATATCTTTTGCGACAAAAAGAGAACGGAAAAGAATCAGATGTATATTTCTAAATATAATCTTAAGTAATGCACCAGAAATTATATACTGTATGCCACAGATGCATATATGGAATAAAGTAAGCCACAAGTTTGCCCAATAAATCTTGTAAAATGCAGCATATTATCAATCTACTTTCGATGATAGATGATGGATGGATAGCTATGTCTCCAATTCAGTGGCATCTCATTTCACATGCAAATATGTATATTTTTTGTTATTAGTGATATTAAGGGAATTTAAATTATGAGTGATGAAGTACCCTGAGTTCGGAATGAATTTTCCATTAATGGTGCAGTGTTATACAAATTCAGTAAGCCTACTGAATGACCTTTGGCCACATTCCCAGGTAGATGCCTATAACAGAGGTCTCCAATCTTGGCAACTTTAAAATTTGTGGACTTCAACTCCCAGAATTCCCCAGCCAGCCTGGAAATTGGGTTGCCATGGTTGCCATAGGATGGCCTTTTAAATCTGGATTTAATCTAATATACTGGAAAGGGGGGGGGAATCTACAAGAACTGACAATTCAATCCTTTTCAGTCCTTTGAAACAATGTGCATGGAACATAAATATTGAATATTGAATTGAATACAAAATTAATGTTCACATTGTGTATAATATTTTTGTCTGTGCTAAATACCATTTGGATGAACATAGGTGATTGTTAAGGTGCTGCTTTGAACTGTGGTTCTCTTGTTCTTCTAGTTACTTTTACATTCTATCGTGAGGCATGCTAGACAAGTAAGAATTTTATTGCAGCACTTTTCTTCTGTTTTAAAATAACCGAGGCATCATTTTTCACTATATAAGGCAATCATTCACTCAGCTTCTGCCCTTGAAGCCTTCCAAAGGATAAGTGACTTTAAGGCAGGTTGCTAATACAGGTTTTCCACAGCAATCATATTATAACAGTGTACCATATATACCCTAATATCATTTGTATATTCAGAATTGCAGTTCTATGGATCTGAAATTGATTGCATCTATTCACTTACTTTTTATTATTCCTCAGTGATACACTGATGTCTAGACTCTAGAGGTAGCTTTTCTCACACATTATAAATTTTCTATTTTCCATGTATATTTCTTTTGCAGATTAGGCAGTATAATTTAATTTGCCCTAAAGCTTTATTTTATTTTTTTTACTTCTTTCTCCAATATAGGCCTCTCTTGTTTGGTTTCTTGACAGCAAAGGATACTATGATTGATAGAATTCAATTGCTGGTTCGAAATACATGTAGGCAGTTGTTATTTTATGTTTGTTGGCCTCCTCTATAAGTTTTAGCTACTGTTCAATGAAAAAAAATAAGAAAGCTGTAATGATCTCTGGTCGCACACCTGGTCCTATAACTCTGTCACGGCATACATGCCATGGAGACCAGAAATGGAGAACTGAATTGAGATTCATTTGCTTGCTTAGCCATAGAGTCAAAGGCCAATGCGGTAGCAAATGATTCAAATTTCAGATAATGTGAAATACATGAACAAGACAGATGTGCTCTATTATTGTCTGAATAAGTTATAAACTTGGGCTAGCAGGGTAATTACTTTGCTCATTTCCACTTTCTCCCCAATGTTTCCAGATGCATTCAGTTTACCGTGCTATCTCTTCCTTGCATGTAAATTAAATAAGTGTCCATCCGTTAATTGTTCTGGTTTTTATTTTTTTCCTGTGGCCACAGACTGGTCTTCCAGAGGAAAGTTGAGATATCTATTTTTTTTTCTTTTTCTTAAATTCAGTTTTGGACTTAATTAGCTTACTTAGCTTACACTATCCATTTTAAACTGTTCCATGTATACACTACAGGTAGTCCTTGACTTACAACAGTTTCCTTAGTGGCTATTTGACTTATGACTGCCTTTTGAAGGTTTCAGCATTTCCATGGTCACGTGAACAAAACTCAGACGCTTGGCAACCGACTCATATCTATGACAGCTGCAGTGTCCTAGGTCATGTGATCCCTTTCTGAGATCTTCTAACAGGCAAAATCAATGGGGAAGCCAGATTAACTTAACAACCATGTGACTAACTTAACCAATGCAGTGATTCACTTAACAACTGTGATAAGAAAGGTTGTAAAATGGGGAAGACTCACTTGACAAGTATCTCACTTAGCAATAAACAATTTGGGCTCAATGACTACCTGTATTTTTCTTTTTGTCATGACTGCCACAATTATGGAGTACAAATTGTCAAATAAGCATCAAAAATATTCGTATTTAGAAGCATTTTGTACCAACCACACAAATAACAGGAAAGGAAAAGAGCCAATTTGATTAAAAGGAAAAAAAAAAAAAAGGAAAAGCAGGAAAAGAACATTTTGCTATGGACACTGTCAGAAGCTGAAAGCTAGTTCCCAAACTATCATAAATTTACAAATAAATTAGAGAAACAATAATTAATCAATTGATTCTCAAATACTGGTTTAGTTTTGGAGTGAACCTACTTCTTGCTGGTCCCCATATCAGCAACTTTCCTTTTTATTTTTGTACTCAAGTTGTCAGTTGAGATGTTCCCATATTATCCTCTTTGAAGAAAGAGCAATGTAGATATGGAGCTATTGGATCTAAACTTTTCCCGAGAAATTATTATATTCAAGCTTTCTCATCTTATAACATATTAACAATTTAGAAGTGGAAAACTGTTCTTATATGAACCATACAGAAAGTGCCATTAAAAACAGTGAACTTTGGAAGGAAATATTTATAGCTCAGGATTGAATTGTGGAATCCTTGGTGCTCTGTGAGTTTGGTTGTTTGCTAAATGACATTTCATTACCCAACTCAGTAACATCATCCATGCTACAAGGAAATGGGGTTTGTTCTCTCTTTATATACTATACAGTGGTTTGCCCTGTCCATATTGGTGGCAGTGGTCCTGATAGTTCCTTGATTTTGTCTGAGATTTGGTGTTCCTTTATGAGGGTATTGTTTACTTCCTGATTGTTGGTCCAGTGTTAAACTCTGCTCATCTAGGTGTTGATTGCTGGTGAGGAGGTATTTTGATCTTTTTGTTTCCTTTTTGGCTTTTTGATAGTGCCTTTTGAATGGGATAGATGTTATTTATATCCATGTGCATGTTGATGGCTGAACTTTACAGTGAATTTTACTTCTGAGTAAATATATATAACAGGCCATGAATAGGTATTTTTATTAGCAAACTGAGAGCAAAATGTTTGTTTAATTAAATTTTTGAAAAATGGAGTGATTTCTTTATTAAGATTGTAACATATTCTTAGATAAATTAATTCAATAGCCTTGCACTGGTATTAATAGTGTTTTAAAGATTTATTTTTATTCTGAATAATGCTTGAGTTTTATGAACAGGTACTCATCTTAAACTTGTCTGGAAATATAAATTATTAATTAAATTATCCCCAGAGTTAATTAATATATTACATAATTTACTCAAGGTCATAATCAAATCTTGGTATGTACTCAAAGAAAATTGGCTTAATACTTTTTTTTTAATCATTAGATAGCTTTACTAGATACAATTGTTATACTATTTGTAAATATCCAGTTATTTGCTTACCAGCATGGGAACATATGTGCATACATTTAGAATAAGGATTGTTAAATAAGGATAGTGCTAAGAGTAATGTTAGCAAAGAATAATGCATTAAGTTTCATAGTGTACTTTCTTTCAAAGAATAACATATTCATTTCCTGTTCTACTTCCTTTCACAAAACATGTTGTAATGTCATAAGGCTCAAGAACAAATTCTTGATTTCTGGTCTGGGCTTCTTCAGCAATGGACTGAAATCTGTGACTGTGCGCAGTTTCGATCCATGCTCACCACTGGAGTGCCTTGATCCTTTGGATTCGGGGTTGAGCCACCCCATAGAGGTGGCGAAGAGGGGGGAGTCTGCTAGCTGAGGTGAGCCGCATCTTTCCTTCTCAGCTGGCCATTACTCCCTTTCCCGAAGGCAGTTGCAGCAGTGGTCAGGAATGGCCACCTCACAGAAGAATCCGACTGGACAAGATTGAGCAGAAGGAAGACAAAAGGGAGAGCTTGACAGACCAGGCTAAGCAGAGATAATATCTAAGCAAGGTACCCTGGAATTAAAAGTATTAAGAGTGTTATCCCTTGTTAAGCCTGGTTTCCCCAACCAGGGTTAGGGAGACAAGCTAAACAGAATGTGCAGCTTAGTCAGATAGGCACACAGATAAATGAGTGAGCTAAGCTTGTATGTTTATTAACATACAGTAAAAATAACAGATACGCTTGTGCTATCAAAAATATAGTTTATTTCATTATGAGTTCATAGCATAGTCAAAATAACAGTCCAATAGTCATGTATCATTTAGTCAGTCCATTTAGGGATATTCAGTTAGCAAAGTCCGTGTTGAATACCCTATGTCAATTCACTTACAAGACAGTCCTTTGTTTTCTCTCCCGTTCGAGCAATGCAGTCTTGTGTCCTTGCAGTAATCAGGAATCATCAAAGCCAGAGAGATAGCAAGCTGCAGCCTTGCTTCTTTTAAAGTGCTTTCACAACCACTCCCTTAATTACTATCCCACAGTTAAAGTTGCAGACACTTTAACTTACAAACTATGATTACATATTATTATTTACCTAAACCAGTTAGGGTAAAACAATGTTATCCCTAACATCCCTGAAAGATTTTTAAAGTGGCGGAGAAGAGAGAAAAGGAGGGGGGAAATCCTTCTTTCTCTTTCTTATATTGACAGTTACAGTCAGCTTTGAATGTTAAAAAGAAATCTAAGTAAGAAATTTGTGATAATTTATTTTGACACTAACAGGCAATTTTAAGCTGAAAATAAAGTGTCAAAAGCAAAATAAAGACTTTCCGGATACCCCTAAAGCCCTTAAAAGGAGAAGAATGGAGGAAAAAGGGTGGAACTTGGAAAGAATCAGAGAGTGCCACCTGGAAACAAAAGGGATTAACAGTGAAACTTTAAAAAGACTTCCAAAGGATACATTGTAACTGAAATTTTATTAAAAGATAACAGAACCCCAAGAAAGGAAAAATTGAAGAAAGAAGCAAGAATAAACAGTTTTGGATTACATGGTGATTTTTAGAACATTGGGTGTTGGATTTTTAATTAAAGTCAATCGGGTGTTTGTTTAAAAGTGTTTAAAATGAAAATACTCCTTGAGGAATTAAAAATGGAACTTAAAAAAAATGAAAAAAGAAACACAAGCAGGAGAAGGATCTTTTGGCTTCATATTTCAATTCTTAGAAATGGAGATTTTGAACTATGAAAAACAATGAGAAATGCTTGAAGAGCAAGAAGAAGGGTTGGACAAAAAAGAAGCCATCTTTAATGATCAAACAATGCAATGGGGGTAAAATGGAAAAAAGGGGGGGAAAAGAGTTAAAAATCTAAATATTTGAGGAAACAACTGAAAAAAAGAATAGTTTGAAAAATAAACACAACAGTAAGGAGAAGCAGAAAAGAGAATCACAGAAAGAAGAATTAGAGAGAGGGGGGACAAAAAGGGGAGTGAGAAAAAGAGGGGAAGATAAAAAGGGAAAGAAGTTATAAGGGACAAAAAACAGGAAATAAAGAAACAGGGGAAATGTATAAGGATTAAAGGTATTAGCTTATTTAAAAGACACAGAAATAATGGTTAAATCAAATTAAAAGTGAGAATTCTGCAAGGGTACAAAAGATACTGTTGCTATAGTAGAAATAGTAATGAGCTAGAAATGAAACAAGTGATTAAATTATAAGATAAAACTTACCGCTAACTGTGATCAACAAAGATCGGCCTAGCCTGCTAGGCCTTCAATGGTTTGCGCCACTTGGCATTGAAGTGGCAGGTGTAAACCGGGTCAGCGGAAGTGACTGGGAGGAGGACCTCGTCCACAAATTCAGGGATGTCTTCACGGAAAAATTAGGCGAGTACAAGGGGACCCCAATATTGTTCAGCCTAAATCCAAAGATAGCTCCCATCCGCCTTAAGCCCCGTCGAGTTCTGTTTGCCTTAAAGCCAAAAATCGACGAACAGCTCGATAAATTGATACCTCAGGGGGTGCTAGAACCTACTGATCACTCTCCCTGGGAAACCCAATCATAACGCCAATTAAGCCGGATGGGTCAATTTGAATTTGTGGGGACTACCGGGCCACCCTGAACCACGTCCTACAGCAAAATGCTTATCCAGTGCCGGTGGTGCAGCATCTCCTTCACTCCCTGGGGAGCGGAAAAGTCTTCGCTAAATTAGACTTAGCTCAGGCATATCAGCAACTACTTGTTGATGAAAAGACGGCACAGGCACAAACGATAGTGATGCACCGAGGTGCCTTTAAATGTACCTGGCTCCTATTCGGAGTCAGTGTAGCCCCGGGAATTTTTCAAAGCCTTATGGAGAGGTTACTACAAGGGATTAAAGGTGTGGTCCCATACTTTGACGATGTATTAATTGCTGTACCAACAAAGAAAATATTATGAGATCGTTTAAAATTAGTCCTACAAAAATTTCAAATGCCGGTCTTAAAGTGAAAAAGAACAAGTGTAAATTGTGTACCGATCGTGTTGAGTTTTTAGGGTACCTAATTGACAGTCAGGGTATTTACCCTGCCGACAATAAATTGAGAGCAATAAAAAACACTCCCAGGCCTTGAAACAAGGCCGATCTCTAGGCGTTCCTAGGCCTTATCAACTTCTATAATGTATTTCTACTGCACAAAGCAACTGTCGCTGAGCCGTTACATCGTTTGCTAGATAAAAAAGCAATTTGGTTATGGGGTCATAAAGAAGAACAGGCATTTTGTAATGTAAAAAAACTACTGACTTCTGACGCTGTACTCATACAGTACAATGAGACTTTGCCGTTAAATATCACATGCTTTGCCTTTTGGAGTAGGCGCCATTTTGAGCCATGTACTGCCTAATGGTAATGAAGCCCCTGTTGCATATTTTTCCAAGACACTTTCAAAAACTGAGCGTAATTATAGCCAGATCGATAAAGAAGCCCTCGCAATTGTATCGGCCGTTAAAAGATTTCACGAGTATGTGTATGGCCAGGCTTTTACTATTGTGACTGACCACAAACTGTTATTGGGGATAATAGCCGGAGATAAGCCGACGCCTTACATATTATCCCCTAGGATGACTCGCTGGTCAGAATTCTTGGCTGCTTATAATTATCAGCTGCAATACCGCCCGGGGAAAGCCATTCCCCATGCCGATGCATTGAGCCGAGCACCACTACCAGAGACTCTTGATGATCCCGCTCCAACGGTAACCACGTTACAGATTGAAACACTACACGCGCTGCCATTAACCGCCTGAGATATCACAAGAGAAACTAGACGTGACCCCACCTTAACGCGAGTCCTGAGCTGGGTAGAACACGGATGGCCATTGGACCAGCTATCAGATGACTTCACACCATTCAAGACGCGACAAACAGAGTTGTTTTCTCAAAAGGGCTGTGTCATCTGGAGTGATAGAGTCGTTATCCCAGAACGACTCCAAAAAGCAGTACTCAGGACCTTGCATGATGGCCATCCCAGTATCGTGCGAATGAAAGCCCTCGTGCGAAGCTATGCATGGTGGCCTGGCATCGACAAGCAAATCGAGAATTGGGTTAAAGCTTGTCATAGATGCCAGGAAATGAGCAACGCCCCACCAAAAGCCATTCCGACCGAGTTGGAAACGCTATGGGGACCCTGGTCCAGTATTCACCTGGACTTTGCAGGGCCAACCAAAGGCCACACCTTTCTTTTAACCATCGACGCCTACTCGAATTGGCTCAAGATTCACCACATGATGAACACGACCACTGAAGTAGTCATCAAAAGATTGGAAAGACTGTTTGCAACCCACAGACTGCCAGACATCCTGGTATCCGACAACGGGCCCCAATTTACCACGCTGTCCTTCGAGCAGTACCTGGCTGACCACGGCATCCGACATGCGCTCACCTTGCCTGCGCATCCTGCCACCAATGGAAGGGCTGAGCGCATGGTTCAATTTGTCAAAAAGACTTTGCAGAAATTAGACCACAATTAGATCGACGACAAAATCAACCGAATCCTCTTTCTACAACACATCATACCTCACAGCGTCACCAACAAAACTCCCGCCGAATTGCTAATGGGACGCAGGCTCCGCTCCCACCTCGACCACTTACACCCAGCTTATGAACTGGAAAAACCACTCGGATCCAGCGGTTGATGCCGTACCTTCCAGGTAGGTGATTGGGTATACGCTAAAAACCTATCGGGTGATCCGCTGTGGGTGGAGGCGACAGTAGTTCGTGTAACCGGCCTGAGATCCTACGTTGTAACATGCCTTGACGATAGAATTTGGAAACGCCATATCGATCAATTATGATCACGGCTCTGGTCAGGCATTTCTGAACTCCCTTATGACCAAACTGGGGGGGGGGGGGGGAGAGATACAGAAGAAGACGAATTTCAACTATAAGTAAACCCGTTCGAAGGGAATGATAGTGGAATAGAGACACAGGAACTGGAACCAGAGACAGGAGTAGGTTCACCTCAGGGAGTTACCGAAAATATTGGTGAGGACGAAAACGTGAACTCTGAACCAGAGGAAACCCCTTCGCTAAACAACGATCTACCTCAGCAAGATTGCAGCCAAATGCAAAATGCACAGTGAAAATCAAACAGACTAATAAAGCAACCGTCCTACCTCAAGGACTATGTAACTGCGCCCTGTAAAAAGAAGCCAGGGGGAAGGGGTGTTGTGAATGCATAAGGTTTAATAAAGTTATCTTGAGCTTGGAGTCAAGTGCAGGGTTCTGGCCCTGCACTTCTGATTGGCTGTTAAATGGCAGGATCGGATTGGCCCATTCAGGGGAATCTGATTGGCCATTAACGGAGCCTTCGTATTGGTTAATGGAGCTAGCACTCCTGGGTTATTATTGGTTAAATAGTTATTGGGTTGCCTATATAAAGAGGGCCTTAGCTGCCCTTGTTTTTTGAGCAGTCACCATGTAAATAAAGAGTTGAAGTTCACTGTTCCAGAGGCTCGTCTCCATTCTTTCTCGCCCATTCTCCAAACTTAACACTTACTAATAATTAAATGTAATAACGAGAGAAAGGGAATAAAGGTAAAAGAAGCTGAAATAAGAAGAAGGAATGGAAATATTTTAATTGTTCTTAAAGACTTATAAAACATAATTGAAAAGAAATGTGAAGATTTATAATGAAATCAACACCAGTTGTTAGAATGAATTTGAATAGAATAACTATTTTGCATATTATTTTTATATATATTCTTTTCTATTTTTTAGAATCTTGTGTGTATTTCTAAGGGAAAGTACCAAGCGGAATTCGGTTGATAAGAGCTATATGATATAAAATAGATATTAGAAACTGAATGTTATAATTGTATAATGTATAAATTAAATGTTTAATGAGATTTGAAATGACAATAATTATAAGATTTAAAGGTGCCACACTCTATTTGGCAATTATAGGGGGAATCTTGCTTTTTAATGCCTGGAAGGGGAGGGAAATATCCTTTTCCCTCTCTCTTTTGGGATGATGATGGAAAATAATATATGAAATTGTAAACAGGACAGACAAGTATAATGAATAGAAAGATATAGAAATTTAGGATTAGAAAGAAATGAGATAAATATAAAAGAAGGTTCAGGAAAGTAAGTGAAGGAAAAAAATTATTGAAAAATTGATAAAATGGTGATAAGATATGAAACTGAATATATAGTTGAGAT
The DNA here is from genome assembly GCA_033807585.1 of Hydrophis major. NCBI lineage: Eukaryota > Metazoa > Chordata > Lepidosauria > Squamata > Elapidae > Hydrophis > Hydrophis major. The sequence goes on from CM066328.1 coordinate 166,756,677, forward strand.
TATGTCTGTTTGGAGATGTGATAACCTGGAATCATGCTGTTCTCAAAAAATATGTTTTATTTGTTATTATGTTTTTTAAGAAACCAATAATACTTTTATAAAAAAAGAACAAATTCTTGAGTAAAGCTAAATAGTACTTTTCCATGTATGCAGAATATTAAGAACTTTCCCCTCATTTTACCATTATAAAATCTACACATTTATTTTCTTGCAGTGCCCACAGAATTATAAATGACAAAAACATTTTCCTCTGACTACCCTAACACTGGAACATGCCAGGTTTTCCTCTCCATCCAATGAGAACAACTTTTAAAGATCTTCTTGGTGTTTTCAGGAAGACTGGGACAGATATTTTGGAATCCAAAGCTTGATGTCCTTTACCCCAAAGTTATAATCAACTATTAATTAAATGTTCCAGATTTTTTTAAAAAAAGAAGTGTATTGTTATCAGTGAATATCAATTCCAACTTCTCCCTCGTGACTTGAATTTGAGTTTCTTGAAAACCAACTTACACAGAAGACTCATGATTTCATTCAAAGGCAACATTCATTTTGGGAGAATATATATCACAAACAAACAATACATGCAAGCAAATACACCAATCATTAGAACAAATCAACTAATAATAGAAGGAAATTTGTTGGGAATAATCAAAAGACACAATTTAAGAAAACAGATTTTTCACTTGAAGACTTATTTGTGCAGATCTACAGTAAAAACTCTACAATTATTTATCATGTCTCTTTTCCATGTGTTATTATTAAGGACTGGATCCCATGTTATATTCTGAATTACAAAAGACCGAGCTTCAAGAAATGAAATGTATTTGTGTAATGCTAGTGAGAAATAATCTAATTTCTCATTATTTTCAAGTTACCAGCCTTTCTAATGTTATCTAGCCTTGCTCGCAATGCATCCAGATGGCAAAAATTGCCACTCTTTGAGCTCAAAGCTGCAAATTGGTCCTCCTTGGCCTTTTTCTAATCAATATTTACTTTTTACTTCATCAATTCTTCCCCATCCTCCCAGAATCAGTTTATGAAACAGCAGTGTTGTGAGGGATGGGGGATAAAAAGTCAGTGCTAAGTATCTGGGTTCTGGGAAGTTCCTAAACTTGGGGTCTCTGAATGGAATAGCAGTCTCCCAGATGCACTTGTGTATATTTTGGGGATCTTCCTATAATACTCCTATCTGACATTCAGCTCTGCTCAAGGAATGGTTGGTAACAACGGCCTGAAAGGCCTTTGCAAAGCTCCATTTTGTGTATCAGTTATGCATATTCCTATCATGGGTATCCCTTGTCTTTGTTATTAATGCTTTGTCACTTCCTGTTTAGACTACTGCAATGCCAGCTATTGGGGCTGCTCTTGAAAATCACTCATAAATTGTGGCTGGCCCAAAATTCAGCAGAATAAATAATTATGGCTATATTTTACATAACACCTCTATACCATGTGCTACTCTGGCTTTTAGTAGACTTCTCAATATAATTCATGGTGTTGGTTATTCCCTACAAATACCATCATGTCAAAGGGCTTGGTTATCATTTGCTTCAAATTGTTTCTCATCACTTACAAGGTTTGATAGGGTGGACATACTCTGGGTCCCCTTTATTAATGGCACTACCAATAGTAATAAATGCAATTCCAAAATAACTGGAGCATCACTTGAACATCATTGGCATTGACAAATTCACCCCATGTCAACTGCAAAAGGGAGCTATACTTGGAACAGCTTACATCCTGCAATAATACCTCTGACACTACCAAACATTAACATCTTCCTGTACCAAGGCCTTGGGAAGGACTTGATAGATCAATGAAAGTGTCAAATCCAGTCTGAATATCTGGCTGATTGTGCAACGAATCATAATAAAAGATGGCAATTACAGTAATGTCATCAAAACTCCACTTATTTCAATGTGCATGCAATTTAATACACATACAAAAGAGCTAACGTTTCCTAAAAGTTCAGAATATTTTTGGAGTTGGGTAGCTTCAAAATCCATTAAAAATTAAATTAATTAAATTTTAATTTTAAAAAGATTATAGTTTGTGAATCCTGCATGTGATGGCCTGTAGATTATATATTAGAAGGCTTTCCCAAAATTTGATTTAAAACATGGCATATTCTCTGGGAAAGAACAAAAATAATATATTTCCCTATTACTTGGCTATAACTATGGCAATTTTTATCACATTGGTTTGAATTTGAGTCACACAATAGATTTTGTCAAACAAACCATGAAATTTAACATATTGATTGAGCAAGTGTAATTTTTAATAGTAACAAAATGTTGTAGTTTGTTTGTTTGCAACAACTCTTCACATACAAGATATCCTTTCTATTAAAAATATACCAATATTTAAAAGCTCTAGTTTTCAAAGTTGCCAAATAGCATTGAAGTTCCAAATAATAGTTCATAATCTAAACAGAAAAAAAATACCTGGGATATTAGAATCCTTCCTGGAGAAGCCAACTTTCAAAATACAGAAATCAATTTAATATCAAGAATGCATCAATTTGCACAAGTTTCGAAACAGTGTGCTCTCTCTGAAGTCTTTCATTACATACTCTGTTTAAGATACTTTCAAAATAAAATTCTTTTAAGTTTTTGGTTCATCGCTCTTGGAACTTGTAGTAGAGAAAATGGTGTCAGTAATTATCACAAATGCTCTATTGATTGCCACTAACTCAGATAAGGTTAATTGGCTACAGCTCCTTGGTATCTGTTTACCATTGACTTCATTGATCACAAAGTCCTCCTTGATCAGCTGAAGCTTGAAATTCAATAGGACAGTGGTGGATTGGTTTACTTTTTATTTCAGAGACATTCAGTTAATAGAATCAGAAAGATTCTTCCCTCTTTCATCTAAGATTCACCTCAGAAAGAGCAAGGGTGTATGAGGTGTTACTAAGATTTTTCTGAGTTTTGCATTTGGGCTCCAAATATACCCAACAGATTATACTACTTACCTCTCTTAACTTCTTAATGGCTGAAAAGGAGCTATCACGTTAGCAAGTTTTATTACAACTGATATGCATAATTATAGTAACCTGAAGCTGGTAACAAAACTATTGCATATGTAATGTGTTTTGTTTCATCACATGAAAGGAGGGGAATCCATTCATGTTCTTCTTGTATCACAAACAAATCATATGCCAATGCTATTGTTTGGCTTCAATTGCAAAAAAGATAAAAAAAAGTAAAGAGATGAAATACCTTTATACTTGTACACTTTTTCATTCACTTCTGTTTCAGACTTGTACAACTAATTAAGTCTGCTAGGATATATTGATCATGGGTGCGATTGAAGTAAGACTGCATATCCCTTGGACATAAGTTCCACTGAACTCATATAGATTTTCAAATAAACATGAATAGATGATAAAAGCACTATGCAATTTATTAATAGCTAGAAAGGAAGAAGATGCTGTTACTTCTGAAGAGTCTCTTATATTTTGAGGTTTTTGATAGTCTCACTGCAGAGTCCTTGATTTCTCCAGAAGTTGCCACAAAGAGAAAGAAAGAAGGAGAAGACAAGGAAAGGACAGAGAGGGAGGGAGGGAGGATGGGGGGGAGAAGGGGAATAGAAACAGAAACAAAGAGACTCTGCTCAACAGCATATAGCCTACTATAGAAAAATTCATTCTTGTCTCTTGTATTTAGAGTAAGACAGTAATCATATGCATGTCTTTTTCTATGTGTGTGTATAAATACACACACACACACCCATACACATGATAGATAGATAGATAGATAGATAGATAGATAGATAGATAGATAGATAGATAGATAGATAGATAGATAGATTGATAGATAGATAGAAAGAAAGAAAGAAAGAAAGAAAGAAAGAAAGAAAGAAAGAAAGAAAGAAAGAAAGAAAGAAAGAAAGAAAGAAAGAATGCAGTGGTGGGATTCAGCCAGTTCACACCAATTTGGGAGAACTGGTAAAAGGGTTGTTGGAGGAAATCATTAGTGCAGAGAACCAGTTGTTAAATTATTTAAATCCCACCACTGAATGAATGGGATATTGCTAAAAGTTCTGTTGTGGTCCTGACCACCTCTCTCTTCAGAGGTATAAGCTGAAAGTTTGAAACTAACTAATTGTAATATCTCATTCCTTTTTTCAGTTTAGCACACATTTAGTTGTCAAGGAAGTGTTAAAGGAAGTAGTAATGAGGGTCAGATTCATAATTCATCAAAGAAATCAAATCATTCCAGGCTATTATCAAAATGAAATAGTGAATTAGTCTCCCTGCTGTGAAAGATAATTGTTCCTTGTCTTTTTTTTACTGGTGCAACCCAGAAGTGTAGTACCGAAATCAGTGATGTAATGGAGAAAGTAGAAATATGTTCTGCCATCTTGTCATGTGATTTCTCAAACATATACACTCTTCTTGCACTGTGATAAAAACAAGCTGGGAAACTGGCCAGAGAAAGTGGTGAGCTGAGGAGATAAACAACTGCATTCACACATAAACATATACACTCTTCTTGCACTGTGACACATAAACATATACACTCTTCTTGCACTGTGATAAAAATAAGCTGGGAAACTGGCCAGAGAAAGTGGTGAGCTGAGGAGATAAACAACTGCATTCACACATAAACTTTCTAAGGGGAGGTGGTGGAGAAAGTAAAAAATGGTTGATCTATTGGCAGAGTAAGTTTGTTTAACATGAGTTGTAGGTTTGGGGAACAAAAAGAAAATAGCCAATTGCGATAGATTTAGATAGGCTTTGCTGCTGAAAAAACACAAGTTACTGAATGAGTCAAATTCACCAGAGTCCTCTAAGTTGGCCATGTGCAAGACGGTTTATTGAAGATGTACATCAAGATCACCATAGCAAGGGACACAGCAATTCTGCACAGATCATCTTGATAGCAAAGGTCTAAAAAGATGCTTTTCTAGCCTATGAGATTACCATCAAAGTGAAATTAATCATTGATCAGAAGTAATTAACCATAATTAATTAATGGTTGATTAACCATTGATCAGAAGTAATTTACAGCTCACTTCCAACAAGCAAAAGCATGTTGTAATAAAGCCAAAAGCCAAAAAAGCCAAAAAATGTATGTTCCAATGCTTTAAATATCCACAGAATTTCACCAAAAGGTACCTCACAAAACATTAATAATTCCAAAGTCAATCGCCATCCATCCATCCATCCACTATATATCATCTATCTACCTATATCTCCTTGTAAATGTAGAAATAGCTACACTGTTATATACATCTTAATATAGGTACAGATGCATAAATATTTTTCAGGGAGGAAGATAGCTAATAGAGAAACTCTGAAGAAGTTATTGATTTTTAATTAGGTATCAGTCACCTCTGCTGCAATACAGCAGGGGAAAAATGTATGTTTTAATCACTATATGATTAACCTTTCATGGCTAAAAGTGAAAGTAATACTTTCCAAAGTATTCCAAAGATCTAACATTATTAAGAAATAATATGTTATTGTAAGTAATAACCATATATGTTCCAATTGAGAGAGAGAGAAAAATCCCCCAAATATCTTTTTCTGCTAGAATTGTCCAATCACTTCTCAAGAACCCAAAGTTTATGACAAAGTAGCCAGGAGACACCCCTGGCCTGGACAGATTGACTAAAAAAGCAGGTAAAAGGGAAGAGGTTTACCTAAAATGAAGCCTTCTAAAATAAAAAGAATAACAGACAACCGCTTTGTTCAGGAAGTAAAAATTAATTAAAAATAATAAAAAGTGAATAGAGAATGCTCCCTACCTTTCATGGCTTCCACTTTCTGCAGTTAACAATGGGAGAGAGACAAAAGATGCCAAGGATTCAGGAATGGGGAGAGAAAGATTTGTGATTTCATCTGGAGGATATTGCTAGATGATTTAGTCAGGGGGAGGACTGACCTTTGAACTGCCCGAGCTAATAAACTGGCGATTCAAATGGGCCAGGTTGGTGGGCAGCACCTTGTCCATGAAGTGGGATCAAGCAGTCAGTCAGAATGGATAAAAATAAAACTCTTACATGACACTTTTGCACCGGGCATATTGTAAGGTGTGTGCTAGACAAGAGAATTGGATTGTTATAAACACCAACCAAAGTTTTGAATGGAATGCCACACACTATTTATAATACTGACTGTATTATAATGCTATCCATCGCAAGGCACCAAAGTTTCTACAGGTAATCCTCAATTTACAGCCATTTGTTTAGTGACCATTCAAAAGCCACATTCCTTTAACAACTGTGTTACTAACTTGATAACTGCAGAAATTCACTTAACAACTGTGGCAAGAAAGGTTGGGCAAACACACACTTAATAACTATCTCGCTTAGCAATGGAAAAGTTGGGCTCAATTGTGGTCCTAAGACAAGGAATACCCTATTTTACCTTAATATATTGGTTTATTTTGTTGTAAAGAGTACAAAAACTCAAAAGAATCACCAGTGGATGACAACATTATATTTCCTCTTCCCCAGAGTAAAATATCAGAATGAGAAACCGTAATCTCCTCAGGAAATATAGTGCTTTGGAATTGCCTGGTAATAAATGGGCACTTGTATAGCACACCGAGATCATTTGGTCAAAGCCTTTTCCCATGGTGAGCTGTTTTGTTTCTAATATTTTAGAGTAAATCTCTCTAAATTTCCATGCATGCCTGCTGTATAGATTAGCATATGTAAGTTTTAATCTCTGTTTAGTAGGGTCTCAATGTGATGTACTATTTTCTAAGCTATACATTTAGAAATAAAGCCCCCCCAAAGTGGCTTTTGGATTGAAGTTTGAATGATAGACACACTAATCTCTGGAGGCTATTCCACTGAGTTAAAGAGTTTATCATTTTTAAAGCTTATTTTTATATCAGTATGATAGTGTCTGGGTATTAGTATGGATCTGTTTTTTTTTCTAGAGGTAGTAATAAAGCTTCATTGATTGAAAATATTTTAATGCTATCAGATTCATGTTATAAACTCTTATTGTCTGTTTGTAATAAGAAGTTGATTTTATCTTTTTAAAAAACCTGGCTGTCCCAAGAGGGAGGGGAAAATAATTCTTTTGAGCCCCCTGATTTACTGATTTTTTACTGATTGGAAAATTTACAGCAGACCTTTTTTAAGATGAATTTGATAGACACTGGAAGGATCTTGTCTGGGAATTTTCTAAGGAAAACAGCACCTCAAAATCTAAATATTTTTTTTGTTCAAGAAAGACCTTCACTGATTTGCATTTTAATATTCAGAAGTCTGTTTTATCGAGCCTGGCTTTCTAGTCCAAACTGCAGTCTGATGAAGGAAAAATATGTGGTAAATAAAAAAAAAATATTCCTGCTATAAAGATATGAATGGTACGGTTCTTCCTATCTCTGGAAGATCCTCAGATTTTTTTCTGCTCTTGAAGGACTATATATGATGCTCAGAAGTAAAAGTGCTTCCTCGCAGCAATTTCATCCACCAGTGATCCATGTCAAAATTAGGCTGAGAAATCTCACTAGAAACTGTTTTTGATTCCTGTAGTGAAATGTACTATGTATAATATATAAATTTTCAGAGCCCTTTTTGTATTATAAAAGACATTGGCAATCAAGTTAAAACAGCTCTGTTTCTTTTTGGTTTTTTATTTTTAAAAACATATGTCATAACTGTCCTTATTGGTCATTGCATGTGTGATGTTGAGTCAATTTTCTTTTCATTTCTTCTGATGATTGACCTGAGTTCAAAAATGTGTTTGACACAACAAATACACAGTGACTTGCTTTAAGCAATGCCAATCGTTTTGTTAATCAAGGAGCCATCTAGCCCAGAGTACTCCAACCTTTTGGGCTTTGCAGACCTGCTTGGGGTGGGCAGGGGGGATGGATCTGCACGAGTGGTGGACACACACACATACCACTCATGCAAATGGAGAGTGTGTACATGCGCTCGCCTACTGCTTGCACAATTGGAGATGTGCACATCGGCACACACTTATATGCCACTTCTATTGCCTGGTTCTAAATGGTTCAAGGCCCGGTAATGGGCTGTAACCTGGAAGTTAGGGGATCCTGATTTAGACTGCAATGAAAAGGCTGGATGAGCATTTCAGTAACCCTACAGAAATGTAAAAGTGCCATATTTTTTGGACTATAAGATGCACTCCCCCATCCAAAAAAAGTGGGTGGAAATGTCTGTGCATCTTATAGAGCGAATGTTGCCAAACCCCACCCACCCACTGTCCCCCACCTGCCAGCCTCTGCCTCCCATCAATTTGCCTCCTTGCTGCAAACAGCAAACAGTTTGGTCAGCTTCAGCACTGCCTGATTTAGCACAAGCAATTGATTGGTGGTTGGATTGGCCTCCTGGAATACCACTGATCAGCTGTTCCAGGCTGCAGGGATCACCACTGCCTGTTGGTCTTATTCTGTGACTATATTTTCCTTCTGATTTTCCAGTTGATTGCATGGGTGAATTATCACATCTTCTCCAGCTACCTTAATTACTACTTCACAAAAAGTAAGGAGACCTCACTTTTTCTTCCATCCCTGATCTGATTCTTCTCACATCTTGTCACCCTCCTCACAAGTGAGAAGAGATCTCATAACTGGAGAAAAAGAGGTAATCAGACAAAAACCTGAACACTTCATACACTTTTCTGCCTTGTTTGAGTTTTCAGCTTCACAAGAAGCCAAGAAAACTCCCTCCCACCCCAAATCTCATAATTTTCCTGTCTTGGATGCTTCTTGCAAAGCAGCAATAAAGGAAATGGGGTAATTGGTAGCCAATGCTAGCAACAACTTCAGTTTGCTGAGCCAATATCTGCAGAGAAGAAATTCTACATTGCATCTTTTTCATATTTTTGTTATCTTGAAAGCAAATAGAAGCAAGTGGGGAAAAAAAGCTTTATTAGTTATAGTTCCCTGATTGTTCATTGATGGTTTACTTTGGCAGCAGTGATAATAATGGATCAGTGTGCTTTGCTTCCTAAACCTTTTTACGTGGTGGTATGGACAAGCAATTTTAATGTTAGTAAAATTAATTAGAGAGGCAGGAGAGGATTGTATGGGAAAGGGGATGAATTAAAAAATAATAATTACCATTTAATTCTAAATATTGATTTTAGTACCAGACTGCTGTAAGCATGTGCATGGGTTTCCTTGAAAAATAAACCATCCCGAACATAATAGCACTAAGGTTTTTGACAAAGAAATGGCAAATTTTAGGATATGGAAAAGTAGGAATTTCAGGACTATAGGAAAAAAAAAATGCTAGATTGGAATGCACAAAGGATTCTAATCTTGGAGCTGAAGACCAACAGCAGCAAAAACGACAACAAAAGCAAAAGCAAAAATTGGTGCAACAATGTGAAATCTTCCAATGTGATAATAATGCTGATTGCACAAAAATATAAACCTTGTTTGTGGACTGCACATACTTGTACAATGTGAAATTTTATAGGCTTCTACTAATATAAAACAGCAATCACAGGTTTAGGAAGTTGCTTAAAATATGTATCAATTTAAAAACATAGGAGATTTTCCTGATGATTTATTACATGGGAGCTATAGAATTGGACTCACAGATGTAATAAATTACATTCAGGAAATGCTGGCATAAAATTAATGGCATGGCCAAGGCCTTTTTAAAGGGCTTTGATTATCATAATATTGTCCTCAAAAAGCAACTGCTGAGAACTGACACCTGTCATCTTTTTCAACTGATTAACAGAAACATACCTTGCTGCTTGCTTTTTTTTTTTTTTTACTTCACATCCCACTCATTTCTAACTGAAACAAGACTTTGTTTTCATCAGTTTCATAGAAACTCAAGGTAACAGCCATAGGAATATACATAAATGATTTAAACCAGTTTTCTTCTGCATTATTTTGCGCTAACGATATAGCTCTTTGTTTAAAAAAAATTCCCCTCTTAATATCAGCTTCCTACTTTGCTATATTCTACTACTTCCATTTTATTCTCTATAGTTTATAGTTTATAGTTTATAGAGTTTATTTGTCATTACACTCGCAAGCGGGTGCAACGAAATGAGGTGCTCTTCCACAAGTAAAAACTGGACAAACACCACTAAAAGAAAAAAAATTAAATTAAATTAAAACTAAACACAACCGACCATACAATGATCTCTATGCAATTTAAAAATGTAAAACCCCATTACTCTCATTCACTTCCACATAAATCTTATGACCCTGCATTCAAACTCAAAACTGCACTTGGATAAAAACTGTTCTTAAATCTGGTCGTCCTTGTTCTTAATACCCTAAATCTCCTTCTCGATGGTAATAGTTCAAAGAGCTGATGTTCCGGATGAGAGGAGTCATTCAATATATTAAGTATCTTCCTCCTACATCTATTCCTATACAGTTCTTCCAAAGAGGGAAGTGAGCAGCCAATGATGTTTTGGGCCATCTTAATCACCCTCTGAATTGCCTTTTTCTCTGCCACTGTGCAGCTCAAGAACCATACACAGAGACAGTAGGATAATATACTCTCAATTGAACTCCAATAGAAAGTAGTCAATAGACTCTCAGCCAGTTGTTGTTTCCTAAGAATCCTTAGTAAATACAACCGTTGTTGTGCCTTCTTAATTAAAGCAGTGGTGTTTGTACTCCAGGTCAGGTTATTTGTAATGATGGTCCCTGTCGTGTCCGCAAAAAGACACCAGGAGTCGGTGACTACGTTTCAAGCTCTTTATTTAACAGTTGTGAACCGAACCGGCGAAAAGGAAAAAGCCCGCGGCTTTTATCCTTTTCGCTGCGGCGGCCGTGGCCAATGGCAGCAATTCAAGTCTCCCGCTCTTGGAGTGAGCCAATCGCGGGAGACCTAAAACGGGCCAATCGGCGCGGCTCGCCTGGCCAATCAGAAATCCCCGCGCTTTAGCCAATCAAAGCGCGGGGATTTCGAGTATGTAAATTAAGGACAGAACACCCCTCCCCTCTTGGTATAGTCCTTACGTTGCGTAGTCACGTAGGTAGGCGGGGCTCCGTCTAGTCCTACTTGACCTGCGCAACTCAGTTGCAAGCTGGATTTCGGCCGGAGCGGTCATGTTTTTGGCTGCTCCCTCTTCTGTGCGAACCGGTTGGATGATCGGGCCGGTTCCTTCTCCGTGGCTCCCACCTGGGCCTTCCGGGTTGGTTGAGCTACGGGTTTCGCCGCTCCCGCTTGGTTTCTCCGAGTTGGTTGAGCTGGCTAGGTCGTTCTTCTCCGGTGGGGGATCGCGATGGCTGCGTTCCGGTAAGTACCGCTGGTTTATTTTTTCTTGCGTTTGTTTATTCGGGTATTCCCTCCCCCCTTGGTTCGTGTTTTGGGGGTTGAGGTCTGTTGCTGTTTGTGACCTGAGCTGGTCAATGTGCCGTTTCCAGGCTCGCCCATCTGTGGTTTGGAGCCGGTAGGATCGTGGGCCTGTGATTTGGGTGATGACGGCTGGGATCCATAGGGGGTCCCCCGTCAAGTTTTTCGCGTACACTAAGTCGCCGGTTGCGAATGTTCGGTATTTTGTACTCGAGTCTGGGGGCCGCTCCGGGTTATATGTTGGGTGTAACCTGTCGAGCGGGGACCTGAGCTTCCTACCCATTAGTAACTCGGCTGGGCTTTTGTTGGTAGTGGTGTTCGGGGTGATGTGTTGTATAAAAAGAAGTTTATTAATTTTGTCGTTGATCTCCCCATGGTCCATTTTCTGGATGGTTTTTTTGGTAAATTGTCCCATCCGTTCCGCCCTAATGTTCGCCGCCGGATGCGCCGGTGCTGTTAATGCATGGCGGATACCCCTCTCCGCCAGAAATCTCTCGAAGTCGAGGGAAGTAAACTGGGGCCCGTTGTCGGAGACGACGACGTCTGGGAGGCCGTGTGTGGAAAAGAGTTTGCAAAGTTCTTTGACAACGGCCTCCGTGGTAGTAGATTTCATGTCGCTTACCTCCAACCAGTTGGAGTAAGCGTCAACTGTTATTAGAAAGGTATGCCCATTTGTGGGACCGGCAAAGTCTAAATGGATTCTGGACCAGGGCCCCCTTGGTGTTTCCCACTCCAGGATGGGTGCTGCTGGTGGGCTGGGTCTGGTCTCCTGGCATCGTTGGCACTTAACTACCCATGCCTCTATCTGCTTGTCCATCCCTGGCCACCAAGCGTAACTCCTGGCCAGGGCTTTAGTTCTGACGATGACAGGATGCCCCTCATGCAACATCTCTAAGACCTTCCTTTGCAACCTGTCCGGGATGACCACCCTGTCACCCCATAAAATACACCCCTTAAGCAGCGAGAGTTCAGTCTGGCGGTTTCTGAATGTCTTAACGGATTCGTCATTGTCCCTTTCAGGCCAACCTTTTTCCACCCAATGTAAAATTCGCGCCAGACGCCTGTCCTTAATAGTTTCCCGGGCGATGTCTGACGCGGTAATGGGTAGGTTGGGCAGGTTCTCGATGTTAAGGGTGTTTGTCGTTGGTGCTGGGTCAGGATCAGAGTCTGGTAAAGGCGAGCGGCTTAAAGCGTCCGCGTGCAAAATTTTCTTACCCGGCTTGTGTAACAGTTCGTAGCTGTAGGCTGCCAGGAACTCGGACCACCTTGTCATCCGGGGCGATAAAATGTTCGGGGTGGCTCGATTTCCTGCAAGGATGCCCAGCAACGGCTTATGATCTGTCACAATGGTAAAAGGGCGGCCGTAAAGGTATTCGTGGAAACGCTTAATGGCGGCAACTATAGCCAATGCTTCTTTGTCCAGCTGGCTATAGTTCCGCTCCGGTTTAGTTAGAGTCCTGGAAAAGAAAGCGATGGGTGCTTCTCTTTTGTCAGGGAGGGTATGGCTGAGGACAGCGCCGACGCCGAAAGGTGATGCATCGCAAGTGACGGCCAAGGGCAAGGTTTCGCTGAATTGGATCAGGACGGCGTCGGAGGTGAGGAGGTCTTTGGTTTTTTGGAAGGCGGCTTGCTCCCGTCTCCCCCAAGTCCAGGTTGCCGCCTTATCCAGGAGCCTATGCAAAGGCTCCGCCGCCGTAGCCTTTTGGGGTAGGAAAACATTATAAAAATTCAGCAACCCCAAGAAAGCCTGTAGTTCCGTCTTAGACCTAGGGGTGGGGGCCTCTTTGATAGCTTTCACTTTTTTAATTGTAGGGTGAATGCCATGCCGGTCTAGAAGGTAGCCCAAGAATTCCACTCGCTCTGTGCATAGTTGGCATTTTTCCCGTTTTACTTTAAGTCCCGTTACTTTAAATTTTGTTAAGACCTCTCTGAGTCGGTTTTCTAATTCGGCTTTGTTTGGCGCCGCCACTAATACGTCATCAAAATAGGGCACCACCTCCTTGATGCCCTGCAGTAAACGTTCCATCAGGCTCTGAAAGATGCCTGGTGCCACGCTGACTCCGAACTGGAGTCAGTTGCACTTGAAGGCCCCCCGATGGGTAACGATGGTCTGGGCTTCCGCTGTTTTTTCGTCGACCGGCAACTGTTGATATGCTTGGGCGAGATCGAGCTTGGCAAAGACCCTGCCCCCTCCCAGTGAGTGCAGTAGGTGTTGCACGATTGGGACAGGGTAGGCGCTTTGTTGCAACGCGCCATTTAGGGTGGCCTTATAGTCCCCACAAATTCTCACGGACCCGTCTGGTTTGACAGGGGTCACTATAGGGGTCTCCCATCGGGCATGGTCTATCGGCTGCAGCACCCCCTGTTTGACGAGCTTGTCAATCTGCTCGTCAATCTTAGGTTTTAGGGCGAATGGTACCCGCCTAGGTTTTAGTCGCTTGGGGGGAACTCTAGGGTCTAGGTCAAATGAGATAAGGGGCCCCTGGTACTTGCCCAGGCTTCCGTCGAAGACCTCCCGGAACTCCTGGGCTAGCCGCTGTTCCCAGCTGTCGTCGGCGACGTGGTTGACTCCTGTTAGCGCGATGTCGAGCGGGGCGAACCATTGTAAGCCCAGCAGGCTTGGGCGGTCGCGATCAACGATTGTGAGTGGGAGTTGTTCGGTGCGGCCCTTATAAGTTACATTAAAGTTCTTGGTGCCCACTACCGGGACGCGGTTTCCCTGGTAGTCTTTTATAATAAGTCTTTGGGCGTTTATGTTCCTCTTATGGAGGGTGGGCACTAACCGTTTTATCTCGTGCCATGCAATCATGGAGAGGTAGGACCCGGAGTCCACCTCCATCTTGCATGGTTGGCCTTCAATGTGGACTTCTACGTGTACCTTTCTGGCACCGTCGGAGATGGCGTGGCCGATGGTTACCGTCTGGTGGGTTTCTTCCTTGCGCCGACTGTCGCCGCCTCTTGAGGGTCGCTGGATTCGGTCCCACCGGCCGTCCGGTTGGCGATCTCTGGTCCTGGGCGGTGGGCTTTCCCTCTTACGATCGTGTTGGTCCCATCTGGGTGGGCTGCGAGTCTTCTTTGGCGGCAAACCCGAGCGATGTGTCCCCTTTTTTCACAATGCCTACAGATAGAATCAAAAAATCGGCATTCTGATCTGGGGTGGTCGCCGCCGCACCCAGCACAGTTGGTCCTCGACCTACGACCTCTTCGGTTCCGTTGGTCACCACGCCCCGTCTGCACGCGATGTATGTCCTCCTCGTCTTCTGACGTGCTGGATGCAGACTGGAATTCTCCGTAGTGTGCGGTTGATTCGTTTTTTGGGTCGGCCGACCTTGCCGGGTTGTTGTTTCCGCCCTTCGCATCTGATTTTTGCATGCTGTCAGCGGAAGGGCGGGTTGCTTCTGCGGCTGCGGCTGCGGTAAGGGCGTCTGCTAGGCTGATGTCGCCCTTAGCCATAAGCCGGCTCTGGAGTGCCGGGTCCCACAGGCCGAGTACGAATCGGTCTCTTAGGAGGCTGTTCAGACCTTCAAATTCGCAGAGTCCTCCTAGGCGCCTCAGCTCAGCGACGAAATCGCTCAGTTTTTCGCCCAGTTTCTGGTCGCGCCGGTAAAATTCGTTGCGCCGGATCAGGATGGGGACCTCGGGGGCGTAATGGCGCCGCAGGATGGGTTCGAGGACGTCCCAGTCCATGGCGGTTGCGTCGGCTGGCTTGGCCAATGCTTTGGCCATCTGAAAAACCTCGGTTCCGCAATGGGTGAGGAAAACGGCGTGTTTTAGCGGGCCCGGGGCGTCCTTCATTCCGGTGCACTCGAGGTACATGCGGAAACGGTCTGAGAACGATTCCCAGTCCTCGGTGGCGGGGTTGAAGGGGGCGGGCGGTGCTATTTTCGCCATTTCGGTGCTGAAACTGGCTCTTGTTGGACACGGGGTTCGGTTCAGGGTCGGGATCCCACCCTCGTCGCCAGTGTCGTGTCCGCAAAAAGACGCCAGGAGTCGGTGACTACGTTTCAAGCTCTTTATTTAACAGTTGTGAACCGAACCGGCGAAAAGGAAAAAGCCCGCGGCTTTTATCCTTTTCGCTGCGGCGGCCGCGGCCAATGGCAGCGATTCAAGTCTCCCGCTCTTGGAGTGAGCCAATCGCGGGAGACCTAAAACGGGCCAATCGGCGCGGCTCGCCTGGCCAATCAGAAATCCCCGCGCTTTAGCCAATCAAAGCGCGGGGATTTCGAGTATGTAAATTAAGGACAGAACAGTCCCGAGAAACTTACATTCAACCACCTGTTCCACACGAACTCCCTCTATATACAGTGGCTGAATGTCTGCTCTTTTTTTCCTATAGTCCACGATAACCTCCTTGGTCTTCTTGATATTAAATAGAAGATTATTATTTTTGCACCAATGGGATAGCTGTAATACCTCATCCCGATATGCAGACTCATCATCCCCAGAAATAAGTCCTACAAGCATAGTATCGTCTGCAAATTTCATTATCCTATTGTTGGGATGTTTATTTGTACAATCAGATGAATAGATGGAGAACAAAAGTGGACTAAGGACACAACCTTGTGGAGTGCCCATGCTAAGTGTTTTGACAGTAGAAATATAATCATTCAATTTAACTCTTTGTGGACGATTTGTTAAAAAGTCCAATATCCATAAGTAAATAGAATCTGGAAAATCTAGATCTTTAAGCTTAGCTATTAATCTGTGCGGCATGATGGTATTAAAAGCAGAACTAAAATCTGCGAACAACATTCTTACATAATTCCCCAGTGTTTCCAAATGGGATAAGGCCATGTGAAGCACAGTGATAATTGCATCCTCGGTTGATCTATTTTTTTTGTAAGCAAACTGAAGCCCATCAAAAAAATCAGGAAGGCAGGAGATAATATAATTTCGAACTAGCTGCTCAAAGCACTTCATTACGATAGATACGATAGATATAGTGCCACCGGCCTATAGTCGCTCGGACCATTTGTGGGCAACTTTTTAGGCAGTGGAACGATGGTGGAAGCCTTGAGACAAACAGGACCACACATTGTGTCAAGGATCAATTAAAAATTCCGGTCCATACCCCAGCTAACTGTTCAGCACAATCTTTTACCACCCGACCAGGAATTAAGTCGGGCCCAGCTGACTTTCTGGAATTAAACACCTTCATTGTCTGCCTTACATCCTGCTCATTCACAATGAAGGGGAGGCTCTGCTGAGTAAATGATGACAAAGGACAGTTTTGGTTTGACGGATTTCAAATCGAGCAAAAAAGTTGTTCAACTCCTCAACCACCGCCGCACTACCATCCGCAGAGACCTTTTTTGCGTTATAGTTCATTAGTTGTTGAACCCCCTGCCAAACCTGCCTCATATCATTACTGAGAAAGCAATCTTCAATTCTCCTCTTGTATTCGGCCTTAGCCTGCTTCATGCCTCTCCTCAAGTTCGTTCTTGCAGCACTATAATCCAGATCATTCCCAGACTTAAAAGCCTTGTTTCTTGCATACAACAAGCGTCTAACCTTCCCAGTCATCCAAAGTTTTTGATTAGGATAAACCCGGATTCGTTTATCCACCGTGACAGTATCAATACAGTGTGCCGTATACCCTAACACCGCAGCCGTGTGATCGTCGAGATCAGGATGATCAAAAACTTCCCAGTTTGTCTGTTCGAAGCAGTTCTTTAGCTGCTCCATTGCTCCGTCTGGCCAGCTTTTCACCGTCTTGACTACCGACCCTGCCTGTTTTCTCAGAGGAATATACTCCAGGGCTAAAAGCAGGGACAAGTGATCCGACTGGCCCAGATGTGGTAATTGTAATACCCATTTGCAAATTGTATCCATTTGCAATATTCGTGTAGACCTTATCCAAGGTGTTCGACCTCCTAGTAGCACACCTTATATGTTGATGGAATTTAGGGAGGACCACACGAAGATCTACATGATTAAAATCTCCTGCAATAATGTATACAGCATCTGGAAATTTGCTTTGCAAGTTGCCGATTTCATCACCCAGGAAGCCCAAAGCCAAATCTACATTTGCATCCGGCGGAATGTAAACAGCAAGAATAATAACAATGCTGAATTCCCGTGGAAGATAGAAAGGTCTGCATCTAACAGACAGATATTCCAGCTCCAAAGAGCAGTGACGTGTTATAACCTCTGAGTTCGTACACCAAGTCTCTTTAACAAACATACACACTCCACCTCCTCTACACTTCCCCACATTTCTGTCTCTGTCCAGCCGATGTAATAAAAAACCGTCCATCTCAATAACAATGTCCGGAATGGTGGGGTTCAACCAGGTTTCAGTAATTAACAACACACAACAGCTTTTCACAAACTTACTTGAAGAGACCTGCAACCTTAAATCATCCATCTTATTTGCCACGGATCTAGCATTAGTCAGAAAGAGACTTGGGAGCGGTAGCCGCTTCGTTTTTTTTTTTGCATCCTGTATAAAACACCAGCCCTGCAGCCTCTTTTCTTCCCCCTCTCCCTTCGTCTTCTTTTCCTTCTCACCCTCTCTTTCACCGGAACCACAATCCACGGAGAGCCGGGGAGCCTTGCAACCTCTGACGGTATGTTATGTTTCCAAACAAACTTAGCTGTTATCTCTTGTTTGCTTTGTAGTCCAATCTTCACAAGCTCACAATTGCTGTAGAGTATGTTCACCCCGCAGGAGGTATTCACAATACAAGATAATCCATACAAAAACATCCATAAAAAACACCAAGCCGAAGAGCACTGAGCTGCAGCATGTGAATGCGCGGCCATATTAAGACAATATTAATACTATTAATATTACTATACTATAATACTATACATATTAAGACTATTATAACTAAATACTACTGTTAAGTCTGGAGCATGGGTGCAAATGATGGAGACGAGCCAGTAGAAACAGTGAACTTCAAACTCTTTATTTACATATTGTGACAGCTCAAAAATGGAGTGCTGCTATAGCCTTCCTGATATAGGAAACTTATTAACTGTTCAACTAATAGCAAACCTGGAGTGCTAGCTCCGTTACCCAATAGGAATGGCCTGTTAATGGCCAATCAGATGCTCCTGAACGGACCAATCCGATCCTGCCTTTAACAGCCAATCAGAAGTGCAGGGCCAGAACCCTTGCACTTGACTTCAAGCTCAATATACTTTATTGGTATTATTCATTCACAACACCCCTTTCCCCCAGCTTCTTCCCATGGGGCGCGGTTACATAGTCCTTAAGGTAGGACGGCTGTTTTGTTGGTCTTTTCGATTTTCGCAAAGTGCCTGGAAGTTGGCTGCACTTCTGCTGAGGTAGATCATTGTTTATCGGTAGGGGTGCCTCTGGTTCCAAGTTCGCGTTCCCGTCATCACCAATATCACTGGCCACTCCCTGAGGTGAACTCACTCTGGTCCCTGGTTCCTGTTCCTGCGTTTCAGTCCCATTATCAGTTTCTTCAAAAAGGTTTCCCTCAAATTGCAATTTGCTTTCCTCTGTATCTCCCCCAACCTCAGTTTGGTCATAAGGGAGTTCGGAAGTGCGCAACGGTAGCCGCGATCGTAGTTGATCTATGTGGCGCTTCCAAAGTCTGTCGTCAGGGCACTGAATGAGGTATGATCTTGGGCCAGTTACGCGGATTACAGTCGCTTCTACTCACAGCGGATCGCCCGATAAGTTTTTAGCGAATACTAAATCGCCTACCTGAAAGGTACGGCATCGGCCGCTGGATCCGAGTGGTGTTTCCGGTTCGTAGGCTGGGTGGATCGAGGTGGGAGTGGAGCTTTCGTCCCATTAGCAGCTCGGCAGGAGTTTTGTTGGTGACGCTGTGAGGGATTCGGTTGATTTTCTCGTCGATGTTGTCGTAGTCAATCTTTTGAAGAGTCTTTTTGATGAATTGTACCATGCGCTCAGCCCTACCATTGGCAGCAGGGTGTGCTGGTGAAGTGAGCGCATGTCGGATACTGCGGTCAGCTAGGTACTGCTCAAAAGACAGTGCGGTAAACTGGGGCCCATTGTCAGATACCAGAACGTCTGGTAATCCGTGGGTTGCAAACAGTCTTTCCAGTCTTTTGATGACTGTGTCAGTGGTCATGTAGCTCATTCGGTGAATCTCGAGCCAATTCGAGTAGGCATCAACGATTAGCAAAAAGATGTGGCCTTTGGTCGGCCCGGCAAAGTCCAGATGGATGCGGGACCAGGGTCCCCGCGGCGTCTCCCATTCAGTTGGGGTTGCTTTTGGTGGAGCGTTGCTTACTTCTTGGCATCTCCTGCAAGTTTTAATCCACGATTCGATTTGCCTGTTGATGCCTGGCCCCCATGCGTAGCTTCGTGCAAGGTCCTTCATGCACAAGATGCCAGGGTGTCCATTGTGCAAGGTTCTTAGCAATGTCTGTTGGAGTCATTCTGGGATAATGACTCTATCACCCAAGATGACACAGCCCTTCTGCGAGAACAATTCTGTTTGACGACTTTTGAATGGTGCAAAGTTGTTTGGTACTTGGTCCAATGGCCATCCGCGTTCCACTCATGTGAGGACTCGTGCTAAGATGGGGTCACGTTTTGTTTCTCTCGCGATGTCACCAGCCGTTAATGGCGGCATGTGGAGTGTCTCGATCTGCAACGCTGTCATTGTTGGTGCAGGATCATTGATAGTTTCAGGGAGTGGTGTACGGCTCAGCGCGTTGGCATGGGGAATGGCTTTACCGGGACGATATTGTAGCTGATAATTGTAGGCAGCCAAGAATTCTGACCAGTGGGTCATTCTGGGAGAAAGTATGTAGGGAGTTGGCTTGTCATCAGCGATGATCCCCAGCAATGGTTTGTCATCAGATACAATGGTGAAAACCTGGCCGTACACGTACTCATGAAATCTTTTAACAGCTGATAAGATTGCCAGGGCTTCTTTATCGATCTGGCTGTAAATTCGCTCGGTTTTCGAGAGCGTCTTTGAGAAGTAAGCAACAGGGGCTTCATTACCATTAGGTAACACATGGCTCAAAATGGTGCCCACTCCAAAAGGCGATGCATCACATGTAATGTTTACTGGCAAAGTCTAATTGTACTGCATTAGTATGGCGTCCGAAGTCAGTAGTTTTTTCACATTACGGAACGCGTGCTCTTTGTGACCCCAAACCCAAATCGATTTTTTATCTGATAAACGATGTAAAGGTTCAGCGACAGTCACCTTGTGTGGCAAGAATACATTATAAAAATTGATGAGGCCTAAGAACGCCTGGAGGTCGGTCTTGTTCTGGGGTCTGGGAGCGTTTTTTATTACTCTCAATTTGCTAACGGTAGGGTGAATACCCTGACTGTCAATTAAATACCCTAAAAATTCAACACGATTGGTACACAGTTTGCACTTATTCCTTTTGACTTTCAAGCCTGCTTCCTGGAATTTTTGTAACACCAGTCTTAAACGCTCCTGTAATATTTTTGGAGTGGGGGCGGCAATGAGCACATCGTCAAAATAGGGGACAATGCCCTTGATCCCCTGCAATAGTCTCTCCATTAGGCTCTGAAAGATTCCCGGGGCCACACTGACTCCGAATTGAAGCCACATACACTTAAAGGCACCTCGGTGTTTACGATAGTCTGTGCCTGTGCTGTTTTCTCGTCAACTGGCAGTTGCTGATAAGCCTGAACTAAGTCTAGTTTAGCGAAGACTTTTCTGCCCCCCAGGGAATGGAGGAGGTGCTGTACCACCG
Organism: Hydrophis major; assembly: GCA_033807585.1. Classification (NCBI taxonomy): domain Eukaryota; kingdom Metazoa; phylum Chordata; class Lepidosauria; order Squamata; family Elapidae; genus Hydrophis; species Hydrophis major. The sequence goes on from CM066328.1 coordinate 166,777,635, forward strand.
GCACCGGATATGGGTTCTGTTGCAGGGCGTGGTTTAGGATGGCTCGGTAGTCCCCACAAATTCTAATGGAGCCATCTGGCTTAATTGGTGTCACAATTGGCATTTCCCATGGGGAGTGGTCAGTTGGCTTTAACACTCCCTGGGCAATCAACTTATCAAGCTGCTCGTCGATTTTTGGCTTTAGAGCGAACGGAATTCGACGAGGCTTAAGGCGGATGGGAGCTATCTTTGGATTAAGGCTAAAGGATATCGGGATCCCATTGTACTCGCCTAGCTTTTCCTTGAAGACGTCCCTGAATTCGTGGGCAAGGTCTTCCTCCCAGTCACTGCCGCCGATTCGGTTAATGCCAGCCACTTCAATGCCGAGTGGTGCGAACCATTGCAGGCCTAACAGACTAGGCTGGTCCTTATCAATCACCGTCAGGGGTAAGTACGCCATGCAGTTCTTAAATGCAACCCGGACTCAACTGGATCCTGCGACTGGAATTCGGTTCCCCTGGTAGTCCTTTAACACAAGCCATTGGAATTGAAGGTCTTGGCGCTGGATAGTGGGGATGAGTTGCTTGAGGTCTTCCATGAGACCATTGAAAGAGATAATCCCGAGTCAACTTCCATTTGGCAAGGCTGATTTTTAATGTTCACGTTGACCCGAATTTTCTTAGCGTCTAGTGAAGAGGCATGGCCAATAGTGAGTGTTTGGTGGGCCTCTTCCCATCTCGCTAGACGATTCACAGGTCGGTTTCTGTAGGAGTGGTTTACTGGTTCTCGCCTTACAGTGCGATTCCCTGTCGATTGGTGGAGATTGGTTCCTTTCGAGGTCTGGCTGGGTCTGAGGAGGCTTCTGCAGACCTGTCCAATGTGGTCTCGTTTCCTGCACTCATGGCAGAGCGCGTCGTGGAATTTGCAGTCGGAGCGGTAATGGTTGGCCCCGCAGCCAGCGCACGGTTGCTGGGACTTTGGGTATCGTTTCTGATCGGACTGCAGGCGATGGACCTCTTCTTCTTCACTGTCTGATGATGAAGAGAGTTCCTCATGGTGGGCTGTCGGTAACTGCCCTTCTGCGTTAGGTGAAACTTCGCTGGCTGGTGGGTGTGCTGGAGCACAATTTCGGCATAGTTGGGCAGCTGACTTCTTGGTCGCCTCCGCTGCTGTAGCTTCAGCTATGGCGTCTTTAAGGGTGATGTCGCCCTTTGCCATTATTTTGCTCTGTATGTTTATCGCGTCTAGCCCGAGGACTACTCGGTCTCTCAAGGCCTCTTCTAGGTCGGTGAAATTGCAAAGGCCTCCCAAGTTCCGGTGGTCTGCAACGAAATCGGCGATGCTTTCTCCTTTCCGCTGGTTTCTTTGATAGAACTTGTGTCGTCTTATGAGTGTTGGAACGGTTGGTGCATAGTGGGCCCTTAGTAGCGGTTCGAGGACATCCCAGTCCATGGCCTTCGCTTCCGCTGGTTTCACTAATGCCTTAGCCATTTTGAAAACCGCCAGGCCGCAGTACATTAGGAATATCGCCCGTTTCTTCCTGGGTGTGGCATCCTTCAGATTATTTGTTTCCAAAAACATTTGAAAACGATCCATGTAGGACTCCCAGTCCTCTTGAGCTGGATCGAACGGAGCGGGTGGTACTACGCCACCGGACATGGTTCCGCAGTTGTGTGCTTCAGCCACGTGCTTAGTTGTCTTAGTTGGCTCTGATGTCATCCAATCCCACCTTTGTCGCCAGTGTTAAGTCTGGAGCATGGGTGCAAATGATGGAGATGAGCCGGTAGAAACAGTGAACTTCAAACTCTTTATTGACATATTGTGACAGCTCAAAAATAGAGGCCTGCTATAGCCTACCTTATAGAGGCAACTTATTAACTATTCAACCAATAGCAAACCTGGAGTGCTAGCTCTGTTACCCAATAGGAATGGCCTGTTAATGGCCAATCAGATGCTCCTGAACGGACCAATCCGATCCTGCCATTAAAAGCCAATCAGAAGTGCAGGGCCAGAACCCTTGCACTTGACTTCAAGCTCAATATACTTTATTGGTATTATTCATTCACAACAACTACTACTAGTAGTAGTAAGAGCAGTAGTGCAGCATCTTTAGATCTTTAGTTTCATTACATATAAACTTAGTTCTTTTTTTAGCATGGGGCTTTAGGAATTTATGTTGGTGCACAGAATTGTATTTGAGCTTTGGTTAAGCAGGAGAAAGAAAACAACAGCTCCACTGTAATGGAATAAACTGTTTTATACAATTATAGAAATTTAAAAGATTTATTTATTTAATTAATTTCCATAGCCTCCCATCACAACTAAATGATTTTGGGTGGTAAACAATTGTAAAATGACTGAAAACAGTACAAACTAAATGTATAAGGCAGCCAAGAAAATTGTCACAATATTTGGCAGTCTAATCAAGAAAAGCGTGCCTAAAGTGTTTGAGGTGTCAGATTCAGGTGAATAGCCAGTTTTTAAAACTCTTATGAAATACCAACAGGATTGGGGTCATCCTAGAAATACTATTTAGAATGGAACTATATGTTTTGCTTGGTAAATTTGATTAATGTATCTGATTTGGTGGGGGGGGTTGTTTTTTTTTACCTATGGCTGTTTCATTATTAAACCTGTGAATGAAAATTGTGTGGAATTACAATACATGCAACATTTCTCAGCGATAATGTTTTTTCCCACTTTCCTTCTCCTTTTTATACACACATTTTAAATATGAACCTTTAAATGTTTGATTTCCCCCAGCAGGCATTTCTCTAGAAACTTATAATTCATAATCACTTGACTAAGGAAAAAGAAACATTTAAACAGATTGTGAGTTAACTTATATTAGACCAACTACAGTTTCAGGAACTGAAATAAATTATTTTATAAACAGAAATATGCATTGGGTTCCTCTCAAACAGCTGTTTAAGTTAACCAAAGTATATTATGAAATGGTTTGTTGCACATTATGTGCTTCTTTTTCATGTTTCCAATATTTACAACACTTTAAAAAATAAACTAGCACAATAAAGTATTATTCTATACGGGTATTTTATTTTGCTTTGTAATGATCAGCACAAATATTAGAAGATGCAAGGTATATTGGAAAGAAAATTCTTCATAAAAATGAGAAATTTCATATTTGAATTAATCTCTTCAAAATTAGTATTCTACACCAGTTGGATTGTGACTGGAACACATACATGGTACTTTCTTTTCCACATCAATATATACATTTATTGCATATATATGTGTATGCCTGTGTGCATAAAACATGTATATATGTATTTATGTTTTGTATTTTTAATGTAACTATCAGAAACATTTCAAATAATTTAAAAAGAAGATAAAAAGAAACTATAGCCTTCTGTGTGTTCATGGAGTTATCCTGAGAAAATAATGATTAAGAAAACAGAACTTTATTTATAAAATAACTTTATTTACAAAATAACTAATACATTTAAACACTTTTCTGAACTAAATGAAAATGTTGTTATATATTGTAAAGTCAAAAGAAGAATTCAGTATTGGCTTTTGATTATTTGTGACTGTCTGAACTATTCAAATCTCATGATTCCCCTAAATGTTTTCAATGAAATTTGCAATAAACTGAGACAATGGTCCAGATCACTATAAAACATTCTGCAATATTTTTTCCAGGAATAGTCTTACAAATTTTTTTGATAGGAATTACATTTAATAAAAATTCAATGCAGTACCTGCTTTAATCAAGAAAGGAAGCATATAACCATTTATCTTATTTGGCTACATATGCTTTTCTTCTAGCTTCTGAATATTTATTTGTCATGTGTTGTTTCTGATTATTTTTGAATAAAATTCACTTAGTTTAAAATATAACAATATAATTTATATGTAACTTTCAAAGCATTGCTTGATATCGATCCAAAATATAGTTATACAAATTATTTTAAGCGTGTCAAGAACTTAGTTTTTATCTGTTAAGTATATTTGGAAATGTCCAAAGGATTATGAAGGTGATCCACAGAGAATATACCTGCTGCTACCCTTAAAATTTTGTGTTGAAACATCAGTGCCATAAATAGCCTAAGGAAGGTGACACCTCTGAGAATGTCATAAAACTTCCTAAAAACAATAGTACCATATCCATTAATCTCAAGGATTTTTGTTAACATCTACTAATAGTAAAAAAGTAAACTGTCCATCATAATGTATATGAAAAATGTTCCACTCCTACTAATCCACTGGAGTTTCTCTGAATGAAACCCATTTAATGAAAGTATAGTTTGATTTTTTAAAAGTTATAAAAGCTATAAATATAGGAGTGCATAATGTAATATGACAGAGCAGAAGATATAATATGCAATAGTTTGATTATTTATCAGGTTATGCTTTTAAATGGAGCAAGTCTTGCATATATTATGTTTCTATGTAAATTGACAAGAATGGGATTTGGCATCTACATCATTTGGCATCTACTTCTCTATGGAGACCACCAAGTCAAAAGAACATAGTGGGCTTAATTAAAGAATGAGCATATGTAACTTCTGACACCGTGATGGCTGGGTTCCATTTTCAGGAATCCTTGCCTGTGCTTTCACATTAAACACCTCAAGGTACATTTGGTTGATTTTCAGATAGAAGTATATTTTTTAACCTTTGTTTGTAATGAGAAATTTAAAAGCAGAGACAATCCATTTTGAAAACTCCAAGCAAATATATTTCTTTCTGTGTGTGTTGGTTTGTGTGTATTTGTGTATTAATGGACAAGGATATTAATACTAGAGCTAGCTTTTTGCCAATTGAATCTTTAAATCATTACATTGAAAGGAAAATAGATTTCACAGTTTGACCCAGATGCATTAATAGCAAACTGAGTTATGAACAGTACTGGAAATATTTAAGATGATTCTATTTGAATATCATGTATACACTATTATATGTTTGTCTGTATTGCAGAACCACAATTACATATAACACTGACAGCCATCCAATCTGAAACAGATCCTCACTTATGGCTCCCTGAGCCATACCTACTCCATTATGCTTCACTTATGAAAGTTCACACCAAGCACATTAGTAAATCATGCGTTTAATAACTCCTAAATTGCTCAATAGAACTGTCCACGAGCCGATCGTGCTATATGACAAAATAGGTTTGGAAAGTCCCTGACGCTTGCGCAGAACAATAGCCACGTCCGCACATAACACAAAAACAATTATATATGACCTTATAAGGTATAATGCTTGCATTTCCTTATTCCTGCTATATGCTCAATAAAAGGCGTCGCTGCATAGCTGACGGGGTCGGAGTCAGAGAGATCACCTCCACCCGTGCAGCGTGTACCTCGCCACCTTGCATTCACTCTGCATGTGACGTGTCATGTTTTGCCTCTTCACCCTCGCGAGGGTCCCTCTGAAGACAACCCCTAGGCGACTACTCCCGGGCAGCGCACTCCGGACCCAACTCGAGAGTCCTCCAACCGGAGCGCGACAACTGGAGGCTCGTCCGGGATCCACGGAGCCGGCCGTGTCTACGGCAGCTCTCTTTTCACTCTCGTTACTACGCACCTGGCAAAGGCACTGCAATCGTAAGTAATGGGCACCCCACATTCCAAGACTTCCTCAGCGCATAGGGAGGAGCTTAATATTTTAGTGAAAAGGGCTAATACGATTCAGAAAGATCGAGGTTTAACTGTACACGGTGTGACTAGAAAAGAGGTAATCCTCTTTCTTCTTTACCTCAAAGAACATTGTCCAGCCTACCCGGAAGGTGGGTCACTTAAATTATCCACATGGACAAAAATAGGGAAATACCTTTACAAAGAACCTAGGGCTCCTATTACCATTCTCCAAACCTGGCAGAGCCTTATGACTGCACTTACTCTTCTTCTCCCTAATGACCCCGAAACTCCTGTTTCTAACCCTGAGGCTAAAAAACCAGATCCTACTGTGGCTCATGTTTCCTCTCCGCCGGATTATGCTACTGCATGTCACCCCGAAGAACATCAGCCCTCCACTCTGACCTGTCCTCCTCCCCCCTCTTCTTCCTCCTCGCCACCCCTTCCTCGTTCCACCCTAACTGAGACCTTTTCCTCCCCTTCTTATGTTTATGAATCTGTTCTTGATGACCTTGCTCTTGAAGCATATCCTATCACACACATCCCAGGAATGGGTGTCCAGCCTCACTCCAATATCCCTATGAAAATTCTGAAGGAGTTAAAACAAGCTGTAAAAACTTATGGCCTCCAATCACCATACACCAAGGGTTTACTCAATTCTTTGACTTCTAACGATACTTACATGCTAATCTATGATTGGAAAATGCTTTTCAATATGCTCTTAACACCAGCACAATATGTGATTTGGCAATCTGAATATCAAAAACAAATTGATAAAATTATTCATGCAGGGAATCTGCCCCCTAATGTCACGCGTGATGACATGATGGGCACCGGTCCTAGATCCACAATTATTCAACAGCAAAATACACCGTGCCGTGCCTTTCCTTTAATTCAAGAGGCTGCCATGCAAGCCCTAAATCAAGTGGATGATGAATCCACTGGCGCGGGTCAAAATTTCCTAAATATTAGTCAGGGCCCCACCGAGTCTTATTCTGCTTTCATCAGCTGCTTACAGTTAGCCCTTGAATGACAACTTTCCAATGCAGCAGCTCGCAATGAAATCATGCTTAAATTGGCATATCAAAATGCTAATGAAGATTGTAAATCTATTCTTAAGCCCATTGCTAACAAACCAGGTGTCACCTTGGCCGAAATGCTTGAAAGCTGTCGAGTGGTAGGCACTACCACTCATAAAATGTCTGCTCTTGCTGCTGCCATTATTACTGCGCAACCTTCCACCACCTCCTCCACACCGGAAGCGTATGTCATGACACGCAGTGGTAACTGTTTCAATTGCAGGAAACCTGGTCACTTTAAAAATCAATGCCGTGCTCCAGGTGGGGGAGCAGCCTCTCGTACTCAAGGTCAAAACAAAGGTGCCCCTCCTCAAGCTAAACCAAAAACTGTTTGCCCTCGCTGTTGTAAGGGTTTTCACTGGGCTTCTCAGTGTCGTTCAGCCCCTCCTCCATATCAGCCGGCGGAAAACTAGAGACGGGGCCCGCAGCTAGCCCCGCTCCCAAGGCTGCTCTCAGTACATCTCATTCTTATGCTTTTCCTGCTGCCCTCACGGAAGATTTCGTTTATGATGATCCTGGTTCTTCCTTTACTCTTCCTCTGGCTATCACTGTTCCCTCTGCCTTCCCCCCCGGCACTCCTGCCCTCCTGATCCCCAACTCTACGCTCATCATGGAAGGGGTAGTAGCTGCACCCTTTCTTTTCTCTGACACAACCTCTCTCCACGTTCTGGGCCTCGCAGCTACTGGAGATCGAATTTTTTCTTTAAAAAAGGGAACGGTGGTCGCTACCTTCATCTTTCTTCCTTCCTCTGAATCTCCCTCTTTTTATGCTCTTCAACAGCCCATCTCAACGGCCAAGCCCACTCTCGAAGTTCTCCTAGACGGAGTTTCTTTTCAAGGGCTCGTTGATACCGGAGCTGACGTGTCAGTAATCAGGACACAGGAGTGGCCTTCCTCCTGGCCCTCTCAGCCGGCGTCTTCCGTACAAGGTGTGGGAGGAGCTCAGTCTGCTAAGGTCAGCTCACGCAATCTTTTTGCCACCTCCTCTTGTTCTACTGTTACAGCTATTATCCGCCCTTATATTCTTCCTCTACACTGCAACCTTTGGGGGCGTGACTTGCTTTCCCAATTTCAACTGACTCTTACAATTCCCTAAAGACGCATGCCTATCATCCCTCTATCTCTTACTTTGAAAACTACTACCCCGGTATGGGTCGATCAATGGCCTATGACCTCAGAAAAGCGCCAAGCTCTTCAACATCTAGTACAGGAACAATTGCTCGCAGGGCATTTGGAACCTAGTAACAGCCCTTATAACACCCCTGTCTTTGTCATCAAAAAGAAGAGTGGCAAATGGCGCCTCCTTCAGGATCTTAGAGCTGTAAATAATGTCATCCTTCCTATGGGGGCGCTCCAATGTGGACTACCCAATCCTAATCTCATTCCGTCATCTTTTTCCCTTATGGTAATTGATTTAAAAGATTGTTTCTTTTGTATACCATTGGCAGCAAAGGATCGATGTTTGTTTGCTTTTACAATCCCTGAATACAACAACAGTCGCCCTACTACTAGGTACCAATGGAAAGTGCTGCCGCAGGGCATGCTCAATTCTCCCACAATGTGTCAGTATTTTGTAGACAAAGCTCTTCAGCCTTATCGCCTTAAATTTCCATCTCACTTAGTATATCATTATATGGATGATATACTTGTAGCAGCACCTCTATCGTCTGCTCAACTAAAAGAGAGCTTCCCTTTTTTACAACAATGTCTTCTGATAGCAGGGTTGCATATTGCTCCCAGTAAGGTACAGCTTCACTATCCTTTTAACTATCTAGGACACAAGGTTCTTTCCTCCGCTGCTGCACCTGTCATGACACATATGACAATTCCCAATCCTACCACATTAGTACAGCTACAACAAATACTTGGAACTATTAATTGGGCTAGGCCTTACTTAGGTCTTCACACTAGTATACTCACTCCACTCTTTCAAGCGTTAGTAGGCCACAAACACCCTTCAGATCTCATTACCCTCACTGATGATCAACTTTCAGCTCTAGATAAAGTCAATTCATTTTCACAACACCAATGGGTGGATAGAGCAACTATTAATGAACTTTTACACTTAGCACTTTTTCACACTCCGCTTCTCATGACGGCTGCATTACTACAAGTAACTGCTAACAAAACACTTCTTATTTTAGAATGGTTACATTTGCAAAACTCTCCTCGTGCTGTCATTTTTACTCGAACTGCACAGATGGCTGAACTTATTTTCAAAGGCCGCAGCAGGGCCCGTCATCTTATGGGAATAGATATAGTTACTTTGTATGTCCAATGCAAATCTCAACAATGGGAACAAATGTTCCAGCAGTCTGATCAATTACAAGCTGCTTTAGAATCATGGGTGGGCCAAGTTTCGTGCCATCTGCCACCCGATCGGCGAATTCAGCTCTTAAAAATCATTCCTATGTTCTTTTCCTCTCCCATTGTTTTTCAACCTATACCACACTCTCTCACTGTGTTCACCGATGGCTCTGCTGTACAAGGCGCCTGCACATGGAAGGAAGGAACTGAATGGAAAAAACTCCTTACTACGCAAGTCACCACTGCTCAACAGGCAGAACTGGCTGCTTTTATTTTAGCTTTGCAAAAATTTCAACAACAACCTGTCAACATCATAACGGATAGCCAATACGTTTGTTATGTTGCTACTCATGCATATGATGCCTATTTTTCTCCCAATGCTTCCCCTTCCTTGTTAACCTTTTTCCTCCAGCTACAGGAATTGCTGCAGAAACGCACGCATTCGCTATTTGTGGCGCATATCCGAAGTCATCAACACTTGCCTGGTTTTCTATCTGAAGGCAATCATATGGCAGATGAGGCCTGTAAAATCTTGCCCATTGTCATAAAGGCCCCTGCTCGCCCTGTCCTAACAGCAGGAGAAAGTCATGACTATTTCCATCAAAATGCAAAATCTTTGGCAAAACAATTTGGCATCTCAAAAGCCGAGGCACAGGCTATCATACAGCAATGCCCCACCTGTAGCCTTCAGGCTAAAGGTTTACCCGAAGGAGTAAACCCGCGTGGTACTGAAGCATGTGACACATGGCAGATGGATGTCACTCAGTACTCCCTCTTCGCCCCATGGAAATATTTGCATGTTTCCGTGGATACATTTTCAGGTTTCATTATGGCAACTGCGCAAAGAGGGGAAACCGCAGGTCATGTAAAGAATCATTGCATTCGGACATTTGTTACACTGGGATGCCCAAAAATCTTGAAAACAGACAATGGTCCAGCTTATACCAGTACTTCTTTTGCTGAATTCTGCCACAACTGGTCTATTGTCCATAAATTTGGGACACCTTACAATAGTCAGGGCCAAGCCCTGGTGGAACGTGCCAACTTCACCCTTAAAACAGCTCTTGACAGATTTAATAAAGGTGTAAAAGGCCATGGCCCGCCTCGCCTCCCAGTGTTTCAAAATATTCTAAATACTTGCTTGTACACACTTAATTTTCTAAACTTAACTCGCTCACCGCCCTCTACGGCGGCTTCCAGACATTTTGCTAAAACTCCACTTCCTTCTCCCCTCCCTCTTGTCTATTACAGACAGCTGCCTGACCCAAAGTGGAAGGGTCCTGTCTCACTTATAACCTGGGGTAAAGGGTACGCTGCGGTACAACTGTCAGATAAAGTTCTGTGGGTACCAGCCCGCTGTGTGAGACCCTATCATGGGGCCCCTCCTGATCCTCTTCCTACCGATAATATACTTCCCTCTCTATGCATGCTCTACCTTTAGAGCATCTCCAACTATTATTTTTGCTCCTCTTAATACCATTGCTTCCTTTTCCTTCAGTGATCCCTCCCTTTCTAGTTGTCTTTATGCTATCTTTAAAAATAAACAACCTATTTTCCCTTCAAGTCTCTACAGCATTTCCTATATCTTTTTTCAAATAAATGTACAACCCTCCACAATTGGCTACTACCACTTGCAAGGCTTTATTCCTTTCGTGCATTACTTTTTTCTTTTTTCCACCCCCTCTGTGGCTTCCCTCTCTCTCTCTCCTGTTTTTCTACAGTGGATCCAGTTACCAGGAGCTCATCAAACCACCACCAAGGGAATTTATCATTTCCATTGCTGTCATCCTCCTTGCTCCAGTCCGATTGCCTGTATATGGAAATATGCCACCCTGCCTCATCGGGTTGTTCCAGTTTATTCCTGGCCCTCTGCCACTCAACGATTCCGCTCCCTTCCTCGGCCGAGATTCCCTCGTTCCTTCATACCACCTCAAATAAACACTCCAGATCTTGTTCTCCACCCCACGGCCAATCACCCGCTTTACATTCGTTGTTGGACAACCACCACTTGTACTACTTGGAAATGGACTCATCATGATCAAGTCCTGTTACACACTGCCATGGTCACCCTCAATTCTTCTGTGAACTCATCTCAGGTCTACATCCCTCTTCCAAATCAAAAACATGCTGGACTTTATGCGTGTCATTGCCAAACTTTAAGGGGAATATGGGGATCATTGGGCATCATGGTGGAGGGGGCTCAACTCCTTCCACCTGGCTCAGTTGATTCCCCGTCCCCTCCACTTGATAAAAAATTCTTGGACTTTACACCAACACCTCCAGCTTCTGCCCTAATTGACTCTGCCTTCTCTGAAGGAACCCCAAAAAATTGCTTTAACCTTCTTGACCGCTTGAATGCTTACATCCGCGTTCCGATATGCCGTCTCTATATCCCAGAAGGAAACAGGACTGTTTTAGCTTGCAAACAGCGGCACCCTATCAGGCATCCCGCCTATTGGACGTGGCAAATTGGAGATAAGGCCATTCGTCCGTCTCAGAATCATCTCGTTCTCTCTTCTACCTGTGAAACATTCCTAGTTTTGCTCAATGTTACTGCCAAAGACTATGCATCCTATGACTGTCATTTACGCCTCCCGAAATTACCTTATGAAACCTTTCTTACGGTGCACCTGCTCCCACCAACTCGTCCTTCTCTTCAACGACACCGACGTACCCTCCAACCTGTGAATCGCCATCGATCTTATAAAATTTGCTGGACAGTGACAGACGCCTGGGGTCAAACTCTCAACAAAACTTGCAATACATCTCGCATTTCAGAGTACTTTCCTTCTTTGCAATTTGACTTTGCTGAAATGCTACATGGGCAAACTGCTTACAAAGCAGGTTTCTTGCAATCCAATCCAAGACCCCCTCAACCGTATCCCTCTTATGTGTACCAGTGTTATTTGTATTTTTGTCCTGGTCACTCTCTTACACCTGATCGTTCTTATCAATGCGGGGGGGTTGCTGATACATTCTGTAAGGCATGGTCTTGCGTCTCTACCGGTTACATTTACTGGTCACCACCATCCACGGGGGACCTTGTTTCCATCAAACGCACCAACCCTCACCGGAAGTGCGATTTCAGCTCAGGGATATCCCGTCACACTCGTTGTAATCCTGTCACCATCATCTTTACAGCTGCTGGAAAATCTTCTCATATTTGGGACAGAGGTGCCTCGTGGGGTGGCAGAATTTATGATTCAGGGGGATATGATTATGGCAACGTTTTTTACCTCCAGCGACACGTCACTTTACCACAGTCTCCCCCTATAGGTCCTAACCCTGATATTGCTTCAGCCTTCTTACAGCCTATCACGTCTAACCCTAATCCTCTTTTGGCCCTTGTTCAATTATCTTATGATGTGCTTAATGCTACAACAAATTTCACCACTGAACCTTGTTGGATGTGCTTGTCAGCGGAACCTCCCTTTTATGAAGCCGTGGGATCTTCTGAACCTTTCCTTAACGCCACCAATGACTCTACCTGCCGATGGTCCAATACCACTATCACCATCACATCGATCACAGGCCAAGGGTGCTGCCTAGGTCATATTCCACAGAATTATACGCAGTATTGTCTTAATGCATCTGACCACCATCGCTGTCAAATTTGGCTTTCCCAAGAGCGATTGCAATTTGACTCAACAGTTGGCTCCTCTGGTTTTTCTCAAGTATATACTCTTGTCCCTAAGGCCAACATCACTGCCCGCTTAAAGGGGTATTATTTCATACCAGCAAATAACTCCTTATGGGCCTGCTCCACAGGTGCAACTGCCTGTGTTCACGGTGATGAACTCTTGGCCTCAAAAGGATTTTGCATCCAAGTACACTTATTTCCAAAAATTGATTTGTATTCCAGTAAAGACTTCACCTCCATCATGGAACCTGAACAATATCACATTCGAGCAAAGAGAGAAGTAGTAACAGCCCTCACACTCTCCGTACTTTTGGGACTAGGAGCTGTTGGTGCATCCACAGGCGTTGCATCCTTGGTGCATGGAGCTCAACAAATTACTAAACTTAGTGCTGAGATAGATGCAGATCTTCAACGTATTGAAATCTCCATCTCAGCCTTACAAACATCCTTGACTTCCTTGGCTGAGGTGGCGCTGCAAAATCGACGAGGTCTTGATCTTCTTCTTTTAAAGCAAGGAGGATTGTGTGCTGCACTAAAAGAAGAATGTTGTTTTTATGCAGATAATTCTGGCATTGTTATAGATTCTATGTCTCAATTAAGGGATCGTTTAAAAAATAGAGAAAAAGAAAGGCAGAATCAAATGTCCTGGTTTCAGGCTATGTTTAACTGGTCCCCTTGGCTAACTACCTTAATATCAGCTATCATAGGTCCACTCATTCTCTTACTGCTTGCTTGTATGGTAGGGCCTTATATAACAAGGAAACTCATACAATTCCTCAGACAACGCTTAAATGACATAGGAGAAGAAGTAAATCATACAAAAATTACTGTAAACACTCTGTTTCAAAAACATGCATACCATTTGCTCACCATAGAAGGTGACGATGATTGGAAACCTCCATTTTCCTTATCCAATGACTCAGATGCCGAGGATGAGGTCTTTGAGGGAACAGCTCCACGAGAGGTGCCGGAGGGCATATCTCTTGGGCAAAAATCTCTTGATGATCTCTCGGACGGCATCGAAAGTCAACATTAAAAAACAAAAAAAGGTGACATATGGCTCCCTGAGCCATACCTACTCCATTATGCTTCACTTATGAAAGTTCACACCAAGCACATTAGTAAATCATGCGTTTAATAACTCCTAAATTGCTCAATAGAACTGTCCACGAGCCGATCGTGCTATATGACAAAATAGGTTTGGAAAGTCCCTGACGCTTGCGCAGAACAATAGCCACGTCCGCACATAACACAAAAACAATTATATATGACCTTATAAGGTATAATGCTTGCATTTCCTTATTCCTGCTATATGCTCAATAAAAGGCGTCGCTGCATAGCTGACGGGGTCGGAGTCAGAGAGATCACCTCCACCCGTGCAGCGTGTACCTCGCCACCTTGCATTCACTCTGCATGTGACGTGTCATGTTTTGCCTCTTCACCCTCGCGAGGGTCCCTCTGAAGACAACCCCTAGGCGACTACTCCCGGGCAGCGCACTCCGGACCCAACTCGAGAGTCCTCCAACCGGAGCGCGACACTCACTAACAATAAAAGCACAACAATGATGCTAAATTGGGAATGAAAGCCTGCAAAAAGCCTAGCTTGCTCCCATATATATATTAACATCATAGTTACAGGCCCCAACAACTTTGCACACAGGATTGATGGTGTCTTCATATATTCTTCCTCTTAATGTGATATACTGTGTATTTCACTGACTGCCAGCAATGTCTTTCAGGATTATGTGTTGGGCAAAAAGGCTAAGCTTTGCCCAAAATAAATACTGAATACCCCATTGACATCAGAATTCAGAACAAGCCAAAGTATCATAAAATCATTTTAATCTCCCAACATACTGAATTACAGATTTCAAGATGACAATGTTAATTTGTAAAATGTGATTTAAAAGGCCTTTAGCAAAAAAAGAAACCTAAGTATTTTTGATTTTGTATAATGCATGTCAAAAGTGTGTATGTGTGTGTGTGTGTAGGTATGTCTGTGTACCTATACAAACAAGCAATTATGGTTTAACAAAAATGACAACTTTGTCAAATTAAAAAAAAAATCCAAAGATAATGACATTAGAGGAAAAATCAGCAACTAATGGGCTAGAGCAGGGTCTCCAACCTAGGCTACTTTAAGATTTATTGACTTCAACTCCCAGAGTTCCTTAGCCAATAAAACTGGCTGATGAATTCTGGAAGCTGAAGTCCACAAGACTTAAAGTTGCCAAGGTTGGAGACCTCTGGGCTAGAGGGCAGATTTGACCTGACAGTCAAACTAACCCAGCCCATAATCCCCCAAAGCAATATATCAATCTGGAAAGGAGAGTGAGAGAGTGGACCTCTCTTTGATTTTTCTTGTGAATGCTCACTGCCTCCTTGGGTAGTATGATGGTGAAAAAAGTTCTAAAATTATGCAAACTCATGATCATTCCTCAATACTCTCAGATTCTATCAATATCATAACCTAATACTGTTATGCATTAGCTTAGATGATCAATGTGAAAATCTCCAGATATAAAGACACTAACTTAAACAGTAAATGTGGTAATATACAAATGAAATTATGAAGAGAGCGAACTCTGATTCATTAATTAGGGAAGAAGTAGCAAAAAATAGAAGATATCCATGGAATCTTTTACTTTTTTACACTTGAACAAAACACATTGAGGTGTTTTTCCAGCTAGTATCAGTATCTTTCTGACACATCTTGTTTTCGTGTTTGTTCATTTGTTGTATTAATGGGGGTATAAGCATCTCAATATTTAGCATGAGGGTTCAACACAAGTAATGCTCCCACTGCCTCAACTGCAGTGATATCCTTAACAACCATTACAAAAGAGGTTGTAAAATCCAGCACAACTCACTTAACAATCATCTTGCTTAGTATTAGAAATTCTGGTCCCAATTGTGATTGTAAATTGAGGGCTACCTGTATTCACTATAGACTTCCATTTCACAAATAATGTCAGTCCAACCTCTTGGGGCAGGCATAGTTCTGCAATCATTTTCTTTTAATTGGTGGTGGGATGGGGCAAGATTGGACCATAAATCTGCTCTGTCGGGTGTTTCAAGTCTCTCTACATGAAGCCACTGAATGGAGGCAGATTGTACAAATTATGTTATAGAGGTATTTATCTAGTGCCAAGACCCAAAGGTGCTTTTTCTGGAGGCAAGTGGACTTCGGGTTTTTTTTTTTTTTTTTTGAGGACGTTTCTCTTCTTATCCAAGAAGCTTCTTCAGTTCTGACAGGACAGTAGGGAATAGAAGGATTTATATCCCTTGCAGACAGCTGGTAATCTGCATACTTTTAGTGGGGTCATTGAAGTCCTTGGAGGTTTATCTGTGTCTTCAGGGTCACCTGAGTAGTGCTAATGGTTCCTGTAGTTTGCAATTTTTCCTCAGGAAATCCAGTCTTAATCCCACATCTTCAAAAGAAAAAACAAAGTCCACTTGCCTCCAAAAAAAGCACCTTTGGGACAACCATGACCTGGATGACTAAGAATCTTTACAGAACACCCTTTAAATGCTGTGAATGGAATGGATTTCCCAAATGAATAAATATACTGGAGAAAAAACCAGTAGCTTCACATTATTTTATCTTAAGCAGGAAAATCACAATTATTACACAACACAACCTTTCTGTCCCAAAACCATTAACCACTTTTATAACAACTATTATTTGAAACTGAAATATCAACAAGCCAGAACCAGCTATTGAGTAATCTATTTCTGGTCAAAACTGCAAATGAATTTTAGGTTTATCATTATTCTTTATTTGCAAATGTTTTTCCATATTTACCATATTTTTCCTCCATAAGACATATTTTTTTAGTCTCCCAAAAGTTGCTGGAAATGTCTGTGCATCTTATGGAGTGAATATTGACAAAGCCCTACCCACCCTCCAACCCCCATCCTTTGGCCATTTTTGGCCTCCGCGTGCCCATTTTCGGCTTCCGGGCACCCCATTTTCAGTCTCTGAATGTCCCATTGTCTGCTAATTCCAGACAGCAGGGATTGCCATTGCCTATCGCCACCACTGAATAGTGGAGAAGGCGATAGACAGCATATGGTGGTGGTGATCAGCAGTGGTGGTGAATCCCCATTGCCTGGAATGGGCTGAAAAAGGGATCCGCAGAGGCTGAAAATGGGATGCATGGAGGTGGCGATTGGCGGCGACTGGTGGCAGCGATCCCGGCAGTCTGGAACAGCTGATTATCAGTATTCCAGGAGGCTGATCCAACTGCCAATCTGCTGCTCATTCTAAATCAGGTTGCAATAATGTGCTGAAGCTGACCAGGCTGTTTGTTCTTTGCTTGCAAGGACTCTAGCAGAGGCAGATTTCCCCCCTTGTTTTCCTCCTCTAAAGCTAATGTGCGTCTTATAGTCTGGAGCATTTTCTGAAGCAAAAAACATGGTATTCTATTTTTATTTTACATATAGCATTGTTCTTAAGAACTACCATATATAAAAACATAAATTATATTTATAAGCTTACTATGTACAAGGAAGAAACAAGGAAATTATAATAATGTGAAAATAATACAAGGGGAGAGTGACAGAAAGAGACATAAAATTTAAAACTTGAAGGAAAGCATGGGAAATACAAAACACTGAAAGCCTCAGATTAGAATGTGTGATAATAAAGTAACAAAAACACTCATGAAATAAATGTCTGGTACAAACCCATAATTTGTTATAACAGAGTGATTGCTGCATCTAGAGATAACATCTTTTTTTTTTCATTTCTATTGAATGAAACAAATAATCTAAAAGACCTTTTAAAAGAGACAGGGAGCAGCAGCTGTTGCATTCTTCTTTTGATCTTCAGAAAAAAAATGGAAATGTGACCAGATTGGGAAATGTAACTCATCAGAAATAACTCTGACCCACCTCTTGTCCACTTTCAATAGAAGTGAAGCGTACCCTAACTGAGAAAATAATGGCTAGGAAGCATATTCTCACAATTCCTCTGAGAAACTACCATTTACAGTCACCAATAAAATTCTCTATTTGCTCTATTTCAAGGAGTAACAAGTGAACTTTGTAATGACAAAAATAGTTCTGGTCATCTCCTTCCTGACAGTGAGTTGAAAAAAAATCCTATAAAACTGACCCTGGAAGTCAAGAACTTTATACCATAAACAACCATAGACTACAGCAGTGTTTATAAATTCTGATGTTCTCCCTTCCCCTTCCTTCCTTCCTTCCTTCCTTCCTTCCTTCCTTCCTTCCTTCCTTCCATCCATCCATCCATCCATCCATCCATCCATCCATCCATCCTTCCTTCTCAATGTTTTGTAGCCATGGAAGGAAGCACCTCAAGGATGAATTTAACCAGAGATTGGATCAACATCACATTCATTCTATTTCATCTTCATGTTTTGAAGCTAATGAACTATTATAGGACACCAGGAAGGGTAAATACTGGAAATATGGTTGCCAGCATGAAACATATAAATTACCACAAACAGGAACCAACATTAATTTTAATTCTTCAAGATCTTGTTTTGGTCAAAGAGACTCATCCACCTTAAAAAAAGACATTAGCAGACTTGGAAAAACTCAAGGTTGTGCAGAAATGTAGGAACCATTTTTTTTTTGTTTAGTTAAAATAAACCATTGCAAATATCATAACTGACATGATATAGAATGAAAAGGAAAAAGAAAGAATGAAAAAACTACTGTACAAATCTCACTATTAATATATTGTAGGTTCTCTTTGAAATAGTGCTTCCCAGGGTTTGGCTTGTTGATTATGTTTTAATTCAGTTTTGCTTTTGTGTTATTGTAAACCACTCAGAACCCTTTTAAAATTGTGCAGCAAATAAATTGAAAAACAAAACAAAAAAGTTGTATGGTTACAACGTTGACATTCCAATCAAACAAAATAAAGAGGTTTTCAACCTTTCAAAGGCTTTTATTTTATGATATAAAATGATAAAATGTGAAGGCACTGCTATTGTTCTTGAGCTTTTCAAAGCTTTGCAAGCTATTTCACTTCTCTGTTAAAACTGCATTCTTTTCAAAAAGATTATTCAGAAGGAAGTGAACAAAATTTAACTTCTCAAACCAGAGATTACCTTGTAATTCTCTGCTATTACGAATATAAGATTCAAAAGAGAACATAAGTCTCTTTGCATATGCTGCCTTAAAGTTCTCCCCCTCCCCCCCCCAAAAAAAAAAAAATCTTCAGGATTTGTATTGTTCAAAGAATTGATTTTTTGCACACAGGGAGTAAGATTTGTTACATTAAAAACGTTTTTCACAGAGTTGGCATTTTCAATTGTACCCATTCAGCTGTGTTTGCCAAACCTAGTAATAATTACACATATAAAAGTCTGATTTAATCAGATTGATATTATAGAAATATACATAAATGCTCCACTGACATGATGATAAAGAATTTTGTGTTTTACTCTATTCAAATCATGCTTGATACAATTCTCAGGGGTTACGACAGGAACTATTAAAATTACAGGCAACTATTTTGTTTGCAGTGGTCCAGAGATAAGCAGTACAATAACTTCTAATCACCATGGTTCTATCATTAGTGTTATTATTTTACTACAAAGTCTTATCAGATTCCTGGGTAGTGGTTTTTTAATCTCCACACCCCCTAAGCAGTGAATGTGCATAGAAAACAACCACAATAAAAGCCAAACACAAAGGCTGTGTGCTACCTACAAGCACACTAGTGAATTAGAATTGTGAATACTGATATGCATGGATCAAATATATATATATATATTTGTTTTCTTAAGTTTTCGCGGGTACTTACATGTATGGCATTCAGCTTTGTTCGGGTATTTTCCCACGTCATAGTGGTGCTTTTAAAGTTGTGATCAGAACACAGCCAAGCTCCCACCCAATCAAGTCACACACCCACTAGCAGTTAAAAGGAAGAAGCAGCTGCAAGCTCACATCACTCTGAGAAGCACAGAGCTGAAGACGAAGCCTGAAGATAATGAATGAGACTTCATCGAAACGTTGCCTAGATACTTCCAATCTTACGCGGGACAAAAACCCGAATAACCAAAGATCCACACACATATATATATGTATATATGTATGTGTATGTATAGGTATAGGTATATGTATATGTATATATGTATATGTATGAATATATGTATTCTTATGATATATATATATATATATATATATTCTTAAGTTTTTGCGGGTACTTACATGTATGTTATTCAGCTTTGTTCGGATATTTTCCCACGTCATTGTAATTGTGCTTTTAAAGTTGTGGCAACGTTTCGGCAGAATCTCATCTGCCATCATCAGGCTTCTGTATTGTCAATACAGAAGTCTGATGGTGGCAGATGAGATTCTGCCAAAACGTTGCCACAACTTTAAAAGCACAACTACAATGACGTGGGAAAATACCCGAACAAATATATATATATATATATGGATCTTTGGTTATTCGGGTTTTCTCATTTAAATTTGGGGCAGCCTATTGCTGTGACAGAATGGTTTTTTCTTCTGTCACAGCAATAGGCTGCCCCAAATTTAAATCTGAAACCACTGTAAAAGTCTAACTCACAGACGAACACTATACAGAAGCCTGATGATGGCAGATGAGATTCTGCTGAAACGTTGCTACAACTTTAAAAGCACCACTACTATGACGTGGGAAAATACCCGAACAAAGCTGAATGCCATACATATAAGTACCCGCGAAAACTTAAGAAAAAAATATTTATATATATCCATCCGTTATTCTTTGTTCCAAAGAAAGAAAGAAAGAAAGAAAGAAAGAAAGAAAGAAAGAAAGAAAGAAAGAAAGAAAGAAAAAATAAAGATATGAGAGGAAAGGAGAATCAGATGTGCTCCTCTTATGTCTCCAGTGCTGTTTCTAAGCAACTGATATTTTTTTCCTCTTTTATAAAATTTCTTCTTGGAGCTATGTACGCCTGAGGCGTATCTACTACCACCAGAAAAAGACCTTTACAACCAAGCATTTGGGAAGCCTGAAACAGAAATCAATGCTCTCTTTAGTCATTAAAGGCTACTTGAGTTCCTCACATTCCTTCAGGTTCCCTTCTATGCCAGTTAGCCTGAAACCACCCTTTGTCCCTTCAAAAGCATAAACAGGCTGTGCCTTTGAACACTGGGAGGATAGGGAGAGTACAAAATCACCATCTAGTTTTGTGTAACACAGAGAACTTTATAAGCAGAATACCAAGGCAGAAAAAGTATGGGAAAATTACAAAATATAAGTCTTTGGTACTGTAAGTGGAAAAAGGGAGAATGGGAATTATATCTAAAAAGTTTCTGAACTTTATTTTATTCTTTATGTTTTCATGTTTGAGCATCAAAAAAAAAAAATCATGATAGCTTAGGAGAGGCTGTTTGTTATTCTTCATTTCTTTCATGGGGGTTTAAGCAGCTCAAGTTATACAAATGAGAATCTTGTTTACAAATTTGTACAAAAAAATAATTAGACTTGGGTCCAGTCACTTAGCTAATATTAGATTTAAAAAACACAATCTGGATAAATGGTATTACTATGGCTAATATAGAATGTATGTTATCTCAGAACCATTATATTACGACATGGATTAAAACTGAGAAGGACATGCTAAGATATGTCATTGGGAGAATTTCTGGGATAAAAGAAATGAATGCATTGCTTAGAATGACTTTAAAAAAAAAATCAAACAGTATTTATTGTCCCATGCCATGAAGGTCTTTAAATGTTAAAATCAGAAACTTGAATTGGACCCAAAAGCAAACTGATGCTTGCTTGTGGAATAGAGATATAGCATTCACACAATGGTTAAAATGCAGTACTGCAGGCTATTTCTGCTTGCAATTTGCCAGTTCGAATCTTACCAGGCTCAAAGTTGACTCAGCCTTCCATCCTTCTGAGGTCAGTAAAATGAGGACCCAGATTGTTGGGGGAAATAAGCTGATTCTGTAAACTGCTTAGATGTAAAGAACTGTGAAGCAGTATATAAGTCTAAGTACTATTGCTATCCTAGAGGCACATAAAACTTTTCCTTCTGCTGCATTCTGCACTAGCTGAACCTTCCAAATACTCTTATGGGCAGCCTCATATACAGCACATTACAGTAGTCAAATCTGGAGGTGACTGTGAGCAGAGCCTAACTTTGTATTTAGAATGTTCGTAACAGAACTATTGTTATGCAAAGAACACAGATCTTCCTTTGAGCATGAGCTAATCAATATTTCATCTGTTATCACAACAAGATGCTTGCATCCAAGTTACAAAAGTGAGCATCCTCATTCAGCACCCCAGTGGAAAACATAAAGCATTATGGAAAGTATATATTCCATATCCTCCTACATAGCAAGATTTTAGTTAGTAAAACGCATGCAACTGGAAAATTTAAAGTTGACCAAAAACCATAGAAATCTTCAACTATTACATTTCAGCACATGTAAGAAGAGAGCATAGTGCTATTAATGAACCTTGATCCATAAACGTCTCATGGAGGACAACTGAAAAAGTTGCATATCTGTACAATGTATCCTAGAAGAACTTTTATATGGATACAATCCAAAACCTTTGAAAGGCATCCCCAGTGTAATTTTCATAGTACCTTTATGAATTTTTGGTTTAATAATTTCCTGATTTTATGTTGGAGCATAAATTGAGACATTTAGTCAGAGCTCAGCTCTGCCTCTTGCTCCACTACCATTGCTTGTCTTTCCAGGGATCACTTTGTATGCTTTATTTTTTCTAACTCTGGGGTATGACAAAAAATAAGTGTGTCCCTATTGTGTAAGGGACACACTATGTCTCTTATTGGCAAAGAATTCTATAGTGCCATATCCTGTCCCTGTAGTGTGGAGGTGTGTAGAGATAGGGAAATCAGCTCCTTTTTTTTTTTTTTTAATCTGCAAGAAGACTGGTCAATCTTACAAAATATTAATATTATTATTTTAAATTTTTTTAACTGTTCAAATCCAGTGGACTCTATTTTGTGCTTGAACTTTTAGCATTAGTTATCTAAATTATTGATTCCCTTTTTTTAGATATGATTTCCTTCTTACAACAGCTTTGATAACCATTAGTTTGTTTTCTTGTAGAATTCAAGGTATTGATTATGACCCCCTACAGCTCTACAAATTTTGGGCCTAGATGTTCTAAAGGTTATATGTTCTCATCTGGGTATGAATGTCTTAAAAAATAAAATAAAAGTCATTCCTCCTATCTTGACGGTAGTGGGAGATGTTTTGTGGGAAGACAAAGGCCTTCCTGGATCTGCTCATAAATTTTGCACCTGCCTCTTACCAATTTCTGAAGGTTAACAAAATAACACACATGTCTCAAAGAAAATGAAGCACGTGAAGATGGTTCACATTAGCATGTGAAACAAAGCCACATCTTTTACAACACTGGGATGATTCTGATAAATATTTGTTTCTCAGGGTTGAAATGTAGGCCCTTTCTGCTCTCTGAGCTTGATCTCTCTGACATCAGACAAAACCAAGAAGCAAACAATATCCCAATCAAGAAAATGCCAATCAAGCTACCCAATATCCCACTCAAGAAAATGCCAATCAAGCTACGAATACACATCCCAACCAACTACCTTTGGAGCAGTAGAACCTGCAAGACCACTCCCACAGATAGTGGAAGCCACTAGACTATAAAGTGAGAGCAAACCCCACTCCTTGCTAGCACTGATGCAGTTACTTTGTTTGGTATTGAAATGTCTGCATAACAACTACCAACCAGAGAGAGCACCAAGGACCCCTTCACTGGGATGATGGTTTGAAAAGTTGGTCTGAGATTTAGAATAACTTTATTGTCACTTTGAATGTAGATTAATCGGCACACATTAAAATGAAATTCCATTGCATACAGCTCTCAAAAGGTCTCCACCTTCAATATACACTTTGTGAACATGACAAGATAAATAAATACATACAAAATTATGCATGTACCCACATATATTATATGACATGGAGAAACATCACAACCTAGTTTGGATGTATACATGTACATCGCGAGACAAACAAATCTTGTGAGTTTACCAGACAGGTGGCCTATGGAACAAAGCTGTTATAAAATCTGGAAGTCCTCCTAGAAACACGTTGAAACCTCTTCCCAGCGGGGAGCAATAGAAACAGTGTAAAGTAGGTGTGTGGGGTCTCTAACATCCTGTCTGCCTTCCCACAAATGTGCATCTACACTTACATTGTAGATGATCTCAGTGAAAGCACTTTCCATGGCTAGACAGCATCAGCAAGTGAGGACAAATTTCAAAGTGTCAATATGAGAATACCAAGGACATAGCTGCTTTAACTTTTCCAAAGAAATGTGCTTTGCTAACATTAATACACTTTACAAACTGCCTCTTTGGAATGCTTTACGCAGCCCCAGAGTGCAGGTCATCAGTAAGATTGGTGAATAAAAGTTTGTGAATTAAGATGAGGCTTTGTTGAAATAACATTCAATTTGCTGTCTTTACATCTAATCCATTATTGATCTAACAATTTAAAAGTTGTCCATCATCCCACTATTGTGCTCATGATGATTGTAGTCTTTTTCTGATGATTGCTTTTTTACACGTTTCAGAAATAAGCATTGCTTACACAGTAATTTTTCCTCTTTAAAAAAAAAAAATCCATGAGATGTGGATCAGCTTTAGCAAAATATAACATTCCAATGGATGGAAAAAGCGATTCAAATCATTTCATATGTATCTATTAATCTGAAGTATCTTATTCATGAATATCCCTCAGGATTTCTGCAGCTAAAGTACAAAAATGTTTTTACAGTAATAAATAAAATTTCTCCAGTAGATTTATATGTACATTTCCTGCATTTCTTTAGCAGGTTTGATCCAAGACTTTCCACCACTATTTTTGCCAGCCTATAGAATTGGTTGATTTTTATTTTTTATTTATTTATTTATTTGTCAAGCAAAAAAATGCTTCTTTGCTACTTTCAGTCTGTTTCCAGAAACCTTTTCTCTGAACTCCTGTTTATGTACAATCTTGTTGCCGAGGCCATATTTAGGGCTGTTCTCTGCACTTAAATATCATATGAATATGCCAAGGAATCATCTCATTTTTGCTGTCTCACATGAGGTTGCCCTCATTTCATCCATCAAAGAAAACAATATTACACCAGCTTCCTTAGTTAATTCAGAGGTTCCTTTTGGCTTATGCTAGAGTTGCATGAATAAAGTTTTAGCTTTATTTCCTTGCAAAACTGTTGTGGACAGTGCTGTTATACCATAGCAAAAATTGTTCTTTCCAATTTCTTTCTTTCTTTTTTTTAATTATGGAATGTTAAAATTTAGAATAATCTGATAACTTTAAAATACTGAAAAGTTAAATAGAAAAGTTTATATGTTATAATCAGTATTTTTTCCTATAATTTTGTGATGTGAAAATAAAGTTTAACGTGATTTTAATAACTGCAAATATTATGTTTGATCAAATGATGTAAATAATGTGTAAACCTCATTTTCAGAAAGAGGCAGGGGAAAAATAATGCAAAAACTCTGATATAAGGCCCAAAGGTATGAAATTATAAGTAGAAACAATATATATTGTGAAAGATAGATTTCATGGTTATAAGATGCTCTAAAGAAGAAGAAAGAAGAAAGACAAAAGAAGAAAAGAGGAGGAGGAGGAGTGGGAGGAGGAAGAGGTGGAAAAGGAGAGGAGGAGTGGGAAGAAGAGGAGGAGTGGAAGGAAGAGGGGATGGAGGAGCAAGAGAGGAGGAGGAGTGGGCGGAGGAGGACAGTGGTAGACTTTTCAGGCAGGTGAAGATGGGTGTTCCAAGTAATTCACAGATGGCAGTGGTTAGAAAGAGAACAATTCTGGGTAATCAACAGATAGTTAGGTCAGCAACAAACAGTAGCATTGAGACATCAAATAGTTAGAATGGTTCAACATTCACTGCTGAACAAGGCATTAATCATACCTCTTGGAATCTGTATATAACTGAGAAATAATGTGTGCAAGAATTAGTGCTAAATGTAGCAAAACCTTTTTCTTTGTCAGAAGTTGAACACTCCCCTGTTGCTTCTCCTACATTTTATTCAGTCTTGCTTTGACAGACACATAAATTATAGTCACTCTTTGCAAATGCATTTAAAGAAATCACAGGTCTTTCTTGAGCCAATCTATTTTTTTTAAAAAAAATCCCTAATTTCTCTGATTAGGTTTCCATGAGAACTCCCAGCTAATAAATGGGAGAAGATACACAGGTATCTACAGGAAGAAGCATTGCATGGCAATACCACAAAGGTAGCCCTATGCCTCATGGATTTAAACCTGATATTGGGGTGCAAATAGAAATGGCCAGTTTGCAGTATAATATGAGGCACCTTTCTTCATTTTCCCTCCCACCATTATGTATTGTGGAAGGGCATCTGAAAAAATCAATTCTCGAGGGTTTTAAAAAGTTTGAAGGTATAATTATTCACTGCTCTTCACTTTCTAGTAAAATGAAGAGAAGTCAGCTGAACATCTCCTATGGGTTAAGCCACCTCTGTCAGAAATTTCATTTATGGAATCTAAGGGCAACCAAAGCTGAGAAGGTGCTGCTTCTCCATAGCAGTGCCCATGACTACGGGCTCTCTTCTCACCTGGCCCCATCCTTGAGATCTTTTAGGTAGTTATTAGAAACTGAGCTTTTTCAAACACCTTTCAGTAACATCTTACCCTTCCTGTACTTACTTTTTTCTTCCTCCTACTTTGTGTGTGTTTTGGAGTGTATGTTGTTTCAGTTCTGTTGTTTTTACTCTGAGATACTGTGACTCTGAGTACTGAGATTGTGGCAAGATACAAATTAAAAAATGCTTCAAAAAAATGCCTCAGGATCTAGCATTCTCCTTCTCTAAGAGCTACGAAGTTCATGCAAGGAAAGAAAACCACTTTTCTAATTACATAAGCCATCATAAAGCATTCTCATTGCTGTTTTTGTAATAATAGCAGGGATCCCCTTCTTTCCCTTTCTTTGGTGTAATTTGTCACCATAGGTCTTCAAAAATGAGTGCATTAGTGTCGTGTCCGCAAAAGGATGCCAGGAGTTGGTGACTAAGTTTCAAGCTCTTTATTTAACGGTTGTGAACCGAACCGGCGAAAAGGAAAAAGCCCGCGGCTTTTATCCTTTTCGCTGCGGCGGCCGCGGCCAATGGCAGCGATTCAAGTCTCCCGCTCTTGGAGTGAGCCAATCACGGGAGACTTCAATCGGGACAATCAGCGCGGCTCGCCTGGCCAATCAGAAATCCCCGCGCTTTAGGCAATCAAAGCGCGGGGATTTCAAGTATGCAAATAAAGGACAGAACACCCCTCCCCTCTTGGTATAGTCCATCACGTTGCGTAGTCACGTAGGTAGGCGGGGCTCCGTCTAGTCCAACTTGACCTGCGCAACTCAGTTGCAAGCTGGATTTCGGCCGGAGCGGTCATGTTTTTGGCTGCTCCCTCTTCTGTGCGAACTGGCTGGATGATCGGGCCGGTTCTTTCTCCGTGGCTCCCACCTGGGCCTACCGGGTTGGTTGAGCTACGGGTTTCGCCGCTCCCGCTTGGTTTCTCCGAGTCGGTTGAGCTGGCCAGGTGGTTCTTCTCCGGTGGGGGATCGCGATGGCTGTGTTCCGGTAAGTACTGCTGGTTTATTTTTTCTTGCGTTTGTTTATTCGGGTATTCCCTCCTCCCTTGGTTCGTGTTTTGGGGGTTGAGGTCTGTTGCTGTTCGTGACCTGAGCTGGTCAATGTGTCGTTTCCAGGCTCGCCCATCGGTGGTTTGGAGCCGGTACGACCGTGGACCTGTGATTTGAGTGATGATGGCTGGGATCCATAGGGGGTCTCCCGTCAGATTTTTCACGTACACAAAGTCACCTGGGGCAAAGGTCCGGTATTTTGTACTTGAGTCTGGGGGTCGCTCCGGGTTATATGTTGGGTGTAACCTGTCGAGCGGGGACCTCAGCTTCCTACCCATCAGTAACTCGGCTGGGCTTTTGTTGGTAGTGGTGTTCGGGGTGATGTGTTGTATAAAGAGGAGTTTATTTATTTTGTCGTTGATCTCCCCGTGGTCCATTTTCCGGATGGTTTTTTTGGTAAATTGT
Organism: Hydrophis major; assembly: GCA_033807585.1. NCBI lineage: Eukaryota > Metazoa > Chordata > Lepidosauria > Squamata > Elapidae > Hydrophis > Hydrophis major. The sequence goes on from CM066328.1 coordinate 166,805,310, forward strand.
ACCATCCGTTCCGCCCTACCGTTCGCCGCCGGATGCGCCGGTGCTGTTAATGCGTGGCGGATGCCCCTCTCCGCCAGGAACCTCTCGAAGTCGAGGGAAGTAAACTGGGGCCCGTTGTCTGAGACGACGACGTCTGGGAGGCCGTGTGTGGAAAAGAGTTTGCAAAGTTCTTTGATAATGGCCTCCGTGGTAGTGGATTTCATGTCGCTTACCTCCAACCAGTTGGAGTAAGCGTCAACTGTGATCAGAAAGGTATGCCCATTCGTGGGACCGGCAAAGTCTAAATGGATTCTGGACCAGGGTCCCCTTGGTGTTTCCCAGTCCAGGATGGGTGCTGTGGGTGGGCTGGGTCTGGTCTCCTGGCATCGTTGGCATTTGGCTACCCATGCCTCTATCTGCTTGTCCATCCCTGGCCACCAAGCGTAACTCCTGGCCAGGGCTTTAGTTCTGACGATGCCAGGATGCCCTTCGTGCAGCATCTCTAAGACCCTCCCTTGCAACCTGTCCGGGATGACCACCCTGTCACCCCACAAAATATATCCCTTGAGTAGTGAGAGTTCAGTCTGGCGGTTTCTGAATGTCTTAACGGATTCGTCACTGTCCCTTTCAGGCCAACCTTTTTCCACCCAATGTAAAATTCGCGCCAGACGCCTGTCCTTGATAGTTTCCCTGGCAATGTCTGATGCGGTAATGGGCAGGTTGGGCAAATTTTCGATGTTAAGGGTGTTTGTCGTTGGTGCTGGGTCAGGATCAGAGTCTGGTAAAGGCGAGCGGCTTAAAGCGTCCGCGTGCGAAATTTTCTTACCTGGCTTGTGTAACAGTTCGTAGCTGTAGGCTGCCAGGAACTCGGACCACCTTGTCATCCGGGGTGATAAAATGTTCGGGGTGGCTCGGTTTCCTGCGAGGATGCCCAGCAACGGCTTATGATCTGTCACAATGGTAAACGGGCGGCCATAAAGGTATTCATGGAATCGCTTAACGGCGGCAACTATAGCCAAAGCTTCTTTGTCCAGCTGGCTATAGTTCCGCTCCGGTTTAGTTAGAGTCCTGGAAAAGAAAGCGATGGGTGCTTCTCTTTTGTCAGGGAGAGTATGGCTGAGGACAGTGCCGACGCCGAAAGGTGATGCGTCGCAAGTGACAACCAAGAGCAAGGTTTCGCTGAATTGAATCAGGACGGCGTCGGAGGTGAGGAGGTCTTTGGTTTTTTGGAAGGCGGCTTGCTCTCGTCTCCCCCAAGTCCAGGTTGCCGCCTTATTCAGGAGCCTATGCAAAGGCTCCGCCGCCGTAGCCTTTTGGGGTAGGAAAACATTATAAAAATTCAGCAACCCTAAGAAAGCCTGTAGTTCCGTTTTAGACCTTGGGGTGGGGGCTTCTTTGATGGCTTTCACTTTTTTAATTGTAGGGTGAATGCCATGCCGGTCTAGAAGGTAGCCCAAGAATTCCACTCGCTCTGTGCATAGTTGGCATTTTTCTCGTTTTACTTTAAGTCCCGTTACTTTAAATTTTGTTAAGACCTCCCTGAGTCGGTTTTCTAATTCGGCTTCATTTGGCGCCGCCACTAATACGTCATCAAAATAGGGCACCACCCCCTTGATGCCCTGCAGTAAACGTTCCATCAGGCTCTGAAAGATGCCTGGTGCCACGCTGACTCCGAATTGGAATCGGTTAAACTTGAAGGCCCCCCGATGGGTAACGATGGTCTGGGCTTCCGCTGTTTTTTCGTCGACCGGCAACTGCTGATATGCCTGGGCGAGATCGAGCTTGGCAAAGACCTTGCCCCCTCCCAGTGAGTGCAGTAGGTGTTGCACGATTGGGACGGGGTAGGCGCTTTGTTGCAACGCGCCATTTAGGGTGGCCTTATAGTCCCCACAAATTCTCACGGACCCGTCTGGCTTGACTGGGGTCACTATAGGGGTCTCCCATCGGGCATAGTCTATCGGCTGTAACACCCCCTGTTTGACGAGCTTGTCGATCTGTTCGTCAATTTTAGGTTTTAGGGCGAATGGTACCCTCCTAGGTTTTAGTCGCTTGGGGGGAACCCTAGGGTCTAGGTCAAATGAGATAAGGGGCCCCTGGTACTTGCCCAGGCTTCCGTCGAAGACCTCCTGGAACTCCTGGGCTAGCCGCTGTTCCCAGCCGTCGTCGACGACGTGGTTGACTCCTGTCAGCGCGATGTCAAGCGGGGCGAACCATTGTAGGCCCAGCAGGCTTGGGCGGTCGCGATCGACGATTGTGAGTGGCAGTTGTTCGGTGCGGCCCTTGTAAGTTACATTAAAGTTCTTGGTGCCCACTACCGGGACGCGGTTTCCCTGGTAGTCTTTTATAATGATTTTTTGGGCATTAATGTTCCTCTTATGGAGGGTGGGCACTAGCCGTTTTATCTCGTGCCATGCAATCATGGAGAGGTAGGACCCGGAGTCCACCTCCATCTTGCATGGTTGGCCTTCAATATGGACTTCTACGTGTACCTTTCTGGCGCCGTCGGAGATGGCGTGGCCGATGGTTACCGTCTGGTGGGTATCTTCCTTGCGCCGACTGTCGCCGCCTCTTGAAGATCGTTGGATTCGGTCCCACCGACCGTCCGATTGGCGATCTCTGGTCCTGGGCGGGGGGCTTTCCTTCTTTCGGTCGTGTTGTTCCCATCTGGGCGGGCTGCGGGTCTTCTTTTGGCGGCAAACTCGAGCGATGTGTCCCCGTCTTTCACAATGCCTACAGATAGAGTCAAAAAATCGGCATTCTGATCTGGGGTGGTCGCTGCCGCACCCAGCACAGTTGGTCCTCGACCTACGACCTCTTCGGTTCCGTTGGTCGCCGCGTCCCATCTGCATGCGATGTATGTCCTCCTCGTCTTCTGACGTGCTGGATGTAGACTGGAATTCTCCGTAGTGCGCAGTTGATTTGCTTTTAGGGTCGGCCGACCTTGCCGGGTTGTTGTTTCCGCCCTTCGCGTCTGATTTTCGCATGCTGTCAGCGGAAGTGCGGGTTGCTTCTGCGGCTGCGGCTGCAGTGAGGGCGTCTGCTAGGCTGATGTCGCCCTTGGCCATAAGCCGGCTCTGGAGTGTAGGGTCCCATAGGCCGAGTACGAATCGGTCTCTTAGGAGGCTATTCAGACCTTCAAACTCGCAGAGTCCTCCTAGGCGCCGCAGCTCGGCGACGAAATCGCTCAGTTTTTCGCCTGGTTTCTGATCTCGGCGGTAAAATTTGTTGCGCCGGATCAGGATGGGGACCTCGGGGGCGTAATGGCGCCGCAGGATAGGTTCGAGGACGTCCCAGTCCATGGCGGTTGCATCTGCCGGCTTGGCCAATGCCTTGGCCATCTGGAAGACCTCGGTTCCGCAATGGGTGAGGAAGACGGCGTGTTTTAGTGGGCCCGGGGCGTCCTTCATTCCGGTGCACTCGAGGTACATGCGGAAACAGTCTGAGAACGATTCCCAGTCCTCGGTGGCGGGGTTGAAGGGGGCGGGCGGTGCGATTTTCGCCATCTCTGTGCTGAAACTGGCTCTTGTTGGACACGGGGTTCGGTTCAGGGTCGGTATCCCATCCTCGTCGCCAGTGTCGTGTCCGCAAAAGGATGCCAGGAGTCGGTGACTAAGTTTCAAGCTCTTTATTTAACAGTTGTGAATCGAACCGGCGAAAAGGAAAAAGCCCGCGGCTTTTATCCTTTTCGCTGCGGCAGCCGCGGCCAATGGCAGCGATTCAAGTCTCCCGCTCTTGGAGTGAGCCAATCACGGGAGACTTCAATCGGGCCAATCAGCGCGGCTCGCCTGGCCAATCAGAAATCCCCGCGCTTTAGCCAATCAAAGCGCGGGGATTTCAAGTATGCAAATTAAGGACAGAACAATTAGGGCACTAAAAGTGATTGGAGATGAACTGAAAGGCAGAGAACATGAGGTAATGGATAACCTGTTGACTGAGGACACTCAAGTTCAAGTCCACCCTCAACCTTGAAAGCTCAGTAGGAGATTTTGGGCAGTCATTCACCCTTAAATCAGTTTAACTCACAAGATGATGATTAGGAGGGAAATGGAGGAAACAATGTGCTTAAGGAGAGATGAGATACTCTAATTCAATGCTATGCTTGCTGAGGAATTCTGTGGGTTGAAGTCCACAAGTCTTAAAGTTGCCAAGTTTGGGGACCCCTGTTCTAATTGATAATTAATGCTAATAATTAGATATAAGCTACATAATTAATCCAACTTATTAATGCGTTTCACATGTCTCTTCTACTCTTCTAATAATTTCACATATCTCTTCTATTAGAAATCATGTTTTCCTTAAATAAACTATATTTCCAGTCCACTTGTGTGTGTGTGTGTGTGTGTGACCCAAACTGTCAGTTAATTATCCAATATAAATATATAATAATTAAAAAAAAACCTTTTAAATTAATTTTAATATGCTAATGTCAATTTTATATCTTGTTTGTATGTATGTAGGGGTGTTATTTTCTCAGGGTTTGGGGTTTAGAAGTATAGTAAAAAAAAAATCTCTCTTAATTAGGGAAAATGTATGCAAAAAGAAAGAGTGTCCCAGCCTCTCAGAAGCTGCAAAATGGGGGATAAAGGAAAGATGTAGGTCAAAGTGTAAAGAAGTTATGTAAGTACACCTACCGCTTGGAATCAATTCAAGTCACTAGAGCTGGATGGATTATATACCAGGATCTTAAAGGAAACGATAGGTGTGATATGAGAATCATATTGACTGTAATCTCTGAGAATTTCTGGATTATAGGAGAAGTGCCAGAATATTGGAGAAAACCAAAGGTGGGATGCTGCTGGTATAACAACTGGTTCGGTGATCATGTGCTTCCGTGCGCACCTTCCTGTGAACAGAGATTCTGTAACTCTGTTTTCAAATTTGTACTATCATGGTTTACTATGATATCTAAATCTGATCAACTATAATTACCTCCAAGTTACAATTAGAAATCAAGGTTGGAAAAACCAGAGCTATGACTTCCAACTCCCTTTGATGCAGTAGAATAAGGCATTAACATCAAAGCTCAACTTTTTACTTTTACGCAATAGTTTAAACTAGCCATTTCTATAACAACAAATCTATCAGATTGGTAAAACCCAAAATCAAAGTTTCATTCTTTTCTACCTCAAGCACAAAGTCCAGAAGCAGTTTCCAGGAAGAAATAAAAGTATTTGTATTTTTTTCCTTTGTTCAAAACAGTGAATTTAACCATCTCTGCTAACTCCATTAATTTTTATAGCCATTTATCCATCGTCGGGATCGAAATGTCCTACCATTTCTGTGCATAGAGCAGTCTTGCTGCCGTCAAGAAATATAGAGGAGTCAGAAGTCAATGCTTTTTCTTTCTTTTTCCCCTTCTTTCCTCACTTTTCCCTTCCCTACTTTTCCTACTATTTGCTTTTGTATTTTCTTAGTTTGTTATAATATAAACTAATAAAAAAAAAACCTTTTAACCTGGAAAAAATTGAGCTATGGACAACTGATGAATTGTGACCCGATGAAACTCAAATGCTTTGGCCACCTAATGAGAAGGAAGGACTCACTGGAGAAGCCTAATGCTGGGAACAATTGAGGACAATAGAAGAAGGGGATGACAGAGAATGAGGTGGCTGGATGGAGTCACTGAAGCAGTGGGCATAAGCTTAAATGGACTCCAGAAGATGGTAGAGGACAGGAAGGCCTGGAGGAATGTTGTTCATGGGATTGCGATGGATCGGACATGACTTTGCAACTAACAACAACAAGAGTCTGAGCATAGTGCCTGGAAAATCATACCTGCAGTTCTTACTTTGTTAAAATATAGGTTAAGCAGCATGTCTCACTGAACTAATCCAGAAATGATATCAGATTATTAATTCTATACTCCATCACATTCATGGCAGACAGAAGACATTTGTTATGTTATTGCAACGGTTAGAGGAGATAAAACTGAAACTTGATTTTACTTTTTTCCAATTTCTTGGCCTCTACATATATCAGACATTTCACCTCTATGTGACAGTGGACCTAATTGGAAACCAGCATTAATTCAGACAGCAGATACCTTATTTGCATTTCTATTAAAAATTGGCATGATGAAAATCTGAGAACAGTGCTTTAGTTTAATACCCGTTTTTGCTGCTGATCTCGTTTCCTCACATGTTGCCCTGTTAGTCCTTCGTATTTTAAAAAATGGGCCACCTAATTACAGACAAAATATCTAACATTTTGCTTTTTTATTAAGTAAATAGGGCAAGTCAAAAATGTAATTATGGATTTATAGAATATAAATCATCTCTACTGTATATTGTAAAAACAAAACAAAAAAATGTCATAAAAAGATCTCAAGATGTATTCTTGTGTTCTTTAAAAAAAAGGTTTTCTAAGTGGAGGCCACAATGTCAGTTGAATTTGTGCCCTTGAATCATCTTAGAAAATATTACAATGGATTTTTAAAGAAAAAAAATGTCATTATAATAAAAGCTTTTTTAATATAATTCTTCAAATCAGGTAGATTTCAATCAATTGCAACTGCTTTTATTTTAGCTATGGGCATGCTGTCAGAAGATGCAGTTCCATTCCAAGGGTTACTAATTCACCATAACGGTACTCTTTGTGATCAATCCAATTGGTATCTAATTCAATGATGTGAGCAATGACATTCATATATCCACATATGCCTTATACATCTTTCTTAAACTCTCTAATTATTTCTTAAATGGAAAGTAAAGGAATCAGATCTCTTCCTTTATGTGTTATGTATTCAGTATACTGCTACTATTGAGTAAAAGCTCTCAAAAAATATACAATTCTCCATGTTAACTAAACCAAGTGATCTAAATTATTTTGAATAGGGAAAAAATGCTGTCTTGTTTATTTAAAACTTGTGGCTTTATTGGATTTGCTAACTGGAATTCAGTCCTACAGAGATCAAGGAATAGCATTAAAATCTGCTTAAAAATCCCCCCTTTTATTTATCTAGAACCTATCTAGTCTAAGCTGCAAGGCAGAGATATTTCATTTTACCAAGGATTAACATTTAGGACTATGTGTAGAGATTATTCCTGGATTGCAAAGAACCCTGGAGCAAAAGATTCAGATATGCCGACCTTCCACAATCACTAAACTATTTAATCTGTTTACCTGGATTTATAGTGAAGATCAAAATAAATAGGAATGATATATTTGTTTTGGGGTTTATTTTTAAATGCAACTATCTAGGAGATTTCTTAAAGCAGCAAAATATTGGTGCTACCAAGCCTCTTATATCTTTGCTAAACTCACCTAATGTAATGGTATGTCAGTCTGAGCTACAAAGAGGAGATGTAACATGTACTGTATATTAAAGAAAATAAAGCCATTTGAAACTGAAGCTCTCTTTCTCTGTTCCATTGTCTTTCTCTCCATAAAAAATGTGCTAATTAATGTGAATGCATTGGATAACATCTTGTGTAGGAAAAGTATCTGTGCTTATCGGCAATCCATGTTTTTATGGGCAATCCATATATTTCACAAAAACTGCTGCTCAACTTGTTTTACACATCTGAAAATAATGAGCTTCCATGAAAATACAGAGGTCCTTGCAAAATATATTTCATGTGCATAAGTGAGAAATGTTCCATTAGATGCTTAACAACATGAATCTTTTGTACTTTGAACATGCAGGGGGAAAAGGACTGTATATTTAACATGCTTCAGTTTTCTCCAAATACAACTGCCCCCTCCCCCCCACTTAATTCTTAGACTTTATTGTGTTGATCTGAAAGGAAACAGTCATCACAGTTATGACCCTAACACATATATTGAAGAAATATATGAAAACGACAATGAAATCAATGTTTGTTATGCTTCATCAACATACAGATTGGCCATGTTGTGAATCAATAAAAGTACTTGAATAAAGATTATTAAGAGCTTGAAGTAAAATGCAGGGTTCTGGCCCTGCACTTCTGATTGGCCGATAATAGCGACATCGGATTGGTCCGTTCAGGAGAATCTGATTGGCTATTAATGAGCCTCTCCCATTGGTTAATGGAGCTAGCGCTCCCCATGTTTCATTGGTTAAATAACTAAGAGTTTGCCTATATAAAGGGGGCCGTTGCGGCCATTGAGCTGATCTGTTTCACATGTAAATAAAGAGTTTGAAGTTCACTGTTCACCGGCTCGTCTCCTCCTTTGCGCCCATGCACAGAACGTAACAGGCCATTATGTCACGAATAGTATATATATACTGTGGGCCCTTGATATGTTAAAACTGTTTGTGTGGAACAGTTTCATTTCTCAAATCAATGTCCCCTGCATGAGCTACTTATGTGAAGGACCTCACAAGTAGAAACAAAAGCTTAGCTTCATCAGTAGTTACCAGGAGGGGACTTCAAAAAATGTAGCAACCGGTTCTCTGCCTAGTTTTTTTTTTTGGGGGTGACCATGGTGGGCACGGCCTAGTCCGCTTCCTGCACCATCCTGGCCTGGGACCATAAATGGGCCACTGGGGGGAGCATTTTACTCGGGCTCCGGAGGCTTTCCTTGAGCCTCTGGGAGGGCGAAAAAGGCCTCCCCGGGCTCCAGAGCCTTGTTTCCAGGCCTCCAGGAGGCCTCTTTTTCACCCTCCCCAAGCCTTCGTGAGGGCCCTGCACTTACCTGAGATCCAAAAAGGGCTGTGTTGGGACTCCTGGGTAGGACAGGGTGGGCAGGACTAGGATTAAAAACAGGTTCACTCGAACCAGGGTGAACTGGTAGCAGCGCAGCCCTGGTGGTTACCATCTTCTAATCTAAGGTCTCTCCCCAGCCTTGTCTCACTGAATTAAGGTCTGAACAGACAGCTGGTTTTACCCATAGAATTTCTTCTTTGTAATTGGGAATACTACGCAATCATTCCATGGTTCTCTAGTCATAAAAAAGTTGGTTCATAACTTCCATTTACATACATGTATTCATCTTTGTAGAATACTTTTATATTTGCAAATTCAGAAACAGGGTTACTTTAAGATAGCTACACAGTATGTTTTTTCTTTTTTTAATGTTTAGCTTGATGCTATTATGCCTCTATTGATATATCGCTGCATAATTTTGTCTCAGGATAAATATGATTTACGGAGCAATTTCTTCCATGTAATTCTTTCCCACTTTCCAATTTTCCTAAAAAACATTGCAATCATCAGTGAAGGACAAATGAATAGGGAAGGTGTTTTAACCTCTTTTCCATTTCCCGATTCTTTCTCTCAAATTCTATCATTCTCTCTCTCTCTCACACACACATACACACATCCTGCATCTAAAGTAAGATAATTTGAGGAAAGGAATGGCAATTAGCTAAGCGAAGCAATTTCTCCAAGTACTGTTCCTCTGCTTCTGATCACCATTTCCTGTGGATAGTTTGTCATTAAAGATTTGGAGAAAATATTAACAAATCTCTATGTAATATCCAGGTTTGATTTTGAGAGTGATAAATCTTCCTTCTCTGGATAGGCTGCATCTCTGTCAACAAACATAGATGAATAAATCCCACATTATAAAAACAGATATCTGTTAAGATTTGTTTTTGTGGAAATTTATTTTCCATTGTCTGATGAAAAGACTGAAAGATGGTGTCGTGTCCGCAAAAGACGCCAGGAGTCAGTGACTACGTTTCAAGCTCTTTATTAAACAGTTGTGAACCGAACCGGCGAAAAGGAAAAAGCCCGCGGCTTTTATCCTTTTCGCTGCGGCGGCCGCGGCCAATGGCAGCGATTCAAGTCTCCCGCTCTTGGAGTTAGCCAATCGCGGGAGACTCCAAACGGGCCAATCAGCGCGGCTCGCCTGGCCAATCAGAAATCCCCGCGCTTTAGCCAATCAAAGCGCGGGGATTTCGAGTATGTAAATTAGGGACAGAACACCCCTCCCCTCTTGGTATAGTCCATCACGTTGCGTAGTCACGTAGGTAGGCGGGGCTCCGTCTAGTCCTACTTGACCTGCGCAACTCAGTTGCAAGCTGGATGTCGGCCGGAGCGGTCATGTTTTTGGCTGCTCCCTCTTCTGTGCGAACCGGCTGGGTGATCGGGCCGGTTCTTTCTCCGTGGCTCCCACCTGGGCCTTCCGGGTTGGTTGAGCTACGGGTTTCGCCGCTCCCGCTTGGTTTCTCCGAGTCGGTTGAGCTGGCCAGGTGGTTCTTCTCCGGTGGGGGATCGCGATGGCTGCGTTCCGGTAAGTACTGCTGGTTTATTTTTTCTTGCATTTGTTTATTCGGGTATTCCCTCCCCCCTTGGTTCGTGTTTTGGGGGTTGAGGTCTGTTGCTGTTCGTGACCTGAGCTGGTCAATGTGCCGTTTCCAGGCTCGCCCATCGGTGGTTTGGAGCCGGTACGATCGTGGGCCTGTGATTTGGGTGATGACGGCTGGGATCCATAGGGGGTCCCCCGTCAGGTTTTTCGCGTACACTAAGTCGCCGGGGGCAAATGTCCGGTATTTTGAACTTGAGTCTGGGGGCCGCTCCGGGTTGTATGTTGGGTGCAGCCGGTCAAGCGGGGACCTCAGCTTCCTACCCATTAGTAACTCGGCTGGGCTTTTGTTGGTTGTGGTGTTCGGGGTGATGTGTTGTATAAAGAGGAGTTTATTTATTTTGTCGTTGATCTCCCCGTGGTCCATTTTCCGGATGGTTTTTTTGGTAAATTGTACCATCCGTTCCACCCTACCGTTCGCCGCCGGATGCGCCGGTGCTGTTAATGCGTGGCGGATGCCCCTCTCCGCCAGGAATCTCTCGAATTCGAGGGAAGTAAACTGGGGCCCGTTGTCGGAGACGACGACGTCTGGGAGGCCGTGTGTGGAAAAGAGTTTGCAAAGTTCTTTGACAACGGCCTCCGTGGTGGTGGATTTCATGTCGCTTACCTCCAACCAGTTGGAGTAAGCGTCAACTGTTATTAGAAAGGTATGCCCATTCGTGGGACCGGCAAAGTCTAAATGGATCCTGGACCAGGGCCCCCTTGGTGTTTCCCACTCCAGGATGGGTGCTGTGGGTGGGCTTGGTCTGGTCTCCTGGCATCGTTGGCACTTAGCTACCCATGCCTCTATCTGCTTGTCCATCCCTGGCCACCAAGCGTAACTCCTGGCCAGGGCTTTAGTTCTGACGATGCCAGGATGCCCCTCATGCAGCATCTCTAAGACCTTCCCTTGCAACCTTTCCGGGATGACCACCCTGTCACCCCACAAAATACACCCTTTAAGCAGCGAGAGTTCAGTCTGGCGGTTTCTGAATGTCTTAACGGATTCGTCATTGTCCCTTTCAGGCCAACCTTTTTCCACCCAATGTAAAATTCGCGCCAGGCGCCTGTCCTTACTAGTTTCCCTGGCAATGTCCGATGCGGTAATGGGTAGGTTGGGCAGGTTCTCAATGTTAAGGGTGTTTGTCGTTGGTGCTGGGTCAGGATCAGAGTCTGGTAAGGGCGAGCGGCTTAAAGCGTCCGCGTGCGAAATTTTCTTACCTGGCTTGTGTAACAGTTCGTAGCTGTAGGCTGCCAGGAACTCGGACCACCTTGTCATCCGGGGTGATAAAATGTTCGGGGTGGCTCGGTTTCCTGCGAGGATGCCCAGCAACGGCTTATGATCTGTCACAATGGTAAACGGGCAGCCATAAAGGTATTTGTGGAATCGCTTAACGGCGGCAACTATAGCCAAAGCTTCTTTGTCCAGCTGGCTATAGTTCTGCTCCGGTTTAGTTAGAGTCCTGGAAAAGAAAGCGATGGGTGCTTCTCTTTTGTCGGGGAGGGTATGGCTGAGGACAGCGCCGACGCCGAAAGGTGATGCGTCGCAAGTGACAACCAAGGGCAAGGTTTCGCTGAATTGAATCAGGACGGCGTCGGAGGTGAGGAGGTCTTTGGTTTTTTGGAAGGCGGCTTGCTCTCTTCTCCCCCAAGTCCAGGTTGCTGCCTTATCCAGGAGTCTATGCAAAGGCTCCGCCGCCGTAGCCTTTTGGGGTAGGAAAACATTATAAAAATTCAGCAACCCTAAGAAAGCCTGTAGTTCCCTTTTAGACCTTGGGGTGGGGGCTTCTTTGATGGCTTTCACTTTTTTAATTGTAGGGTGAATGCCATGCCGGTCTAGAAGGTAGCCCAAGAATTCCACTCGCTGTGTGCATAGTTGGCATTTTTCTCGTTTTACTTTTAGTCCCGTTACTTTAAATTTTGTTAAGACCTCCCTGAGTCGGTTTTCTAATTCGGCTTCGTTTGGCGCCGCCACTAATACGTCATCAAAATAGGGCACCACCCCCTTGATGCCTTGTAGTAAACGTTCCATCAGGCTCTGAAAGATGCCTGGTGCCACGCTGACTCCGAACTGGAGTCGGTTGCACTTGAAGGCCCCCCGATGGGTAACGATGGTCTGGGCTTCCGCTGTTTTTTCGTCGACCGGCAACTGCTGATATGCCTGGGTGAGATCGAGCTTGGCAAAGACCTTGCCCCCTCCCAGTGAGTGCAGTAGGTGTTGCACGATCGGGACGGGGTAGGCACTCTGTTGCAACGCGCTGTTTAGGGTGGCCTTATAGTCCCCACAAATTCTCACGGACCCATCTGGCTTGACTGGGGTCACTATAGGGGTCTCCCATCGGGCATGGTCTATCGGTTGCAACACCCCCTGTTTGACGAGCTTGTCGATCTGCTCGTCAATTTTAGGTTTTAGGGCGAATGGTACCCTCCTAGGTTTTAGCCGCTTGGGGGAAACCCTAGGGTCTAAGTCAAAAGAGATAAGGGGCCCCTGGTACTTGCCCAGGCTTCCGTCGAAGACCTCCCGGAACTCCTGGGCTAGCCGCTGTTCCCAGCCGTCGTCGGTGACGTGGTTGACTCCTGTCAGCGCGATGTTGAGTGGGGCGAACCATTGTAGTCCCAGCAGGCTTGGGCGGTCGCGATCGACGATTGTGAGTGGGAGTTGTTCGGTGCGGCCTTTATAAGTTACATTAAAGTTCTTGGTGCCCACTACCGGGACGCGGTTTCCCTGGTAGTCTTTTATAATGAATTTTTGGGCATTTATGTTCCTCTTATGGAGGGTGGGCACTAGTCGTTTTATCTCATGCCATGCAATCATGGAGAGGTAGGATCCGGAGTCCACCTCCATCTTGCATGGTTGGCCTTCAATATGGACTTCTACGTGTACCTTTCTGGCGCCGTCGGAGATGGCGTGGCCGATGGTTACCGTCTGGTGGGTATCTTCCTTGCGCCGACTGTCACCGCCTCTTGAAGGTCGTTGGATTCGGTCCCACCGGCCGTCCGATTGGCGATCTCTGGTCCTGGGCGGGGGGCTTTCCTTTTTTCGGTCGTGTTCGTCCCATCTGGGTGGACTGCGAGTCTTCTTTTGGTGGCAAACCCGGGCGATGTGTCCCCTTCTTTCACAATGCCTACAGATAGAGTCAAAAAATCGGCATTCTGATCTGGGGTGGTCGCCACCGCACCCGGCACAGTTGGTCCTCAACCTACGACCTCTTCGGTTTCGTTGGTCGCCGCGCCCCGTCTGCACGCGATGTATGTCCTCCTCGTCTTCTGACGTGCTGGATGCAGACTGGAATTCTCCGTAGTGTGCGGTTGATTCGTTTTTTGGGTCGGTCGACCTTGCCGGGTTGTTGTTTCCGCCCTTCGCGTCTGATTTCCGCATGCTGTCAGCGGAAGTGCGGGTTGCTTCTGCGGCTGCGGCTGCGGTGAGGGCGTCTGCTAGGCTGATGTCGCCCTTGGCCATAAGTTGGCTCTGGAGTGTAGGGTCCCATAGGCCAAGTACGAATCGGTCTCTTAGGAGGCTGTTCAGACCTTCGAATTCGCAGAGTCCACCTAGGCGCCTTAGCTCGGCGACGAAATCGCTCAGTTTTTCGCCCGGTTTCTGGTCGCGCTGGTAAAATTCGTTGCGCCGGATCAGGATGAGGACCTCGGGGGCGTAATGGCGCCGCAGGATAGGTTCGAGGACGTCCCAGTCCATGGCGGTTGCGTCGGCCGGCTTGGCCAATGCTTTGGCCATCTGGAATACCTCGGTTCCGCAATGGGTGAGGAAAACGGCGCGTTTTAGCGGGCTCGGGGCGTCCTTCATTCCGGTGCACTCGAGGTACATGCGGAAACGGTCTGAGAACGATTCCCAGTCCTCGGTGGCGGGGTTGAAGGGGGCGGGCGGTGCGATTTTCGCCATTTCGGTGCTGGAACTGGCTCTTGTTGGACACGGGGTTCGGTTCAGGGTCGGGATCCCACCCTCGTCGCCAGTGTCGTGTCCGCAAAAGACGCCAGGAGTCAGTGACTACGTTTCAAGCTCTTTATTAAACAGTTGTGAACCGAACCGGCGAAAAGGAAAAAGCCCGCAGCTTTTATCCTTTTCGCTGCGGCGGCCGCGGCCAATGGCAGCAATTCAAGTCTCCCGCTCTTGGAGTTAGCCAATTGTGGGAGACTCCAAACGGGCCAATCAGCGCGGCTCGCCTGGCCAATCAGAAATCCCCACGCTTTAGCCAATCAAAGCGCGGGGATTTTGAGTATGTAAATTAGGGACAGAACAGATGGCAACTGGATGTCCATGGAAATGGCATGTTTTTGTGTGTGCTTGGTATGGACAAGTCCAGGGGTGGGGCTGCTGGGGGTTTGCAGGGGTTCGGAAGACCATCTAGCTAAGAATCTGCACAGTTCAGAGATCTCCCAAATCCCACTCCTGGCTGGCCCCACCCACCCCATCTGCCCCTCCCAAGAGTCCCTACATGGCCTCTTTGGGATGCAGGTAAGTGCAGGGTGTGTGCAAAGACTTGGAAAGGCCAGAAACTGACTTGCTTCCAGCTTCCAGAGAACCTCTGGAGCCTGAGGAGGCCATTTTTGCCCTCCTGGAGGCTCAAGGAAAGCCTTTGGAGCCAGGAGAGGGCAAAAGCACCCCTTGCTGTGATGCAGGAGGCTGACTAGGCCACGCCCACCATGGCCACACCACCCATCAACTGGGCAGATATCCCATTGCTAAAAATTTTGAAGCCAATCCCTGGACAAGTCAGTATCCAAAAACATAATAGCAAATTAGAAGGACAAAGAAGAGGAAGAGTGAGGTGAGAGAGTTGAGAAAAGAGTTGGAGAGAAGATTGAGAAACAAAAGAAGAAAGGGTAGATACATTCTTCCCCAAAAGATAGGAGAAGTGAGAATTCCACAAAATTGGGCAGACTCTTTATCAAAGGCTTGCTTACCATTTTTGACAAGATCCTAGTTTGTATTGCAGTAACCTGGAACTAAAATGATGCCTATCTTTATACAGAAATTTGGAAAAGAGATTCCAATCCTTGAATTCCTATCTTTGAATTCTTAGCAATAATTGTGATACTGGTTCACAATAATGCTATGTCCAAGTCCTGCCTTAGCTGAAAAGAAAATCTCAAAATCCCTATCATTATACAAAAAAATATTCCTTGATTATTTTACCTAATCTGGGAATGAAACATCTGCAAGAAAACCACCAAGTTCAGAGAGCACCAAAGACTCCACAGAAATATTTTGCTTTTAATACTGTACTATCTTCCATCTTTCATTAAATTCATTTCTGGCAAAGAATAATAGAAAATAAAACATACAAATATAATATTCTTTGCAAGTCCTTTGCTGGCAGCTGGCTTAGAAGGAGCTGCTGCTGCACTAACTTTACAAGGCTTTGGAGATGACCTTTGTCAGTTTGGCTGACCATTTTAATAAGAATTGTTTGTTTGTTTATAGGATACCTGACATTCCCTATATGATTGGACAGTCCAGCAAATGGCTCATGCATAGTCAGAAAGGCTGTCCATTCTATATCAGTCATTGATTTGAAGAAAAATAAGCTATGTTTAATAGGGCAACTGAAAAATTATATGAGAAATTGCAATTTGGCCAAGGTTTTTAATTTTAATCCCTTCAGTATAAGATATAAACAATATGTAAGACATAACAGAGAGGGAACTTATTCAACAGTCAAATAAAATGAGTATTGAACAAATATTGGGATAACAAATGTGATCGCTACTATAAATCAAATACAGCTATAGAATGTATTTGGACAACTTCAAAACTATGCCATGCTTTGCATCTAACAACGATAGTGAATATATGAAAATTAACATGGCTACAAATAAACATGCTAAACCACATATAAATTTGGAACAATATGAAATGACTTCCATCTGTGTGCATGTTGGAATTGAAATATATTACATTTGTCTTGAATTGCAGAGAAAGAATATTTAGTTCTCTGGATTCAAGTTGGAAGAGGAGCTACAGAATATGGAGGGTGTTTATGCAGCACTTGTTGGCACCTGCTTAAAGCAACTGCATCTTTTTCTAGCTTCTGTAAGAAGTTTCCTAAAAGTTTAAAGGACTTTAATGGGACTTTCAAAGAACGTGTCATTATGCTTCCAGCTCCTTATGACTATGGGATAGAAATAACTGTTTTAGTGAATAGCAGAACCCTTTCCAAATCTTCTAAAGCAGGGGTGTCAAACTTGCAGCCCACGGGCCAGATGCATCATGTGCTGGCCCCACTCCCATCTGGTTTAGCAAAGGGGGGGAAAGTCCCAATACATCATGTGATGCCGCTATGATGACACAAGTTTGACACCCCTGTTCTAAAGCATCTTTGGCAATATTTTTTCAAACATCAAGTTATGTACATGTGTACTTTAAAACTTCTACTCCCTCTTCTTATTGTCCCTTCCACAGCATTCTACAAAATGGAATTAGCTGATCATTTTACTTTATTCTATCATTCACTTAGGCGAAACCCATCCAGGTTTTTATTCCCTCTCTGAATAATTTTGCTTTCATTCATTAAATACGAGACTAACTTAACTTTTAAGAATAATAATTAACAATAGGTTGTACATACAACAATAACATAAAAAGGTTAACAATTAAGAGTTAGCTCCATTTTTATACAGTATATTATGAAAGTTTAACACCAAATGCATTTTCAAAAAATCAACAAAAGTATTGTTTATCACACAAAATGACTGAAATCTCCCAGGGTTACTAATTGCCAGATTACATGCAAGTAACAATCAGCAGGGCTTTGCTTTATCACAATTATGTTTGTGCTCACATTTTTATCACCAGCATAACCATCAGTCACTTTGGCCACATCTTGAACCATAAAAATCAACACATCTACTGAATCCAGTACATAATTTCACATAGCTGAAATTACAAAGGCCTGCCTCCTCCACCTTACATGTATAGTTATATACTTTTGTCCACTTTAAATTATTTGGTTTGACTTACACTTAAAGCATATTAAGATTTGTGTTATTATTTGTATAATCCATTTTTATTCCTCTGAAGGGATATTACTTCTGACCTTTACCATCCCATTGCAGTTCTTTCACAAACTATTCATTGAAGCATAGCTACTAATTCAAGCATTATTGAATGAGATTCCGCATATAAAAGATAATTAAAACCGCTTGGTGTTCATAACCATTCTGAAGCTTTTGGGTTTCATTTTCAGAATAGCTGAATAACTAGAGCAGCTGGCGATTTCATTCAAGCTGTGAAGACACACAGAACTGACACAAAGAAGGCTCAGTCAAAGGCTGATAGACTCCACTAATTGATTCAATTTATTCTAGGCCTTAGCTAGGTAATTGAAGCCACTAGGACACTTTCAGTTGACTTTGAAAGTGACTGAATGCGATACTTTCTACTTACTCAAAGCAGTCCTTTTTAATAAAATAAATCTAATTATTTTCTGCTCCTGTAATTATTCATTACTTAAGAAATGTGTCTGATACTTAATACAAAGTTTACAGAACAGATACATCTGGCTTCTATGTTTAGTTTATTAATGCCCTAAAGTTCACTTAGGAATAGTGAGATGAAGGAAGAATTGGGATTAAGGACAGATGTGGGATGAAAATGGCATTGGTCATGTCTTTTGATGATCTCTGGCAGAAGTGGGATGGGGTAGTGCATACTTGATCTCTTAGAGGCTTTCAATACCATCAACCATGCTATCCTTTTGGAGTTATGATGATTCAGAAAACCAATGTGGTATTAGAGTTTACCTTGAATCTGTAGGTGCCACATAAAGTTGAAGCCTTGTGACAAACATTTACCAACCCGAGACTTACTAAATATGAGACTACCTTCTTAGCAGCAGAAAAAAAAAACACCTTCAAATCCACAGATATACAGTCAATACCATAAATCTAGCCACTCTGTTGCAAAAGAGGGAGACACATGATTATTTAAAAGTAATCATACTTGCAGAAACTGTATAGATTGATCTATTAGATACTATGTTACTAGATGTAGGCCTAACATTTTTAGAAATTAATCTTCACATATAAAGGCTCATAAAAGATCTATAGGATATACTGTTGTCATCAAAGCAGAGGTGTTAAAGGCAGGACATTTGCCTAAAAGCCTAAATGTGCAAGGTGCCAAATGGATTGCTCTGCCACAGGCTTCCAAATCAAACATTTAAGAGTTAATATTTCCACTCATTCTAAGAATGCCTTCAGAATATGCTATACAACAGGAAGCACAAAGGATTTGTTACCTCTGTGGGGAGAAAGCTTTCCAGTGTAGAGCCAATCTAAGAGAGCTTGAGGGCAAACCTTTTCTAAAGGTTTCGACAAGGAATAATAAAATTACAAGATCAACAGCATATAAAGAAAATGCCTATAAAATGTTTTATAGATGGCATCTCTCACTGTTGAGAATAGCGAAAATGTCTCCTAACATGAATCTGAATTGCTGGAAATGTAAAAAAAAACAGGGAACATTTTTTCATATGTGGTGGTCCTGCACTGAAGCCCAAAGATACTGGCATAGAATAAAAAAATGGTTAGAGGAAATAACAGTGGAGCAAATTGAATTAAAACCAGAATTCTTCCTATTGGGGATATTTAATAGATAAATTCCTAAAAATGTCAAATATATAATACTGCATATTCTTACTGCAGCCAGAATAACCTTTGCACAGTGTTGGAAACAAGCAGATATTCCAACAGATGGTTATACAGAAATATACTGCTAACTCATGTTTCACTCTATGCAATGTTTTTTGGCCATTCATCACTCTGGTGAAAAGGTACTTGCTATGTTCTAACTTGTTGTTTGAGCAATTGTAGCAATGAAACTATATAATAAGAGGGTTTTTTAAAAAAGGAAATCTTTAACATCAATGGTGATAAAGTATTTGTGAAAGCAGTGTTTGTGAAGGCAAACATCTGTGTGCAAATATCTGAAAAACAGAGGCAAGGTCTGAGACAGGTAAGAAGGGAATGAGTTCTAAAAGGAAAAGGCAAAACACTGATAGATCAGTTCATATGAAGACCCAAAATCCTACAGGAATTGGAAAGGCAAGAAGATATTATGGTAGCCATTGAGGAGACAAAGCATCAGCTAAACCCTATTTCCAAACTACTGTACTTTAATCTGAACTGAAATTTCTGAATTTGGTTCCAGAAACAGCTGGGAACATTATGGAAGAAGAACATCTTACATTGCAGAACATTCCCCTTAGAATGCAGAGTCCCCCAAAATATCCATATATTTGCCATGTACACATAAGAAAGATTGAACCTGAAACCAGCGGTGGGCTGCTGGGAGTTTGCAGGGGTTTGGGAGAGCCCTAGCTAAGCTTCTCTGCAGTTCGAAGAAGCCCCAAATCACATTCCTGGCTGGCCTTGCCCACCCCACCCCTCCTATCCCAGGAGTCCCCACATGGCCCGTTTTGGATGCAGGTAAGTGCAGGGGGCGCATGGAGGCTCAGGAAGGAGGAAAAGCGGGCCTTCTGGACATTTGGGAAGGCTGGAAATGGACCTGTTTCTGGCTCCCAGAGAGCCTCTGGAGCCTGGGGAGGCTGTTTTCACCTTCCCAGAGACTCAAGGAAAGCCTCCGGAGCCCAGGGAGGGCAACCTGCCTCCTGCTGTGGTGCAGGAGGCCGAGTAGCCCACACCCAGCATGGCCACGGTCATCCAACAACCAGGCAAAGAACCTGTTGCTAAATTTTTTGAAGCCTATCCCTGCCTGAAACCAAATATATAGATAAATAAACCATTCAACATAAATGTACACATTTATAAATGCATGCAGATAAATACATATCCAATGTTTCTCTATTCAAGTGATAATAAAGAAATGTCTACCCAAAATTCTGTTTGCTCAAAAAAGGAATCCTATAATCTTTTGCTCTGGAGATCTATTATAGTAGTATAATTGATACAAGAACAGCCTTCTTTTACTTGATATATAATACATCATACACTTTTTCAGAGTGAAACAACAATACATAAAGACAGGGATGTATATAAACCCTGCTATTTTCTTAAAATGATAAACAGTGTAGTTGATATTTATCACCTGAACAGACTAAGAAGAGATATATTAAGAAAAGATTTCTGTGGGAGTGCAACTGATAAATAAACATCAAACAGTAAACATCAAACAGGATTGCAGTCTTTCCATTAGGGTACTTTATTTTTTAATTAAAGGAGAAAAACAGTTTTAAAAAGTTATCATTCATCCCAGTTCAATATATGCTGATTTTTCTAATGTTTCAATTAAAATTACATCCATTTAATCAATGTGGACAAATTATTTAATCAGTGATAATCTACCACAAATTATGTGCAATTTAGACCTGCATCATTTATAATTTATCTAATATAATGCAACCCAACAACCTTATATTATGGCTTCCCTGAACTTTACAATTCCCCAAAAGCCTATAAAAGAGGGTTTAATGAATCTTTCATGCATGCTTACCAAATCAGAATTTAACAAGAAAGTCCTCTCTATGCATCTGATGAAATAGATAAAAGAATATTTTCTTCTTTATTTAAATTCAAAATTCAAAAGGAATTCTTCTGACCTTTCCAGGAGTGTTCTGACTTCCAGTAAGTGAGAAGAAATTTGAAATAGATATTCTAAGTTTGAAGTGGACTCATTGATTTTTTTTTTTTTCTAGAATAGTGAAACCAACTAGTTATAAATTACAACTTTCAACAGTTCAATGAAGCAAAATTATTATTTATTTTTAAACAAATTTATAGCGCAGGTTGTACTTGATTTACGACTGTTCTTTTAGTGACTTCAAAGTTATAATAGCACTGAAAAAAGTGACTTATGGCCATTTTTCGCACTGACATCTATTGCAGCATCCCCATAGTCACGTGATCAAAATTGCAACTGACTAATATTTATGATGGTTGCACTGTCCCAGGGTCATGTGATCACCTTTTGCGACCTTCTAACAAGCCAAGTCAATGGGAAAACCAGATTCACTTAACAATCCTGTTACTAACTTAACAACTGCAGTGATTCACTTAACAACTGTGGCAAGAAAAGTCATAAAATGGGACAAAATTCACTTAACAACCACCTCACTTAGCAACAGAAATTGTGGGCTCAATTGTGGTCGTATGTCGAGGGCTATCTGAATTGTTTCAAGCTAAAAATAAGTATTTTATGCTTAGGAAGGAAGCCTTTTCCAGTCAGAGCTTCACTTATGCAGAGACACCATGTCATAAATAATCATATCATCCTGAAAGGTTCATAGACAACAGCTGAGAGTCACAACTTTGTGCTTTCCCAAATTGAAGAGAAAGGAAAACTTCCCCAAATGTCTTCTGCTTTAACATTCAATGATAATCATGATCAACCCACGTTATCAGAACTGCTTTTTTCCTTGTATACTATTACTTGTGAAAACAGTATTCTTATCTATTGAGATTATTTTAGTGGGCAAGAAAATTGCCATTTTATTTGGTGACTATGTGGTACTGTAGATGGGTGTATCTAGTTATATGGCAGACTGCATTACCATAAGGAGTATGCAGCTCCTTAAATTAAATCTCCAAAAGATGTTTTGAACTATACAAGAGTAGGAATACAATAAAAGCCATACAGCTGCTGCAATGTCCTGGAAAAAGCCACTTCTTTGATGAGACATTGCCAACAGATGTTACATTCATACTCCAGGCTGCCAGGAGTCTCCAGTAACAAGATATTATCAGAGAGGGTAAGCAGGTGGCTGTCATTAATGACTAAGTGCAAAGCATATAAGGTAGGAAGTTCATTACTCAAAGAGAAACATGGGAAAAGTGAGGACTAATTTAGAGAAGATGCTTGTCTGATTTAGACTTGTTACTTAGTGACTGCCATATACTTATAATGGCTGTTGTCCCAGAGTTACATTAAAATTTAGCCTTAGGTGTGTTATTTCAAGTCATTTGGAAGCTTCAGCTAAGTTTCACACCTGCCTTGAGAGGAAAGATGATGAAGCATCTTCTGGATTTGAATTGGGAGTCTTGCACAGCCTTAATTACTGTATTGTGCTTAGGTACGATCAAGTTCTCACTAGCTCGTGGCAGGATGATGCAGATAATCAGATTAGAAGTAGTTACATGCATGGTCTTTGATTACTGCCTGATAAATATGATTTATTGCAGCCAATACTCTGCAATTATGGAATAGATATATATATTGATAGGTAACAAAACTAGCATCATATTGTTTCGGAGAATGTTACATATACTCAGTTTTGGTCTTTTGAGGTGTGATGCAGGGATGGACTGCTGGGGCTTTGCAGTGGTTCAGGAGAGACCCTAATTAAGATTGGGCAGTTTGGAGAACCCTCAAATCCCACACCTGACCTCCTATTTGGGGGAAAATAATTATGCAGTCCTGAGCTGCTGATGTGCTTAAGGAAAAGATTCATGTATCCAGATTTGAGTTTTGTTAGCATACCTCCTATCTCAGGGATCTAGTTTTAACCTTTACAAACTACAATAGCCTGAATTGCTCCTGCAATAGGAAGTTATCTAATAACAATACTTTTGCTCTGGACCTGTTCTCTGAACTTTCCCCCCATATTAGATATACAAAACATGAATGCTGCACATCCAATTTTGTGGCAGCCAGAAATTGGAAAGAAAAAAAAAAAAAAAGCCCAAGAGGTTATGAAATTGTCAACAGCAGAGACATCTTTATTCTAACAATTTTTCCCAGGCTGTTGTTATTCCTTTTAAGCTAGGATTTGACTGAGAGATCTGATGCTTTCATACATTAATTTGCTTTCCAGGAGCAAAACAAATAACTTTGATAGACAACAAGTATCTATCAAAACAGAAAACTTATGACTACTATCTTGGCCAGCTTTATAAATAGGATTTTTGTCCATATAATTTATATTGTAAGTTTACATAAATTGATTGTGGATGCTTCAATTTTGTATTTTAATTGTTTATTGTGTATTTTATCTTTGGAAATCACTGAGTGTTCTTTGGGATGGCAGAAGCCTATGAATGTAACAGATAAATAAATAATTTAAAAATATTTCAGCTTAACATCTTATACCATTGTTTTAAGGTAAATTTAAATTTTGCGGTAATTGTTTGCTGGTTTTATGGTTTTTATAAAATTCACAGGACATTTACTAAAAAATGCTATCTTCACCAATGCTATCTTACTTTCAGCACTAGGTAAATATGTAGCTTTTTAATCTTGCACCTGGGATTTGCAAGTTTATCTTGGTTATGCTTTAGGTAGCTCTTGCTTAGTGTTACTTATTTATTATTAATCTCTCTCTCTCTCTCTCTCTCTCTCTCTCTCTCTCTCTCTCTCTCTCTCTCTCTCTCTCTCTCTCTCTCTCATTGAGAGAGAGAAAAAGAGAAAAAGGGAAAGAGAGAGAATATCAAACTTTAAGATCACTAATTATTTTGCAATTACTGTTTAGCTTCCACTGTATAGTATAGAATGAAAGAAAAATGGGAGCCTGACCAAGATTTCCAACACTTATATTGTGTAATTTTATGGGTACCTTGATGGCAATTTTAATAATTAATTCATAAGGCTAGCAAACACAATGTCTTTGCCATCCTTTATAGATGACCTTAATACAATATGGCTATTGCAGTTTTTATGGTTTGGACAGGCCAGCAAAACTAAATTTGGAATTAACCTAACAGTTAATTGCATTAGTATCTGCAGCAAGGGCACTACCAAATGTGCTAAAAGTATACAATATTCAGGTGGTTCACAAAAGAATCTTCCCCCTTTCTAAACAATATTAGCTACTTGATTCATTTGCATTTCTATTTAGTTAGGAATAACGTGATTCTTTGGATTGCATTTCAGGATCATGCATGCTGCATGTGTTACTCTGAAAGACTAGAAAGAAGGCATAATTTTATGCTTCCATATAGATAATTGGATTTGAAGCATTGTTGGAAAGAGAGAATTGATCTTCAGTGACAATACAGCTATTGAACAAGCTTTTTTGTAACTTTAATGTAGACTTATGGATCAGCCTTCCCCCTCCTCTTTTTTTAAGTAGAAAAGAGGCTAGAGTAACTCAAATGGTATACCAGAGTTTTCTGATGCTTGTTGCAAGATGAAGTAATTTTCTTTTTTCTGACTGTAATTAAGTTTGACAGCAGCATGGAAACCGTTGTAATAAGAATACTTCATGTAAGTCCATGCTAAATTTCCAGAAGAGTGAATATTAATCAGGTTGCTCAAAATATTATCTTATTCCATTTTCTTGCAAATTACATGGGTAAAAATTATTTACAATCAGTTTTAATTGGGGTAGTCTAAAATCAAACATTTTAAAAGAGATGCTCATGAATTCAGGACAATAATTATAAATCTTGAAAGGGGATCTATCTGTAATATAAGAGCCTGGTGGCACAGTGGTTAGAATGCAATATTGCAGGCTAACTCTGCCCAGAGTGATGAGTTAAATCCTGACTGGCTCAAGGTTGACTCAGCCTTCCATCCTTCCAAGGTCAGTAAAAATGTTGGGGGCAATGTGCTGACTTGTAAACTGCCCAGAAAGTGCTGTAAAGCACTATGGTGTGGTGTATAAATTTAAGTGCTATTGCTACTGCTACTGCTAAGTGCTATAATGTAGGAGAATGTGTCTGTACATGTAATCAACCTAGAAATAAGGAGAAATTTCCTGCCAGTGAGACCAATTAATTAGTACAATGGCTTGCCTTCAGAAGCTCCATCACTGGAGGTTTCTAAGAAGAGATTGGACAAATATTTGTGTGGAATGGAACACTGTAGGATCTCCTGCTTGAGCTGGAGATTGGACTAGAAGATCTCCAATTCTGTTATTCTGTCTGGTCTGTCTCTATATGTATATGTGTTTGTGGTTTTGTGTGTGTGTATGTCTGCATACACACAGACACACAGAAATATATGCAGCTTCACAAGATAACTTCTCTGATGCACAGTTAGGCTAACAGGAACATAGTGAAAGTGACTTTTCTCCAATTTTGCTCCCTCTGCAGCTTCTAGAATCACCTCTTTAGCTGCTCCATAAAGTCTCCCAACCTCTTGAGAAAGTATTTTCTGTTGATTCAATGATTAAAATATCAAACTTTTCTGGTGAAGGGAAATGGGGATGGAATGTGTAGTAGTTATTGAGATCCTATAGATGGTGCTAGCGCTAGCAGCAAACTACAGTGACTAAAACCTATATAGGGCCTCTTGGCTACTTGCATGATATTGTTTCCTATCTTGGTGAAGGTGAAAAGTCCCGGACTTTCCAGACAGATAGCTGATCTCATTTACTAACATCACCACTAGTCTTAAGGATTGGCTGGGAGGTTGTACCAATGTGGTTGGGAGGTTTCACCCATGTGGGATCTATTCTCCAATACAAATATTGTATCTATGCTACTCTTCTTTGCTTGTAAAAATAATATAAAATAATAAACGCCACTTATGTGGTCAGACATCTTTGGATTCTGAAATGACTGGTTCTTGAATTCCCACAGGAATGGGGGAATTATATTAAAGTAATGGACTGTAATACAAGGGAAAAACATTCTATGCAAGCTCCCTAGTTGGGTTACAGCTATACCCAGTCAATCTTGGCATATCCCAAGAACCTAAGAAGGATAAGACCTGATTAGGACTTGAATGGCAGGCCATTGCTATGCTGGCTGGGGAATTTGGGGAGTTGAAGCCCATGCATCTTAAAGTTGCTGAGTTTGAGAATCACTAATCAAGACTCTGAGGTTGAAAAAACATCATGGAAAAAAGCAACAGTGAATAACTTGTGTACTGTTACTAACAACAATATACTGTAGATCCATGAAAGAACCAGGATTGAACCTCACCTAATTCATAAATATTGTACTTCTAAAATATTATAATGTTTAGAATCCAACAAAGAGTTCTAAAAATACATTTTAATGGACAAATGGAATGTGAATTGCTAATATGTGATTCAGAATGTGTTGAGTGGAAGGCCAATTTGAATGAACACAAAGTAGATTATTGTCATTTAATGCATTGGAATATGTTAACATCCTTTAAGTGTGCAGAGCAATTTTATACAGTGATTTATTTATGTCTGATTAAAAGGACTCATAAGTTATAAGTGCCATTTTTTTTTTGTATTAGGGCTTTGCAACTCACAAAAGTACACAAAAAAAGCCTCTGTACAGATATTTAAAGCATATTATCTTTTCCAGGTTCAGCCCCTCCATGCTTTTTAAGCCATTCGTGGCTGTCACTTCCTGTTTGTGCAATTTCCTTTGAGTTACTTTCTCAGCTAGCCATGAAAAAAAGATGTAGTAGCTTTAATTGTTTGAAAAAAAAAAATGCTTTGCATGTACTTGAAAGGTTCTCTTTCCAAGAATTTGCACAGCCACCATATGTAGTAAAAGCCACTGTGAAATGATTTAGGCCTATGTAAAAAAAAAAAAAAAAAAAATTACAACCTATTCTATGCAGATCAATTCAGGTGAAATTTATGTTCAATTGAGCTTTCCCCGACATTTATACACGTCAAATAAACGTGTATAAATTTGCACCCACTGGCAACTAAATTAAAAGATGAAGACTACAATATTATGTACACTTTACTGGAACGAATTTATACTAAAAGCAACTTCCCTGGTAGTGGGAGGATGCACAATTATTATTCTGACTTTCTTGTGCATACAACATAAATAATCTAAATCATAATGTGAGAAGATGATCAGCTTCTTATGTTCTCTTTCTGAAACACTGTACAAATAGTTCTCATTTAGCAACCAACATTGGTACCGGTAATGTTAAGTCCTGAGCATGGGCGCAAGGAACGGAGACGAGACATCGAACTGTGACTTCAACTCTTTATTCGTGACTTCAGAACAGAGCAAATACTTGGGCAGCAGCAGCTCTTTTATAGAGCTGGCTGCTGTCAAAACAACCAATGATTTGAGTTTACCGCTCTAACAAGCGTCCAATCAGAGAGACCCGCTAACAGCCAATCGAACTGGCCAGAAATGACCAATCACGACTTGCTATTTGCGGGCCAATGAGAAGTGCAGGATTACGAGACTGCTGTAAAAGTAAAGCTATTAGGGTTGTCACTGGTGCGTTGGCTTAGTTCATAACACCCCTTCCCCCTAGGTTCCGTCTGAGGGGTGGGGTGACGTATTCTCGTAAGTAGGCAGGTCGCTTCACCTGTCTGCTTGATCTGCTATGTTCCACCGGTTTCTGTCCTGGCTCTGGTTCCGGTGGGCTGCTTGCTGAGCTGGATGGCGAAAATGGTCCTGTTGTTTCATTGAATGGCTCTGGGCTGTTCTCCCTGCTCTCGCCAATGCTGTCATCTGGGTTCCCTGGATCTGTTTCCATCGCGGTGCTGTCATGCGGCGAGGCCACTCCAGCTCGGTTCTCCTTCTGGCAGTGAGTATCCCATGGTTGGTTGTGTAGACTTCTGGGTTTCGATTGTTAAATCATCTGTTATTTCTTTTTCGCCCCCCTCGATGTCCCTCCCCCCCAGTTGGAGATTCAGGGGATGAGATGGGAGTAGGTGCTAGTCTGGAACATAGTTGGTCTATGTGGCGCTTCCACATTTTACCATCTTCAGTTTGTAGACGATAGGATTGGGGTCCCATAAGTTGCGTTATGGTAGCGGGGACCCACAATGGGTCGCCCGAGAAGTTTTTCGCAAAAACAGGGTCACCTTCCTGGAATGATCGACACTTGCTGCTGGATCCCAGGGGTTGTTCAGGCACAGTGGAGGCGATTGAGATGTGAGCGAAGTTTCCGGCCCATCAGGAGTTCAGCTGGGGTTCTGTTTGTGGTGCTGCTTGTGGTAATATGTTGGAGGAGAAGCATCCGGGTTATTTTGTCGTCAATGTCACCTTGGTCCATTTTGTGTAAAGTCTTCTTTACAAATTGAACCATTCACTGAGCCCTACTATTGGCCACAGGGTGAGTTGATGATGTTAGGGCATGGCGGATGCCCCGGTCTGCTAGGTACTGTTCGAATGCCAGGGCAGTGAATTGGGGGCCATTATCGGAGACCAGGACATCCGGCAATCTGTGGGTAGCGAATAGCTTATTCAGTTTTTTAATGACCACCTCCATGGTGGTGCTTTTCATCTTGTGGACCTCGAGCCAGTTAGAATAGGCATCCACGGTTAGAAGAAAAGTGTGTCCTCTTGTGGGTCCCACAAAATTGATGTGGATATGGGACCAGGGACCTCGAGGCATTTCCCACTGAGTTGGGGGTGTTTTTGGAAGAGCAGAGTGAGTCTTCTGGCATTTGCTGCACGTCGCCTCCCAGGTCTCTATCTGCTTGTCTAACCCAGGCCACCATGCATAACTCCTGGCCAATGCCTTTATCCACACGATGCCTGGATGTCAATCGTGCAACATTTTTAAAACTTTATGTTGCAATTTCTCTGGGATTACAACTCTGTCTCCCCACAAGATGCAGCCCTTTTGGGAGAATAGTTCTGTCTGTCAATTTCTGAATGGCTTGAAAGTGTCGTTGGGTGCGCTGTCTGGCCAACCCCGTTCCACCCAGCTGAGGACTCGTGCCAAAGAAGGGTCCTTTTTCATTTCTGAGGCGATGTCTCGAGTGGTCAGTGGCGGCAATTTAAGAGTTTCGATTTGCAATACGGCTAGGGTTGGAGCTGGGACCCCTATGACGTCTGGTAGTGGAGAGCGGCTCAAAGCGTCAGCGTGGGGAATGGCTTTCCCCGGGCGGTTTTGCAGTTGGTAATCGTAGGTGGCTAAAAATTCTGACCAACGTGTCATTCTTGGTGATAAGATGTGGGGAGTTGGTTTGTTTCCTGCCAAAATACCAAGTAGCGGCTTGTGGTCTGTAATTATGGCAAAGGGTCTCCCATACACATATTCATGGAAATGTTTAATTGCGGATACAATGGCGAGAGCCTCTTTATCAAGTTGGCTATAGTTCCTTTCAGTTTTAGACAAAGTTCTCGAAAAGAATGCAATAGGTGCCTCATTACCATTTGGTAGGACATGGCTTAAAATGGCTCCCACTCCGAATGGTGAGGCTTCACAGATAACCGTTAAGGGTAGAGTCTTGTTGTATTGTATCAATACAACATCAGAAGTAAAGAGGTCTTTTACCTCTTGGAATGCCCTCTCTTCACGCCGTCCCCAGACCCAGGAAGCCTTTTTGTCGAGAAGTCTATGTAGGGGCTCGACTACGGTTGCCTTCTGGGGCAAGAAGATGTTATAAAAGTTAATGAGTCCCAGGAAGGCTTGGAGGTCTGTCTTATTTCTAGGTCTTGGGGCATTTTTGATTGCAGTTAGTTTTTTTTTCGGTGGGGTGGATTCCCTGTCTGTTGAGAAGGTATCCCAGGAACTCCACTCTCTCCGTACAAAGTTGACACTTGTCCCTTTTTACCTTCAGACCAGCGTCTTTAAATTTCTGAAGCACTTTTCTGAGTCGTTGTACTAATAACTCTTTAGTGGGGACAGCTATTAAAATGTCGTCAAAATAAGGCACGACGCCTTTTATGCTTTGTAATAGTCTCTCCATTAAACTTTGGAAAATGCCAGGTGCCACGCTTACTCCGAATTGGAGTCGATTGCATTTGAAGGTGCCTCTATGTGTAACTATTGTCTGGGCTTCTGCAGTCATCGCGTCTACGGGTAGCTGTTGGTACGCCTGAGCTAAGTCCAATTTCACAAATATTTTTCCACCACCCAGGGAGTGAAAAAGGTGTTGGACCACCAGTACTGGGTAAGCACTCTGTTGAAGGGCATGATTTAGGGTGGCCAGGTAATCCCCACAAATTCTTAACAAGCCGTCTGGCTTCATGGGCGTTACTATTGGAGTTTCCCAATGTGCATGGTCAATCAGTTCCAACACACCCTGGGCTATTAATTTATCTAGCTGCTTGTCGAGCTTTGGCTTGAGGGCAAAAGGCACCTGACAAGGCTTAAGACGAATGGGAGCTACATCGGGTCTGAGATTAAACAATATAGGGGTCCCCTTGTATTTGCCTAATGTTCCTGTGAACACGTCCTGGAATTCCTGGATGAGGGCCTCTTCCCATCATCGCTTCTGGTTTGGTGTATGCCAGATAGTTCAATTCTGAGTGGGGCGAACCACTGTAACCCTAACAAACTGGGCCGGTCACGATCGACGACAGTCAGGGGAAGCATCACGGTGCGGTCCTTGAAGGATACTTGGATGTGCATGGAACTGACAACGGGAACTCTGTTTCCCTGGTAGTCTTTTAGGATGATTCTTTGAGTGCTGAGGTCCTGGCAACAGATGGCAGGAATCAGCTGTTTGAGGGTTTTCCAGGAGACCATCGATAGGGATGACCCTGAATCGACTTACATCACGCAAGGTTATCCCAATCCATGGTCTTCACTTCCGCTGGTTTGGTAAGTGCTTTAGCCATTTTGAAAACAGCGGGGCCGAAGTGGGTCAGGAACACCGCTTGTTTCTTGCCAGGCATAGCATCCTTCAGATTGTTGGTCTCTAGGAACATCTGGAAACAGTCTATATATGAGTCCCAGTCTTCGTTTGCTGGGTCAAATGGAGCGGGTGGTATGACGCCACTGGTCATTCTGCCGTTAGTTGCATGTGCTCTTCAGCCACGTGCTCTATCTTCTTCGATGAGTACTTAGTCAGCTCTATCGTCTCCGTATCCCATCCTCATCACCAGTGTTAAGTCCTGAGCATGGGCGCAAGGAACGGAGATGAGACATCGAACTGTGACTTCAACTCTTTATTCGTGACTTCAGAACAGAGCAAATACTTGGGCAGCAGCAGCTCTTTTATAGAGCTGACTGCTGTCAAAACAACCAATGATTTGAGTTTACCGCTCTAACAAGCGTCCAATCAGAGAGACCCGCTAACAGCCAATCGGACCAGCCAGAAACGACCAATCACGACTCGCTGTTCGCGGGCCAATGAGAAGTGCAGGATTATGAGCCTGCTGTAAAAGTAAAGCTATTAGGGTTGTTACTGATGCGTTGACTTAGTTCATAGCAGGTAACTTGGTTGTTAGGTGAAGCAGTCACTAATTGAATAATTTTATTCATTTATTTTTATTCACCATAATTTTTATTCACCATAATTTTACAATTTCACTTCAGTTTTCCATGGCCTTACAGACCAAAAATACTGTAAAAGTGAGAATTGGTTTCAAAGTTACTTTCTCATCCCTTATGAACCTGTGAAAGCTTGCTAAACAAAGCAGGCACTAAACAAGGATTACCAGTAAGCCTGTTTTGATATCATTGTAAATGAAGTGCCAGTTTATAAAAGTTATTATAAAAGTTAATTTTAATGATTGATCAGTGCTGAGCCTTTGGTTTATGTTATGAACTAATAAAGGCGTTTAATAAAGTTTTAACAACCATAAATAAAAAGCAGGGTTCTAATCCTGCACTTCTGATTGGCCGATAATAGCAACATCGGATTGGTCCTTTCTGGGACATCTGATTGGCTGTTAACGGGCCAACTCTCATTGGTTCAAGGGTTTAACACTTCCATTTTTTCATTGGCTAATAGGACAGCAGCCAACCCTGCTGCTGCTGCCCTAGGTGATGGCTCTGTTCAGTATGCTTAATAAAGAGTTGAAGTTCACTGTTCACTGCCTCGTCTCCTCTCCTTGCACCCATGCGCAGAACTTAACACTGGCGACGAGGATGGGATGCGGAGACATCTGAGCTGATTGAACACTCACAGAGCACCAAACAGAGCACGTGGCTGAAGGCGCATCGACAACGGAAAACATGTCCAGTGGCGCCATACCACCTGCTCCATTTGACCCGGCACAAGAAGACTGGGACTCGTACATGGACCGGTTCCAGATGTTTCTGGAGACCAACAACTTGAAAGACGCAACTATGGGGAAAAAAAGAGCAGTGTTCCTGACCCATTGTGGGCCTGCCATCTTTAAGATGGCCAAGGCACTAGCGAAACCAGCTGAGGTGAAATCCATGGACTGGGACGTCCTCGCGCCCCTTCTACGGACCCACTATGCACCTGCCGTACCAACGCTTGTCCGAAGACATGAGTTTTATCAGAGGGACCAATAGAAAGAAGAGAGCATCACAGATTTCATCGCGGACCTCCGGAACCTGGGAGGCCTCTGTGGGTTTGCAGACCTCCAAGAAGCTCTGAGAGACCGAATAGTTCTGGGATTAGATGACCATATGGCGCAGAGCAAGATCATGGCCAAAGGGGACATCAATCTTGCTGATGTCATAAAAGACGCCACTGCAGCAGAAGCAACCAGGAAGTCGGCCACCTGAATGCACCAACGCACCGCTCCGTCAACTCGCCAATGAAACCTCACCTCACCTAGAGAGGCACACAACAGCGGCCCACCACGAGGACCATGAATCTCCATAAGAAAGTGATGAAGAGGAGATCAACTGGCTACGGTCCGAACGCGACCAACACAACCCGTGGAATTGAAGACTACCACACCAATGCATGGGTTGTGGGGCAAACCACCCGTGATCAGATTGCAAATTCCTTGACGCGCTCTGCCATTCGTGTGGGAAAAGAGGCCACATCAGGAAGGTCTGTAGAAGCAAGCATGGATCCAGCCCAATTCGGAGAGAAAACAACTACCGCCAGACCACAGGGAATCGTCCTGTGAGTCGGGAACACTTGAACCACCAATGGAACAACCACTCCTACAGAAATAAAACACTTGCCACTTCAATGAGATGGGAAGAGGCACACCAAACCATTACCATCGGTCACGCTTCATCATTAGATGCAAAGAAGATCTGAGTGAGGGTCACCATCAAGAACCAACCTTGCGTGATGGAAGTCGACTCAGGGTCGTCCCTCTCAATGGTTTCCTGGAAAACCCTCAAACAGTTAATCCCTGACATCTGGCGTCAAGACCTCAGAGCCCAAAGAATTATACTCAAAGATTACCACGGGAACCGAATTCTGGTCGTCAGCTCCAGCCAAGTCCAAGTATCATTCAAAAACTGCACTGCGTTGCTACCTCTGACCATCGTCGATCGCGACCAGCCTAGTTTGTTAGGCCTTCAATGGTTCGCCCCACTCGGGATCGAGGTTGCTGGCTTTCACCAAACCAGAAGCAACGACTGGGAGGAGGCCCTCGTCCAGGAATTCCAGGACGTCTTTGCAGACAAACTAGGCGAGTACAAGGGGACCCCGATATCATTTAACCTTAACCCTGAAGTAGCCCCCATCTGCCTTAAGCCTCGTCGGGTACCTTTTTTTCCTAAAACCAAAGATCGACAAGCAGCTCGATAAATTAATAGCCCAGGGTGTTTTAGAACCAACTGACCATGCCCATTGGGAAACCCCAATCGGAACACCCATCAAACCGGATGGATCGTTAAGGATTTGTGGGGACTACCGGGTCACCCTCAATCACACCCTTCAACAGAACGCTTACCCAGTGCCGGTGGTTCAACACCTTCTCCATTCCCTGGGGGGGGCGGAAAAGTCTTCGCTAAATTGGATTTAGCGCAGGCGTACCAACAACTGCCTGTAGATAAAAAACCGCGGAAGCACAGACAATCGTTATGCACCGAGGTGCTTTTAAATACAACTGACTCCAATTCGAAGTGAGCGTGGCCCCAGGGATTTTTCAAAGCCTGATGGAGAGACTTTTGCAAGGGATCAAGGGGGTTGTGCCATATTTTGACGATGTTTTAATTGCGGCCCCAAATAGAGAAGTACTAGAGAGGCGTCTTAGAATGGTTCTCCAGAAATTTAAAGACTCCGGCCTAAAGGTTAAAAAAAAAATGTCAACTGTGTACAGAGAAAGTAGAGTTCCTGGGGTACCTAATCGATAAGCAAGGCATTCACCCCACTAATAGCAAACTAAGAGAGATCAAAAACACCCCAAGACCCCAAAAAAGGACAGACCTCCAAGATTTCCTGGGGCTCATTAACTTTTACAAAACCTTCTTGCCCCAGAAGGCGACCGTAGCTGAGCCCCTACATAGACTTCTCGACAAAAAAGCCACCTGGGTCTGGGGACACCGAGAGGAGCACACATTCCGACAAGTGAAAAACTTACTAACCTCTGATGCTGTTTTAATGCAGTATAACGAGACTTTGCCTTTAACCATTACGTGTGACCGTCACCATTTGGAGTAGGAGCCATTTTAAGTCATGTGTTACCAAATGGTAGAGAGGCTCCTATTGCCTATTTTTCAAGGACCTTATCGAGAGCTGAACGCAACTATAGCCAAATTGACAAAGAGGCTCTTGCTGTTGTATCTGCTGTGAAACTGTTTCATGAATATGTGTTTGGACGAGCTTTTACTATTATTACCGATCACAAGCCTTTGCTGGGGATTATAGCGGGAGACAAGCCAACCCCCTATATATTGTCCACCTAGAATGACTCGTTGGTCAGAGTTCTTAGCTGCGTACAATTATAAATTGCAACACCGCCCGGGGAAGCCATTCCCTTCGCTGATGCATTGAGCCGTGCCCCACTTCCGGAAACCGTCGACAACCCAGCTCCAACCCTCATGACACTCCAGATTGAAACCCTACATTCACCGCCGCTAACAGCCAGAGACATCACTATCAAAATGAAATGAGATCCTGTCCTAGCGTGAGTTCTCAGCTGGGTGGAATGAGGATGGCCAGTAGAACAAACCCCTGATGACTTCACCCCTTTCAGAAACCGGCAAACAGAACTTTTCTCACAGAAAGGCTGCATCCTATGGGGAGACAGAGTCGTCATCCCAGAGCGGTTACAACGAGCAGTTTTGAAAGCATTGCATGACGGTCACCCCAGCATCGTGCGTATGAAAGTGTTCGCACGAAGCTATGCGTGGTGGCCGGGCATCTATAAGCAGATTGAAGCCTGGGTGAAGACTTGTCTAAAGTGCCAAGAAGTCAGCAGTGCCCCACCTAGAGCAACTCCAATGAAGTGGGAAACCCCCCGGGGGCCGTGGTCCCGCATCCACATTGACTTTGCGGGACCTACTAAGGGACATACATTCCTCCTAACAGTGGATGCCTATTCCAACTGGCTCAAAATCCACAAGATGAAGACTACTACAACCGATTCAGTCATCCGCAAATTAAATAAACTATTCGCAACACATGGACTGCCAGACGTTTTAGTCTCCGATAACGGACCCCAGTTCACGGCCCTGGCGTTCGAACAATACTTAGCAGACTGGGGCATCCGCCATGCGCTAACCTCACCGGCGCACCCTGTGGCCAATGGAAGGGCCGAGCAAATGGTCCAATTTCTCAAAAAAAAATCTCCACAAGATGGATCATGGGGACATTGACGACAAACTGAACAGAATACTCCTACTCCAACACATCACCCCGCACAGCGTAACCAACAAAACGCCGGCTGAACTGTTGATGTGACGCAGGCTTCGCTCCCACCTCGACTGTCTCCACCTGGCCTACACACCAGAGAAACCCTGTGGATCTAGCGGAAAGTGCCGCAAATTCAAGGAAGGTGACTTAGTCTTCGCTAAAAATCTTTCCAGCGAACCGTTGTGGGTCGAAGCAACCATAACCCAAGCCACTGGGCCCAGATCGTACCGCGTACAAACAAGAGATGGGAAAATATGGAAACGCCATATAGATCAGCTTCGCTCTAGGTTGCAACCCAGTTCCCACGACTCCTGTGACCCTCAAACTGAGGGGGGAGGGGATATCGAGGGAACCGAATTCGAGATGCTACATGACGAAATCGAAGGAAGTCAGCAGCCCTGCGCGTCACCTGAAGAAGAATCAGGAATGGGGGTTGCCTCACCACAGAGAAATACCTCAACGGAGGCGAGCCCACAGAGACCGGAGGACAAAAATGACAGAATCAGTGGTGCCGAGTTGTCCTGTGAGGATGCAGAACCGCCTGTACCAGATAAATCAAAAAACATTCCACCGAAACCGGACTACAGACAGGAACCGGTGGGACAGCGCAAATCTAATAGACAGTTGAAACAACGTGCATATCTACGGGATTACTTCACCGCGCCCCTCAAAGGGAACCTAGGGGGAAGGGGTGTTATGAACTAATAAAGGCGTTTAATAAAGTTTTAACAACCTTAAGTAAAAAGCAAGGTTCTAATCCTGCACTTCTGATAAGCCGATAATAGCGACATCGGATTGGTCCTTTCTGGGAAATCTGATTGGCTGTTAATGGGCCAACTCTCATTGGTTCAAAGGTTTAACACTTCCATGTTTTCATTGGCTAATAGGACAGCAGCCAACCCTATAAAAGGGCTGCTGCTGCCCTAGGTGATTGCTCTGTTCAGTATGCTTAATAAAGAGTTGAAGTTCACTGTTTACTGCCTCGTCTCCGTTCCTTGCACCCATGCGCAGAACTTAACAGTTTATATGCATCGTTACTGTTCAATTGTTGTCAATTTTTTTTAGTGCACAGGGCAAAACATTTCATTTGCCACTAGGAGATCTGCATCTATTGTTTGCTCAGTTCTTTTTTTTTCAGTGTCTTAAGGATCTGACTTTAGCTACCCATATGACATAGAATAGAAGCTGTATCTCTTGGCTCAGACCTGGTGTCCAAGGTATTTATGCTCAGCTATTTCTTTTCAACTTTAACTAAAGAAATGAAAGAATAATAATCAAATCCTAACTTCTAAAGATATCATATAGAATATGACACCACCAGTTAAAGAGTGTGACCACCAGATTACATTCAACTCGGGAAGCTTCTAAATGGTGGATGTTCACAAAAGGAAGGGGGGAGGAGGAGAATGGTACGAACATGCCTATACAAGGTGTTTTTCATTGTTTTGTCACTCATTCTGTATCACCTATGACATTTATTTACTAGGCCTTGATGTTTTTGTGAGATTCCTCCAGGCATCCAATACCTGCTAGCACATTCAAAGGAGATAAACTGCAAGCGACTCAAGTATTAACAGATTAGCCTCTTTCGCATAGAGATTATATACAGGGAAGTCATTCATAGCAAGGGACTCTAACGCTCTGTGGCTGAGATTAAATGTCCCTAATGGAATCAGTCCTGAAATCCTGGCACTTGAGATGGCTATTTGCAAGGTAAAATGTGCAAATTCTGTAAAGGATTTTGTGTGGCCTGGATTTTTAACTGGGTACCATCCCAAAATATCTTAAAATGCCGAGCTACCTATGCATGTGTGGCCCTAATAATCACACTGTTTTAGTGATTTGCTTTACATGGTTGACATGATTATCATCACAGACAAGAAAGATAATCTAATCTATAGGATATTACTTTTGCAAGAGAAAATAAATAAATAGGTGTGCAAGTAAAATGCCAAAAATATATCAATTTATTTTAAATGTATACAGAGTGCTGCAATAGGAATTTTCCTAGTATTCTTTTTTCCATATTGAAAATTATGTTGAACTGAATAGTCTGAAAAATCATGATTTTGTTCCTATAAATCTTTGTATTGAAGACCCCTGTTAAGTACTTGGACATGGGTCGAAGTAAATG
This sequence comes from Hydrophis major, assembly GCA_033807585.1. Classification (NCBI taxonomy): domain Eukaryota; kingdom Metazoa; phylum Chordata; class Lepidosauria; order Squamata; family Elapidae; genus Hydrophis; species Hydrophis major. The sequence goes on from CM066328.1 coordinate 166,842,921, forward strand.
GAGACAGGCTCTGAATAGTGAACTTTCAGCTCTTTATTCATAGTGACTTCTCAGTACAACAGTGAACTCTGCCTTATATAGGCAACCCTTGTAAGAATTGTCCAATAGCGAGCTATAAACGCTTGCTCTTTTAACCAATAAGAATCCTCTGTTAAGGGCCAATCGGATTCCTCAGAACTAACCAATCCGATCTGGCAGCCTAACAGCCAATCAGAAGTGAAGGGCCAGAACCCTGCATTTTACCTCAAGCTCATACTTTATTAACTATGTTACTTACACAACACCCCTTCCCCCTGGCTTCTTAATTACAGTGCAGTTATATAGTCCTTTAAATAGGATGGTTGTCTTTTAAGTCTTTTGGATTTTCGTTGGACTGGTTGGTTGCAATCTTGTTGAGGTAGATTGTTGTTTGGCAGTGGTTCTGCTTCTTGCTCAGGTGCAATTTCTTGCGGTGCAAACGATTCTCCTTCCTGCTCCATTTCCTGAGTATCACTTAGTTCGTCACTCCCTTCGAGCAGGTTCCCTGGAACGTCATCTTCTTCTGTACCTCCCCCCCCCTCGGTTTGGTCATGGGGGAGTTGTTGACTGGCTGTTGTGAGCCGTGACCGTAATTGGTCGATATGCCATTTCCACAGTCTATTGTCACAGCATTTCACTACGTAGGATTTGGGGCCGGTCACTCGTACTACTGTCGCCTCTATCCATAATGGAACGCCCGATAAGTTTCGTGCGTAAATGAGGTCTCCTACCTGGAAAGTGCGACAGTGGCCGCTGGATCCTATTGGCTTTTCCGGTTCGTAAGCAGGGTGCAACCAGTCGAGGTGGGAGCGGAGTCTTCGTCCCATCAGTAGTTTGGCGGGAGTTCTGCCGGTGACGCTATGTGGAGTTATGTGTTGCAAAAAGAGAATTTGGTTGACCTTGTCATCGATATTGTCATAGTCCATTTTTTGCAAAGTCTTTTTAACAAATTGGACCATGCGTTCCGCTCGGCCATTGGTCGCAGGGTGTGCAGGCGAGGTGAGTGCATGGCGGATGCTGCAGTCAGCGAGGTACTGCTCGAACATTAGTGCCGTAAACTGTGGCCCATTATCAGATACCAGGACGTCAGGTAGTCCGTGGGTTGCAAAGAGTCTGTTTAGGATCTTGATCACCGCCTCGGAAGTTGTAGTCGTCATACAATGAATTTCTAACCAATTGGAGTACGCGTCAACTGTCAACAGGAAGGTGTAGCCCTTGGTTGGCCCTGTGAAATCCAGGTGGATTCTGGACCAGGGTCCCCGTGGTGTCTCCCATTCAGTAGGCATGGCTTTTGGTGGGGCATTGCTGACTTGTTGGCAATTGGCACATGCTTTAACCCACTGCTCGATTTGCCGGTCCATGCTGGCCACCATGCGTAGCTTCGTGCAAGTGCTTTCATCCGCACGATGCCGCACGGTGGCCCTCATGCAGCATTCGTAGCAGCATTTTCCGGAGTCGTTCTGGGACAACGACTCTATCGCCCCAGATGATACAGCCTTTTTGGGAAAAAAGTTCAGTCTGTCGAGATTTAAATGGTGCGAAGTCATCTGGTACTTGGTCCAATGGCCATCCACATTCTTCCCAACCTAGGACTCGAGCTAGGGTGTGGTCTCATTTGGTTTCTCTCGCGATGTCTCGGGTGGTCATAGGCGGAGAGTTGAGTGTTTCGATCTGCAATGTAGTTGCTGTTGGTGCCAGATCATCGAGAGTCTCTGGAAGCAGTGCTCAGCTTAATGCGTCGGCGTGGGGAATGGCCTTCCCCGGGTGATATTGCAGGCGATAATTATAAGCAGCTAGGAATTCTGACCATCGGGTCATTCTAGGGGATAATATGTAGGGGGTTGGCTTGTCCCCGGCTATTATCCCTAGTAACGGTTTGTGGTCAGTTACAATGGTAAATGTCCTTCCATACACATATTCATGAAATTTCTTTACAGCTGACACGATTGCGAGGGCTTCTTTATCAATTTGTCCAAAGTTCCGCTCTGTTTGTGAAAGAGTCTTCGAAAAGTATGCAACAGGGGCTTCGTTCCCATTAGGCAGTACATGGCTCAAAATGGTGTCCACCCCAAAAGGCGATGCATCACAAGTTATAACTAACGGCAAAATCTCGTTATACTGCATAAGTACAGAGTCAGATGTGAGCAGTTTTTTAACATTCCGGAACGCTTGCTTTTCCTGGTACCCCCATACCCACAATGCTTTCTTTTCTAATAATCGGTGTAACGGCTCAGCGACAGTTGCTTTGTGTGGTAAAAATACATTATAGAAATTAATGAGGCCTAAGAACGCCTGGAGATCTGCCTTGTTGCGTGGTCTGGGGGCGTTTTTTATGGCTTTTAAATTACTCTCGGTAGGATGAATCCCTTGGCTATCTATTCGGTATCCTAGAAATTCAACATTGTCAGTATATAAGTGACATTTATTTTTTTTCACTTTAAATCCAGCCTCTTGGAATTTTTTAAGAACGCATTTCAAATGATCTTGCAAGATTTTTTTTGTAGGGGCTGCAATTAATACGTCATCAAAATAAGGAACCACGCCCTTGATTCCCTGTAATAGCCTTTCCATGAGGCTCTGGAAGATCCCCGGGGCTACACTAACGCCGAATTGCAATCGGGTACATTTAAAGGCACCTCTGTGCATTACAATTGTTTGGGCTTGGGCTGTTTTTTCATCCACTGGTAATTGTTGATAAGCTTGAGTTAAATCTAATTTAGCGAAAACCTTTCCACCCCCCAGGGAATGGAGGAGGTGCTGTACCATCGGAACTGGATACGCATTCTGCTGTAGGGCGTGGTTTAAAGTGGCCCGGTAGTCCCCACAAATTCGTATTGACCCATCTGGCTTAATGGGTGTTAAAATAGGGGTTTCCCATGGAGAGTGATCGATGGGCTTCAACACCCCTTGAGCAATTAGCTTGTTGAGTTGTTCATCGATCTTTGCTTTAAGAGCGAACGGAACTCGGCGGGGCTTTAAGCGAATTGGGGCTTCTTTTGGATCTAGATTAAATGAGATTGGGGTCCCTTTATACTCACCTAAACGGTCCGCGAAGATGTCGCTGAACTCAGAAATAAGGTCTTCCTCCCACTCACAACCACCGATTCGGTTCACGCCGGCCACTTCGATGCCGAGTGGCGTGAACCATTGGAGGCCTAATAGACTCAGCCTATCTCTATTGATGATCGCTAGAGGTAAGTACGCTGTATGCGTTTTGAAGGAGACTCGGACTCGGCAGGACCTGACCATGGGGATTTGATTCCCTTGGTAGTCCTTGAGGATGAGGCATTGAAATTGGAGGTCTTGATGTTGAATTGTGGGGATGAGTTACTTGAGTGTCTTCCAGGACACCATCGAGAGGGACAATCCCGAGTCGACCTCCATGTGGCAAGGTTGGTTCTCAATAGCTACCGTGACTCGGATTTTCTTAGTGTCCAAGGCTGAGGCGTGACCGATAGTGATAGTATGGTGAGCCTCTTCTTTTTGCAAAGCTCGATTTCTGTAGGAGTGGTTTAATGGCTCTCGCCTTACAGGACCGTTTCCTGTCGATTGGCGATAGTTAGCCCCTTTTGAGGCCTGGCTGAGTCCTGGCAAGCTACGGCAGACCCAGCCAATGTGGCCTCGTTTCCTGCACTCATGACAGAGTGGGTCGCGTGTTGTAACTTTGTATCATTGCAACTATGTATCATTGCAACTATGTATCATTCATGTGTTTGCAACATTGTATCATTCACATGTAATCATTAACTTCTGTCTCTTCAGTGACCTTTGCAAGGCACGTACAAGGGACAAGGAGCTAGACGGTTGTTAATAAGCTTATCCACACTGTAAATGATCTGTCCGGTATGCAGCTTTGTAAACATGCACATCCTGATGAGATTATCATGTTTGACTTGAGCTTTGATTAAATCATTTTCTTGTAAAAAAGCACAATAAAAGAGCGTGTGCCAAGACATTCGGGGCGCGCTCATCCCGAGGAAACCTCGCTTCCTGTTGTTTCTCTCTCCTTCGCTCCCTATCATGAGCCGCCCATCTGATGCGGGATAGCAGATACCGCATTCTGGTGACCCCGACGTGATTCCCTAAGGGGGATACGTTGCGACGCGCCCATATCTTATCAGCTCAAAGGGAGCTGTGCATCGCCAGGCCTGAAGCGAATTGCACATCATCGGATCTGAAACACAGTCTCGACTTTCGTAAGTATGGGTGGAAACTTTTCTCAACAAGAGACGCAGCATCTGAAGGAATTGAGGGAGTTAGTCGCTTCTTCTTCTAAATATTCTGCTAATTTAAAGGGCTCGCCTGTAAAAATGAAACCTATTGCTACATTATTGACTTATGTGTGGCAACATAGTCCTAATTATTCAGAGGAAGGGTCCTTAAAAATTTTCACTTGGCAAAAAATTGGTGAACATCTCCATAGTCCTCCTCGTGCACCTATTGGCATTTTGGTCACTTGGAGGAAAATTATGGAGGCTTTAAAAGTCCATTATAAAATAGAAGCAGGGAGTGTGTTTGAATCTCCCCCGCCAAGTTATGATAACTTTTCAATTTTTCCCTAACTCAGGCAGAAGCTGCTGCCATTATTCAACAATGCCCCACATGTAGTAAACAAGGACATTCCATTCCCATAGGAGTAAATCCTAGAGGATTAAAAGCTTGTGAAATTTGGCAAATGGATGTAACTCAGTATCCACCTTTTGCCCCTTGGAAATATTTGCACGTTTCCATAGATACATATTCAGGGTTTATTCTGGCTACTCCTCAAAGGGGAGAAACTGTAAAACATGTCATCAATCATTCAATTCGTACCTTTGCCTTGCTGGGACGTCCAAAAGAAATCAAAACTGACAATGGACCTGCCTATACAAGTTCTGCTTTCCAGGACTTCTGTAACAGATGGAATGTAACCAACAAGTTTGGGATTCCCTACAACAGCCAGGGGCAGGCTATTGTGGAACGAGCGAACTTATCTCTGAAACGTGCTCTTGATCGATATTCGTTGCGGGAAAAACCCCCGAACCTCCCAGCATTGCAAAATTCTCTTAACATTTGTCTTTACACTTTAAACTTTCTTAATCTGACTGGCATTCCTCCCACTTCTGCTGCTTCATGTCATTTTTCCTCCCCCTCCTCCCCGCCTAACAGACCTCTGGTATATTATCGCAGATTGCCAGATCCCACCTGGCAGGGTCCCGCTGAGCTTCTTTCTTGGGGACGAGGCTACGCTGCGATTTTACTACCAGACAAAACCACTTACTGGATCCCTGGTAGGGCAGTTAGACCCTATCATGGGAATTCCTCTGCTACATCTGTATTTTAAAACTCTTCCTGATATTCTTGCCTATATCTTCTTTGCAATTTCTACCTTACTTCAACAAAACCTATCCTTCCTGTCAAAAGACTATTCATGTTAAAACCATTTCATTAACAGAAGGCTATTATACTTTTTCCATGTGGGTACGTCATGAAAATTCTACCCGTAGTTTTCACTCTGTCACTTCTGTTTTGTTTAAAGAACACTTTACCACTCGCTCTTTTGTTCCTTCTTTACTCTTCCTATGGAAAGGAACCTTAAAATCTTTTCCTCTATTCAATCTAAAACATAGGGGGACCTAAATGTCCTTCTATTGTATTATGGGTTTCCCCACCCCAATTAACATCCTTGATGAATTACCAAATTAATCTTTATTGTCATTATTGTAATTATCATCCTTTTTCTACTAATTGCATTCCCTCCTCATCTCGTAAATGTTCTACAACTAACTTGTCCATAGCCCTCTCTCCTACTTGTCATGCTTTTATACACCCAAACTTTGATCCTGTCAACAAATGATGCTTCAAAAGAACTGTCCATGACGATCCGCAGAAGCCTCATAGAAGAGATAATATTACTTGGACTATAACTGGCTTTCAAAGTGTTCATTTAAGTTCTACAACCAATTTTTCTCGCATAGAAGAATTCTACCCACCACTTCAATTCGATTTGGCAGACGCACCCACACAACCGGGGGATATTCTGCAGTCTACACCACTTCAGGAGGAAATTTAACATCATGCCTGAAAGGAATGTATTTTATCCCTGGCAATAATTCTGTTTGGGCTTGTTCCACTGGTCTCATGGCATGTGTCCACGGGGATGAACTTGTTAAATCCAAATCATTTTGCATTCAAGTATGGCTTGTACCAAAAATTGATGTGTATAACTCTGATGATTTTATATCCCTACAGGTACCCATGGAATACCCCCTCTTGCAAAATCGTAGAAGCTTAGATCTGTTATTTTTTAAAACAAGGGGAATTGTGTGCTGCGCTTAAAGAAGAATGTTGTCTTTATGCTGATAGCGGGGGGGGGGGGGTTGTTTTCTATTTCGCCATGGTTTCCAACCTTTTTAACTGCATTGGCAGGATCATTAATAATCATTATATTGATATGTATTATAGGACCTTGTTGTTTTTATAGAATATTGCAATTTTTAAAAATCAATTATCCTCCATAACTGCTGATGTTAATGTGCTATTGCAAGCTCATGTTATATCCTCAACAGCGGACGAAAAAATGTCATTGCTGAGTTACCGCTCCTTGGACAACCCTGACGCTGACGGGTCGCACTCTTGCCTAGATGATGGGGACGGCGAACATTTCATAAAAATGGTTCCTGTCTTCTCGGACGAGGAAGAAGACTCGTCATAAATAATAAAAACAGAGGAGATGTTGTAACTATGTATCATTGCAACTATGTATCATTGCAACTATGTATCATTCATGTGTTTGCAACATTGTATCATTCACATGTAATCATTAACTTCTGTCTCTTCAGTGACCTTTGCAAGGCACGTACAAGGGACAAGGAGCTAGACGGTTGTTAATAAGCTTATCCACACTGTAAATGATCTGTCCGGTATGCAGCTTTGTAAACATGCACATCCTGATGAGATTATCATGTTTGACTTGAGCTTTGATTAAATCATTTTCTTGTAAAAAAGCACAATAAAAGAGCGTGTGCCAAGACATTCGGGGCGCGCTCATCCTGAGGAAACCTCGCTTCCTGTTGTTTCTCTCTCCTTCACTCCCTATCATGAGCCGCCCATCTGATGCGGGATAGCAGATACCACAGTCACGGAATTTGCACTCGGACCTGGCATGGTTGGCTCCACAGCCAGCGCACGGGCATAAGAGCTTCGGGCGAGGGTCCCAGTTAGACCGCAGTTGATGGACCCCTTCTTCATCGCTGTCTGCCGACGAAGAGAGGTCCTCGTGGTGCGTTGTTGAGAGCTGCCCTTCTGAGTTGGGTAAGATTTCGCTGGTCGGTGGTGTTACTGGAGTGCGGCTTCGCCGTAGTTGTGCAGCCGACTTTTTAGTCACCTCCGCAGCCGTGGCTTCGGTGATGTCACCTCCGCAGCCATGGCGTCAGCAAGGCTGATGTTGCCTTTCGCCATCAGCTTGCTCTGCACGCCTAGTGCATCTAATCCCAGAACTATTCGATCTCTCAGTGCCTCTTCTAAATCGGCGAACCCGCAGAGGCCCCCTAAATTTTGGAGGTCCGCTACGAAATTGGCCACACTCTCCCCTTTCCGTTGGTTTCACTGATAAAACTCATGGCATCTCATGAGTGTAGGCACGGTTGGCGCATAATGGTCTCTCAGGATGGGTTCGAGGTTGTCCCAGCTCATGGCTTTCACTTCTCGAGGTTTGGCGAGTGCTTTAGCCATCTTAAATACTGCTGGGCCACAATGCATCAGGAACAGCGCCCTCTTCTTTGCTGGTGTGGCATCCTTCAAGTTGTTCATCTCGAGAAACATTTGGAAGCGATCCATGTAGGATTCCCAATCCTCTTGGTTTGAATCGAACGGAGCAGGTGGTACGATGCCGCTAGACATGGTTCCGTTGTTGGCATTGTCTTATCACGTGCTTGGTATTGCTTCCTGGCTTCTTCGGTTCAGACGTCTCCACATCCCACCTTCGTCGCCAGTGTTAAGTACTTGGACATGGGTTGAAGTAAATGGAGACAGGCTCTGAATAGTGAACTTTCAGCTCTTTATTGCATAGTGACTTCTCAGTACAACAACAGTGAACTCTGCCTTATATAGGCAACCCTTGTAAGAATTGTCCAATAGCGAGCTATGAACGCTAGCTCTTTTAACCAATAAGAATCCTCTGTTAAGGGCTAATCGGATTCCTCAGAACTAACCAATCCGATCTGGTGGCCTAACAGCCAATCAGAAGTGCAGGGCCAGAACCCTGCACTTTACCTCAAGCTCATACTTTATTAACTATGGTACATACACAACAGCCCCTGGCCTTTATCAAATAATTCTATTTCCTTTTTTATCTGTTGTTTAAGCAAATATTATCATACTCCTTTTGTAACAAAGAAAGCAAGCATTGGCCTAGTCCCTCCTGTAGTGTCATCCAATGATTTGCAATAAAGACAATTATTGCTTTATTCAATATAGGTGATAATTTTGACCTCTAATTGTCCATAGTATATTTTGGAGCAATAAACTGTCTTCAGAAAATGAATTACCTTGCCCTGCACAATCATTTCCTCTGTAACACACTGTAAGGCAAAGATCCACAAGAGGCCGTGTGATCAGATAAACAGGTTCTCAACTAGTGATCATTCTTTCCAAATCCAAAGAACCAGCTGCTATAGCTTATATGTTGACATTACACAATATTGTGAAGTGATACCTCCTTTCCCAGAGGATATATTTGAAACTGGGTTTTGAGCAGTCAAGTAACTTTATGCTTTGCTGAGGTTACTGAATGCTCCTGCATGTCTCTGCAGAGGGAGAATCTGTACAAAAATAATATAGCAGATAATGCATATATATATTGTATACAGCAATTGTGCCAGGCCCTTTCAGGATAAGCAACATTATAAATAGTACCAGGCAAAAAGGAATATGCAAAATAATTTAAAGATATGCGATAGAGGAAAAGGCACACAGTTAAAACCAGCATACACAAAATTGTTCACTATATTGTTCCATACCTTTCTGACCTTATTAATCATCCATACTTCCATTACATCCACATACTGTATATAGTATATTCATACAATATATTACTTTTTTCTTCATCATAATGTAGAATAAACTTAAGCATTTGGCTCACCAATAAGAGACACTGAACTTTAGTTATTGCATCATAACTATAAATTCGAAATAGCAATAACACTTAGACTTGTATACTGCTCCATTATGCTTTACAGCACTTTCTGGATGGTTTTCAATAGTTTACAATGTCAGCATATTCCTCCCAACAAGCTGGATCCTCATTTTATTGACCTTGGAAGGATGGAAGGTTGAGTTAACCTTGAGCTGGTCAGGATAAAATTCCAGGCTGTGGGCAGAGATGGCTTGCAATACTGCATTCTAACCACTGCGCTACCAAGGCTTCTAATTTCTTCTTTAAGTGAATTATAAAAGGGAAGGACAGAGTGAAGAACAAAGACATAATAAAAAAGAAGGAATAAAAAAAATGAAAACACCAAATAGATTAAGGTGGACTAAAAGTCTGCTTCAGTATGTAAGTCTGATATATGCATGCACAAAATAACTCAGTTGGTCTGATTCTCATGTGCAGTGGTTTGGGCCTGGTTTTAGAAATCTGCTATTGGCATAGTAGTTAATGGTTAAGAAATGCTATTGGCATAGCTGGATTGAAGATCAGGAGACTGTGAGTTCTAGTCATGCCTCAGGCATGGAAGCTGATGTGTGACTTTGGGCCAGTAATTTTTCCTCAGAAAAAATTCACTTCACAGAATTATTGTTCTGGGGAAAATAGGAGGAGGAAGAAATATTATGTGTGCTCACTGCCTTGAATTAATTATAAAGGCAGATAAAAATCTAACAAACAAATACATTTTACGCCATAGATGGTCATCCAGCAGTCTACTGATCTTCTACTGCATGTAACATTTTCAAGAACAAATGTGATTGCTGTGGAGAGAAAAGTTGAGAGAAACTGGGTTTCACCAGGCCCTGCTGACAAACCTGCAGCCAAAACAATATATTATTGCAACAACTAATTAACTACCAGCCTTCATCTGAAGATGTTTAGGTTTTATGTGAAGGTGAAGAACGTGTGTTTTTGTTTTATTTTTTTATAGTTTTCTTATGTATGATGTACACTGAAGACAGCATTTAATTTCATTGTACGAGGTGCAATGACAATAAAGTAAACTAATCTAATCTGAAGATGTTTAGGTTTTATGTGAAGGTGAAGAATGTGTGTTTTTGTTTTATTTTTTTATAGTTTTCTTATGTATGATGTACACTGAAGACAGCATTTAATTTCATTGTACGAGGTGCAATGACAATAAAGTAAACTAATCTAATCTGAAGATGTTTAGGTTTTACTATATGTCTACAGATATCAGTGGAGGCATTAAAAAAAAAACTTTGATTAAGAACAGTCCATAAAATCAGTATCAAACCAAGAGAATATCTGTTAGACAGCATTATTCTTCAACCAAGAGGAGGAGGAGAAAGCAGGACCTATTTTCAGAGATTTAAAAATAAAAACTTTAACCGAGAGTGAAAATCAATACTTAGTAATATGAGCCCAAAAATGGTGATCAGTAGCTAATGATAGTTAAAACAGTCTCTGCTGTAACTATTATAGGAACAATTGCCTGTTATCTGTTTCTTTCAAAGAAACGAGAGGAAAGATTAAAAAGAAAAAGAAAAAAAAGAATCACTGCTACAACAATAAACCTCCCCTGTGAATTTTCCCAAATAGTGTTACCTAGACTCTCACTTCATATAATCTCTTACAAAATTCGAGGTTTCAAAATTTTCCATTTCTATCAAATCACTATGGAATTTAGTTTAGGTCTGTAGATCCTCCACATGAAGAAAGGCAGAAGGAGCCAGACATGTTTATGTTTGAAAAAAAAAAAAAATGATAGCATTCCTGAATTATCTGAAAATATGCTAGATAGAGAAAATTCATGTCCTAATCTTTACCACCTCAGACTTCAGGATATGGAATAAAGGATTTAATTTAGAGGAAGGAATATTCTAATTGCTATTAGAATAAAAGTTCAAGAGTGGAACCAATGACCCAGTAAGAGCTTAGATCCCTTTCTCCAAATATCTTCAAGTAGAGAGACATCTGTCAGAACTACTTGGTTATTATTATTTAGTGATCTAACTTCAAAGTCGATGGGTCTATGAGCTCTCCTGTCCTCAATTTTCATTTTTATTCCTTCCAACCCAATGGATTACTTGAAAGAAAGGGATGAGGATTTTCTCTGTCAGTTGTGGGATAAGTATCTGAAAACAGAGCAGGACCAAATATGTTATTGTATGAAAAACTGAAAGAAAGACTGAGTATGAAAACAGGCCAAATCCAATTGAACAGTATGGAGGATTTGTTTATTGTATGGCAATGTTATATCAGCCAGAAGACTACATTGCTAATACAGAATAGTTATTTGGTTGCCTTAAGACTTACTAGCCCATTCAGTTCATGCTTGTGTGCTATCGATGGTGCACAGGGGGCAAGCTAGCTCCACACCAAAAAACAAACAAACAAAAAACCATTAACAGCATCCTCCAGTATCATCTAGGGCTTCCTCCCTCTATCGATGTTGTCTTGTAAATGGGCATCATATCCGAAAAGGTCCAACACCGGCAAGGTTCTGACTATTCTTATGAAGCACTGGCTCGTCTTCCCGTCTAAGTGGTACCTATTTATCTATTCACATGTAACATGCTTTCAAGCTGTTGGTGAACAGAAACTGAGACAAGTGATAGGAGTTCACCCTACCACATGGTGGTAAGACTTGAACTGCCAGAGCGAAGGCCATCTCCAGCATCATTAAGCCACTGAGCCACTTGCACCTCACACTAGGAAGGACGTATTCTTCCAAATCGGACAATTTGATAGTGACTGAGGCAGTAACCTGACTGATTTGACACTGAACTGCTGGCACAAAACAGGTTGCGCCAAAGCACACTGATAAACATAGTGAATTGGATCTTATAGGGATTGGAAGCATGCGATCTGATGTAAACATCTTGAGTAAAGATGTATGTTGCCGAAAAAAGAGGTTAAAAGATGTAGCTTTAAAAATATTTAATTTAAAAAAACAACCAACAGAAAGAAGATATGGTTCATAGATTTGTGGCCCTCCTTATCTAAAAGTAATGCTTAGAATATGGGGTGAAGGGAAACAAAATAAGCTTGAATTCTTAATATAAATTTTCCCTTTAGGATATTCTGTTGCCAAAGGTCAGATCCATCCCTCACTCTTTGGGCCTTCTGGAAGGACCTTAGAATCTGGCTCTGATGCTTTACACTTTGGGTCATTGATGGGATACAGAAAAGTACCATCCCATGCCATCTATTCTCTTGGTTCTTAGTTTCTATCTAATTATGTTCATATTGATTCTTTTTATTGTACCTTTTATCCTTTTATAAGCCACTTAGAGTTGCTTCAACAGTGAAAGGGGTGCATATTGAATGAATCAATAACTGAATGAATGAGAAATATGAAAAAAATATGATATAGGATACATAAAAAAGATTTTGTGGAATGAGTTCTATAACTAAGATGTAGTAATTAACAAATACAAGTTAGTTAAAAGAAACAGAAGCAATCGAAAGGAAGGCTTGCACTGCATATCCAATGAATTAATTTGGCAGTAATATAAAGAACATCTGGACTAACAAGGTGAATATGTGAATAAGACTAATACTGGGGCTGAGTTCTACTTCTACCCAATGAACCAAGGATAATAGGTAGGCAGAGCTTCCCACTGCTATCCTGCAGATTTTTCAAAAGTGTTATAGGTAATAATAATGAGGACTTTTACTATATCAACATCTGCTTGGAACAAGCTTAAAAGTGTGGTTCTTCCTTTTTCACTGTGTCATACTTTTCCCTTTTAAGAAGTGGATGTAGACACTAGAAAATCTGATATGACATTGAAGAGGGACAATTTAATCAAATTTGGAATATGCAGGAAAAAAACGACATCATCATGGAGCATTTTTTAAAATTATTCTATTTAAGGAAAATTAAAACTTAATGTAATGCAAATAATATATTTTATTCGTTAAAAATATTTTAATTAACACAAAGGAACAATAAATAAGTTTCTATAACAAGAGAAGTATTGAGAAAAAGAGTTCCAAATTGGTTAGAATAATGGGATGTGAAAAGCTCAATTGTGAAAAGTGAAGAGTGGGAGAGAAAGAGGGAGTAGAAGATGCCAGAAGGTCTGGTAAAAAAAAACCCATAAATCTACAAATAGAAGGTGTATAAAGTAATAAGTCACCTAGAAAGTGCTATACATAAATAGACTGGAGCTGGTACAAGAAAAACTAACTAGTTTTCCCTACAATTGGCAAGGAATGCGAAGAACCACAAAAAGGGTCTATTCAGAGACTTTCAAAAGAAAAGGAAGGGAAGAGAATTAGTGTACCAGCTGTTCAATAAAGGCCGCAAAATGTTAATAGGTAATAAAGAAACAACTCAGCTTCCCAGTTCCCATTTTAGCCATCCAACTGTGATGAGCAAAGTGAACGGGAAGGATTGAAGTTTGAGACTGATAGAAACATACTCAGAGAATACTAATTGTTTTAAATGAGTTTAATTTCCAGGATCAGGTAAATTTCATTGTAGAATACTGAAGCAATTTGTCGGTTGCTTGGCCAAAACTTTCTATATTATCTGAAATGCTAGAAGATGGCAAATGTACTATCTTCAGCAAGAAAAACCCAGAGAAATATAGATTAGTTGTTCTGTCATTGATATTTGGGAATTAGGTAGAGAAGATGATTAAGAGATTGCTGAAGGCACCTTGAAAACAATGAAGTAACTATCAAAAGTCAGCACAGATTTGTTAAGAACAACTCTTGTTCTTATCCCATTTTTTATTGAGTTTTCTGAATAGATTGTAGGAATGCTGAAGATGATCTATCTTTATTAAAGAAAAGGTTTTACAAAATACTCAGTGACATTTTGATTAGCAAACTAATTAAGCATGGGCTGGATGGCATGACAATTAACTAAATAGCTGACATGAAAATGGTAGTCAAGAAATGCTCATCAACAGCACTTCATCAAACTGGAGTGAGGTGGTGGGTGAAATGCCAAAAAGTTTCATCTTGTGGAATCTGCTGTTCAACATTTTTATTAATCATTTGTATATATATATATATATATATACAAATGGGAAGAACAACGATTGGATCAGTGAAGGCCACAAAATGGGGGGGATAGCTAATGTTCTAGAACCCTCAAATAAAATTATATTGAAGGGGTAAAATATGCTAAAAGTAAAAGAAAGAAAGTTACCAGAGACAAATTCAGCATTTAAGTTTTATTTTCAAAGTTGTTCATCTTTAATCTCAAGTACGATGTTCAATTCTGAGTTCCACACTTCAGGGAATTACAGAATTATAGAATTACAGAATTGGAAGGGAATTTTAAGGTCTTCTAATCTATCCCCTTGCTCAAGCAGGAGACCCTTTAGCATTCTGGATAAATAAGTATCAATCTCTTCTTAAAAGCCTCCAGTGATGGAGCACCCACAATTTCTGGAGGCAAGCTATTCCACTGATTAATTGTTCTCATTGTCAGGAAATTTCTCCTCACTTCTAGGTTGGATCTTTCTTTGATAAGCTTCCATCCATTGCTTCTTGTCCTGCCTTCATTAGCTTTGGAGAATTCATTGACTTCCTCTTCTTTGTGTTAGCCCCTCAAATATTTGAAAACTGCTATCATGTCATCCCTAATTCTTCTCTTCATTAAATTAGACATACCCATCTCCAACAAACTAGAACAAATTCAGAGAAGTGCAATGACAATAATCAGCGGTGTTATTGGGTACTGTTGCTAATGTTTAACCTTGAAAAGGGAAGGGTGAGGGGAGCTATGATAGCAAATTTCAAATATTTATTTAATTTATTTATTTGCCACCCATCTTACTATCCAAAACCATTCCAATACCTGAAAACATGTAATTCAGAAAGAAGGTCTGCCTGCTTTATGCTGTTCTAAGAGTATAGGGCCACAAATAATGGATTTAAGATACAGGCACAAAGATTCAGATGGAATATTATGGAAAGAAACAAAAACAACAATACTAGTAAGACCAGTTCAATAATGAAATTGTAAAGCACCAGACTGTTGAGGATTTGAAAATGTAGCACTTGAAAAATAAACTTTTACACAAATATCAACCTGAATGAGCATTTTTTTTTAAAAAAAAATCCACCACTGTGACAAATTAAAAGCTAAACTGGAAAATGGACTCTGACTACCATAATTAGCCCAGCTGAATAAAAATAATAATAATAATAATAATAATAATAATAATAATAATAATAAAGCTGAATAATAATAATAATAATAATAATAATAATAATAATAATAATAATAATAATAATAATAATAATAATAATAATAATAATAATAATAATAAAATTAAGTTTTAAGCACTATAATGTAATTAACATTTAAAGTCTAACAACAGCTTATCTTTGTTCTATGCAGTGATTTGCCTAGGGTAATTTGGTCTATATGAATAAAACCTTGCAACAAATCTGATCCAGAGTTTGAAGCTATGAGTTGACTATTAGTAGAACACTAAACTGGCAAGGTTGGAAACTTTGGAAACTTAAAACAGATTTGTTAGGTTTGTCACTTGCATAAATGTATGATATGTTCAAATTTCAGTATAATCCCATTGACTTCAAATGTCTGTGCAGTGGTTGCCTTTCACTATCTCTTCAAAGTGATTATATTCCCAGAGAGGAATGCCATTACTTTAACATAATACAGTTAGACAGTAGCCTTTTAAAGTCCCTGCCAATAAAATGATCATATGGCAGTAATCACTGCTTTCTTGTGACTGACATTTCCTCTCCAAAGTTTACTTTAGGACTAAGGGGAAAAAGAAGTGCCATTTTGCCACGGTTGAAAGATGGATGGAAAAGAAGTAACTCATAAACTATGGCAAATTGTCTATGGCTCTTTATCAGCCTAAGTGGACAAAGCATTTCACTTGACAAGAAGCAACCACAGGCCAATATCTCATTCTCATGGAAGAAATTGTCATGTGAACCATAAAAGGTGAACATTAATTCTTGTTAACATGAATTGATCAAACAATGAAAAGTAGCAAATGCTACTCATCCTCTGAGTAGATTTGTTGCTAAGCTGCCCATATATCTTACAGAAAGCTCAATTGAGCTCTGTTATGCTTATTTTGAAGTCAATCTAAAGATAAACATTGTGCTATTTTTTTTATGGCTTCCCTTGTAAAATATACAATGATTTTCTTTTCTTTAATGTCATTAAGCTGTACAGGTTGAACAAGAGAAACAATATTACGTTTGCATATAACCCTTACTTCGGATAGGGCTATTAATTTGCCTTTTTTTTTTAAAGGACTGATCAACTTCTCATTCCAAGCAACAGATAGGGCTCTAACTATGATATCACCTCTCCCTTTCTTGCTTGTTTCTTTCTCCTTTCCAAGATCTGAAAGCGGGGGAAAGAAAGAAAGACTCTGAATGTCTTTCCTTCCCCATGATGCCCTCAAACATGAGCTAGTCAAAATATAATTCCTATTTTTTATTTTATGCCATATCTATCTATCTATCTATCTATCTATCTATCTATCTATCTATCTATCTATCTATCATCTGTCTATCCCATTTTCAGAATTTTTGTTTTTAAAAAATCCATAGAATAGTATGGAAAAATCAGTATGAGTTTATTTATTTATAAAATTTATTGGCTGCCCATTTTACCATAAAATAACTCTGGGTGGCTAACAGTCAAAAAGATGTACAGTATACACATTAGAACATAAATAATAAATTAAAAGCAAAGATTAAAAACCAAGGACATGTGGAGAGGGTGGGGGAAGAGTGGGGGAGGTGGGACCTATTGTTACTTGATCAATCATCTCTGTGGTGCTGTTGGTTTACTGGGACCCCCAAGCCAACTGGCAGAGACAGATCCTTAGGATCTTACGAAAGAATAGTTCTTCCTCACAGCTTCATTCCTCAACTCCTTGGATAGGCAGACAAATACTCAGCATAAGGCAAGTCCGAATAGCCAAGGTGCAATTTAGTTCAATAACAAGGTTGAGAAACAATGTTCTCACAATTGGACAAATTGATTGAAACCCATGGACTGTCAAATTCCCTGAATGCATATTCCTTTCCTCAGCATTGGGAAAGATACCACTGATTTCACCCAGAAGCCTACTCCTTCTTCTGTGACTGTCAGTAGGGCTAATAAAGGAAAGAAGATTAAACTCTTGTGAAACTCACCCCAGCAACCTTACAGTTCCCACCTGAACAGTGCTCAAAGCAAGGATGCTGCTGAGTTTCTCAGCACCCAGATGTAGCCTGTGGAGTAGGGAAAATGGCACACCACTAAAGTAACAAAAGGAATAGAAAGTAAGGCCATCTAAAATCCCTTCTCAGCAGAGGCAGCTAGAGAACTCGTAATGCATCCATAGGGAGCAGACCTAACAACACACAGCTGGCAAAACCCAACCTTGTCAGTTTAGATTAATTCTCTAGAGTAATACTCTCCAATCTTGGTTTTTATTTATTCTCACTCTCTCTCTCTCTTTTTCTCTCTCTTTCTCCCCTCCCTCCCTCCCTTCCTCTCCCTATCTCCCTCCCCCCCTCTCTCTCCATATCTAGATAGATAGATAGATAGATAGATATACAGATAGATATAATTTATTTAATATATAATAATGGTGCAGTGGTTAGAGTGCAGTACTGCAGGCTACTTCTGCTGACTGACAGCTGCCTGCAATTTGGTAGATCAAATCTCACCAGGCTCAAGGTTGACTCAGCCTTCCATCCTTCCAAGGTGGGTAAAATGAGGACCCAGATTGTTGAGGGAAATATGCTGACTCTGTAAACCACTTAGAGAGGCTGTAAAAGCACTATGAAGCAGTATACAAGTCTAACTGCTATTTCTATTGCTATTATCTTTCCTGGTAGCTAATGTCTTCATATTAAAATCAGGCAAGAGTCAAGTAGTGCTTTGGCATCAGAATTATTCACAGGTCTGGATATATTAGAGCAGGAGTATAATAAGAATAATGTAGGATGATGATCTGACAATTGTTCCATAGCTTTAAAAAAATCACCAGTGGCATTTTGAAAACCCTTCTTCTCACAGTTGTAGTGGCATTTACTGCTGGACAAGACAACATTTCTTTTGGGTTAGAACATCCTCAGTTTTTCTTGCATCAAAGATGATGGCAACAACTTTCTTCTGGCACAAGAAATAATATAACATTTTCCCTCCAGATTTGCAAATCCTAAAGAAACCACATGACATTTTTCTATGGTTTAGAGAAAGCAGATATCACTCCATCTCCAAATGGATTATGAAAGAAAACAACAAAACAAGATTCTTGTGACTGTTATATTACAAGTATATTGGTGAATCTGTACACTAGAGTTGACATTTTCAAGGATGCTTAATTTATCAGTAAGGCTTCATTTAAATGACTGGGAAATGTTCAACATTTAGCAGCATCCCAGAAAAAAATAAATTTGAGTCCTTTTATCTATGCTGCAGAAAACAAGTTCGGAGAATTGAATGAACTTGTCTTCATTCTTTCTTGCAACTCTAAAAACAAAATGTGTCAGAACGATTTATAATTATCATCAAAAACATGACAAGAAAATTAGAGGTGTTGTGGAAGAGCTTTTAAAACATTTAAAAATAAAACATTTTAATTTAAAAAACATATTTAGAAACAACTGAAGTTATAAAAATTCCAGTTACTATGGATGGGTTTGTTTTCAATAAGCAGGGAGAGAAATCTTTTGTAGGCGCATTTATTATAATGTTGAAATGTTTTATGAAATTGATGAATTTTATATCGGAAATTTTTCTAACATTATAAAAGCTTCTCTTTTGAGAAAACATAAGGCATCAACATATTATCATTGTTGGTCTTTTGCAAGTTTGAAGTATTATACAAAGTGCTCATGACTTGCATGGAAAAGTTTATGACTCCTTCAACATAACCTGCTATTATACTTAATTTTGCACTGAATATGAATTAACAGGTATGTACAGTTCCAGTAGGATATATCATTGGAAGCAGCACTGATCCATTAAGTATAAAATGGAGACATATAAAATGTAGCATATAGGCATATAGTAAAGTATGAATGCTTTATAATCTTTGCCTCTGTAGAGTGTAAAATCCACTGAATAGATGTGATGTAGATTTGCCAGTTTCCCTCTTCTCTACAGCTAAATATCCAAATACCTGAAGTGTGACTCATTTCGGTAATGTTCTTATTCTTACTGTCAACAACAGTGAACCTGCAATAGTTTCCTTATGAATTTCTATTTTCTTTTTATAAATTCCAAAAGTAAATAAAATATCCTGTGCAAGCACACTCAAGCTTCAGAAAATTCATGCCTTGTGCCTCATTTTCACTCTTCATGACCTCCTGCAGCACTCTGCTGGTTGAAAATGGGCTGGAAAATGGACCAGAAATGCCCCTTAAAAAGGTGTAAAAATGGGCCCCAAATGGGCCAAATAACAGGCCCAAAACAGGGTAGAAAGGTGCCCCAAAAGGGCTGAAAACAGGCCACAAAACTGGTGAAAATGGGCCAAAATGGGTTGGAAACAGGCCAAAAAACAGGCTGAAAACAGGCTGAAAATGCACTGAAAATAGGTCAAAAATGGCCGGAAAACGGCCCAAGAAACCAACCCCAAAATGGCCCCAAAAACGGCTGGCAGAGTGCTGCAGGAAGCCATGGAGGGTGAAAATAAGACTAGGGGGAGCTGCGCACGGACCCTATTTGGCCTGCAGGGTGTTGCAGGAGGCATCTGTCCCACTCTGCCACTCTCCCTCCAGCCTGCAGAAGAGAACTACAATGCTGATCCGGCCCTCAAAGAAATCCAGTTTGATACCCCTGCTCTAAAGCAAAGCAAAGCCGAAGAAAGATAATAAAACAGATGCAGTTCAGACTTAGTAACCACATAGATTTAGTTGTTGGTGCTTTAGATGAACTGCCAGTCCCAGTGGATTTTGCTACTGAATAAACTATTCTTGCAACCTATTTATTTCTTTGCTGGTTAATTAGCTAAAAAGTTTCTAAATTACCTTTCAGGACTTATGGTCCTCTAAATGTAAATAATGCATAAAGCAATTCCACAGATTCTTTTTGAATTAACAAGAGAGTATGAGATCAAAATAAAAGCATTTTGAAAGATTGTGAAAAACTGATAAAAAACAAATATATTGTCAGGCGAAGTTGATAAATATAGTAGCATCATGGAAAAAAAATATAATATCAGGTCTCCATATTCTGAATAAAATTGTGAAACATAATACTTGTAAGAAATCATATCAGCTTAATCAAAGTGGAGATGTTTTTAGAGAGTTGTGATGAACTAAAAAAAAAAAAAAACAGTCCAAGGTTACAGCATAGTCAGAATGAATAGTGTTCTGTTGCGGGAAAGATCTGACTTGAGACCAGTGTGAATTCAGCTCTCAGTAACTCTCAATAACTTCAACAAAACCGGAGCCGCTGCAGCCTCTTTTATAGTGGCTGCTCGCGGCTCATGGTCAATGACAGTTCTGTAAACTTCCAATTGCAACAGTAGTTAAGTAACCAATCAATAGGCGGCAATGGCAGTCCAATCAGAATGTAGTATTACGAGTATGCAAATATCTATATACAACACCCCTCCCCACTTGGTTTGTCCATCCTATGTTACGTAGTCACGTAAGTAGGTGGGGCTTTTATGGTTCCTACTTCATGTAACATACACAGTACTTTTTCCTGCAGTCTTTCCAGAATGACAACCCTATCCCCCCACAGTATACATCCCTTCACAATCAAAAGTTCAGTTTGTCGGTTACAGAAGGGTTTAAAAGTTTAGTCATTATTGATTTCCGGCCAGCCCCTACCTACCCAGTTTATAATCTGTGTGTCTTTTGCTGTTTCTTTCACGATGTCTGATGCGGTGATGGGAAGGTTTGGTAATGTCTCAATTTGTAGAGTGGATGTGGTAGGTGCCAGGTCGTCATTCAGTTCTAGTAGGGATGAATGGCTCAGGGCATCTGCATGGGGTATGTCCTTTCCTGGTCTGTGGATTAGCTTGTAACTGTATGTGGCGAGGAACTCTGACCACCTTGTCATCCGTGGTGACAGGATGTTGGGAGTGGCCCTGTTCCCTGCGAGTATTCCCAATAATGGCTTGTGGTCTCTAATTAGAGAGAATGTCCTACTGTAAAGGTATTCGTAGAATCGTTTGACCCCCGTTATTGCTGTTAGGGCTTTTCTGTCCAGTTGGCTGTAGTTTCTTTCAGCTTTTGACAGTGTTTTGGAGTGGAAGGCGATCGGTGTTTCTCTGCCATTTGGTAATGTGTGGCTGAGTATGGCGCCAACGCCAAATGGTGATGCATCGCAGGTGACTGTTAGTGGTAGGGTGTCGCTGTATTGAATTAACACAGATTCAGATGTCAATAAGTCTTTAACTCCCTGGAATGCAGCTTCCCCTCGTCGGTCCAAGGTCCAGGTAACTTTTTGATCCAGTAATCTGTGCAATGGTTCCGCTATCGTTGCCTTCTGCGGCAAAAAGACATTGTAAAAGTTAATGAGTCCTAAAAATGCTTGTAAGTCAGCTTTATTCTTGGGTCTGGGTACTTCTTTGATAGCTCTTTTTTTTTCTGGTGGGGTGGATCCCTTCTTCATCGATGAGTTATCCCAGGAACTCAACCTGATTTGTGGCTAGCTGGCATTTCTCTCTTTTGACTTTGAGTCCCATTTCTCTAAATCTTTGCAAGACTTCCCTCAGCTGGTCTTTCAGTTGCTTTTTGTCCATGGCGGATACCAATACATCATCAAAATAAGGGACCACCCCCTTTGAGTCCTTCCAAAAGGCGCTCCATCAGGCTTTGGAACACGCCTGGGGCCACGCTGATGCTGAATTGCAGTCTGTTGCATTTGAATGCCCCCCTATGCATCACAATTGTCTGTGCCTCTGCTGTCTTGGGGTCAACTGGCAATTGTTGATATGCTTGCGCAAGGTTGTTTTTCACGAAAACTTTTCCTCCCCCTAATGAATGTAAAAGGTGTTGGACTACTGGAACGTGGTATGCGCTTTGTTGTAGCCCGTGGTTAAGGGTGGCCTTATAGTCACCGCAGATATGCACAGACCCATCTGGCTTAATGGGAGTCACAATTGGAGTTTCCCATCTTGCATGATTGATGGGTTCCAACACACCCTGTGCGATGAGTTTATTCAATTGCTCATCGATTTTCGGTTTTAGTGCAAAGGGGACTCATCTGGTCTTAAGTCTGATTGGTGCTACATTAGGATTCAAATTAAATGATATCGGGGACCCTCGGTACTTGCCTAGCTTCCCGTTGAATACATCTTGGAAATCCTTCATCAGGCTCTCTTCCCAGTCCGTTTTTATCTTGCTAATCACTATCATTACCAGTTTTGTAGATTACCTTCACAGTCTATTTTGCTCTTGTGCTGCACTCAGACATAAGAATTAATAATTTCCCTTTCTTTTTCTTTGTTTTGTACTTTTTCACAGGGAAAAGATTGATATCTGCAAACATAATGAATTCTGCAAGTGATTTCAAAGAATTAGCCATGCTATATAACTTCAGACTGTGACCACAAAGATTTGTCTTAAGTTTTGAGCATGGGCGAGAAAGAATGGAGACAAGCTTCTGAACGGTGAACTTCAGCTCTTTATTTACATTGTGACTTCTGCCTCGATAGCAGTTAAACCTGCCTTATATAGGCAAACCCTGTAACTTTTAACCAATAACGAGCTAGGAGCACTAGCTCTTATAACCAATAGGAACTCTCTGTTAAGGGCCAATCAGATTCCCCGGAACGGGCCAATCTGGTCCAGCCGCTTAACAGCCAATCAGAAGTGCAGGGCCAGAACCCTGCATTTACTCCAAGCTCACACTTTATTAAATCTTTATGCATACACAACAATTTTATGCTCCGCAAACATCAAATATGAATATGTGAATCTGTGTTTTTGAAGAATGCCCCTGACAAAACCAATGTCTATTGTAATGTGCAAAGGTTTAACTGGAGAGTTTTTACACATTGTTGAACTTTAATTAGCATTTTTATGTTATTTTGGAAAATAATAGAGAAATATTACATTTTTCATGACATTTGTATCTCACTTTTTGGCGAAGAAAGGATTTAATTAAAATGACTCCTGTGAAAACTATAAAATTAACCATACAGGAATGAAGGGAATAAGTAATAGATAGAATGTTTCCATCAGGAAAAGTTTGCTGGTCTATAATTGCTCACTTTGCATATGATAGTTTATGAGGGGAAAGAAAGGATATATTAATTAGGATACTACCCAATCTGCATCTTCAGTTTAAAACACACTTGAGATACAGCATGCCTCTTCAGTATCTAAATTTCCCCTTCTGTGAAAGATAGAATATCAGGGAAAAATCATTTAACACACGTGTTTGACAGGTAAATTCCTTATGTATAAAGAGCTTGTGGGAAGCATTTAGCTATGCAGTATTTCAAGGAGCTTAACTTATTGTACACCTCCCAACTGTTTTTGTTATCAGCTGAAAACATTACAGCAGCTGATTTTGATGATAAATGAAGGAAATATTACCTTCTCCAAACTTTCTATCTGATTTGGCTTGAAATGTGAGGAGTTTCATAGGAGCTCAAATGTTATGTTTTGGGAGAATTTTTTTTTTCAAATCACTTCATACATTTTTATTATATCATTATAAAAATGGAATCATGAAAAATTACATTAGTCTTCTCAGGTTCACTTGATATTGCATAATAAATATAATGTAGTAGATGTAGTATAATAAATAGAGATTATATTAAACTATACTGTACTATTGCTATACCATGCTACGCTATAAATTATATTATATTGTGGTTTTTAGGGCAGGATGTATAGCACACTGTACTCCATTTTTTCCATGCAATAACATTCCTGCCAAGTAGGTTGCACTGAGTAAGACTGTCTGGATCAAGATCACTTATTGAGCTTCTGGGCTGAGGGTGGACTTAAACCCACACCTGCCTGGTCCTAGTCCAACATCTTAATCACTTCACCACTCCATCTGTAGTTAGTCCCAGGCAGAATCTCTGCTGTTAATCAAGAACCATATTGTTTCTTCAAGCAATTTATTTATTTACCTATTTATTCATTTTGTCAATTGCTTACAAGATAATAGGTATAAGTAAAAACATAGTTATGAATACATGGATACATATAAGAAAAATAAAAAATAAAAGAAACAATAGGACAGGGGCGGTAGGCACATTGGTGCGCTTATGCACGCCCCTACAGACCTCTTATGAAAGGGGTGAGGTCAATAGTAGACAACCTAAGGTTAAAGTTTTTTAGGTTTGGGGAAGAAACCACAGAATCAGGTCGAGTATTCCAGACATTGACCACTCTGTTGCTGAAGTAATGTTGTTCATTGCAAATTTCTCAGCAATCCCTAGTCTGTATTTATAAATTTATTTTCTTTAATTGTTGATGTGAAGTATATTCAACTTTATTGATCAATAACAGGGGACTTTTTGGAATGTAGGCCAGAAAGGGAACTAAAAGTTACAGTAATCTTAGAGACCCCATCCCAACTTTCTTTAAATTTTTGAACCTTTTGAAGTTTTCTTTTCTCTCCTCTTACACTTTAAAGAACAATGACTGACCACATTTCTATCAGGCTCCCTCAGGACAAAGAGAGTTTCTTTTAATGTGCAGCCTGACAGATCTTAAAAAGTCATTGTTGTTGTGTTTCTTTGTCTCAGACTTCTTTCAATATCCCAGTATTTCTTTGTTTCATTGTTTGGTTTATAACAGTTTCTTTCAAACATTTAAAGTATGGTTTAGAATGAAGCAGTCAATAATAAACCTGAACAAACTCCAGATTAGGAGACATCGACAATACAAGGAGACATCGACAATAAAGTGACCAGGATGCTCCTCCTCCAACATATTACACCGCACAGCACTACAAACAAAACCCCAGCCGAACTCCAGATGGGACGAAAACTTCGCTCACATCTTGACCGCATACACCCTGCCTACACGCCAGAACAACCCCTGGGATCCAGCAGCAGGTATCGCACGTTCAAGGTAGGCAACCCAATTTTCGCAAAAAAACTTCTCTGGTGACCCATTGTGGGTCCCCGCTACCATAACTCAACTTACGGGGCCTCGTTCCTACCGTTTACAAACTGCTGATGGAAAAATGTGGAAACGCCACATTGATCAACTTCATTCCAGACTGGCACCTACCCCCGGCACAAGCCCTGAACCTCAAACCTGGGGGGGAAGGGAGAGCAAGGGGGCCCAAAAAGAGCTAGCATATGAACCACTACGCGAAACCCGGAAGTCAACACAACCAACCCCAGAATATTCACCTTCCGAGGGAGAACTGGACCAGATGATCGCCTCGCCACAAAGCAGCACTGCGACAGCAGCAAATCCAAGTAATTCAGGGGGCAACCTTGATGGAAGCAGGGATGACAGCGAAGGGGTTGACCCAGCCATGCCATTAAACCCAGCCAACAGCCCAGTGGAACCAGAGTCAAGGCAAGAACTGTTGGGGCAACGCAGATCAGGCAGACAGGTGAAACGACCTGCTTACTTGTGAGAGTACATCACCCCACCCCTCAGACGGAACCTAGGGGGGAGGGGTGTTACGGACTAAGCAATTGTGCTAAGTTAAAATCCTAAATAGTTTTATTTCCACAGCAGGCTCGTAATCCTGCACTTCTGATTTGCCCGCAAGCAGTGGATCCTGGTTGGTCGTTCCAGGCTGATCTGATTGGCTGTTAGCAGGCGCCGCTGATTGGACAGCACCAGCGTGGCAAACTCAAAATATTGGCTGTTGTGACAGCAGCCAGCCCTATAAAAGGGCTGCTGCTGCCCAAGTATTTTGCTCTGTTCTGAAGTCACTAATAAAGAGTTGAGTCACTACCCAATGCCTCGTCTCCGTTCCTTGCGCCCACGCTCCGAACATAGCAATAGTCATTTACAATTGCAATGACATTGCTTTTTTTAAGGTACACATGTCAAGGTGAGAGATAGAGACTTGAGCAATGAATTTGACACATGAGTAAGAAACACAAAAAAGGTAATTTAATATATACATTCTGAACAAAAGAATGTTGAGCAGGAAGAAATACACTGATTAATATAGAAGGGAAGACACAGAAAATGGCATAGCTGACTCCAGTATACAGGAAAATGAGAGATGATGGGTAACTTGTAGAAGGACTTAAGTTGAAGAGATAATAAGATTTAAAATATGATGATTTGACAAGTCTTGTAGCAAGAGGGAGTCAGTACAGGGGATATTGTTTATGGATTGAAAAAGGAAGCAATTACAGGAGAAATAATAACCAAAAATGTTGTGATTGGATTGGCATGGACAACTGCTAATTAAAGCTAAAAAACAACAACAACAAATCAAATTTCAGATTTACTGGAATGGGAAAGCTATATTGATATGTAATATTAGATGGGCAGGCCCAAAATCAGGATAGATATTTGGTGAAACTTCTAAGCTGAGGTTTTTTTTTTTAATTGTTTCACATCTATAGACAGAATCTGACCAAATTGAAGCACTCTACTATCTGCATCTATCATGTATTCTGAGAATTATTGGGGAGGGACTGTCTTCAATCTCTTTCTCTCACACAAAATAACTGAACTGAGGTGTCTCTTATTACTCTGTAATATACCTCTTCTCCCTCCTGGGAATCCAGCTTACTATACTACATCACTTGTATTCCTATATTAAATTATGAAATGTGATATGACAAGGATGGCAGTTTTATAAGTGCTACAAAGAAAAGTAGGCAAAGGAAAGTTTCTAGTGTTCTGTCCCCTCATTAGCATTATTGAGATCCCCGCGCTTTGATTGGCCAAAGCGCGGGGCACTCTGATTGGTTAGGCGAGCCGCGCCGATTGGCTCGCTAAGAATCTCCCGCGATTGGTCTATTCGAATCGCGGGAGATTCAAAGTGGTGCTATTGGCCGCGGCGGCTAAAGGAATAAAAGCCGTGAACCTTTTACATAGCGCCAGTTCGGTTCCTACACTAATAAAAGAGCATGATTTGAAGTCACCGATTCCTGGCATCATTTCCGAGGACACGACACTGGCGATGAAGATGGGATCCAGACCCTGAACCGAACCACGTGTCCGACGAAAGCCAGATGAACCTCCACGATGGCGAAAATCGCACCCCGCGCACCCTTCAACCCCGCCACCGAGGACTGGGAATCGTACTCTGACCGATTCCGCATGTTCCTCGAGTGCAGCAATCTGAAGGACGCCACCGGCTCCATGAAGCACGCTGTCTTCCTGACCCACTGCGGGACCGAGGTATTCAAGATGGCCAAGGCACTTGCCAAACCCGCCGACGCGACCGCGATGGACTGGGACGTCCTCGAGCCAATACTTTCGCGGCACTACGCTCCAGAGGTACCCATCCTGATCCGATTCAACGAATTCTACCGTCGGGACCAACGGTTGGGGGAGAGTTTCAGTGACTTCGTCGCTGAACTACGGCGCCTAGGGGGACTGTGCGAATTTGACAACCTGAACGAAGCCCTGCGAGACCGAATCGTGCTCGGCCTGTGGGACCCCGTCCTCCAGAGCCGGCTGATGGCCAAGGGCAACATCAGCCTTGCAGACACCCTCACCGCAGCCGCAGCCGCCGAAGCGACCCGAACATCAGCCGACCGCATGCGCTGACCGAACGCTGGGGACCGCAGTGGAAACAACCACCCTGCAAGGTCGGCCGAGGCCCAACCCGAGACGACCACCCACCAGGGCGATTTCCACTCGGCATCAGGCACTTCTGATGAAGAGGAGGAGATTCATCGTCTCCAGGCAGGCCGCGACCCACGGAACCGACGGGGTCGTAAGTCGAGGACCAACTGTGCCGGTTGCGGAGGCGACCACCCCAGGTCCGAATGCCAGTTTTTCAAGTCGATCGGCCGGCATTGTGACAAGAAGGGACACATTGCCCGCGTCTGCCACCTCAAAAAGAACCGCAGCCCAGCCCGATGGGAACAGAGCAAGCGGAGGAGAGAGAGCACACCACCCCAGACCAGAGATCGCCCCTCTGACAACAAATGGGACCGGAACGGACGATCCCTAGGAGGCGGCGAGACCCAGCGAAGAGAGGAGACCCATCAGACGGTCACCATCGGCCACGCCACAACCAATGACGCCCGGAAGGTCTACGTGGAGGTAGGAATCGAGGGCGAGCCATGCAAAATGGAGGTGGACTCCGGGTCCTACCTCTCCATGATAGCATGGCAAGAAATAAAGCGCTTGGTGCCTACCATCCAAAGGAAAAGCCTAGACAGCCAGAAACTAATCGTAAAGGACTACCAGGGAAACTGCATCCAAGTAGTCAGAACCAGACAGTTCAACATAACATACAAAGGGTGCACCGAAAAGCTTCCCCTGACAATCGTCGATCGTGACCGCCCAAGCCTACTGGGACTGCAATGGTTCGCCCCGCTCGGCATCGCAGTCACGGGAATTCCAAGAGGTCTTCGACGGAAACCTAGGCAAGTACCGAGGACCCCTTATATCTTTCAACCTAGACCCAAATGTTCCCCCAAAACGCCTAAAACCAAGGCGGGTGCCATTCGCACTTAAACCCAAGATAGACGAGCAAATTGACAAGCTCGTCAAACAAGGGGTCCTACAGCCAATAGACCACGCCTGGTGGGAGACCCCGATAGTCACCCCGATCAAGCCCGATGGGTCGGTGAGGATCTGTGGGGACTATAAGGCCACCCTAAATGGTGCGTTGCAACAAAGCGCCTACCCCGTCCCAGTAGTGCAACACCTACTGTATTCACTGGGAGGGGGCAAGGTTTTCGCCAAACTCGACCTCGCCCAGGCATACCAACAGTTGGCAGTCGATGAGGAAACGGCAGAAGCGCAAACCATAGTCACCCACCAGGGAGCATTTAAATGCAACCGGCTCCAATTCGGAGTCAGCGTGGCACCGGGAATATTCCAAAGCCTAATGGAAAGACTATTACAAGGCATCAAGGGGGTGGTACCGTACTTCGACAATGTCTTAGTGTCGGCAACCAACCAAGCCGAACTAGAGGATCGCCTAAGGGAGGTCCTAACCAAATTCAAAGAGACCGGGCTCAAGGTAAAGAGGGAGAAATGCCAATTATACACGGAATGGGTTGAATTCCTAGGATATCTCCTAGACCATCACGGCATTCACCCCACAAACCAAAAAATCAAGGCCATCAAAGAAGCTCCCACACCCAAGTCGAAGACGGAACTACAGGCATTCCTGGGGCTACTTAACTTTTACAATGTCTTCCTGCCCCAAAAGGCGACGGTGGTGGAGCCTTTGCATAGGCTCCTGGACAAGGCGGCGACCTGGACTTGGGGGAAACGTGAGCAAGCTGCCTTCCAGAAAACAAAGGACCTCCTCACTTCGGACGCCATCCTTATACAGTACAACGAGACCCTACCCCTGGCCGTAACATGCGATGCATCACCCTTCGGCATCGGCGCTGTCCTCAGCCATACCCTCCCCAACGGAAAAGAAGCACCCATTGCGTTCTTTTCAAGGACCCGCACCAAACCAGAGCGGAACTACAGCCAGCTGGACAAAGAGGCTCTGGCTATCGTTGCCACCGTAAAAAGATTCCACGAGTACCTCTACGGCCGGACATTCACCATCATAACTGACCACAAGCCGCTGCTGGGAATCCTTGCAGGAAACCAGGCCACCCCGAACATTCTGTCTCCCCGAATGACAAGGTGGTCCGAGTTCCTGGCGGCCTACAACTACGGACTCATACACAGACCGGGTAAGACGATCTCCCATGCAGACGCCTTAAGCCGCTCGCCGCTACTGGAACCTGACACCGACCCAGCACCCACGACGACCACCCTCAGCATAGAGACTCTACCCAACCTGCTCATAACCGCATCAGACATTGCCCGAGAGACTAATAAAGACAAACGTCTGGCGCGGGTGTTGCATTGGGTGGAGAAAGGGTGGCCGGAAAGGGACAACGATGAGTCCGTCAAAACATTCCGGAACCGGCAAACGGAACTCTCATTATTAAAAGGGTGCATACTATGGGGGGATAGGGTGATCATTCCAGAAAAACTACAAGGGAAGGTTCTGGAACTATTACACGAGGGGCACCCTGGCATCGTTAAGACTAAAGCCCTGGCCAGAAGCTACGCTTGGTGGCCAGGGATGGACAGACAGATTGAGACATGGGTAGCAAAGTGCCAACAATGCCAGGAAACTAGGCCAAGCCCACCCACAGCACCCGTCCTAGAGTGGGAAACCCCAAGGGGACCTTGGTCTAGGATCCACATAGACTTTGCTGGGCCCACAAAAGGACACACCTTCCTTATAATAGTAGACGCTTACTCCAACTGGCTGGAGGTAAGCAACATGAGGACAACAACCACGGAGGCCGTGATCAAGGAACTCGGCAAACTCTTTGCAACGCAGGGCCTCCCAGACGTCGTCGTTTCCGACAACGGGCCCCAATTCACCTCGCTAGAATTTGAAAAATTCCTAGCGGAAAGGCGCATCCGACACGCGCTGACAGCACCGGCGTACCCGGCGGCGAACGGTAGGGCGGAACGGATGGTGCAATTCACTAAGAAAACCATCCGGAAAATAGACCATGGGGAGATCCAGGAGAAAATAAATAAATTGCTCTTCACCCAACACATAACCCCAAATACCACAACGAATAAGAGCCCAGCCGAACTGTTAATGGGGAGGAAATTAAGGTCCCCACTCGACAGATTACACCCCACGTATAACCCGGAGAAGCCCCCAGACTCAACCAGGAAATGCCGAACTTTCGCACCAGCCGACCCCGTGTACGCAAAAAACCTGACGGGAGACCCATTATGGGTACCGGCCATCATCACACAAATAACAGGCCCACACTCGTACCGTCTACAAACTGCAGACGGACGAGCATGGAAACGCCACATCGACCAATTAAGGTCGAGGACGACCAACCAAGAGACCACCAATGCACAAGCAGGCGAAACCAACCCCCACAACACAAACAAAGGGGGGAGGGAATACCCAGGGGACCAAAACCAAAGAAGAATAAACCAGCCATACTTTCCGGAAAGCAGCCAGCACGACCCCTCGCCAGGAAGAGACAGCCAGGCCAGCTCGACCGACCCGGGGAGACCGAGCGGGAGTGGCGAAACTCGCAGCTCAACCAACCCGGAAAGCCCAGGAGGGAGCTACGGAGAGCGGTCCGGCCTGACCGACCAGCCGGTTCCCACGACGGCATCCGGAGAAGCAGAAACCCCGACCGAACCGGCCAGGATCCAACCTACTACTGAGCTGCACAGGTCCAGTTGGCTAAGACGGAGCCCCGCCTACCTACGGGACTACGCGACGTAAGGACTAAACCAAGAGGGGAGGGGTGTTCTGTCACCTCATTAGCATTCTTGAGATCCCCGCGCTTTGATTGGCCAAAGCGCGGGGCACTCTGATTGGTTAGGCGAGCCGCGCCGATTGGCTCGCTAAGAATCTCCCGCGATTGGTCTATTCGAATCGCGGGAGATTTAAAGCGGTGCCATTGGCCGCGGCCGCGGCGGCTAAAGGAATAAAAGCCGCAAACCTTTTACATAGCGCCAGTTCGGTTCCTACACTAATAAAAGAGCATGATTTGAAGTCACCGACTCCTGGCATCATTTCCGAGGTTACGACATCTAGCTTGGTATAGATTCATATATATAGGACATTATTTTGTCAAGTATCTGGACATTTTCTTTGCATATCCCTAAAGTCACTTACCTCGACAGTGCACTCCTTCATCATACTCATCAGGACAATCATAAACGCCATTGCAGAGTTGAGACATGTGAATACATCTGTTTGAGCCAGTACATTTGATATTATTCAGGGGACACTTGAATTCTATTTTTTCAGGACCTAATATAAATAATAGAAAAGGGAAAGGTTAATAAGCAGTTTAATTCTGTTCAGATACACAAGGATTACTAATATAAAGAAAATACTGTACAATCGTGTATTTGCATAATGTTTCCACTTTTATGCTAGCTACAATCTTTATTTTGCATTAGTTATGCCATGCAGCTTTTCCATGCATTACTAGCAGAATTATAGTTTCTTAATAAGGATTAACATAATTAAAGGAAAATCAACTGCTTAAACAGGATTATTTTAAAACTACACAATTTATCACTTTTGTGGCAGACTTACTTTCCCCTAAAGTTTAAAGAAGCTGAAAATTATATCTGGCAAAATTAAGGACAGTGATTAAATTGTGGCAAACTTTATTTAATTATTATTTTTCAATATAATTACAACAAGAGCTTGGGGTTCTAATATTAGCCAGCATGAGTCAATAATTCAGAGAAGATATAAAAAATACCATCTCAGCAAACAGACATTATTACACATAAACACCACACACAAACAGGCATAGCTGCTAACATTTTTAAAATATTTACAAGTTATTATTTAAGATCTTTATAAAAATATTGCTTTAATTCTATTTTTCCCAGACAATAGTTGAGATTTAGAATGCGTCTGAATGAGTTTGGGTATCCATAAAATGAAATGTGTATTGTTTTGTTTTTTTAGACAAACCCTGGCAAGCAGCATAAGTTATTATTATGAAGATTTTTTTTCTCTACATAACTTCTCATACTCTCTATTCAAATGCAAAGTTTATATAGAAAACTACATTAAAGTTTATATCTATCTATATCTATAATATCTATATCATCTATATCTATATCTGTCTATAAACTTTAATCTGTTAAAGAAGAAAAAGTATATTTCAAAATATGGAATTAATTTGCAGGGAGTTCTGGAAACTGAATATGGTTATATAATGCTAGTCCTACCATTTGCAGATAAAATGACCATTAACTCAGTGGTGGGATTCATTATTTTTTTGGTTCTGTGGGTGTGGCTTGGTGAGCGTGGCAGGGGAAGGATACTGTAAAATCTCCAGTCAGAAGTGGTATTTGCCAGTTCTCCGAACTGCTAAAAATTTCCGCTACCGGTTTTCCAGAACTGGTCAGAGCCTGCTGAATACCACCTCTGTATTAACTGCTTGAATTACTTTAGTTCCATAAGTCACCTCCTATGTCTGCAAGCCATTTGAAATTTATTGTAGGATATAATATTATCAACTGGCATTATAGGGCAAATTAAATATATTTACAAGGGATATTCTGGGTGAAGTAATGGTGATCTAAGTCATCTCCGAAGGAGAAGAGATGATGCTATCATGTACACTAATGTTTGGGAAATGTGCCTGGGTCATCAGAGCCTCTACAGCGATTTCCCACATGCTCTGGACAGCTGTTCATTGCAAGGAGAACACAGGATTAGGGTTGATTTGTGAATCTGAAAGATGCAGGAACAATGACAGGTTCAAGTTGCAGTGGAGCCAAAAAGGACATTGAGTTCAATAAACCTTATTTTCTATAGCACTTTTCTATTAAAACTATTCTAATGCTAATAAAGATCTTTTGAGCAGCAAATCATAATAAACTGATGGTGAGTGATCCTCCATGTCAATTCAAAGCAAAGAGTTATATAGCAATTTAAAGAATTTGTGATTTATGACAAAATACTTGATAAGAGTTAGTTAAATAAATTTTATTAAACAGAGTAAGGAATCCATCAAAATTGAAATCTGATGACTTCTGGGTTTTTTTAATTAAGGAAATCAAATAATACCTTTGCAGGAATGTAGACTTTTTAGGCTTTCAATGAGAACAGAATTGGTTAATTTTGAAAAATGAAGACACAAAATAAATTTGAAACAGACCATGTGATCATAGAAATACAGAGTTCTAGAGGAGACCAAAGTCATAAAGACTAGAGAGGATAAAAAAGAAAAAAATATTTTCTTTTTGTTCTTGATGTAATGATATTACTGGAAAAAATGAAATGACAGCAAAACCACAGTTTTGAAGTTGACACAGGATGATAGTAAATACATATTACATTTGAAAGATTTCTAAGGATCAAGGAACTAGGAAAAAAATTCACACCTACAACAAGAGCAACAATGTCTGCTTATGTGAACATATTGTTTAAAAGAGATTTCAGTGAAGAGAAAAAAGATGGAAGAATCTATAGGATGACTGAATAGATTAGTAAACAAAATTAAAGTCAATGTGGAAGTCTTGCAAAACAAAATAGAGGTTGCGGAAAATAAGAAAGATACGCAATAGAGAGGAAATGCAGATATTAAGTCAAGAGATGAAAAACAACGAAGTACGCTATCGAAACTTTCAAAAAATTTCTACAATAGAAAGAAGAAAATATGGATGGCAACCATGCCCTACAATAGCACCTTAAAGTCAAATTAAGGATTAAGAATGTCAGCTAATTGCACACACACAAAAAAAGACTATCAAATGATCTTGTTTGAGCAGAGATAAGATAACAAATATTCTTATAAAATCCTGGAAATCCTTTAAGGATTTTTTGGTGAAATTGAATAGAACCATTACTATTTTTGCTGATGGAATCAGCAGATAAGAGTTATGGGAAGAAGTGATCTATGTAATGTAACTTTAAAGGGGAAGAGAGATATTAAGTTTACTTGTAATTGGTGTAAAGAAAATAAGAAATAACCTCCTTCATATTTTTATTTCTGGTTTTCTTTCTTTCCATCTCTTTTTTTAATTTTCTGCCCTTCCTGTCCCTTCTTCTACTTTTTATTTCTTTTCTTTTCTTGTTTCATTTTAGATTATCTTTTATTACTGCTAAAATTTCATTAAAAGTATTGTTATAAAAGGAAGACATACAATTGATATTCTGTGCAAGATATATTAGGCAAATATGAAAAAAAAAATACTGAAGTAAATTACGGGAGAAGTGGACTTCAGTTGCCCTGCTTTGACTATCAGCTTCACATTGCTAGTCCCAGTCAATAGTTATATACAGAAACCAACCTGCTAACCCCTGTATGACATAGCTACCTCAGTTTTATACTTGAGGCTGGATCACAGCATGAGTAAAGCTCTTAGAGCTACTTGCACTTTTGAAGAAAGCTAACCCATCACAAGATACCTGTCATAATATCTAAAAACAACCAGCAATCCAAACAAAAATATTGCTGCAGCAATTTCATAACATCAAACACCCCTGGTATCTTTCTGCAATGTTATACAGTGATTGATTAATGATTGTAATTAAGGCAAAGTAGCACCATACTTAAGCTAGAAAGATTAATCCACACAAATACCATTAAATCCATGTTTCATACGTATAGGCTGAAATGAGCATGCTATATTCCTGAAGAATAGAGTATTTGGGCAATAAATTCAAACCCATAAAGAAGCAATGATAGGAGATTTTTGAAACGGATAAAAGTATAATTTCCATGCACTTTATAGAGCGATGAAGTTTTAATTTATTATTAAGCCTTTTACTAAAATAAGTATCAATTCCTAAATCTCCATTACTGAACACATTCAAACTACCAGTGCTTTCTTATTTTTTTCTTTACATAAATATATATGAAAACTTTAAACAGCTAATACATCAAAATAGCTCAATGAGTGGTTGGCCAAAGATTATTTATGGTAGCCAGAATGTTCATCTCAGTCAAGAAATTTCATTTTTCATTCATCTGTTCCTAGTTAATAAACTGTAGAGTTGTTATGCCCTTTCATTAAATTGTATTAGCTTTCAGCGTCACAACTTTGCGACAATTGTTTATTTGCTATTAGTCTACCCATTTCATTGGTCCTTAAATAAATCAAAATTTATTATTTATTTAGCTTATGGCAAATAAATCAAGAGAAGACTGCTTATGCCATACAGTTTTCTGGAACATAGGCAGAATATGACACATCTTCAAACCTCAGCAGTTTTATCAGTTATTACATTCAAATCTCAACATCTTTCAGTGATTGAGATTTATCAACTATTTAATACACAGGTTGCATCAAAAGTCAGTCGCTAGGGTCAAATCACAATATTTTTATTAATATTTTTACAGGAAAAAAATGCTGCTGTACTGAATGTTCAAAGGTCTACACCAAACATGTAAAAAAGAAAATGGCAACCAATTTGAATTCGTAAGGCAATTTATATGATGAATTGTCTGAGAGGCCGGAGCTGGCATTGTGGTGGTACAGCATGCAATCTTTAAGCTCTAAGATCGCTGCTGATATCTCTGTTGCAGGATGGTCCCAATGGACCTAAACCATCCTGTAGAGATGGTGACTGAGGAGGGCACATCCTGTTGATCCCAGGGACATTGCAAAGTCCCTGGTAGATCCAGGAGAAGCTCTTTTTTCCCACGGTGGAGAGGCAGCCATTAAAGCTGCTGAAGCTGGGACAGCTCCAGAATGGAAGAAAGCTGGAAAGAAAGTGTGTCAGTTTGGTGAGATAATTTTCTACTTATTTTTTTTTCTGAAGAGAATACCCTAAAAGACTAAAAATTAAATTTAAAAGTGAAGATAAAGGTGCTCAAGAGGCAAGATTAAGGACAAATTAAATCTGAAGGGTTTTTTTCTTTTTATTAGAACTTTGGATTTTTGTAAAAACTTTTCAATTTTAAAACTGGATTGGTCTTTTCTTTTTTCTTTTTAATTTTTTCCTTTCAAAATAACTTTTTGGAAAAGTTTTTTTTTTCCTCTTGTTTCTTCTCTTTAATAATTTTAGATTCTTTTTATTTTTTTTATTCCTGGTTTTAATATTAGAGGGGAAGAGAAAGGAAAGGGAAATAAGTAGCACTGGCACCTGGATGCTTGGATACATTGTTTTCCTTTCTTTCTTGTTGATATATTCAACAAGGACATTCAAGGACACTGTGCTTTTCATTGAAAAGATAGTGGGAAGAGCATGTAGATTGTTTGCAGGTGCTCTTCTGTGGAATTATTGATAGCTGGAGTCTGGATTTGAAATTGAAGAAAGAAGATTGAAGTGACCTTGAAAAGAGAAATGGAAATTTTGTTTTTTGATTTAGTAAAGAGCCTCAAACATTTAATAGCAGTGTTTTGCATACTGACAGAATTGCATTTTCTCTTTCCTTTTTTTCTATTCCCCCCCCCCAGTTGGATTTTTTATATTTGGAATTGAGTCCTTCGATGCAGGAATAAGACTACTCCCCCCCCCCTTTGTTCTAACTTTTTAGCAAGGGGAATATACAGATTTTTGTCTTTTTAAAAAGAATTCCTATTTTTTTTTCATCCTTTTTCTATTTTACTTTTTTTTTTTTTTTTCCTACATAACTGGAACCAACTGGATTAAGGTATTCAACTGCCTGAAGATTTTTTTTCCTTCCCTTTTTTATTTTTATTTTTTGCTTTATTTTTTTTTTTTTTACTGGAGTGGCAGTTGGCTGCTCTTGCTTTTTCTTCTCAATTTTTCTATTAAGTACTCCAAGATGAGCAGAAAGATACCAGGCTCAGCTTCTTCAATCCCAACTTCTTCCTCCTCACCATCTGGAGGACAACGATCAATACAGGTGATGTTGCAACAAGAGAAGGAGAAAGAAGTGACACTGCAGATGATTATGCAAGGTATTCAAAAGATACAAGTAAAAACAGATAATATTGAAAAAAGAACTGAGAATATTGAGCAAAGAACTGAAAAGACAGATGAGAAAATTGAAAATATTCAACAGATGATGATGCAATACGAGGACAGAATCAAGAAAATTGAAGAACAAGATGTACAAAGACATAAGAAGATTGGAGATATGGATACCCGATTAAGTGAAGTGGAAAGAGACAAGGGCAGATCTCTGCAATCATTGGGATGGGAAATTGATAGATCAGAATTCTATCTTAGATTTCAAAATATACAAGAAGAAAAGGGTGAAAACCTTGCTGAAATGATGACAGAAATCCTAGCAGAAGCATTAAAGGTAACTAAAGAGAAGATGATAGATGGAATGGACGAGGTTTTTCATGTCTATACAAGATATGTGATGAGAAATAAATTGCCAAGAGAAGTTCATATCAGATTTATTAAGAAAATAATTAAATCACAAATACTGCAAGCGGCAAGAGAAAAAACACTAAAGTACAAAGATAAAGAAATAGTGGTACTGAAACAGGTACCAAGAACAGTGAGAGAGATAAGAAGAAAATATTTATTCTTGACCAAAGTGTTACTTAAGAGAGGAATAAATTACAGATGGCTGAAAGCAGAAGGTCACATGTTTACCTGGCAGGAACAAAACACAGAATTGGTATCGTTGAAAAAGCTGAGTTATTCTATCTGGAATATTTCAAAGGAAGGGAGGAAGATACAGGAAAAGAAGAGTTGTTAATTGAATTCCAAGAGGAATGTATAGCAGTAATTGAAAAAGAAGAAGGAGCCATAGAACCAAGATCTACTAGAGCAGAGAACCAAGATCTACTAGAGCAACGAGAACCAAGATCTACTAGAGCAGCAAATCCATCTTATAAAGTCTGAAATGGATGAGAGAAAACTGGTTGCAATTAGTATAAATGGACTTAATTCAGCTACTAAAAGAAGAAAAAATATTTCATAAGTTAGAGAAATTAAAATTTATATAATCTGTCTACAAGAAGTACATACTAAAAAAAACCAACATGATTATATATTGAAACAACAAAAATTAGGGAAATTATTTACAGCGTTGACACAGTGTAAAAAGAGAGGAGTGGTGTTGTTATACATTAGAGATACAATCCCTGTGGAACAACATCATACAGCTGATGACGTAAGGATTTTGATGGTGGAGATAATGGACAATAATCTAAAGATATTTTTAATAGCAACTTATACTCCAAATGATAACCGAGAACATTTTTACAGGAAATTAGATAAGAAAATAATTGAACTTGACTATGCTAATATCTGATGGGAGATTTTAATGGAATAATAAATGACAATTGGACTATAAAACACACACAAAAAAAAAAAAAACAGCAAAGAAAGCTAGAAAGACATTGCCAAAATCCTTCTTTTGAATGGTAGATGATATAAACATAAAAGATGCATGGAGAGAGAGAAATGCGGAAAATAAACAATATACCTTTTATTCAAATAGACATGCATCATGGTCTAGAATAGATATGATATAGATGTCAACAGAATTGTTTTCTAACATACAAGATATTGAAATAGAAGCAAGTACCTGGGCAGATCACAATCCAATGACACTTGTATGGAAAGGAAAAAAAGGAGATCTAGATGGACTTTAAATAAGACGATATTAAAGGAAAAAGACTTTAAACAGAAAATTGAGAGAGAATTGACTTTTTTCTTTAAAGAAAACACAAAAGAGGATACATCATTACAGAACCTCTGGGACACGATGGAGGCTTATACAAGAGGCTTGATAATGGACTATACAAGGAAAAGAAACAGAAAACAGAAAAAAAAACATTTAAAATATTGGAAAATGACTACAAGAAGTTGGAAAAAGAACTACAGAAATTTCCACAAAAAAGGACATTAAAATTAAAATGGACATAAGTAAACATAAAATGGGGCTAATGGAAAAAGAAGAAATAGCACAAAAAATTAAAAATGCTAAGCAGAACTATTTTTGAAGATGCAAACAAACCAGGCAGATGGTTAGCATATAAATTGAGAAAGGAAAGAGACTCGAGAGCCATAAATCAATTGATAAACGAACAAGGACATGTATGCTATGGAAATGCAGAGAAGAAAAAAAATTATTCAAGATTATTATGAAAAACTGTACCATCAAGAGAATGTTCAGGAAGAAAGAATTCAACAATACTTACATGAAACAAATTTGCCTCAGATATCCAAAGATATTGAAATAATGTTAGAGAGTAACATAACAATGATGGAATTAACAGAAGCTTTAAAAAAGCAAAACATTGGGAAAGCACCAGGTCTGGACTGTTTGCCAGTGGAATTTTATAAGACATTCCAGGAAACATTGAATCTTTACTTATTGGAAGTTATGAATGAAGTTGTGACAAAGAAGAGAATACCCAAAACATGGTCAGAAGCATATATCAGACCTGTATCAAAGGAGGACAAAGACCCACAGCAAGTTAAAAACTACAGAGCAATATCACTATTAAATTCAGACTATACTTTTTTTGCTTCAATTCTGGCAGAAAGACTGAAAAGATACTTAAACAATTTTATTCACCCTGATCAAAATGGATTTCTGCCGAAGAGACAGATTAAAGATAATATGAGAATAATTTTAGATACACTGGAATACTATGAGGTACATCCCGAAAAACAAATGGCTCTGATGTTTTTAGATGCACAAAAGCCTTTGATAATGTGAATTGGTGTTTTATGCTGTACAGTTGGACCAAATAGGCTTTGGTAAAAAAAAATTACTCAAGACATAGAAGTGATATATCATTAACAAACTGCAAAGGTTTTGATAAATGGAAAGTTAACCGACTTTATATGTCGTGTCCTCGGAAATGATGCCAGGAGTCGGTGACTTCAAATCATGCTCTTTTATTGATGTAGGAACCGAACTGGCACTATAGGAAAAGTTCGCGGCTTTTATTCCTTTAGCCACGGTGGCCGCGGCCAATGGCACCGCTTTGAATCTCCCGCGATTCGAATAGACTAATCGCGGGAGATTCTTAGCGAGCCAATTGGCGCGGCTCGCCTAACCAATCAGAGTGCCCCGCGCTTTGGCCAATCAAAGCGCGAGGATCTCAAGAATGCTAATGAGGGGACAGAACACCCCTCCCCTCTTGGTTTAGTCCTTACGTCGCGTAGTCCCGTAGGTAGGCGGGGCTCCGTCTTAGCCTACTGGACCTGCGCAGCTCAGTCGTACATTGGATCCCGGCCGGTTCGGTCGGGGTCTCTGCTTCTCTTGATGCCGTTGTGGGAACCGGCTGGTCGGTCGGGCCGGGCCGCTCTCCGTCGCTCCCTCCTGGGCTTCCCGGGTTGGTTGAGCTGCGGGTTTCACCGCTCCCGCTCAGTCTCCCCGGGTCGGTCGAGCTGGCCTGGCTGTCTCTTCCTGGTGAGGGGACGTGCTGGCTGCTTTCCGGTAAGTATGGTTGGTTTATTCTTCTTTGGTTTTGGTCCCCTGGGTATTCCCTCCCCCCTTGGTTTGTGTTGTGGGGGTTGGTTTTGCCTGCTTGTGCGTCGGTGGTCTCTTGGGTGGTCATCCTCGACCTTAATTGGTCGATGTGGAGTTTCCATGCTCATCCGTCTGTTGTTTGTAGCCGGTACGAGTGTGGGCCTGTTATTTGTGTGATGACGGCCGGTACCCATAACGGGTCTCCTGTCAGGTTTTTTGCGTACACGGGGTCGGCTGGTGCGAAAGTTCGGTGTTTGCTGGTTGAGTCTGGGGGCTTCTCCGGGTTATACGTGGGGTGTAATCTGTCGAGTGGGGACCTTAATTTCCTCCCCATTAACAGTTCGGCTGGGCTCTTATTGGTTGTGGTATTTGGGGTTATGTGTTGGGTGAAGAGTAATTTATTTATTTTCTCCTGGATCTCCACGTGGTCTATTTTCTGGATGGTTTTCTTAGTGAATTGCACCATCCGTTCCGCCCTACCGTTCGCCGCCGGGTGCGCCGGTGCTGTCAGCGCGTGTCGGATGCCCCTTTCCACTAGGAATTTTTCAAATTCTAGCGAGGTGAATTGGGGCCCGTTGTCGGAAACGACGACGTCTGGGAGGCCGTGCGTTGCAAAGAGTTTGCCGAGTTCCTTGATCACGGCCTCCGTGGTTGTTGTTCTCATGTTGCTTACCTCCAGCCAGTTGGAGTAAGCGTCTACTGTTATAAGGAAGGTGTGTCCTTTTGTGGGCCCGGCGAAGTCTATGTGGATCCTAGACCAAGGTCCCCTTGGGGTTTCCCACTCTAGGACGGGTGCTGTGGATGGGCTTGGCCTAGTTTCCTGGCATCATTGGCACTTTGCTACCCATGTCTCAATCTGTTTGTCCATCCCTGGCCACCAAGCGTAACTTCTGGCCAGGGCTTTAGTCCTAACGATGCCAGGGTGCCCCTCGTGTAATAGTTCCAGAACCTTCCCTTTTAGTTTTTCTGGAATGACCACCCTATCCCCCCATAGTATGCACCCTTTTAATAACGAGAGTTCCGTTTGCCGGTTCTGGAATGTTTTGACGGACTCATCGTTGTCCCTTTCTGGCCATCCGTTCTCTACCCAATGCAACACCCGCGCCAGACATTTGTCTTTATTAGTCTCTCGGGCAATGTCTGACATGGTTATGGGTAGGTTGGGTAGAGTCTCTATACTGAGGGTGGTCATCGTGGGTGCTGGGTCGGTGTCAGGTTCCGGTAGAGGCGAGCGGCTTAAGGCGTCTGCATGAGAGATCGTCTTACCCGGTCTGTGTATGAGTCCGTAGTTGTAGGCCGCCAGGAACTCGGTCTACCTTGTCATTCGGGGAGACAGAATGTTCGGGGTGGCCCGGTTCCCTGCAAGGATTCCCAGCAGCGGCTTGTGGTCGGTTATGATGGTGAATGTCCGGCCGTAGAGGTACTCGTGGAATCTTTTTACTGCAGCAATGATAGCCAGAGCCTCTTTGTCCAGCTGGCTGTAGTTCCGCTCCGGTTTAGTGAGGGTCCTTGAAAAGAACGCGATGGGTGCTTCTTTTCCGTCGGGGAGGGTATGGCTGAGGACAGCGCCGACGCCGAAGGGCGATGCGTCGCATGTGATAGCCAGAGGTAAGGTCTCGTTGTACTGTATAAGGACGGCGTCCGAAGTGAGGAGGTCCTTTGTTTTCTGGAAGGCGGCTTGCTCGCGTTTCCCCCAAGTCCAGGTCGCCGCCTTGTCCAGGAGCCTATGCAAAGGCTCCGCCACTGTCGCCTTTTGGGGCAGGAAAACATTGTAAAAGTTAAGTAGCCCCAGGAATGCCTGTAGCTACGTCTTCGACTTGGGTGTGGGGGCTTCTTTGATGGCCTTGATTATTTGGTTTGTGGGGTGAATGCCGTGACGGTCTAGGAGATATCCTAGGAATTCAACCCATTCCGTGTATAATTGGCATTTCTCCCTCTTTACCTTGAGCCCGGTCTCTTTGAATTTGGTTAGGACCTCTCTTAGGCAACCCTCTAGTTCGGCTTGGTTGGTTGCCGGCACTAAGATGTCGTCGAAGTAAGGTACCACCCCCTAGATGCCTTGTAATAGTCTTTCCATTAGGCTTTGGAATATTCGCGGTGCCACGCTGACTCCGAATTGGAGCCGGTTGCATTTAAAAGCTCCCCGGTGGGTGACTATGGTTTGTGCTTCTGCCGTTTCCTCATCGACTGCCAACTGTTGGTATGCCTGGGCGAGGTTGAGTTTGGCGAAAACCTTGCCCCCTCCCAGTGAATGCAGTAGGTGTTGCACTACTGGGACGGGGTAGGCGCTTTGTTGCAACGCGTCATTTAGGGTGGCCTTATAGTCCCCACAGATCCTCACCAACCCATTGGGCTTGATCGGGGTGACTATCGGGGTCTTCCACCGGGCGTGGTCTATTGGTTGTAGGACCCCTTGCTTGACGAGCTTGTCAATTTGCTTGTCTATCTTGGGTTTAAGTGCGAATGGCACCCGCCTTGGTTTCAGGCATTTTGGGGGGACATTTGGGTCTAGGCTGAATGATATAAGGGGCCCTCGGTACTTGCCTAGGTTTCCGTCGAAGACCTCTTGGAATTCCCGGGCCAGTTGTTGCTCCCAGCTGTCGTCTGTGACGTGGTCGATTCCCGTGAGTGCGATGCCGAGCGGGGTGAACCATTGCAGTCCCAGTAGGCTTGGGTGGTCGCGATCGACGATTGTCAGGGGAAGCCTTTCGGTGCGCCCTTTGTATGTTATGTTGAACTGTCTGGTTCCGACTATCGGGATGCGGTTTCCCTGGTAGTCCTTTACGATTAGTCTCTGGCTGTCCAGGCCTTTCTTTTCGATGGTAGGCACCAAGCACTTTATTTCTTGCCATGCTATCATGGAGAGGTAGGACCCGGAGTCCACCTCCATTTTGCATGGCTCACCCTTGATGCCTACCTCCACGTAGACCTTCCGGGCGTCATTGGTTGTGGCGTGGCCGATGGTGACCGTCTGATGGGTCTCCTCTCTTCGCTGGGTCTCGCCGCCTCATAGGGATCGTCCGTTCCAGTCCCATCTGTTGTCAGAGGGGCGATCTCTGGTCCGGGGCGGTGTGCTCTCTCTCCTCCGTTCACTCTGGTCCCATAAGGGTGGGCTGCGGTTCTTTTTGAGGTGGCAGATGCGGGCGATGTGTCCCTTCTTGTCACAATGCTGGCAGATCGACTCGAAAAACTGGCATTCAGACCTGGGGTGGTCGCCTCTGCAACCGGCACAGTTGGTCCTCGACTTACGACCCCGCCGGTTCCGTGGGTCGCGGCCTGCCTGGAGGCGATGAATTTCCTCCTCGTCGTCAGACGTGCCCGATGCCGAGTGGAAATCGCCCTGGTGGGTGGTCGTCTCGGGTTGGGCCTCGGCCGACCTTGCAGGGTGGTTGTTCCCGCTGCGGTCACCAGCGTTCGGTCGGCGCATGCGGTCGGCGGATGTTCGGGTCGCTTCGGTGGCTGCGGCTGCGGTGAGGGTGTCTGCAAGGCTGATGTTGCCCTTGGCCATCAGCCAGCTCTGGAGGACGGGGTCCCACAGGCCGAGCACGATTCGATCTCGCAGGGCGTCGTTCAGGTTGTCAAATTCGCACAGCCCTCCTAGGCGCCGTAGTTCGGCGACGAAGTCACTGAAACTCTCACCTGACCATTGGTCCCGACAGTAGAATTCATTGCGTCGGATTAGGATGGGTACCTCTGGGGCATAGTGCCGCCGAAGTATTGGCTC
Source organism: Hydrophis major (assembly GCA_033807585.1). NCBI lineage: Eukaryota > Metazoa > Chordata > Lepidosauria > Squamata > Elapidae > Hydrophis > Hydrophis major. Next base: position 166,887,751 of record CM066328.1, read on the forward strand.
GAGGACGTCCCAGTTCATCGCGGTCGCGTCGGCGGGTTTGGCAAGTGCCTTGGTCATCTTAAATACCTCGGTCCCGCAGTGGGTCAGGAAGACGGCGCGCTTCATAGGGCCGTTGGCGTCCTTCAGATTGCTGCACTCGAGGAACATGCGGAATCGGTCGGAGTATGATTCCCAGTCCTCGCTGGCAGGGTTGAAGGGTGCGGGGGGTGCGATTTTCGCCATCGTGGAGATTCGTCTGGCTTCCGTCGGACACATGGTTCGGTTCAGGATCTGGATCCCACCTTCGTCTCCAGTGTCGTGTCCTCAGAAATGATGCCAGGAGTCGGTGACTTCAAATCATGCTCTTTTATTGATGTAGGAACCGAACTGGCGCTATGTAAAAGGTTCGTGGCTTTTATTCCTTTAGCCGCGGCGGCCGCGGCCAATGACACCGCTTTGAATCTTCCGCAATTCGAATAGACCAATCGCGGGAGATTCTTTGCGAGCCAATCGGCGCGGTTCGCCTAACCAATCAGAGTGCCCCGCGCTTTGGCCAATCAAAGCGCGGGGATCTCAAGAATGCTAATGAGGGGACAGAACATTATAGATATAAGAAAAGGGACTAGACAAACCTGTCCACTGTAGCCTCTGTTGTTTGTGTTAACAGTGGAAGTGCTGAATAAGAACATCAAAGAAGAAAAAGAAATAAAAGGAATGAAAATTAAAAAAAAGAAGAATATAAATTACAAGCTTTTGTAGATGACCTGGTATTTATATTAGAGGATCCATTGGAGTCAGCACCCAAACTGATAGAAAAGATAGAAGAGCATGGGAAAGTAGCAGGTTTGAAAATAAAGATAAAACAAAGATTTTAGCAAAGAAGATGTTAGTAAGACGAAAGAAAGAATTGGAGGAAGTTTTGGGGATCCAGGTCACAAATAAGGTTAAGTATTTAGGGATACACATAACACCAAGATGTAGCACACTTAAGGAGGTTAATTATCTTAAACTTAAACAACAGATTGCAACAGACTTGATAAAATGAGAAAATTTACAATTATCACTGATTGGGAGAATATCTACAATTAAGATGAATGTATTGCCTAGAATCTTATACTTATTCCAGACAATTCTAATCAGATTAGGGAAAGAATTTTTTAAAGATTTTAACAAAATAGTGCTAAAATACATTTGGCAGGGGAAGAAAGCGAGAATAAAACTTAAATTGCTATAAGATACAAGGATTTGCTTTGCCCAATTGGGAATTATACTACCAAGCGACTAGTTTGATGTGGGTAAAGGAGTGGATAACACTAAGGAATACTAGACTTTTGAATTTAGAAGGATATGACTTGCTGTTAGGGTGGCATGCCTTCCTCTGGTATAAGGGAACTAAAATGCAGGGGTATTTTAGAAGACATTATATTCGAGAAGCATTGTTTCTAAACTGGGAGAAGATAAAGAAGCAATATTATTTTAAAATTCCACTATGGTTATTTACTATTGAAGCTTTTTCCTATCCAATAATATATAAAAAGGAACAAACAGATATGGTGAGATATTGAATGAAAAGGGTGAAGTGTTGGAAGAACAAGGTGTCAAAATGAATTGGTTTTCATATTTGCAAATATAATCTAGATTTGATAAAGATGTTAAAACAGAAGGTATCTATGATAAGTGGACTGATTTCGATAAAATTTGACAGGTACTGATGAAAAAGTAATCTAAAAACTTTAATTTTATTTGGTTTTGTATCATATATTGCTATTTATAATGATATTCTTGTTTAACTTGCTTCTGATAATTTCAGTATTGTAATTACAATAATAAGTCACAAATCCTTTGAATAAAATAATTACCTACTGTGTGGTATTGCATCTGATTTTTATTAATGACACTTGGTATAAATAAAAATGGACAATGATGTTGGCTGTAACTCATTACAGGTAAGAGTCACAGGTAAGAGTCAAAGAGCAGTTCTATTGTCTACAAAGTTAAAAACATGTCTGCAGTTTAATCATTAGATTTGCATGTTATTCCATCATCTGCATGAAGATAAATCTCAAGATAGAAAACATTTATTTGCAACAAGACAAAGAAATAGCTTCATGTATACATTTTCAGAAGGAAGAAACATTTTAGCTCAAGGTGGGATTTTTTGTTTGACTACATTTCAGTACAACTAAAAGTTTCCAAAGTCCAATCAAAAAAGTGCATTGATTCAAGCCTCTTGCTTTTAAGTGCTGAAGTGTAATTAGGGGCTTCAGAGTTTTACTTAAGTGACTAATTCAAATCATCTTGAGAAGAGTGCTTATGTTGGGATCAGCACCTGAATGGTTAGAAAACAGCTAAGCCTACATTATACAGTTAGGACTCAATGAGATCTGAGTGAAGCATACGTAATCTTCTCTTCTTCTGCAGTGCTATTCATAGCTTAATTACCAAGATTGTATTCCCTTTCAAAGTCCTTGTCTTATAAACTGATTGGACTTATTAATCCAGTCCTCCTGTTGCAATTTCTCCCACTCATTGTCTAAAAATAAACTTGTAGAAGTACAGTATACACAATACCCACATATGTACAACCAATATGGGAAAATCTCTATCAGAAGGGGATGGTGAAAGGCTCCCACTATCTCATCAAACAAGGGAAAAAATCAAACAAGGAAAACTGGATGTTAAAATGGCAAAAATGTTGGAGGTTTTATAATGAACCAAATGAGCTAGATCAGATTCTAATGGGAACAGATGAAGAATTAATTAAGAGGATATATAATTATTTATTAACCATTAAATTGGAGGAAGAACAAGTAAAAGAAACTGATAATTTGGGCTAAGAATTTTGGCTATGCAATAGAACTGGAATTATGGAATAGAAATTATAAGCTTACAATGTCAACAGCGTATAAAGAGAATCTCTCTAAAATGTTTTGTAGATGGCACTATTCACCTTCAAGAATAGCAAATATGTCTAAAAACAAATCTGTTAAATGTTGGAAATGTAACCAAACACCAGGTCTTTTGTGGTGGACATGTCCCAAAGCAAATAAATATTGGAAGAAAATTCACATATGGCTGGAAACTATGACAAAACAACACATAGACTTGAAAACTAAGACATTCCTGTTGGGCATGCTACCAGAAAACTATAATAAAGGTAATACATATTTAATTTTACATATTCTAACAGTAGCTAGGATTGTATACATACAATACTGGAAAAATGAAGACATCCCTACAGATGATAATATAATCAAAAAGATTCTGGAATGTGCAGAAATGGATAGGTTAACTCTAAAAATTAAAGAAAAAGAAGATTTGGAATATTTTATAACATGGGAACTTTTCTACAAATGGTTAGTAGATAGATACAGAGGTTAGATAAGTGAAAATATAGATTACACGAGAAAGAAAAATTGACTAGTAAATATTTTGATGGTTATATAACTGATGTCAATATGGAAGATAGTATACTTTCTAATAACAATTGATATTATCTTATATATGTTTGTATGTACATGATTATGATGATGTTTATATTTTAAGATTTTGGACACCTAGAAAACACACTGTTCAATATAGAAATGGAATTTGTGGTACAATACAATAAAAATATTTATTTTAAAAAAATGGCAAAAATGTTCAATAAAAGTAAAGACAAGCTAATATAAACCAAAAAACCACCCCTAAATTTAATCTCCAATATGGAACTACACTGGTACAGACCACAGAGAAAGGTATCTTGGAAAACTAATGAACAGACCTCTGAAAATATTGGCTACTATGAAAACCACAACTTTTATTTTTAGGTCATTAAGAAAGAAATTGAAAATAAATGGTTAATCTCAGATGCTATTAAATAATATCTGATAGAATCATACCTGTATCACTGTTTACATTGCAGAAATAATGTTGCAGAGTGTGTGGATTACCTCAACCATGAAAGAGCTTTCCACCATTTAATTGAACAAAATGGCAACTAAGATATAATATGGAAGGTCTCCTTGGGGTTAAACCAGCTCTCCCTTCTGCAGTGAAAATGGCAGGCCTGAGTGATTCTAAATTGCTTGATCCCAGAAGTGTGTAACTTGCTTGATCCCAGAAGTGTATAAGTTAGATAGGATTTCAATTAATAATTACCAGTTTAACTACTATTTGGGTTTTTTTTCCTCTTTTTCAAGTATCACCAGGCCTACTCATTTTTTAACATTAATCGCACATTTGGCTGGCATTTTCATTCAGCTATACATCATAATTTCAAGATCCCTGGTAATGCCATAAATACTTTCAGTTGTAAAAACTTGAGTTTTTATATGACTCATTTCATGGGCCATTCACACAGTATGTAGACATTATTTAGAAATGCTGTCTGATATTTTGACTCCTAGGATTTTGTATGACCAAAAGATTAGTTTTCTCATCACTCACCACTAACTCCTTCTTTCTCTCTGTCTCATAAATGTCATAGTTGCAAAACAACTAGCAATAATATATAGTATATAAACAAAATGATAAAACAATTAAAGCAGTAGTGTACCAAGTATATTTGAAACCAAGAGAGAATAATTTTTAACAGTGTCCTTGTTTCTTGTTTGAGCTAATTTGTTGAAGTGGTTAAAATACCAGGCTGGAAATCAGGAGACTGTGAAAAAGGACTCTAATGAGAGACAAATGTTCAAATATATAGCTTACAAAATGCATTTCTTCTAGAGATCATTATGTGTTCCATCATATTTTCTCATTACTGATATAACTTTACTTTTTGTTACTTTTTTTGACTAATGAAGCTTAAATCTTTTGTACAGATTTGATATTGGTGATGATGATAATGGTGATGATGATGATGATGATGATGAAGAAGACGATGATAATGCCAACTGCTATGATTATAAACAGTTAAATTCAAGATTGCTTAGAAGATCAATATTAAAATGGGTCTCTTTGAAACTCTACTTTGAACAATTGAGTTACTTTTTTAAAAAATGCCCCTTCAAACTATGAGAGAACCAAATATTTCCAATACTTTTGAAAAAGTATTCCCTTCCAAAATTATCTGCCACAAAATGAAAATTTGCAATACACCAGTCTTATTACTACAAAATGTCTCATTGGCATGAATGAAGCTTAGATAATAATAAGCAATATCAAACTGTAATGTCATTAGTAAAAAAAGCTGCTTGGCAATAGGAAAGGTACAAATAAGAAATCACAAGAGAATGTATTTTGCCTTACTAAGTAAATTCAGGGCTTTTTAAAATTCTGAATGCATTTTATGCATTATTTTAGGATTACTAGTTGCAAAATTAGAATGCACCACTGAACTTTGATTGCAAAATACTTTCAAATGTTGTTAATTAAGGCAAAGATATTCTGCACATTTTAAATATATATGTTTTTCACCACCCCTTTCCCCCCCAAAAAATGTCTTTGCATAACCTGAAGCTTATATATTGTATTTCAGTGTGGTAAAATTTTGACTTAACAGTCCCCCGTTTAGAGATTACAGATAACACCTATCAATTTTTCATCCAGTCAGCACCTTGAAATAATGAAATGTATTGCATCCAAAATACTCCAGGTGTTACTTTACATTAGTTCTGCTGGTTTCCATTATTTGCATCATGATCTTATGACATGTTACATACTTGCAAATCATATTACTTGCATCATAATGTCATGATGCAAATGAGGACAATTGATGGAACTAATATAAATTTGGATTTAATAATCCCTTTAGTCCTGAACAGACTATTAAACTGAAGTTTTCCTGTAAATACAGCTATAAGGCAGATCCATATGTTCCACAGTTTTGCCTGTCTATCCTTGGTTGAAGCTTTGGGGCACTGGATGAGGGTCTCCACCAGAGGTGGTATTCAGCAGCTTCTGACCAGTTCTGGAAAACCAGTAGCAGAAATTTTGAGTAGTTTGGAGAACTGGAAAATACCACCTCTGACTGGCCTCACTCACATCTATTCTCTGCCTCCTGAGTCCCAGCTGATTAGCTGGGTCTTCTTTTGTTGCCCTGCACAGGAGAACGGAGCTGGAAATCAGGTTAGTGGGATGGGGATGGAATGGAGATTTTACAGTATCCTTCTGCTGCCATGCCCACGGGGCCACATCCACCAAGCCACACTATCCCCACAAGTCATGCCCACAGAACTGGAAGTAAAATTTTTTGAATCCCACCACTGGTCTCCACCCATGAACTGTGGGCTCCCATAATGCTAGCTTGCTCACTCTGCAAATGACCAACACCAATGCTAAAAAATGCCCCCCTGATAGTTGCTCTGCTACTTCTTTGCTTTTCTGTTTGAATTCCAGATCAATGGAAATGTATCCCCATCTCCTCCCCAAGCTCCCAAAAAATTAACTTGCAGAATGCTTAAATAATTAATATTTTAAAGTTCTTTTCAACAACAACTTTAAAATAAAGTCAATTGACTTTTCTTGTGATTTCATAAAACACACTAAAAGCAGGATTTTACATCTGTTGTAAAACAAGCAGGTTGACTCATGTAAATGGTCATTCCTTACCTTTAAGAAACCTATTAATCACTTGAAAAGGTGATAAGGATGAAGAAACTAATGTACATGTTAATAGAAATATAATAAGTTATAAGTATAAGTTATAAGTATATATGTTTGCAGGCAATACAGGATGTATTTAATTTCATGAAGGGAATTTCGTCTCTTTTGATGAACCAGGAGCCATTCTAGACTTCCCCAACTGAAGTAAATTGCACAACAGCACACAGCTAATATATTCAGAGAACAGACCATTAGAGTACCTTCAAAAGGACTACTTACTTGTACATCCTTGTACATGTAATATAGAATATCCTGAAACTGTCATTCTCATAAAAGTGCTCATGAACAGTTTTCTATAAATACCATCTATATTTTTCCCCATCTTAATTACAGAAGCTCTGCAGATATTTTCACACCAGGCTTTATAGCGTTATAAATGATACAGAAGTTGAGATCTGCTTTAGAGCTAACATACACATGAATAATTTATTATAAGTTTAGAAGCAATGTGCAAAAGAACCCTAGTTTCAGCACTTCATAGATAGAGATAATTAAAAAAACCCATAAAGTTTAAAGAAAACAAGACAGAAGTGAAGACAGAGAGAATTAGCATCTCTCCTCTTCTTTGAAGCAATAAATTGTTTTGCTTTGTTTTGCTTGTCCTTCTAATCCCAGCAAGATTTTCACATTTCACATTGTCCCAGAGCATTTTGTCTTTTGGACTTTTTGAGTTGAGACCTTTTTTCAGAAATCATCCAAAATTGAAAGATGGGTTCAATACTATCAGGGCCCAACTTCAACTGGCAGAGCAAAGATTTTAGGCTTCACCCGAAGGCCAGGAGTTTGGGGTGGGTGGGAGAATATTCCAAAAGATGAGGGACACAGCAGAAAAGGCTCTTCTTCTGGACCACACCAGGTAAAATTCTTTAGCAGAAGGATTCAAAATAGGCTTCCTCAATTGGAGTGAATGGGACTGGCCAATTCCACTGGGGTGAGATGGCTCTTTATAGGACCCATGGTGGCACAATGGTTAGAATGCAGGATTGCAAGATAATTCTGCAGATTACAAACAGCTCAATTCTCTCTGGCTCAAGATTGACTCAGCCTTCCATCTTTCTGAAGATGGTAAAATCACACCCAGATTATTGTGGGCAATATTATGACTCTGTAAACTACTTACCAAATGCTTGCTGTAAAGCACTATGAAGTGGTATATAAGTTTAAGTGCTATTGATATATATCTTGGACTCATCCCAGAAAGGCCTTTATAGGTAATAACCAACACCCTGATTGGATCCAGAAGCAAACTGGCAACCAGTATCCTGCAACAGTGATGTAACATAGCACACTCAACAGGCCTCCAAATCCGTCCACACCACTACATTCTGTACCAATTGTAGCTTACAAATACCCCTCAAGGGTTACCCATGTAGAATGCACTGCAGTAATCTGAGAGATTTAGTCAGGAGAGCATTTGTATGTCTCTTCCTCTGCTGTTTCCTGCTTCATCAGTTCCTCCTGCTGTTTTTAAAAAATCTAGTTAATAATGACAGAAGTATGAACTTTAATGGAGAAGTGCTATGGCACAGATAGGGCTGCATGTTTTGAGTAGCAGTTGCCAATGAATGCTGAAATCAACTGTCATGATAGATTGATTTTAAAGGAATATTTTATGTTCAGAAAGTTTTACTCCTGATGTCTACAACTAAATATACATTTCCATCATTGACAGTATACTCCTTGCACAATGATGCAGTCAAAGCAGACACTTAGAATTTGCTGGAAATTACTGTTTTAGATTAAGTCTCCTGTCAAGAGATGAAAATAGAAATTTCTGCAGGCACAAACACTCATTTTATTGAAAGCAATCCATCTCTTTCGTGTACTCATATTCCTAGCAGTTGAAAGATATTTGAGTTAATCATAATGTAAAGTGTGTTCAGCTGAATTTATGATAGAGATTAAGAACATCTGCCCCCATACTACAGTGAAAATTCACTGTTAAATGTCAAGACTCTAAAACATATTCTGATGAAATGCTGCTGTGTGTGAAAATTTGAAATCCAAGAATCTGTCAGGACCATTTATGGGAAATGTTGTAAACTCCAGTGTTTTATTTAAAAAAACATACAATCTCTCAGTAAGATATTGTAGCTGCCAGATGGCCAGAATGAGCCCACAGCTAATATTTTGGAGTTTCATTATAAAAACTGTGCTGGGCTCCCCACTGTCATTCAAGGATCCCAACTAATTAGCAGTTGCTGCTCAAATTATATTTATGTTCAAATGGGATGCATTTATTTGAACAATGGTTTCTGATTAAATAATGGCTTCTAATAAGGATTATATTGGTTTCTTTATCAATGAGTCCTGCTTGTGTCAATATGCAAGTTCTTTCTTCTGGACCGTACCTGCTTAATATGTGTAGAGGCAGACCTCACCATCCATCATTTGTCATTTCTCTGTCGATTGGTTGCAAAATGTGCCAATGCTCACCAAGTTTTATCCAAGGCATCTGCTTCAAATGCCCTTCAGCACATAAAGTAAGAAATGATATGAAGGCCCTGAACAGATGCCAAGTATATTATCATCATAAAGTTGAGGAGCGCTCATGAACTAGTGATTAAAGAAAATCAGTTTCCTGAGCAGAGAATGGTGTTTCCAGATAGTTCAGAACTTTCACAGGATAATAATCTGATTTTATCTCTGCCAATTAAGGAGTCAATGTCAACAAGGTTAATGGGACACAGATAATGGTAGGCCTCCCCCCCATCCAATGTCATAGATGCCACTAGAGGAATATGTTACTTGTGAAACATCTGGTTCACTCCTACTAGAGCACAAATCTCTGAACACTTGGGAAATCATTTGAAATAGATCAGGAGCTCATAGAGAAGGGAGAAATAACACTGTGGAGTGAGTAGAAGTTAACTGGCCAGCAATCAACACCCAGATAAGCAGAAATTAACACCAAGATTAACATTAGATCAACAATCAGGAAGTAAACAAAACCCCAGTCAATGAACTACCAAAGCTAACCAACAGCCAAATCAAGCTAAATAGCCTAATCAATGAATTACCAAAAATACTCCAATAAACACTTGGGGCAAGTCACTAATACATAAACAGAGAGCAAACACCACTCCCTTCTAGCACTGATCATGTTACCTAGTTGCAGAGGTGGTATTCAGCAGGTTCTGACCAGTTCTAGAGAACTGGTAGCAGAAACTTTTGAATAGTTCAGAGAACCGGCAAATACCACCTCTGACTGGAGATTTTACAGAATCCTTCCCCTGCCATGCCCACCAAGCCATGCCCACAGAACCGGTAGTAAAAAAAAAAAATGAATCCCATCACTGCCTAGTTGGATAATGAAATGTTTGCAAGAAAACAACCAAGCTCAGAGAGCATTCAAGGACCTCACATTTTAACCCTGAGCTACAAATATTCTCTTCTATTGTTACTGTAATATTTAACTTTAGTTATTTATATTGTATTAATATAAACATTTTTGTGTTTTATAGTGATTCTTAATCTTTGAATGAATTATACAATATATGTATTGTACAAATAATAATATATAAGAAAGGTTGAATTCCAAGAGATTCGAAATAAGAAATTTTCTGGTTTATCAATCTCAGTTTTATTTACTTTTTCTCATGTTCTCTTTAGTACTGGTTTATATTTTTTTCTTAAAGGTGTCCAGTAAAAGAAGAGGGGGGAAATGCATATAAAACGTACAAAGAGTGGCAAAAGAATGTTATAGAAGTCTATATAATGCTAGGAAATATGAAAGGAACAAAGGAAAGAGGACAACCAGCAGCAAGAATGATGAACTGTTACCCTGGCAGTAGATGTAATATTGAAAGGTCTGAAAGATAAGTTGGGGCAACTTGTCCTGGAGAAAAGGTATCTATGTGGTCTCTAAGAGCGGACATTGCCTTAGTGTCACATAATCAACCAATCTATACTTTTCTTCTATTGAGCTACAATTTCTTCTTTAAAAAAAAAAAAAGAGGTTGTAGGAAAGATGCAAACATAGAGAATTAGCAACCAAACCTCCAAGTTCAAGCAACCCTGATACTAACTGTTGTACACCCAGAATCTCATATACAGATGTATATACATGTATATACCTGCATACATGCGCTCACAACTCCCAGTGTCTTCGTAAACATGTTTTTGCAGAAGACATTTATGGAGAAATTGTATGATTTCGTTCTCAATGTCTGCTGTTGATGATTTCTTTGAACAAAATGCCTTATAGTTGTTTTCTGTTTAAAACTGACTTAACATTGTATGGGATTGTTATTTAGCTGAGTAAAATGTTATATAGACTCCTTCCTTCCTTCCTCCCTCCCTCCCTCCCTTCCTTCCTTCCTTCCTTCCTTCCTTCCTTCCTTCTAACCATCAGGAAGCTATTAAAGAGCAGCTAGTCTCCTAGGCACAATGTTGACTCACTATTTTTTGTTTGTTGTCTGGTGAGTTGATTATAAGTTTGTCTTAGGGCCATTTATGATCTCTTTTATATATTTTTGTCTTTTTCGCTTTTTAATCGAACTGTTCAGAGTCATTAAACTGACCTATAAATAGTACATAAAAATAAATAAATGTTTCTTTCAACACATACAATTAAGATATTACCAAAAAAAAAAAAAAAAACCCTCTATATCTGTAGATAGATTTATTTGTGGTTCAGTATGACTAATCATAGCATTATGGATAAAAGTATACATACTTTAAATAAGGGCACAAATATTTTCAGCTAGCAACTGAAAACCTACCCCTATAGAACAGTGACAGGGTATAAATATAATTCATGAATGAAGTTAAATTTAATTCTCAGTTATTGCAAAGCAATGCAGATATATAAAAATATGATAGAATTATAGCACATTGTCATTAGTACACAGAAAATTCCAACTGGAGAGATTGATTTCACATTTTTACTTCAAAACCAAACTCACAAAGTTAAATGGTGACTTGCTTATAGATAAAACTAGAGGTTCACAGTTTGAGAGTGCAAAATCCTATGTGTATTTTTTCCAGAAATGAGACCTAGGTACCCTATTGAGAATAGAGTGTATTGACTTAGAGTCTCCTTCACAGTGGATACCTTCCAGCATATCAATTGTTTCTGACTTGACTGAGCAGTTTATTAGTCACAAGAGATATTTATTTCAATAACAGACTGATTCTCTTGCTTTCTGATGTTCTACTTAAGCTGCAATAAAATCCATGGCTTTGGGATTTATGTTGCTTTAAAAAAAACAATCTAAGTCAGTAGCTGCTTTGGCAGGGGAATAATATGAGCAGACATCCCAATTTTGCAGTTCAATGCATGCAATTACACAAATGATTTTATATTTAATTCAATGGGGCTTCAAGTGAGCTCGACTTCTAACCCATATGTTTTAGACTTTGAGAGTTAAGCCTGCCATTTAAAAGAAAATCACCGTTTTTCCATACCCCTCTCAGTTCCATATTTGTTTATTCCATGATCCTAGTCAGTAAGTGGGTGCAAACAGATTGCTGCCCTTATTAAGATCATGCTGACTTCCTGGGAGCACTGCTGAGATGTACAGTATCCCATATAATTAATCAAAGCTGCTCAATTTGAAGCAAAATAATTCTAAAGTACTCTTTTATCTAACTTCAAAGTAAGGGTGATGTCAGGCCCAAGAAACCAGGAACCAGGACAGTTTAAAAGTACTATGAGTATTTCATGCTACCTATATACAAGAATATGAACTACTATTCATGGTCAAGGCATATGGGCACTAGATAAGGGTCAATGGACTGCAAGAGGGGCTGGACTTGGGTTTTTTGTGACTCTAAACTAATGATGCATTTGACCCTGCCCTCAGGCTCAGCTGCAACAGATATTTAAAATCTAGAATCCATGTATAAATATTTACAGTATGGGAATCTCAGTCATCCCATACAGGTCATAGTTGTCTCAAAGGTGCTTTTTTAAAAGGTAACTGGACTGTTTTTGAGGAGGAAGAAGACATTTCACTTCTCATCCAAGAAGCTTCATCAGTTGACACTTTGCATCAGTTGAATCAATGTTTAGATACTTAATCATTTAAAATTTATGTCATAGTGTGCGTGTGTGTGCATGTGTGTGTGTATAGTCTGTTTTTGCATGTTCGGGTCTTTTCCCATGTAAGATTGAGCGTATCTTGGTGACATTTCGACAAGGTCCCACTCACTATCCTCAGGCTGGTGCAAGATACTCTCAATCTTACATGGGAAAAGACCCGAACATGCCAAAACCCGCATACCTACACCCATGCAAATCTATGAAAACACACACACACACATATATATAGTCCTTATTTACATTTGCCTCATTTAGTGACCGTCCACAGTTATGACAGTAATGAAAAGTACTTTATGTCCAATCCTCATATTTATGACTTTTGCAAGTCTGCAAAGCAAAGGAAAGGTGAAGTAAGATCATAAGTGCAGTCACAGTTTCACTTAAGGACTGCTTTGCTTTGAATAATTTGTACAAGCCTCCATAGAAATCCCTAAAACTTGAAAGTGTGACAAACTGGGTTTAATTCAAATGAAGAACTGCTACAGAAGATCTTTTTTAAAAAGTTAACAAGTAGAAGAGTGAATATAAATAGAAGAACAAAGGGTTATTGAAGAGTTATTAGCTTTTCTTAAACATAAAGTTAATTGATGAATCAATTTGGAAATATTTTTAATGAAAGGTTAATAGGCATTTTTCTTGACAGACAGAATATTTGACAAGTATTTTCACAGAAAAAAAAGACCTTAAGAAAAAGTTGTTTACATAAGCTAGTTTCTTGAAAAATACCATTTTTATTTGACATGGTATTCTTTATTCTGAACAGACCCAAATTTAATTATCAGCATTCAGCAGAGTAAAATAAATTATTCTAATTAGGATTTGAATCTTTCTTAAGTATTTCTAGAATGGGAAGCAATGATGCTCTGTATTTTTATATGAGCATTATCCGATGATTCACAACAGATGATTCCTAAACAGAATTAACAGTTGCATGCTATTTATTAGGGCTGAGAAAGAAAAATGGGAATGGATTTGAGGAAGGAAGAGCGTCTAAATGGTATATTTGTTATTTCTTTATTTTTTTTTAAAAAAAATCCATGTTTATTTTCTGACTTGCTGTGTGTTCCAGGTATTAAGATAGTTAGAACATCAGTCAGCTGATGCAAAGTGCAAAGTACAAATTAAAAAATTAGGAAAGCACAATAACCAGGGGTGGGATTCAAATTTTTTAACAACCGGTTCTGTGGGCATGGCTTAGTTGGTGGGCATGGCTTGGTGGACATGTGACTGGATGGGGGTGGCCAACTCAACATCACTCACATCGAGGCACACACCTCCTCACCTGGCCCTTCATGACTGTGGGGATGCTGCAACAGTCGTAAGTGTGAAAAATGGTCATAAGACACTTTTTCCAGTGCCACTATAACTTTGAATGGTCACTCCAAACAAGCAAAGTACCAGCAAAGGAGGAAAAAATATTCCAGAGAAGTTCCTGAGACAGGAAGTCTAGTCCTGCCAAGGATGTAATAAGGGTTAATGGAGAGGCAGTTTCTATAAGCAACACCAGAATGTTTCCTTCCTGCCTTCCTTACAGGATTAGGCCAGTAATTTCTTCTAACAATTGATTCTCCGAACTGCTTAGAATGTTAATAACCGGTTCTAGCAAATAGGTGTGAACCGGTAGAATCCCACCCCTGACAAAAACCACATCTTTTCATAATTGGGTTATAGGATTTATCACAGATTAGATTATTGTTCTGTTTTATTTTTAACAGTAGGACATCGGAAACACTAGCATGCAGATGCTTATACAATGGCATGTATATTTCAAGCTGCTTATTTATTTATTTTCATTAATAAAGATGAAAAAGAAGAAAAAGAGAATGAATGATAAAAACTTGAAATACCAGGATAGAAAGGTGTATATACCATCAATATAAATTATGTATCCAAACTCTCTCTGTGACTTATTATGATGCCCTCCCCTCCCCCCCCCCCCCCCCATTTTTAAGTAACCTGCTGTACTTAATTTGTTCATTAGAGAACAGGAAAGTAATTTCTTTATTTTAATGAAAAACTTTTTTGACTGAATTATTAAGGCATAACTCCTCAATGGAAAAATAATTTTAAAGCATTCTAACTTTGTTTTGCATTTACCCTTCCCCCTCCCTCATTCTGAGTAATATTACATTATAAAGAAGAAACAAAAAGAAAGATATTTCCAGATCCTCTGAAATACTTTATATAGCAAACACTTTTAGATGGCATATGGAAAATTGTGGTTTCTTGTCTACTGTCCATAAAAAGCTTTCCCAAAGGAAGAAGTCCATGTATTGTTAGGGAAAGAGATCTTCTTCCATTTTTCTTTATTTTAGTCTCTTGGGTAACCTTTCTTCATTGTATGATTTTTTTTTAAGAGTATTTTAAAGAATTTTTTAATGTTCAATTCATTTTTTTTCACCTCATTTTCTTTCTGCTATCTCTGAAAGTGATTCATTTTATCCTTGACAGCTATAACTCAGTAATTTTGGTGTTTTTTTTTTTTTAAAGTTATTAATATAATTATTTTATTTTTAATACAGTAATGCTCACCTGCAGGAACATGAAGTTCACTTTTCAATATTAAGTGGAATCCTAAAGATTTTGGTTTTTTTTATGAACCTCATTTCTTTGCTTATACCACTCATCCATAACAATCGGAAAAGCAGAACTCAATTTTTCTGACCTTGGAATTACATCTCTAAATATATGTCAAGGCGTACTTGGAGCTTTGTATTTTTCTTCTTAAAGAGTGAAAAAAGGGATTTAAAAATTATTCCGCTTCTAAAAGTCTGATCCAGAAAGTACACTTTTAGTTTGACCTAAGGAGATTAAGCTGCAATTAATAGCAACACTGCTAACTAGTGACAAATAGATGGCATTATCTTGGTATGTCAGCAAAATTTCAGGTCTGAGGTAAAAAGCTCGGATTTTGGGTGGGGAGGCTGCAAGATTTGTAAATCTTTAATGATTTATTTTTGCTGCATAGGAATGAGAAAAATGGTAATAAAAAACTTTTAAAAGCAAGAAAACTGAAGATTAGCTTTAAGAATATAGCAGTCTCCTAGTGAGAAGGCTGGCAGGTTTAAATATGCATCTATGCTGAAAGCAGATCAAGGAAGATTAGAATAATTCACTACTACTGCTTGAAACAAAAAAAAATGAAATAGTTGGGATTTCTGAAGAAAACAACATGATTTTAATAAACTATTTAAAGAATAGTTTGAGACTAATGGCTTTGGTACTGATCTCTCTCTATTTTTGTCATTCATCTAAAGAGTATAAGAGTGTTAAATCTGGAGCATGGGTGCGAACTTCAAACTCTTTATTTACATATTGTGACAGCTCAACTGGAGGGCTGCTATAGCCTTCCTTATATAGGCAACTTGTTAACTCTTCAACCAATAGCAAACCTGGAGTGCTAGCTCCGTTAACCAATGGGAATGGCCTGTTAAAGGCCAATCAGATGCTCCTGAATGGACCAATCCGATCCTGCCAATAACAGCCAATCAGAAGTGCAGGGCCAGAACCCTGCACTTGACTTCAAGCTCAATGATAACTTTATTGGTATCATTCATTCACAACACCCCTTTTCCCCGGCTTCTGCCCACGGGGCGCGGTTACATAGTCCTTAAGGTAGGACGGCTGTTTTACTAGTCTTTTCGATTTTCGCAAAGTGCCTGGCGGTTGGCTGCACTTCTGCTGAGGTAGATCGTTGTTTAGTGGTAGGGGTGCCTCTGGTTCCGAGTTCGCATTCCTGTTGTCACCAATAGCACTGGCCACTCCCTGAGGTGCATTCACTGCGGTCCCTGGTTCCTGTTCCTGCGTTTCAGTTCCATTATCAGTCTCTTCGAAAAGGTTTCCCTCTAATAGCAATTCGCTTTCCTCTGTATCTCCCCCCCTCAGTTTGGTCAAAAGGGAGTTCGGAAGTGCGAGATGGTAGCCGCGATTGTAGTTGATCTATGTGGTGCTTCCAAAGTCTTTCGTCAGGGCACTGAACGAGGTATGATCTTGGGCCAGTTACGCGAATTATGGTCTCCTCTACCCACAGCGGATTGCCCGATAAGTTTTTAGCGAATACTAAATCGCCGACCTGGAAGGTACGGCATCGGTTGCTGGATCCGAGTGGCTTTTCTGGTTCATAGGCTGGGTGTAACCGATTGAGGTGGGAGTGGAGCTTTCGTCACATTAGCGGCTTGGTGGGAGTTTTGTTGGTGACGCTGTGAGGTGTGATGTGCTGCAGGAAAAGGATATGGTTGATTTTCTCGTCGATGTTGTCATAGTCTATCTTTTGGAGAGTCTTTTTGGTGAATTGTACCATGCGTTCAGCCCTACCGTTGGCAGCGGGGTGCGCAGGTGAAGTGAGCGCATGTCGAATTCCGCGGTCAGCCAGGTACTGCTCAAAAGACAGCACGGTAAATTGGGGCCCATTGTTGTATACCAGAACGTCTGTTAATCCGTGGGTTGCAAAAAGTCTTTCCAGTCTTTTGATGACCGTATCAGTGGTCGTGTTGCTCATTCGGTGAATCTCGAGCCAATTTGAGTAGGCGTCGATGGTTAACAAAAACGTGTGGCCTTTGGTTGGCCCAGCAAAGTCCAGATGGATGTGGGACCAGGGTCCCCGCGGTGTCTCCCATTCGGTTGGGGTTGCCTTTGGTGGAGCATTGCTTACTTCCTGGCATCTCTTGCAAGTTTTAACCCATGATTTGATTTGTCTATCGATGCCTGGCCACCACGCGTAGCTTTGTGCGAGGCCCTTCATGCGCACGATGCCAGGGTGGCCATCGTGCAAGGTTCTTAGCAGTGTTTGTTGGAGTCGTTCTGGGATAACGACTCTATCGCCCCAGATGACACAGCCCTTCTGTGAGAACAGCTCTGTTTGACAACTTTTGAATGGTGCAAAGTCGTCTGGTACTTGGTCCAATGGCCATCCGCGTTCCACCCACGTGAGGATTCACGCCAAGATGCGGTCGCGTTTTGTTTCTCTCGCGATGTCATGGGCAGTTAAAGGCGGCGTGTGGAGTGTCTCGATCTGCAACGCTGTCATTGTTGGTGCAGGATTGTTGATAGTTTCAGGGAGTGGTGTACGGCTCAGCGCGTCAGTGTGGGGAATGGCTTTACCGGGACGATACTGTAGCCGATAGTTGTAGGCAGCCAAGAATTCTGACCAGCGGGTCATTCTGGGAGAAATTATGTAGGAAGTTGGCTTGTCCCCAGCGATGATCCCCAGCAATGGTTTGTGGTCAGTTACAATGGTGAAAACCCAGCCGTACACGTATTCATGAAATCTTTTAACAGTTGATACAATCGCCAGGGCTTCTTTATCAATTTGGCTGTAATTTTGCTCAGTTTTTGAGAGCATCTTTGAGAAGTAAGCAACAGGGGCTTCGTTACCATTAGGTAACACATGGCTCAAAATGGCGCCCACTCCAAAAGGCGATGCATCACATGTTATGTTTATTGACAAAGTCTCATTATACTGCATTAGTACGGCGTCCGAAGTCAGTACTTTTTTTACATTACAGAACGCCTGCTCTTCTTTGTGACCCCATACCCAGATTGCTTTTTTATCTAATAGACGATATAAAGGTTCAGCGACAGTCGCCTTGTGCGGCAAGAATACATTATGGAAATTGATGAGGCCTAAAAACGCCTGGAGGTCGGTCTTGTTCTGGGGCGTGGGAGCATTTTTTATTGCTCTCAATTTGCTATCAGTAGGGTGAATACCCTGACTGTCAATTAGGTACCCTAAGAATTCAACACGATCGGTACACATTTTGCACTTATTTTTTTTGACTTTCAGGCCTGCTTCCTGAAATTTTCATAATACCTGTCTTAAATGCTCCCATAAGATTTTTTGAGTGGGGGCAGCAATGAGCAAATCGTCGAAATAGGGGACAATGCCCTTGATCCCCTGCAATAGTCTCTCCATTAGGCTCTGAAAGATCCCTGGAGCTATACTGACTCCAAATTGAAGCTGCGTACACTTAAAGGCACCTTGGTGTGTTACGATAGTCTGTGCCTGTGCCGTTTTTTCGTCAACTGGCAATTGCTGGTAAGCCTGAGCTAAGTCTAGTTTAGTGAAGACTTTTCCGTCCCCCCTCCCCCAGGGAATGAAGGAGGTGCTGTACCACCGGCACAGGATATGGGTTCTGTTGCAGGGCGTGGTTTAGGGTGGCTCGGTAGTCCCCGCAAATTCTAATGGAGCCGTCCGGCTTAATTGGTGTCACAATCGGCGTTTCCCATGGGGAGTGGTCGGTTGGCTTTAAAACTCCCTGGGCTATCAACTTATCAAGCTGTTCATCGATTTTTGGCTTGAGAGCGAATGGGACTCGACGAGGCTTAACGCGGATAGGAGCTATCTTTGGATTAAGGCTAAAGGATATCGGGGTCCCCTTGTACTCACCTAGCTTTTCCTCAAAGACGTCCCTGAATTCATGGGCGAGGTCTTCCTCCCAGTCACTGCCACCGATTCGGTTAATGCCTGCCACTTCAGTGTCGAGTGGTGCGAACCATTGTAGGCCTAACAGACTAGGCCGGTCCTTATCGATCACCGTCAGGGGTAAGTACGCTGCGCGGTTCTTGAATGGAACCCATACTCGACTGGATCCTGCAACTGGGATTCGGTTCCCCTGGTAGTCCTTTAACAGGAGCTGTTGGAATTGAAGGTCTTGGCGCCGGATAGTGGGGATGAGTTGCTTGAGGGTCTTCCATGAGACCATTGAAAGAGACGATCCCGAGTCAACTTACATTTGGCAGGGCCGATTTTCAATGTTCACGTTGACCCGAATTTTCTTAGCATCTAATGAAGAGGCATGGCCAATAGTGAGTGTTTGGTGAGCCTCTTCCCATCTCGCTAGACGATTCACGGGTCAGTTTCTGTAGGAGTGGTTTACTGGTTCTCGCCTTACAGAGCAATTCCCCATTGATTGGCGGAGATTGGTTCCTTTCGAGGTGTGGCCGGGTCCGAGGAGGCTTCTGCAGACCCATCCAATGTGGTCTCATTTCCCGCACTCATGGTAGAGTGCATCGCGGAATTTGCAATCGGAGCGGTAATGGTTCGCCCCGCAGCCAGCGCACGGTTGTTGGGACTTCGGGTGTCGGTCCTGATTGGACCGCAGGTGGTGGACCTCTTCTTTGTCGCTGTCTGACGACGAAGAGAGGTCTTCATGGTGGGCCGTCGAACGCTGCCCTTCTGCATGAGGTGAAATTTCGCTGGCCGGTTGGTGTGTTGGAGTGCGATTTTGGTGTAGTTGGGCAGCCGACTTCTTGGTCGCCTCCACTGCTGTAGCTTCAGCTATGGCGTCTTTAAGGGTGATGTCGCCCTTTGCCATTATTTTGCTCTGTACATTCAGAGCGTCTAGCCCGAGGACTACTCAGTCTCTCAAAGCCTCTTCCAGGTCGGTGAAATCTCAAAGGCCTTCCAAGTTCCGGAGGTCTGCAACGAAATTGGTGACACTTTCTCCTTTCCGCTGGTTCCTTTGATAGAACTCGTGTCATCTTATGAGCGTTGGAACAGTTGGTGCATAGTGGGCCCTTAGTAGCGGTTCTAGGATGTCCCAGTCCATGGCCTTCACTTCAGCCGGTTTCGCTAATGCCTTAGGCATTTTGAATAACGTTGGCCCGCAGTGTGTGAGGAATACTGCCCGTTTCTTCCCGGGTGTGGCATCCTTCAGATTATTTGTTTCCAAAAACATTTGGAAACGATCCATGTAAGACTTCCAGTCCTCTTGAGCTGGATCGAATGGAGCGGATGGTATTATGCCGCCGGACATGGTTCTGCCGTTGTGCACTTCAGCCACGTGCTTAGTTGGCTCTGATGTCATCCAATCCCATCCTCGTCGCCAGTGTTAAGTCTGGAGCATGGGTGCGAATGATGGAGACGAGCCGGTAGAAACAGTGAACTTCAAACTCTTCATTTACATATTGTGACAGCGCAACTGGAGGGCTGCTATAGCCTTTCTTATATAGGCAACTTGTTAACTCTTCAACCAATAGCAAACCTGATGCTCCTGAATGGACCAATCCGATCCTGCCAATAACAGCCAATCAGAAGTGCAGGGCCAGAACCCTACACTTGACTTCAAGCTCAATGATAACTTTATTGGTATTATTCATTCACAACAGAGAGTTTTCCATCAGAATTCAAACAAAATGTTTCTGACATTAAGTACAACTCCTTATGTGCCTTCCTCTCCACCAGCCTCTTTATTTGGAATGAATCAGGATTTAGATTAAAATCACACATCCATGGAGTTTATCAGTCATCCAGGTCATGGTTATCCCAAAGGTGCTTTTTTTTTCAAGAGGCAACTGGACTTTCTGGTTTTTCTTTGGAGATATTTCACTTCTCATCCAAGAAGCTTCTTCTTGGTTGCGAAGCTACGCGTCTTCAAAGAAAAAACAGAAAGTCCAGTTGCCTCTTGAAAAAAAGCACCTTTGGGATGCACATAGGAAGAGAAAGTTTAATTCATCAGTAAGCCATCCAGTGCATTCCAGTTGTTACTGGATTGTGCTCATCGCAAGAGATTGAAGGGGCCCAAAACATCCTAGAGCTTTGTAGCTCTTTTCCCCTGCTCCTTTGGTTCATGCTCTTTAGTTTAAAATCTTCTGGGTGTACCGTCACTATCATCACCACCATCACCATCATCAAATACCTTGGAGAATCAATATAGAACAATTCTAATAAGCTGCATCTAGAAAGAAAAGCCTTTTCTGGAGATTTTCTATGGAGAAAGAGCGATGGTGGTGCAGTACTGCAGTACTGCAGGCTACTTCTGCTGCCTGCCAGCTGCCTGTAATATAACAGTTCAAATCTCATCAGGCTCAAGGTTGACTCAGCCTTCCATCCTTCCGAGGTGGGTAAAATGAGGACCCAGATTTTGGGAGGCAATATGCTGATTCTGTAAACTGCTTAGAGAGGGCTGTAAAGGGCTGTGGAGTGGTATGTAAGTCTAAGTGCTTTTGCTGTTCTCAGTCATCCAGCTTATGGTTGTCCCAAAGGTGTTTTTACAAGAGGCAACAAGACTTCCTGGTTTTTCTTTGAAGACATTTTGCTTCTCATCCAAGAACAGGGAATCATAGTTCATTTTTCTTTTGAGCAAAAAAGAATGCAAATGACCACCTGTCTGCAAAGAGTATAAATCCTTCCACTCCATCCGGTCAAAGCTGAAAAAGCTTCTTGGATGAGAAGCAAAACATCTTCAAAAAAAAAAAAACCCAGAAAGTCCAGATGCCTCTTGAAAAAACACCTATGGAATGGCCTTTTCTGGATTGTTCTGCATGTTTTTGGACATAGTTATATGGATATCAGTCACAGTTTCTCTTTCCAAATAAAGTACTTTCATTTTCTAGATGTGACCAGCCAACAGATATAGTAGAAAATGGCACTGTATTACATTATTATTATTACGTATTATTCTTAAGTGCAGGAAAGAGCTTTATATTAGATTTGGTACTGCAGTAGTTTCCTGTAAGGTAGATCATGCTGCTGCTTCCATTCCAAAGATAAAACAAGAACAGGATTTGAGACACAAACAGCATTGTCAGTTGCTGGTGTTAGATAGAGAAGATATATGGCACAGAAATGCAGACTGGACAATATCCTGCTCTTCTGTCCTGGAAATAATCTCTTAAAAGCTAATTGAGTTTCCAAGCTTTTATACTGGTACTTCCCTGATGCTGGTAGTAAACTCAGTACTACTGACAATCCTACAGTACTGGTAATTGCTAGGAAATCCAGTTTTTTGTTTTTTGTTTTAAGACACAATGAAAATGTGACTAAAACTGTAGCAAAGTGAAGCTGGCCTTCGTTTCTCTGTTAAGAATTTCAAGGACATTTTCTTATCTGTGCTCAACTTAGCAGTAACTTCCCAACCAACAACTTTCTTACAGCACACATTTTTATTACAGTTTCATTTTCTCCCTTGCACAAATGCATTTCAATCGTATTCTGGCTATGCTATTTGGTCTGCACAAACTCCAAGCAATGCTATGTCTCGAGCACTCAAGAGCAATGACAGAAAACGTCACACATATTTTTGTCCCACTCTCCTTGAGCCAAGCCCCCCCCCCCCCCAAAAAAAAAAAAAAAAAAACTTTTCCATGAAAACACTTAAACTGATCTTTCAACATAGACTTGGCTGGTACTTTTGAATCAGTCATTTCAGAGTGGTATTCAGCAGGTTCTGACCAGTTCTGGAGATTTTGAGTAGTATGGAGAACCGGCAAATACCGCCTCTGACTGGAGATTTTATGGTATCCTTCCCCTGCCACGCCCACCATGCCACGCCCACAGAACCAGTAGTAAAAAAAAATGAATTCCCACCACTGAGTCATATGTATATTTCACCAGGACCATTTCATAGGTCTATATTAGTGGGGATTGGAAGCAGATATTCTTTATGGGTGGTTATGTCCGCTTTGAAATTGACAACATGCTGTGGGCATTCTCTAGGATAGTCATATTGTGCGTGTGTTTGTTTTGTGAATTGGATCCTCCATCCAAATACCTGATCCACTCAGGAAGGCCAACCTAAGCATTGCCGTGCAGTTTCTCCTAATTTTTAATTTTCCAAGATTGCCTCTAAATCGAAATGCTATGGAGAAAATGCTGTCCTATTTCACTTTGCTTTGACAACCTTCCTGTCTCTTGGTTAATAATGCAATATGTTTTTGGATTAATGGATCGCTAATAAGAATATATTCAATATTTATTCAATCAGACAAATGTACAGCTTCCTACAGCTTCCACCTGAGATTAATGTGGATTGATTGGCTTTTTGTAAATCTTTTCAAATTTCCTGCATACACAATGCAGAATGGATAAAATTCAGGGAGCTCTTTTTTCCTTTTCTCTTTTATGAAGGAGTAGTCTGCATGTGAGTTTCAGGATTTTTGGAAGGAGTCCTACTAATGTCCTTGTCCCAAAGGTAATTTTTCAAAAGGAAATTGGACTTTGTTTTTCCTTGAAGACGTTTACTTTTCATTTAAGAAGGCTTCTGTAATTCTGACTTAAGAAGCTTCAGTCAGAACAGAAGAAGCTTCTTGGATGAGAAGCGAAACATCTCCAAGGAAAAAAAAATTCCTGTTGCCTTTTGAAAAAGCACCTTTGGGACAACCATGACTGGATGACTGAGAATCTCCATCGACACCAATATGCTTAAGTTACAGTGGGTTTTTTTTGCTGCCCCTAGGAAACATTCTTCTATCTCCTTCTAGACTCCCCTTGAGGCAATCAACACTCTGCCTCCTGCTCCTCTGCAGAAATATCTTTAGAATATGTCTTCCATCTTCGTCCCCAGCTCTGCCATTACCATAACCTACCACCATGATTACAACTTTGGAGAAAATGCCAGCAGGCTATGCTTTTACCATTTTATTCTTTACCATTCTGCCCACCCCCCAGCTGTTCAGTGTAGAATATCTGGAGTTTCACCTTCATTTTATCCCACATGTGAAAGAAATGTGGTTGGACACTCAGGCTGCCACAGGCTCCATCAACATGAGTGATGTTGAGCTAGCCACGCCCACCCTGGCCATGCCCCTCAGCGCCCCCCATGTCAAACACAACCCTGATGTGGCCTTCAATGAAATTGAGTTTGACACTCCTGGTTTAAAGCATCAGTGTCTTTTTTTTTTTACAAATTCTCAAAAAAACAACAAGAAAGGGTGGCTGTTTTTAAGAATGGTAGGAAAGTGTTGTTCTCACACTCGGCCTGGAGCATTTCTTCCAAACTTTTTGCACTACCACAGAAGTGTGAGGAATGTATGTCAAAAGAACAGATAAACTCATTGAGCAGATAAACTCACAGACATGTATAGTTTAGGTTACTGCAATTTCTATTCCTTGTCAGTTTGGCTCATTTACATTAGTTCATCAAAACAAACAAACAACTGTAAAGAAAATGATTTAAAAGTTATCTGGCCTCAGAATATTAGAAAGAAAAAGAAATCAGATTAGATTCATTCCAAGATAATGAAATATTATTGCAGATTTTCAGAAACTGTAAAACCCACCTCTGTATTGAAAACAAACCACCACTTAATTTCCACAGGCCTTCCATTAAAGGTTATGTGACACTTTCATAGTGTCTAGTTCTTGTTTTAACAGTCTATAGGCACAGATATCACCCATTCAGAGTATAATTTTCATCTAAGTGATTTGCATAAGTGTTCATGTTGCAAAGGAAAGAGAATGTGGGAAGAATGTTAAATATTATATAGAAGACAAATATTTTTGAAATGTTAATAAAGAGATCTTCATATCAAAGTGACATAATATATTAAAAAAAAACTTGTCTACCAGGCACTTCCATTGTAATGGGCGAAACATAGAATGGAAGCTGGGAAATGTCAACTCCCTTTCTACTGCTCTGAAGTACTAGTTAAATGTCTTTCTATTAATTACTCCCTTTGGGAAAGTTGAAGTACCAGATTATGAATGATAACATGCTGATGGTACCATACAACCAGAGGCCTATAACTGTGAGCAGTTCCAAGATCCTGTGGTTGTTTTCTTTAGTTGGGAAATGCTCTTCAAAGCAGGAAGGAGAAGATACAATATAAGTTGGTGCCCCAGATGTCGTTGTTTGTTGAAATACATAGAACATTCACGTTCCAGTTTGGAGATTTGTAGATATTAGTCTACAAAAATCTATCTATCTACTGGGCTTCCGGTTTCGCGTGGCTTCGGGGCAGCAGGAATTCGCGACAGCTCGCGATTCCTGCTGTGCTAGCCGTCGAGGTACCCCCGATCCAGATGGGTCAGGGGGATATGGCTGCCCTGTAGGGACAGCTGAAGAGAGAGGGGAGTCGGACAGGGAGGTGGGGGTGTTGCAGACCCCCCCCTTCTCCGGGAAAACCCCTTTTTCCCAAGGCGGTGGAGCAGCGGTCAGCAATGGCCGCCACGAAGAAGCCAGCAACCGGGTAAGATTGCGCTGGAGGAAATGTGAAGAGTGAAAGTTTTGTCTGAGCCGGGTCAAGTAACATCCTTTAAACTGCCTGGAACTGAGCTGTTTGAATTGCTGGAGGATACATTGTATCCCTAAGAAGAGCGAAAGCGGCGGAGAAGCTGTTAAAGGGAACTTTTGTTTTTTCTTCACTCTCCCACCCCATGGAAACAGCAGAAAT
The DNA here is from genome assembly GCA_033807585.1 of Hydrophis major. Taxonomy (NCBI): domain Eukaryota; kingdom Metazoa; phylum Chordata; class Lepidosauria; order Squamata; family Elapidae; genus Hydrophis; species Hydrophis major. Next base: position 166,913,474 of record CM066328.1, read on the forward strand.
GTTTGGATTTATTGGACATTGAAAGTGAATTGTTTTGAGAGTTGAAGCTAAGGGACAAAAGGATTCTTGGACATTGAAAAATTTAAGAGATTGGAAAACCCTTGTTGGAGGTATGGATTTCTGATTATTTAAAATTGACATTGCAAGTGGGAAGGGAGAGGAAAAAAAATTGGAGCAGAAGCTGAAAAAGGAGGAGATTGCCTAGAATCCCAAAGAAAGATATATGGTAATTGGACCTCTTTGTTTAAACATTAACCCCAGAAAGAGAAAGAGAAGAAGGAAGAAAAGTATTAACTTTTGGAACTTTTTTTAAATTGTTTTTGATTAAAAATACTTGTGGTTGTTTTGGGAAAAGTTTCTCTTTTCATAATGGCATCGTTTGTGGATGAACTAAAGACTGAATATCAAAAATATAAAAAGGAAGATACTTTGGGTGCTTTGTTTCAATTCTTAGAAATGGCGTTATGTACTTATGAAAAGTTGATTATGCACCAGAAGGACTGGGACAAGGAAGAAGAGGAAGAAGAAGCCATCTTTGATGAACAATGGGTCCCTTCCGGAGAGGAGGAGAAAAAGGATAAGAAAAAGGGAATTTTAAGAATTATAAAAACAACCAAAAAAGAGAAAAATGAGCGAAAAGGTGGAGGCAAGGTTAGAAAGCAAAGGAAAAGGAGTAAGAAAAGGGAGGAGGAAAAACAAAGGGGTAAAAAGGGCAAGGAGAAGAATAAGCAAGAGAGAAAGGGGGGGAGGAGAAGCCTTAATGGGGGGAAGCAAGATCTAAAGAAAAAAAGTTTATTTAGAGACAATGGGTGAATTTAATTTAGGATAAAAGAGGGATTCTGGAGGGTACATAAGTTTGTGTTTTTATATGTGTATTTAGAGTATAAAATTCATTATGTAATTTTAGAATCTTTTAAACAGAATCCCAAGAAAAATTGTTATACGAAGTACTTTTAAGTTAGGGTAATGAGTTATAGACGTTACTCCAATTGGTGTATAGGAGAAGTATAGTAAAAGAAAAAAGATGAATGGATAGTTGGAAATAGAACAGACAAAGAATGTTATTGAAAATGGTAATAAGATATGGAAGGATATATAAAGGTTTTGTTATGTTTTTTTTTTTGGATTTTGTATATTGATAAAAGGCAATAAAATTTTAATTAACAAGAAATAATTTGGATGAAAAGGAGAAGTAGGGATAAGATATGAAGTTAAATAGATAAAGTATTGATACTATAATTTGGAATTGTTATGCTCTATTGGTTTTTTATTATTATTTTTTCCAAGAAAAGAATTTATAAGCTGTTATGCCTTGCATTGTTTTTATAAAATTGATAAAAATGGTTTTTATATATATATATATAAAAAGAAAATGATAAGATATGGAATGATATATGGGATGAATATGATGTTTGAATTTGTGTCTGTGTGAAGAGTTTTAACCCGGGATCAGACAACCTTCAGAAAAGATCTTTTAGTTTTGTTTATGTTTTGTGTTTTGTATGTTTGTGTATTGTGTCTTCTGTAAAATTAATAAAATTTGTTTAAAAAAAAAAAGAATCAATAAAACCTTGGAGGAATGTTAGATGAGAATAATTGTAAACAAGTCAGAAAGAAATGAATATGATGACTATAAAATGGATAAATATAGAAAAAAAATGAAATTGAATAAGAGTAAAGAGAAATAATGAGAAATTTGCTGAAAGATATTTATGTGTCCATATGGAAATGGGATAAATTAGAATTATGTTGTATAAAAATAATGTTTTATCCGACTTGTAAAAATTTATAATGTTAAGAGGTTTTATGTACTTAATGGTTAATGATGTGTTGTTTGTCTTTAAAATTAATAAAATTTGTTTCAAAAAAAAAAATCTATCTATCTACCATCGGCTAAGCTCAGTCTGTCATATAAAATATGCTTCCAAGCAAACTCATAAAATTTGCTAGCAAGCAAATTCAGAAAATTAACTCACAACACACCAGGTATGTAAATATTGAATTTTTTATATAAAAAAGAGCAACTTTTACCCAAAATCAGGCAAAGCAGGCAGGCAGATTGAGTTGCTCACAGAATCATTCAGTGATCTATCTATCTGCCATTGGCTAGCTCAGTCTGTCACATAAAATTTGCTTGCCATGAGTCTGCACTAAATAATAGAGCCTTCAGTCCTAAGGGTGGTTCGGCTGTGCTTAAAAGCAGAGCCAAAGATCTAAAGACTAGCTAGAAAGCAAGAAATACAACTATTTTCTGCTTCTTAGCTAATCTAAATCTCCCAGCACAGCAGAACAGCTGATGGTTGAAAAAGGAAAAGTAGCAATTTAGCAGGCAAGCTTGCTGGGTAAGCTTGCACAGCCTTGTGTTTCTGCACAGCCTGGATTAATTGCCTTGGGGGGTTGGTCTAGGGATGAGATTTCTCCGCAGCCCACCAAAATTTTCTCATGGCCCACCAGTGGGCCGCGGCCTACCAGTTGGCAACCGCTGTTCTATGATGTATGCTTATTCATTTACAGGGCTTGTATTCCACCTCTGAACTGCTTATACATTCCCCAACAGAGTAATCCAGTGAAAAGTTATAAATATAATTTTTATTAAAAAAAAAATCAGAATGTCCCACTCCAAGGTACCATTCTCTTCAGGGAACATTTCCCTCATTGTTTCACCCCCTAAATGGAGACATGATATGAATATAACATGCAAAGAGACTTCTGCTCATCAGGTATGACATTTGTATTCTTATCTACCTGTGCCCCAAATATGCTTTGAAACAAGACTTGGAACAATTGCCTAGAATACACTAGGGAGATACTATTCTACTATCTGTATGCATTCAGGAGCATTGGAAATCAACTGTTTTGACAGCACTGGACATTTAAAGTACCAAATCATTAACAAAGTCCATTAGATCTGAAGATGGCAGGAAGAGACTTGTAAAGCACAAGTGGCTAAATTGTGGAGGACTCAAGATGGAAGAAAGTACAATAAAATCCTAGAGATGCAGAACCCCAGAGTATCTCTTAGGAAGGATTCCTAAACAATATTGGTTTTAAAATGGCTGCCTGCCTCTTGAGATAAACGCGATACAACCAGAGTGGTACTTCAGTCAATTTTGTGCCTGCAATTCTAGGATGAAAGCATCTGTGGAAAGTCCACGCACAATGAATCAGTCAGTTTCTTACAGTTTACAGCATATGCGGGGTGACTTTTAAGAAAATTGAGAAATCACAGAAAGAATATTAACACACTCACATCTGCTAAAATAATATAATTTCTCATGATAGGCAGACTTACATTTATTAGAATGAATATATATATATATATATATATATATATATATATATATATATATATATATATATATATATATATATATATTTGTTTTCTTAAGTTTTCGCGGGTACTTACATGTCTGGCATTCAGCTTTGTTCGGGTATTTTCCACATGGTGCTTTTAAAGTTGTAGCAACGTTTCAGCAGAATCTCATCTGCCATCATCAGGCTTCTGTATGGTGTTTGTCTGTGAGTCAGACTTTTACAGTGGTTTCAGATTTAAATTTGGGGCAGCCTATTGCTGTGTCAGAATGATTTTTTCTTCCTCCTGATTGGATGAGAGTCTTGGTCTGTGTTTATTGGTCTTGGAGTGTGCTGTGTTCTGCTACTAATATCTTCTGTCTGTTTTTTTTTGGGGGGGGCTCTTTTTGTATCCTGATTGGCTGGCAACATTGTGTTACTTTATTGGAGGCCTTTAGTGCAGCTTGGCTTCGGGTAAATGGACGGCTATCATTCATTAGGAAGCTGGGTTTCATCTGGGTGCCTGGTTGGGGTGTGTTTGAGCTGAAGGTATCAGGGGGGATCTGTTTGTACCCAGGTGTTTGCCTGGCTTGTGGTGTGGAGATTTTTTTGTTTGTGAGTGCATCATATGTGCAGTAGAATCCAGCCTAACTAAATTAAATACAGATGAAGTTGATAAAATAAGACACCAAGTTACCAACATTCTATGCACAAGCAAACCACCCAAAAGCAACTTACAGCAAGATGAAATTAAAGCGCTACAAACCCTGAAAAGAGACAGCAGCATAATCATCCTCCCAGCAGATAAAGGGAATGCCACTGTAGTAATGGACAGAAAAGACTATGAAACTAAATTGACAGACCTACTCCAAGACTCCACATACAAACCCATAAACACAGACCCAACCACATATCTGGAAAAATTAACCAAGAAGAAAATTATAACCAGCCACATAAGCAAAGAGATCCAACACACGATCATACCCAGAGAGAAATCTTCCAGATGCCCCAAACTATACGGCCTCCCAAAAATACACAAAAAAGGCATACCTCTCAGACCCATAGTCAACTCCAGAGGAGCACCACTACAAAACCTGGCTAAACACCTAGCAAAAGAGCTACAGCCCCATGCTGAAACAGCAGCTTTTCATGTACAAAACTCATACCACTTCTTGGAAATGATCAAAGATCTACACGTGGAGAAAGAAGATCTGCTTGTAAGTTTTGACGTGGTTTCACTATTCACTCAAGTCTCAATAAAAGAGACCCTCGAAATCATCAAAAATAAATACCAACCAGCTAAACACCTCATGGAACTAACAGAACACTGCTTAATCAACACATATTTCATGTACAAAGGACAAAGATACAAACAAATTGAAGGAGCCCCCATGGGATCACCACTGTCACCTGTCATTGCAAACCTGTTCATGGAAGAATTTGAATCCAGAGCCCTGGCTAATGCCATACTCAAACCCAAACTATGGTTAAGATATATCGATGACACATTCGTGATTTGGCCCCATGGACAAGAAAACCTAAACAACTTCCAAACACACCTAAACAGCGCACACCCCAAAATCAAGTTCACCATGGAAACAGAAACAAACAAACAACTACCATTCCTAGATGTACTAATCTACAAGAAAACAGATGGCACACTAGGACACACCATATACCAGAAGAAAACACACACCAACCGCTACCTCAACGCCCAATCCCACCACCACCCAGCACAGATAAACTCCGTGGCTAAAACACTAATTACTAGAACCAAACGCCTGGCAGACAAGACACACATTAAGACTGAACTATGCACCCTGACTAAAATATTGACAGCCAACGGCTTCCACAAAAGCAAAATCACCAACTTGATCCACAAAAACACCCTGAGACATAATAGAGACCCAGAAGATGAACAGACCTATGGAACAGCTGTCCTGCCCTACATAAGAGGCACTACAGACAAAATTAGTAAGATCCTACACAGACACCACATCAAGACTGCCTTCAAAACAGACAGAAAAATAGCAGCCATCCTCAGGAACCCCAAAGACAAAATTGACCTGGAAAACCAAGGCATATATGAAGTCCCCTGTGCATCATGCCCGGCCACATACATTGGACAGACCAATAGAAGAATAAGCACCCGCCTGGATGAACACAAAAATGCAGTCAAAAAGCTGGAACACACTTCCTCACTCGTCCAACACATGGAAGCCACAGGTCATAACTTCAACTTCAATGGCACCAAAACCCTAGCCACCATAGAAAATCCCAGCCACAGAATCATCAGAGAAGCCATAGAGATTGAAAAAAGACCAGAAAGCATGAACAGAAGAGATGATTCCACCAGGCTGTCAATCATTTGGAAGCCTGCACTCACAAACAAAAAAATCTCCACACCACAAGCCAGGCAAACACCTGGGCACAAACAGATCCCCCCTGATACCTCCAGCTCAAACATACCCCAACCAGGCACCCAGATGAAACCCAGCTTCCTAACGAATGATAGCCGTCCATTTACCCGAAGCCAAGCTGCACTAAAGGCCTCCAATAAAGTAACACAATGTTGCCAGCCAATCAAGATACAAAAAGAGCCCCCCCCCAAAAAAAAACAGACAGAAGATATTAGTAGCAGAACACAGCAAACTCCAAGACCAATAAACACAGACCAAGACTCTCAACCAATCAGGATGAAGAAAAAACCATTCTGACACAGCAATAGGCTGCCCCAAATTTAAATCTGAAACCACTGTAAAAGTCTGACTCACAGACAAACACCATACAGAAGCCTGATGATGGCAGATGAGATTCTGCTGAAACGTTGCTACAACTTTAAAAGCACCACGTGGGAAAATATCCGAACAAAGCTGAATGCCGGATATATATATGTTTTCTTAAGTTTTCGCGGGTACTTACATGTCTGGCATTCAGCTTTGTTCGGGTATTTTCCCACGTCATAATAGTGGTGCTTTTAAAGTTGTAGCAACGTTTCAGCAGAATCTCATCTGCCATCATCAGGCTTCTGTATAGTGTTCATCTGTGAGTCAGACTTTTACAGTGGTTTCAGATTTAAATTTGGGGCAGCCTATTGCTGTGCCAGAATGGTTTTTTCTTCATCCTGATTGATTGGGAGTCTTGGTCTGTGTTTATTGGTCTTGGAGTTTGCTGTGTTCTGCTTGATTGGTGTTTTTAATATCTTCTGTCTGTTTTTTGGCTCTTTTTGTATCTTGATTGGCTGGCAACATTGTGTTACTTTATTGGTAGCCATTAGTGCAGCTGGGCTCCGGGTAAATGGATGGCTATCATTAGTTAGGAAGCTAGGTTTCATCTGGGTGCCTGGTTGGCGTGTGTTTGAGCTGGAGGTATCAGGGGGGATCTGTTTGTGCCCAGGTGTTTGCCTGGCTTATGGTGTGGAGATTTTTTTTTGTTTATGAGTGCAGGCTTCCAAATGATTTACAGTCTGGTGGAATCATCTCTTCTATTCATGCTTTCTGGTCTTTTTTCAATCTCTATGGCTTCTCTGATGATTCTGTGGCTGGGGTTTTCTGTTGATGCTATGACCTGTGGCTTTCATGTGTTGGACTAGTGAGGAAGTGTATTCCAGCTTTTTGACTGCATTTTTGTGTTCATCCAGGCGGGTACTTATTCTTCTATTGATCTGTCCAATGTATGTGGCCGGGCATGAGGCACAGGGGACTTCGTATATGCCTTGGTTTTCCAAGTCAATTCTATTTTATTCCAAGTCAATCTACTTTGGGACAAGATAAAACAACTTACAACTTGGAGAGCTGAAACTGAAACCACTTACAAACAGGAAAAACTCTTGAAAAAATTAAAGAAATTAGAACATGACAAGAAAACCCCCAACAACACACAACAACACCTGAAACAATTAGTGTACAACGTTTCCAACAGAGAATTCACCAAAACAGAAACAGATGTCCTAACCAAAGGATTCAATTATGCTATAGCACCCCAAAAAATCCCCACAGAATCCATCATATGTGCAGTAGAATCCAGCCTAACCAAATTAAATACAGATTAAGCTGATAAAATAAGACACCAAGTTACCAACATCCTATGCACAAGCAAACAACCCAAAACCAACTTGCAGAAAGAAGAAATTAAAGCGCTACAAACCCTGAAAAGAAATAGCAGCATAATCATCCTCCCAGCAGACAAAGGGAATGCCACTAGAGTAATGGACAGAAAAGACTATGAAACAAAATTAACAGATCTACTCCAAGACCCCACATACAAACCCCTAAACACAGACCCAACCACATATCTGGAAAGATTAACCAAGAAGAAAATTATAACCAGCCACATGAGCAAAGAGATCCAACAGACGATCATCCCAAGAGAAAAATCTTCCAGATGCCCCAAACTATGCGGCCTCCCAAAAATATACAAAGAGGGCATACCTCTCAAACCCATAATCAGCTCCAGAGGAGCACCACTACAAAACCTAGCTAAACACTTAGCAAAACAGCTACAGCCCCATGCTGAAACAGCAGCTTCACATGTACAAAACTCATACCACTTCTTGGAAATGATCAAAGATCTACATGTGGAGCAAAAAGATCTGCTTGTAAGTTTCGACGTGGTTTCACTATTCACTCAAGTCCTGATAAAAGAGACCCTTGAAATCATCAAAAATAAATACCAACCAGCTAAACACCTCATGGAACTAACAGAACACTGCTTAACCAACACATATTTCATATACAAAGGACAAAGATACAAACAAATTGAAGGAGCCCCTATCGGATCACCACTGTCACCCGTCATTGCAAACCCGTTCATGGAAGAATTTGAATCCAGAGCCCTGGCCAATGCCAAACTATGGTTAAAATACATCGATGACACATTTGTGATTTGGCCCCATGGAAAAGAAAACCTAAACAATTTCCTAACACACCTAAACAACACACACCCCAAAATCAAGTTCACCATGGAAACAGAAACAAACAAAAAACTACCATTCCTAGATGTACTAATCTACAAGAAAACAGATGGCACACTAGGACACACCATATACCAGAAGAAAACACACACTAACCACAACCTCAACGCCCAATCCCACCACCACCCAGCACAGATAAACTCCGTGGCTAAAACACTAATTACTAGAACCAAATGCCTGGCAGACAAAACACACCTCAAGACTGAATTATGCACCCTGACTAAAGTACTGACAGCCAACGGCTTCCACAAAAGCAAAATCATCGGCTTGATCCACAAAAACACACTGAAACATAATAGAGACCCAGAAGATGAACAGACCTATGGAACAGCTGTCCTGCCCTACGTAAGAGGTACTAAAGACAAAATAAGTAAGGTACTACACAGACATCACATCAAGACTGCCTTCAAAACAGACAGAAAAATATCTATCTATCTATCTACTGGGCTTCCGGTTTCGCGTGGCTTCGGGGCAGCAGGAATTCGCGACAGCTCGCGATTCCTGCTGTGCTAGCCGTCGAGGTACCCCCGATCCAGATGGGTCAGGGGGATATGGCTGCCCTGTAGGGACAGCTGAAGAGAGAGGGGAGTCGGATAGGGAGGTGGGGGTGTCGCAGACCCCCCCTTCTCCGGGAAAACCCCTTTTTCCCAAGGCGGTGGAGCGGCGGTCAGCAATGGCCGCCACGAAGAAGCCAGCAACCGGGTAAGAACTGTGCTGGAGGAAGTGTGAAGAGTGAAAGTTCTGTCTGAGCCGGGTCAAGTTACACCTTTTAAATTGCCTGGAATTGAGCTGCTTGAATTGCTGGAGGATACATTGTATCCCTAAGAAGAGCGAAAAGCGGCGGAGAAGCTGTTAAAGGGAACTTTTTTTTTTTTTTTACTCTCCCACCCCACGGAAAAAGCAGAAATATTTGGATATATTAGACATTGAAAGTGGATTGCTTTGAAAGCTGAAGCTAAGAGACAAAGGGATTTTTGGACATTGAAAAATTTAAGAAATTGGAAAATCTCTGCTGGAGGTATGGATTTTTGATTATTTAAAATTGTCATTGCAAGTGGGAAGGGAGAAAAAAAAAATTGGAGCAGAAGCTGAAAAAGGAGGAGATTGTCTAGAACGTCTTTGTGGATCCCAAAAGAAGATATATGGTAATTGGACCTCTTTGATTAAAAATTAATCCAGAAAGAGAAAGAGAAGAAGGAAGAAAGTATTAACTTTTGGAATTTTTTTTTTAATTGCTTTTGATTATCTTTGATTAAAAATACTTGTGGTTGTTTTGGAAAAAGTTTCCCTTTTTATAATGGCATTGTTTGTGGATGAACTAGAGATTGAATATCAAAAATATAAAAAAGAAAATACTTTGGGCGCTTTGTTTCAATTCTTAGAAATGGCGTTATGTTCTGTTGAAAAGTTGATTACGCAGCAGAAGGACTGGGACAAGGAAGAAGAGGAAGAAGAAGCCATCTTTGATGAACAATGGGTCCCTTCCGGAGAGGAGGAGAAAAAGGATAAGAAAAAGGGGATTTTAAGAATTATAAAAACAACCAAAAGAGAGAAAAATGAGCGAAAAGGTGGAGGCAAGGTTAGAAAGCAAAGGAAAAGGAGTAAGAAAAGCGAAGGGAAAAAGCAAAGGGGTAGAAAGGGCAAGGAGAAGAATAAGCAAGAGAGAAAGGGGGGGAAGAGAAGCCTTAATGGGGGGAAGCAAGACCTAAAAAAAAAAAGTTTATTTAGAGACAATGGGTGAATTTAATTTAGATTAAAAGAGGGATTCTGGAGGGTATATAAGATTGTGTTTTTATATGTGTATTTAGAATATAAAATTTATTATGTAATTTTAGAATCTTTTAAACAGAATCCCAAGAAAGATTGCAATATGTAGTATTTCTAAGTTAGGGTAATGAGTTATAGATGTTACTCCAATTGGTGTACAGGAGAAGTATAGTAAAAGAAAAAAAAAGATGAATGGATAATTGGAAATAAAACAGACAAAGAATGTTGTTGAAAATGGTAATAAGATATGGAAGGATATATATGCTTTTTTTTTTTTTTTGGATTTTGTATATTGATAAAAGGCAATAAAATTTTAATTAATAAATAATTTGGATGGAAAAGAGAAGTAGGGACAAGATATGAAGTTAATATTATATGAAATATTGATACTATAATCTGGAAATGTTATGCCTTATTGGTCTTTTATTATTATTTTTTCTTAGAAAAGAATTTATAAGCTGTTATGCCTTGATTCTTTGTGCATTGTTCTTATAAAACTGATAAAAATGGTTTTTATATATATATATATAAAAAGAAAATGATAATAAGATATGGAAGGAGATATGGGTTGAATATGATGTTTGAATTTGTGTCTGTGTAAAGAGTTTTAACCCGGGAACAGACAACCTTCAGAAAAGATCTTTTAGTTTTGTTTATGTTTTGTGTTTGTATGTTTGTGTATTGTGTTTATGGTAAAACTAACAAAATTTGTTTTTTATAAAAAAAAAAGGAAAAAAGAATCAATAAAACCTTGGAGGAATGTTAGACGAGAATAATTTAAACAAGACAGAAAGAAAAGAATATGATGACTATAAAATGGATAAATATGGAAGAGAAATGAAATTGAATAGGAGTAAAGAGAAATAATGAGAAATTTGCTGAAAGATATTTGTGTGTCCATATGGAGATGGGATAAATTGGAATTATGCTGTATAAAAATAATGTTTTGTTTGACTTGTAAGGATTTACAATGTTAAGAGGTTTTATGTGTTTATGTATTTAATGGTTAATGATGTGTTGTTTTATCTTTAAAATTAATAAAAATTTGTTTCAAAAAAAAAAAAAAACAGACAGAAAAATAGCAGCCATCTTTAGAAACCACAAAGATAAAATTGACTTGAAAAACCAAGGCATATATGAAGTCCCCTGTGCATCATGCCCGGCCACATACTTTGGACAGACCAATAGAAGAATAAGTACCCGCCTGGATGAACACAAAAATGCAGTCAAAAAGCTGGAAAACACTTCCTCACTAGTCCAACACATGGAAGCCACAGGTCATAGCATCAACTTCAATGGCACCAAAACACAAGCCACTATGAAAAACCCCAGCCACAGAATCATCAGAGAAGCCATAGAGATTGAAAAAAGACCAGAAAGCATGAATAGAAGAGATGATTCTACCAGACTGTCAATCATTTGGAAGCCTGCACTCACAAACAAAAAAATCTCCATGCCACAAGCCAGGCAAACACCTGGGCACAACCCCCCCCCCCATACCTCCAGCTCAAACACACCCCAACCAGGCACCCAGATGAAACCTTGCTTCCTAACTAATGATAGCCGTCCATTTACCCAGAGCCAAGCTGCACCAAAGGCCTCCAATAAAGTAACACAATGTTGCCAGCCAATCAAGATACAAAAAGAGCCAAAAAACAGACAGAAGATATTAGAAACACCAATCAAGCAGAACACAGCAAACTCCAGGACCAATAAACACAGACCAAGACTCCCAACCAATCAAGATTAAGAAAAAACCATTCTGGCACAGCAATAGGCTGCCGCAAATTTAAATCTGAAACCACTGTAAAAGTCTGACTCACAGATGAACACTATACAGAAGCCTGATGATGGCAAATGAGATTCTGCTGAAACGTTGTTCCAACTTTAAAAGCATAACTACTATGACATGGGAAAATACCCAAGCTAAGCTGAATGCCATACATGTAAGTACCCGCGAAAATTTAAGAATATATATATCTGGCATTCAGCTTTGTTCGGGTATTTTCCCACATGGTGCTTTTAAAGTTGTAGCAACGTTTCAGCAGAATCTCATCTGCCATCATCAGGCTTCTGTATGGTGTTTGTCTGTGAGTCAGACTTTTACAGTGGTTTCAGATTTAAATATGGGGCAGCCTATTGCTGTGTCAGAATGGTTTTTTCTTCCTCCTGATTGGTTGAGAGTCTTGGTCTGTGTTTATTGGTCTTGGAGTTTGCTGTGTTCTGCTACTAATATCTTCTGTCTGTTTTTTTTTTGGGGGGGGGCTCTTTTTGTATCTTGATTGGCTGGCAACATTGTGTTACTTTATTGGAGGCCTTTAGGATTCAATTATGCTGTAAAACCCCAAAAAATCCCCACAGAATCCATCATATGTGCAGTAGAATCCAGCCTAACTAAATTAAATACAGATGAAGCTGATAAAATAAGACACCAAGTTACCAACATTCTATGCACAAGCAAACCACCCAAAAGCAACTTACAGGAAGGTGAAATTAAAGCACTACAAACCCTGAAAAGAGACAGCAGCATAATCATCCTCCCAGCAGATAAAGGGAATGCCACTGTAGTAATGGACAGAAAAGACTATGAAACTAAATTGACAGACCTAATCCAAGACTCCACATACAACCCCATAAACACAGACTCAACCACATATCTGGAAAAATTAACCAAGAAGAAAATTATAACCCGCCACATAAGCAAAGAGATCCAAAACACGATCATACCCAGAGAGAAATCTTCCAGATGCCCCAAACTGTACGGCCTCCCAAAAATACACAAAGAAGGCATACCTCTCAGACCCATAGTCAGCTCCAGAGGAGCACCACTACAAAACCTGGCTAAACACCTAGCAAAAGAGCTACAGCCCCATGCTGAAACAGCAGCTTCTCATGTACAAAACTCATACCACTTCTTGGAAATGATCAAAGATCTACACGTGGAGCAAGAAGATCTGCTTGTAAGTTTTGACGTGGTTTCACTATTCACTCAAGTCCCGATAAAAGAGACCCTCGAAATCATCAAAAATAAATACCAACCAGCTAAACACCTCATGGAACTAACAGAACACTGCTTAATCAACACATATTTCATATACAAAGGACAAAGATACAAACAAATTGAAGGAGCCCCCATGGTATCACCACTGTCACCTGTCATTGCAAACCTGTTCATGGAAGAATTTGAATCCAGAGCCCTGGCTAATGCCAAACTATGGTTAAGATATATCGATGACACATTCGTGATTTGGCCCCATGGACAAGAAAACCTAAACAAATTCCAAATACACCTAAACAGCACACACCCCAAAATCAAGTTCACCATGGAAACAGAAACAAACAAACAACTACCATTCCTAGATGTACTAATCTACAAGAAAACAGATGGCACACTAGGACACACCATATACCAGAAGAAAACACACACCAACCGCTACCTCAATGCCCAATCCCACCACCACCCAGCACAGATAAACTCCGTGGCTAAAACACTAATTACTAGAACCAAACTCCTGGCAGACAAGACACACATCAAGACTGAACTATGCACCCTGACGAAAATATTGACAGCCAACGGCTTCCACAAAAGCAAAATCACCAACTTGATCCACAAAAACACACTGAGACATAATAGAGACCCAGAAGATGAACAGACCTATGGAACAGCTGTCCTGCCCTACATAAGAGGCACTACAGACAAAATTAGTAAGATTCTATACAGAGACCACATCAAGACTGCCTTCAAAACAGACAGAAAAATAGCAGCCATCCTAAGCAACCCCAAAGACAAAATTGACCTGGAAAACCAAGGCATATATGAAGTCCCCTGTGCATCATGCCCGGCCACATACATTGGGCAGACCAATCGAAGAATAAGCACCTAAAATGCAGTCATAAAGCTGGAACACACTTCCTCACTCGTCCAACACATGGAAGCCACAGGTCATAACATCAACTTCAATGGCACCAAAACCCTAGCCACCATAGAAAATCCCAGCCACAGAATCATCAGAGAAGCCATAGAGATTGAAAAAAGACCAGAAAGCATGAACAGAAGAGATGATTCCACCAGGCTGTCAATCATTTGGAAGCCTGCACTCACAAACAAAAAAATCTCCACACCACAAGCCAAGCAAACACCTGGGAACAAACAGATCCCCCCTGATACCTCCAGCTCAAACACACCCCAACCAGGCACCCAGATGAAACCCAGCTTCCTAACGAATGATAGCCGTCCATTTACCCGAAGACAAGCTGCACTAAAGGCCTCCAATAAAGTAACACAATGTTGCCAGCCAATCAAGATACAAAAAGAGCCCCCCCCAAAAAAAACCCAAAAAAACAGACAGAAGATATTAGTAGCAGAACACAGCAAACTCCAAGACCAATAAACACAGACCAAGACTCTCAACCAATCAGGAGGAAGAAAAAACCATTCTGACACAGCAATAGGCTGCCCCAAATTTAAATCTGAAACCACTGTAAAAGTCTGACTCACAGACAAACACCATACAGAAGCCTGATGATGGCAGATGAGATTCTGCTGAAACGTTGCTTCAACTTTAAAAGCAGCACTATTATGACGTGGGAAAATACCCGAACAAAGCTGAATGCCAGACATGTAAGTACCCGCGAAAACTTAAGAAAACATATATGGCATTCATCTTAGTTCGGGTATTTTCCCACGTCATAATAGTTGTGCTTTTAAAGTTGTAGCAACGTTTCAGCAGAATCTCATCTGCCATCATCAGGCTTCTGTATAGTGTTCATCTGTGAGTCAGACTTTTACAGTGGTTTCAGATTTAATTTTGGGCAGCCTATTGCTGTTCCAGAATGGTTTTTTCTTCCTCCTGATTGGTTGGGAGTCTTGGTCTGTGTTTATTGGTCTTGGAGTTTGCTGTGCTCTGCTTGATTGGTGTTTCTAATATCTTCTGTCTGTTTTTTGGCTCTTTTTGTATCTTGATTGGCTTGCAGCATTGTGTTACTTTATTGGAGGCCTTTAGTGCAGCTTGGCTTCGGGTAAATGGATGGCTATCATTAGTTAGGAAGCTGGGTTTCATCTGGGTGCCTGGTTGGGGTAAGTTTGAGCTGGAGGTATTAGAGGGAATCTGTTTGTGCCCAGGTGTTTGGCTGGCTTGTGGTGTGGATATTTGTTTGTTTGTGAGTGCAGGCTTCCAAATGATTGACAGCCTGGTGGAATCATCTCTTCTGTTCATGCTTTCTGGTCTTTTTTCAAATCTGAAACCACTGTAAAAGTCTGACTCACACATGAACACTATACAGAAGCCTGATGATGGCAGATGAGATTCTGCTGAAACATTGCTACAACTTTAAAAGCACAACTATTATGACGTGGGAAAATACCCGAACTAAGATGAATGCCATATATGTAAGTACCCGCAAAAACTTAGGAAAACAAATACACACACACACATACAGAGCAGATTTTGCAAGATCCCAGATTCTTGAAATGCTACTCAATGTTCAAACTAATAAAAAGGTTGACATGGTACGAGAATAACAAAGCTCAAAATGAACCTGGCAAGAAACAACAAACAAAAAATGATTATTCTGATGCCCTACAAGAATGCCAAAATATCTTTTGACAAAGGCTGTGGTAAACTATTTGCAATTTCATGCAATTTGAGTAGGCATCCAGAAAGCAGTGAAAATAATTCCTCTGCCTATTAGAAGGTATACCCAGACCATAACATGCAGGGATATAGCAATCCAGATTGAATAACTCTCATTTTAAAAGACAACTTTAACCTTCCTGGACACAACATTTATTAAAATTAAATGAAGCTTGGATTAAATAATCTGAATATTAGCTGCTGCCTAGAATACTCTAAACTATTAGATTAAAAACCCATTTAATTTCATTTTCTTGATCGTCAGAGCTGCAGAAAAATAATAAAATTCAGAATAAGCAGAACTGTTCGAGCAGGTTGACAGTGAAAAATATCTCTGATTAAAAAGAAGACTATGACTAATGAAGCGTGTGTATATATATATATATAGTGTATGTGAATCTATATCTACATCTATAAATGACATAGGTGATAATTCAGTTGACAAGAGATGGTTGACATCGAACAAAAATCCAGGATCTCACATTCTTGGGTAGTAGTGCAACTTTCCTGTATATTTCTGAAAAGGTTACTGATAAATTTAGTATTTTCTTCTATCTGGACTTCTTTGAGAATTCTTCTGTTTTGAATCTGGTCCTTATTACATGTTCTATTTCTTGTAACTATATTATCTTTTTCTCTATTTATAGCAAGCTTTTTTGGGTGCATCGCTGCTATCTAGCTGAGGATATTTATATCTATAAAGTGCATCTATAAATGTAGAAAGTTGAATATCAGCATATACTGTCCAGCCATATTACTATTTTCACACTGAAATGAATCCAAGGTAAAGCATTCATTTTGGCTAAAATTTTGCAGAATCCATGAACACATGTTTTTCTTATATGGATGCTAAAATGCTGAAGGAAAACAGAAATAAAGTATAATATTTTATATTTTCCCTCAATTAGAAAATAAGTACATTGAATTGGAGGTGGGTAATTTTATTATTTCTGGCCAGCTCTCATGTTACCAATTGCTAATGTGCTTATTTATTTAAGTTAAACCCCACCTTTATGCTCAAGGCAGAAACACTTGATTAGTCAAGATAGTTAAGAAGTCAAAACCAAAAAGTTTAAATATGACGTTAATGTTAAAATCATTTAAAAGCCTGCTAAAAGATATGTGCACCTATTAGAATTTCTAGACACTTTTCAAGAATACCCCTATCAAGCAGTACCTACTAAAGCAGGATATAACCAGAGATTATCTATTACTTTATCTATTACAGAGATTATCTATTACTAAATCTGATCAGCTCAGGTATGATTAAAGATGGTAGACAAACTGTAACTGAACAAACATATACCTTTCCATTCATGTCAGGCCATTCCACCATTACCTTTACTCACAGTGAGTAATTGCTATCCCTTTCCATTGATTTTAAGTCACTCTGCCATCGTCTTTACCAAACTAGATTTGAAAATACCGATGCCTGCTATGGCCTCTCTTAGTAAATGTTTGGAGTAAATTTCAAAAGCTATGTTCTGTATGCTTTCCTATTTATTTATTTGCAATTGTCTCTGGAGCATCAATTATTTTTTGAAGATAACTGTAAGTTTGCAGAGGGCCTATAATTCCACAGGTGTCCAAAATTGAAGGAAATTTTCTAGAATAGTCATCTGATAACTGCCTCATTTCAGTATGAAGAAGAATATAGTATTTCCTACCAACAGGGAAGCATTGATCCCATCTTCAACGAGGCTTTAATTAGCCAGGAGGGGCAAGCAAGCCAGTGATAGCACCCATCTTTCCATAATCTTCAGATCTAGAAGCCAAACATTAATCATCACGCTCAAGATAAAGAGCTGCTCAAACTATGATCTGCCCCAATGTTAATCAAATTTGAAAGGGAACAAAAAACGGTATTCAACATATAATAAAATAAATCACCAACTGTTTTGATTCCCCCACTTCTAATCTCTCAGAAAAAATGATCCCCTCATCTCCCCCCCTCTCCAAAGAGCCAATCCTATAGAAATAACTGAATGAAACATTCCTGGAAAGATATAGTGGCACATAAGGTATTTGTCCACACACTTACAAGCTGCATTCACTATCAATCATATAAGCAGGGGTGTCAAACTCGTGTTGTCATGGTATTGTCACATGACGTATCAGGACTTGTTTGCCCTTTGGTAAACTGGGCATGGGCATGGCCAGCATGTGATGCATCCAGCCTGCAGGCCATGAGTTTGACAGCCCTGGTATAAGATATCAGCTCCATACATGGAAACTGCTATTAACATGCTATTGTAATAAAGCATTCATAGCAAGTTGAATTCACCCTGGATGGCAGGCAACATGGAGAGGAATCAACAGGATCCTATGGTCCAGTAAACCAAATAGTTTGTATTCAACAACCATATCTAAGAAGTAATATAATTAGCATGCTGACCTCATAGGAAGAGATAAATAACTATAAGGTCATCCAGATGGATTTACCAGAAACCTTCCAATGCCATGCTGTAATTTGCATTGCAGCTACGTTTTTTTCTTTGTTTTGTCCTTGAAATATTGTGAGCTAAGGGTATATAAAGTGTAGGTCAGCTTTTGTTCAGGGCTGCTCAGCAAGCTGCCAGTGTTTTGCTAGGAGGCTGCAGTACATTGTAGTTGTCTGCATGCCTAATTAATGTGCATTGTATCTTCAAAGTGATTTGGTTGTTTTAAGTAAGCTAGGTTTTGGCAACAACAATATACTTCAGTTTTACACTTCTTGGGTGATGTCCTACATTTGCTTTGTTCTGTGCTCCTAAATTATCTCTTACTGATAAGCAATTTGGCTACATATAATTTAGATTTATTACTCAGATGCCATAGAAAAACAAATAAAATCTGATATAATTTTATACACAATTACATCTTGACAGTTCTATTGATATGCATGTAGACATAAATATAATAAAAGCCAAAGAAAGAGTCAGATTAATTTATTTGATGTCATGTAGATGCTCAGTAAAAGCTTGGAAATTAATAAATTAACAGAAGGAAATTCCTAGCTGGTTCTGTTTTGGAATCTCAATGGAATCCCAATGGGAAACTTAACACATATCTAGTGGTACATAATAAAACTGCCCAGGATAGAATAAATAATTAAATTTATGTCTAAAACATAAAAAAGCAATATGAAACCTAAATTACTTTCATCAGGAATGTTATGCATGCTCTTTCAAAGGACTTATAAAAGTTTAATACTTTTAGGAAAAGTAGAGTTCATGTGAAATTAATCTCTGTTTTCTGCTAGAAAGAAATGTGTCTAAAGAAAAACAAAATTTTATTCTTAATCTGTTTTTCTTTCATAGAATGTCTTGTACAGAAAACATAAAGCACAAAAATTGTAATACAGAACTCCTATTTTAGGTCATAAATTTTACACTAAGTTAGATTTTGTTCTATGGAAACAGATATCTCTTGACTGAATTGTTGGACTTTTTTCCCACATAAAATAAGTAAAAATTCACAGTCCATCAATGTCTCACAAAAACTTCAGTCATAATTGGTTATCAACTCCTCCACAATTTTTGCCCACATGCCTTTATTCATATAAATACTTCATAGGATCTGATCTTGTGCTCTTATTTCTTTCAGAAATAAATGTTTAAAGGGAATAGAAGAAGACACTTCTGTTGTCATTTTATTTGGAAAACACATTGGTAATAAAATTGTAGGAGTTACACAGCAGGTTAGAAACCTGGAAACCATGAGTTCAAGCATGCCTTAGGCATTAAGCCAAATTAGTGACTTTGCACCAGTCATTCCCCCTCAGCCTCAGGAAGTAGGCAAGGACAAATCACTGCCAAAACCTTGTCAAGAAAACTTCAGGGACTGTCAACAGTAATTCAAAGGAAAAAAAACAAAAACAAATTAAGTGTCATGAAAAAAAGGTAGCTTTGTAGGATTTGCAATATAATTCATCAGTTACAGACCTCAACTTTTATTCAGATATTAGGATACGGTTCTTATCTGGTTTGTCTCTCCCAATCATTTTGGTTTTGTCCATTTTTCTTCCTGCTGCTCATCCTGATAGATTTGAGCAAGTGGATAGTGAAAAGAGAACTTCTCTTGCACCTTATCACTCAATGTAGCAGATTATAGTTCTATGTAATTCTATAACATATTCATCATGCATACTATCCTCTTGTATTGTGAATTTAAGGCAGTTTCAAGAAAGTGATTGTATCAGATGCTGCATCCTGTTGCATGCAGAAAAATGAGTTACATGGTGTTTGACGCACTCAAATATTTGTATGCTTCAATCCAGTCAGGAATCAAATCTCGGCAAATGTAAATATCAGCAGCAAACAGTGGAAGAGAGTGAAAAAATTGCATAGAAAGCAAAGAGACATAAAATATGTCACTCTGCTATAAATCTTCAATTGTGAGATATTTCTGCTATCTTTACAAAGGAAAAAAAATAGGCATTGCCTATTGATAAATAGTGATATGAGGCCTCCAATGAAGAGAGATGAAAGGCATCAGAATGCGATAAGAATTATTGGAGAAGTCATATTTGTGTTCTGATCTTTAAAAAGAACAGAAATTAAGGCATTTAAAAAATGTTGCTTGATGGAGTTAATATGGGCCTGACAAATAGGCCATGGCAAGATAGTTCAGCTCTTGCAATTAACCCAAGGACCAATTCATTGGCTGCTGAGCAGATGGATATTTCCTGTCAGGATGATCAAGATGCACTGAAAACCATTTCAAAAATGAACTACCTCCATGCTCACAATCACACAGAACCCACTACAACATTTTTGTTTCACAAATATTCACAACAGGAGAAATTACACATGACCCCAGTTTCTAGGGGCTGATATTGGGTAAAGAGGAAAAATGGCATCTATTTTGCCACATGATTACAGAAGACCTGGCTATATACAATATTATTGAAGGTATCTCCTGCATGGTGAGATGCGGGCAACAATATGTTTGCCTGCCTAACAATATGAACATACTGGGGATAAAATTGAACTTTGATTGTGCTTGGGGCACACTGGACAAAGTATGGGAAAACAATGGGAATAATGGCTGTACTATTAATAGGAATTGTTACATGTAGCATGAGAGTGATTAAGGCTGGTCACTTAGCTCAATCTTGATTTTTTTTTTTAGGATCCTACTTACAATTATCCTACTTATTTATTTATAAACTGCCTCTGAAATGAGGCAGTTTATAAATAAATAAAAGCAAACAAATAACACTAGTGAAATTCTTAAATGACTAATAGCACAGTGGATGGCAGAGGTCAATATCTCTGAACCTGTCTCATGATAACCAAAGAATATGCAAGACCATAACTTTAAGAGGAACAAGTGATAAAGAGCATGAATGAAAAGAATGAAAAACAAATATATTATTCTTCTGTGAAACTAAAAGGGAAAGATTTGAAGTAGAACTTGTGGAGTTTTGTAAATACATGGAAGACAGTAAGGTGTGGTTTTAATTATAAATAATCATAAAAATCTACACAGAATGTCAGAAAGTAATTTAGATTATGTAATCTAGGTTGTAAGGATTATATGTAAGCAAAAATCCTTGCATTCATGACTGCATGTTTTACTCTGGTATGATAATAGAAGAACCAATCATCAATCAATCATCAAGAATCAAATCTGCAGAGAGAAGGCGGAGCTTCGTTCCGGCGATACAGCTGCGATCTCGGGGCTCTGAGATCGTAGCCGATATTTTCGCCCCTGGTCGGTCCTAACGGACCTAAACCGTCCCGTAGAGACGGTGATCGTGAAGGGCATTGTTCCAGGATCCCAGAGATATCGCAAAATCTCTGGTTTGATCCGGAAGAAGCCCTTTTGCTGGCGGCGGAGAGGCAGCCTCCATAGCTGCTGAAGTCGGGACAGCTCCGGAAAGAAAGTGATTGGAGTGAAGTGTGTCGGCTGGGTGAGAAAAACTCTTTTGTGCTGTAAATTCGCTAAGGTTGGAAAGTTCATCCGATATAAAGAAGAAAGCTGTGAGATTTTTTTTTGACTAAAACTGTTTTGAGCGGCGTTTTTTTTAAAGTGATGTCAAATTGAGGCTTGGGTTTTTTTTTCTCTTTTCTTTATACTTTTTGGGAAAGATTTTACTGTGACTTTGTAGGTAACCGGATTGAATTTTCTCTTATATATATTTTTATGCTCCCTTTGATTTTATGCTTCCTTTGATTTTTTAACTTTCTTTAGGATAGAGGCTCCCTTTGGCTATTTTTTCTTTTTTTTCCGTATATATTATTCCTTTTTTCTGGCGGGCGGGGAGAAGGAGCATTAAGAAACTTTGTAACACTGCCAACTAGAGGCTTGAAAGTATCTTTATGTGAATTGGAGAGAATTGCAAAAAGACCTCATCTCAAGGACTTTTTAATGTGATAAGATAGAGGGAGAGCACAGCAAAATATTATTGCAGGTGCTTTCCTGGACTGTTATCAACAATACTTGAGGTTTGGCTTTGAAGCTGCTGGAGAAGAGAGTCAAAACAAGAGCCTTGGATAAATAACAAAGTGCAGTGTGTTTTTTTATATATACCCCATTCGCTAGCCTTCTTCTAAATTTTAATTTTAGTAATATTTTTATTTTTGCCTTTTATTTTAAAGGGAAAGCCTCAGAGTTTTTTCTTCTTTATTTTTCTTTTCTTTTTTATTGGGACTTTTTTGCTTTTCATATTTATGTTTTTGGACTACTTTGTTGTTGAGGTTGTTTTTTTTGTGTGTTTTTTTTTGGATTATTGAGACTTTTTAATTGGATTAAGGTGTGAAGAATCTGAAGGAACTTTTTGTTTTTTTTTTTTGTTTTTTCTCTTTTTGCTTTTTCTTTTTTCCTTTTTCTTTTGCTCTTAATCAATATTATTATTTTTGGATGTGTTTGTTTTCTCCTTTTTATTTTTTCCTTTTTTATGGTGGACTATTTCGTAATTGGATTAGGGTCTAGAAGAACCTGAAGATCTTTCTTCTTCCTTTTTTCCTGTTTCTTCTTTGGTTTCGTGTTTTTTTACTATTGGAGTTCTCCATTTTGGATTATAATTGGCTGCTCTACCAGTTGGATTAAAAGTCAAGAAGAATTTGAAGTTTTGGAAACATTGAAATGAGCAGGAAACCAATACCATCTGGCATTTCTGCTTCTACCTCTGCTTCCCCACCAGTTGGAGGACAACGTTTAATTCAGACAATGTTGAAGCAAGATAAGGAACAAGAAAAAATAACTTTACAGATGATTATGCAAGGAATCCAAGATCTCAAGACAAAATCAGATATCATTGAACAAAGAACAGGAAATATTGAACAAAGAACAGAAAATATTGAACAAAGAATAGAAAAGATTGAACAAAGAGCAGAAAATATTGAACAAAGAGCAGAAAATATTGAACAAAGAATAGAGAAGACTGATGAAAAAGTGGAAAATATTAAACAAATGATGGTTAAGTATGAGGAGAGATTCCAAAAAATTGAGGAAGAAGGAAAACAAAGAGAGAAGAAGATTGGAAATATTGACAGCAGACTAACAGCGGTTGAACAAGAAAAAGGTGGGATGCTGAGGTGGGAGATGGAAAGGTCAGAATTTTACCTCAGATTTCAAAATATAGAAGAGGAAAAAGGAGAAAATTTGGCAGCGGTAATGATAGAAATTTTGGCAGATGTTTTGGAAATTACAGAGGAAAAGATGATGGATGGAATAGATGAGATATATCGAGTCTATACAAGATATGCGATGAGAAATAAATTACCCAGGGAAGTCCATATTAGATTTACTAAAAAATCCATTAAAACGCAAATATTACAAGTAGTAAGAGAGAAAACACTGAAATACAAGGGTAAAGAGGTTGTGGTTTTAAAACAAATACCCAGAAGAGTGAGAGAGATGAGAAGAGAATATCGATTTCTGACCAAAATACTATTGGAAAATGAAGTGAATTATAGATGGCTGATTCCAGAAGGACTAATGTTTGGGTGGCAAGAGCAAAGATATAGAATTGATTCAATTGAGAAAGCAGAACTTTTTCATGCAGAATTTTTTGGAGGAAGAAGAGAGGAAGCAGAGAAAGAGGTTTTATCAATTGAGTTTCAAGATGAACAACTGGAGACTGAAAAAGAGAAAGGAGCAGCAGGGGGACAGATGGATAATAAAGAACAGCGTGAAGTGAGATCCACGAGAGCTGTTAGACCTAAATATAAAGCATAATCATGGAGGAAAAAAAACTGATTACAATGAATATAAATGGACTTAATTCAGCTGTTAAAAGAAGGAAAACTTTTCATAAATTAGAGAAATTAAAATTTGATATAATTTGTTTACAAGAAGTTCACATTAAAAAACAACATGAACAATTGTTATTACAGCCAAAATTGGGGAAAATATTTACCTCTTTGACTCAATGTAAGAAAAGAGGTGTGGTTTTATACATTAAAGAGGCTATTCCAGCAAAATTGATTTACACGGATGAAGATGGAAGAGTATTAATGGTAGAAATAATGGACAATAATATAAAAATACTCTTGATTGCAATTTATGCTCCGAATGATAAACAAGAAGAGTTTTATAAAAAGCTACATATGAAAATAATTGGACTGGACTATGTTAATATAATTATGATGGGAGATTTTAATGGAATTGTGGACAATAAACTGGACTATATAGCAACAACAACAAAGCAAAATAGAAAGGCTCTCCCAAGGTCCTTTTTTAAAATGACAGATGAATTAACTTTAAAAGATATTTGGAGAGAAAGAAATGTTAAAGCTAAACAATATACTTTTTATTCAAATAGACATTTATCATGGTCCAGATTAGATATGATTTGGATCTCAACAGAACTAATATCTAATATTAAAGAAACAAATATTGAAACAAGTACCTGGGCAGATCATAGCCCAATGACAATTAAATGGAAGGGACAAAAAAAAAGATCGAGATGGACATTAAATAATACTATTTTAAAGGAGAAAGATTTTACACAATGGATGGAGAAGGAATTGGCTTTTTTCTTCAGAGAAAATAAAAAAGAAGATACTTCAACGCAAAATGTGTGGGACACAATGAAGGCATACGCTAGAGGTTTGATAATAGATTATACAAGAAAAAAGAATATTAGGAAAAGGCAAGCTTCTAAGGCCTTGGAAGATGAGTATAAAATTCTTGAAAAAGAATTACAGAAAATGCCACAGAAAAAGGATATTAAATTGAAGCTGGATGTAATTAAACATAAAATGGAATTAATAGAGAAAGAAGAACTGGCACAGAAAATTAGAAACTCTAAACAGAATTATTTTGAAGATGCAAATAAACCAGGTAGATGGCTAGCATATAAATTGAGAAAAGAGAAGGAATCAAGAAAAATATTGAAGTTAATAGATGAACAAGGCCAAGTTTGTTATGGGAATAAGGAGAAAAAAGAAATTATTCGAGATTTTTATGGGCAATTATATAAACAGGAAAATATTGACGAAGAAAAAGTCAAACAGTATTTACAGGAAGCTAATTTACCAAAGATACCTAAAGAGACTGAAGAAATGCTAGAAAGCAATATAACAATGATGGAACTAAATGAAGCATTTAAGAGACAAAATAATGGGAAAGCTCCGGGTCCAGATGGGCTTCCAGTAGAATTTTATAAAACATTTCAAGAATTATTGAGCATCCCATTGTTAGAAGTTATGAATGAAGTTATGTTAAAAAAGATGATACCTAAAACATGGTCAGAGGCTTATATTACACTCATACCAAAGGAAGAGACTGACCCATTGCAAATTAAGAATTATAGACCTATTTCTTTATTGAATGCAGACTATAAAATCTTTGCTTCAATCTTAGCAGAAAGACTTAAAAAATATTTAAATAATTTTATTCACTCAGATCAAAATGGATTTCTGCCAAAGAGACAAATTAGAGACAATATGAGAGTAATCCTGGACACCTTGGAATACTATGAGGCTCATCCTGAAAAGCAAATGGCTTTGATATTCCTAGATGCTCAAAAAGCATTTGATAACGTGAACTGGAGATTTATGTTATTATTATTGGAGCAGATGGGTTTCACTAAAAAAATTATTCAAGCAATAGAAGCTATATATAATAAACAGACAGCAAGGGTAATGATGGAGGGGGAACTTACAGATTTTATTAATATAAGGAAAGGCACAAGACAAGGATGCCCTCTATCTCCTTTGCTATTTGTGTTGACCTTGGAAGTGTTGAATAGAAATATTAGGGATGATAAAAGCATAAAAGGAATGAAAATTAAGAAGGAAGAATTTAAGCTACAAGCTTTTGCTGATGACTTAGCTTTTATTTTGGAAGATCCGCTAGAAACAGCTCCAAAGTTACTGGAAAGGATAGAGGCATATGGAGAGGTGGCTGGTTTGAAAATAAATAAAGACAAAACAAAGATTTTGACAAAGAATATGCTATTGAGACAGAGAGAAGAATTGGCAGATCTTTTGAAAATTCAAGTTACAAATAAGGTTAAGTATCTGGGGATATATTTGACAACAAGATGTAGCACATTAAAGGAGAATAATTATATTAAACTTAAACAACAGATAACTATAGATTTGAAGAAGTGGGAAAACTTGCAATTGTCATTAATAGGGAGAATTTCAACAATTAAGATGAATATCTTACCTAGAATTTTATTTTTGTTTCAAACAATACCAATTAGGCTTGGAAAAGACTATTTTGAAGATTTAAATAAAATTATGTTGAAGTTTATATGGCAAGGTAAAAAAGCGAGAATAAAGCTAAAGCTTTTGCAAGATGCTAGAATTAGAGGAGGTTTTGGTCTGCCTAATTGGGAATTGTATTATCAAGCTGCAAGTTTGATGTGGGTCAAAGAATGGATAACATTAAGGAAACATAGGTTGTTGACATTAGAAGGGCATGACTTGCTGTTGGGTTGGCATGCTTTTTTATGGTATAAGGGAACTAAAACACAGGGTTATTTTAGAAGACATTATGTACGGGAGTCTTTGTGGTTAAATTGGGAGAAGATAAAAAGACAATGTTATTTGAAAATTCCAGTTTGGTTATCGACCATTGAAGCATTTTCCTATCCTATAATCTATAAGAAGGAACAAACAGTTAGATATGGGGAACTTTTGGATGAAAAGGGTGAACTTAAATCGATTCAAAACTTAGAGGAACAAGGTATAAGGATGAATTGGTTTTCATATGCACAAATACACTCAAGGTATGATGAAGATTCTAAAATGGAGGGATTTTATGATAAACAGACTGATTTAGATGAGATCTTGATGGGTACTGATGAGAAGGTGATTAAAAAACTATATGGTTATTTACTGGGAATGAAATTAGAGGAAGAACAAGTCAAAGAAACTATGATTGTTTGGGGGAAGAATTTTGGATATGGGATTGATTTAGAGAAATGGCAGAAATTGTGGTCTCAAAATTATAAAATGACAATGTCAACAGCATATAAAGAAAACTTGTATAAGATGTTTTACAGGTGGCACTTTCCTCCGACAAGAATAGCAAGAATGTTTAAGAACAAATCTGAAAAATGCTGGAAATGTCATCAGATACCCGGCTCGTATTACCATATGTGGTGGACTTGTGAGGATGCTAGAAAATATTGGACTATAATTCGCATGTGGTTGGAAAAAATGATAAAGAAACATATAGATTTGAAACCAGAGATCTTCTTACTGGGAATTTTACCTGATATATATAGTAAAGATTTGAAATACCTGATTGTAAATGTATTAACAGCGGCCAGGATTGTATTTGCTAAAAATTGGAAGAATGAGAAAATACCATTACAGGAAGAAATTATTAAGAAAATATTGGAATGTGCTGAGATGAGCAGATTGACATTTGAAATTAGAGAGCAAGAGGATAAACAATTTTACGAAATTTGGGATCTTTTTTATAAATGGCTAGATGATAAAATACGATAATAGAATATTTAGAATGCTAGATAGTAAGGAATATCTTCATTTTGCTATTATTTTGCTATTTGCTATTATATTTATAAAGGATTTTTTAGGATTGATTTGATATGACTAGATGATTTGTTATAGAGTAAACTGGTTTAAAGTATTGTTAGCTCATTAAGCATGAATGATTAAAAATATAGTCAAAAACTTTTTTTTTTAGTGATATTAGGATATATAAGTTTGGATTGACAATATGAGTTGTTATGTAATATAATTGTAATTGAGACTACAGAATGAATGCACAAAAATGATGAACCAACTGACACACTGGATGTACATATAAGAGTTGATGTTTTTATGTTTTGTTTGTCTTGTTTGTTTGTAGAAAATTAATAAAAACTTTTTCAAAAAAAAAAAAAAGAATCAAATCTGCAGATGATATGAAACTGGCAGAAATAGCCCACACCACAGAATATAGGCTCAAGATCCAGGAGATCTAGTTTGAGCTTCTTCGGCGAAAGACTGAAATATGTGATTGTGCACAATTTCGATCTGTGCTTGCTACTGGAGTGCCCCATGCTGGCTGGTTTCGGGGCTAAACCACCCCACAGAGGTGATAAAGAGGGGGGGAGAGTGCCAGCATGGTCAAGAAGAGCTGCATCTTTCCTCCCCAGCTGGCCATTACTCCCTTTCCCGAAGACAGTTGCAACAGTGGTCAGAAATGGCCACCTCAAAGAAGAACTCTACCAGAAAAGAATGTGCAGGAGGAAGATAAGAAGAGAAAGTTTTGGTTGACTGGATCGAACTGGAAAAACAACAATACAAGGTACCCTGGAATTTGAATTATAAAGAACAACATTGTTCCCAAAGAAGACTTTGAAGCTGCGAATGAGAGAGGGAAGGGAAAGGATTTGGTGGGTTTTTTTTCTTCCCTATATTGACAACTAAAGAGATTTAAGCAAGAAATTGACAAAAATCCACTTTGACAGTAACAGGTATTTAAGCTGAAAATAAAATGTCAAAGGGATAATAAAGATTTCTGGATTCTCAAAAACTTTTAAAAGAAGGAAAAAAAACAAAAGGGTGGGATCTGGAAAAAGGGAGGAGACCACCTGGAAGTAAAAGGAATTAACAGTGAAACTTTAACAAAATTCCTAAAAGATACATTTGAATTGAAACTTTGTAACAAGATAAGAGAACCCCAGGAAGAGAAAGTGGAAAAAAGAAGCAAGAAGAAACAGCTTTGGATTATTTGGATTACTTGGTGATTTTTGGATTTTTGGCTATTGAATTAAAGGACTAAAATTAATGAGGTGGTTGTTTAAAAGATTTCAAAATGGTATCACTCTTGGAAAAATTGGGAATGGGACTTAAAAAACAGAAAGAAGATGCACAAGAAGGAAGAGATTCTTTTGGCTTCGTATTTCAATTTTTAGAAATGGAGATCCTGAACTATGAGAAACAACAAGAAATGCCTGTAGAACAAGAAGGGCGGGACAAAGAAGAAGCCATCTTCAATGACCAAGTATTTCTATGTAGGGAAAAGAAAGGAAAGGGGGGAAAGGGAGTGAAAAATTTAAGATCCGAAAAAACAACCAAAAAAGGAATAGTTTCAAAAGTAATTATTACATTAGGAAGAAACAGAAAAGAGGATTACAGAAGAGAGAATCAGAATTAGAGAGAGAAGGGGTCAAAAAGGGAAGGAAGAAGAAGAGGGAGAAGAGGGAAAAGAAAAGAAATTATAAAGGACAGAACCAGGACATAGACAAACAGGGAAAATGTACAAGACACAGAGATAATGGGTGAAAACTTAATTGAAAGGGGGATTCTGCAAGGGTACATAAGATAGTATTATTATATTAGAAATAGAAATGAACTTTGAAAATATGAAACAAGTGTGATTAAAATGATAGATAAAATACTCATTGTAACGTAATGGAATGTTTAATAAATAAATGTAATAAAGAGAATGAGAGAAGGAAATTAGGAAAGGAGGGGAACATTTTAATTATTGTAAATGTGTTATAAAAAATTAAGTGAAGGACTTCTGATTTGCAAGGTTTCAGCAGTGGCAGGGATTCGCGATACTGCGCGATCCCTGCTGCATTTGCCACCAAGGTTCCCCCAATCCGTTTGGATCTGGGGGATATAGCTGCCCTGTAGAGGCAGCTGAAGAC
The DNA here is from genome assembly GCA_033807585.1 of Hydrophis major. Lineage (NCBI taxonomy): Eukaryota > Metazoa > Chordata > Lepidosauria > Squamata > Elapidae > Hydrophis > Hydrophis major. Next base: position 166,943,190 of record CM066328.1, read on the forward strand.
AGGGGGGATCCGGACAGGGGCTTGGGGGGGCCACAGACCCCCTCCCCAGCCGGCAAAAGCCCCTTTTCCCAAGGTGGAGGAGCGGCGGTCAGCAATGGCCACCACAAAGAAATCTGCAGCCGGACAAGCAGGTGCAGGAGGGAAAAAGTTGGAAGAATTATGAAAGTTGCTTTCAACCAGGACAAGGCAAGAGAAAGTGCCCTGGAATCTTGAAGGCTGCTAAGGATACATTGTTTCTAGTGAGAGTTACAAGCTGTGAATATCCTAAAAGGAAAAGGTTTTTTTTTTTTTTTTCATTTCACTCTCCTTCCTAATGTGACAGTGGATGGAAAAAATCTTTTTGGCTGTGAGTGGAAAGGGAGAGGAAAAAAATTGGAGCAAAATTTGAAAATAAGGAGAAGATTGCCTAGAATTCTAAAGAGTTACTAGACATCAATAAAACTTCTAAAAGATATATTTTAAAGGGAACTTTGTGACTAAACTTTAACCCCAGAAAGAGAAAGTGAAGAAGGAGAAAGTATTTAAAAGAAACAGCTTGTTTGGATTGTTTGGTGATTTTGGAACTTCTGAGAATTATTTCTGATTAAAAGCACTTGGGTGGTTGTTTGGAAAAACTTTTTCTCTACACAATGGCATCACTTGTTGATGGACTGAAACTTGTATACCAAAAATATGAAAAAGAAAAGCAAGAAGGGAAAGATGTCCTTGGCACTCTTCTTCAATTTTTAGAAATGGCGGTTTGTACTTATGTAAAGCTGAATGAGCAACAGGATGCCGGGGACAAAGAAGAAGCCATCTCTGATGAACAAATAACTTTGGTCGGAGAAGGGAAAAAGAAAGAGAAAAAGGAAAAGAAGACTTTAAGACCTGGAAAAACAATCCAAAAAGAGAAGAATAAGGTGAAAAGGGGACATTATGTTAGGAAACAACAGAAAGGGGGAAAGCAGAATAAAAGGGAGGTGGAGAGACAAGCGGGTAAAGAGGACAAGGAGAAGAAGAAGCAAGGGAGAAAGGAAGGGATGGGAAGCCTTAATGGTGGGGAGCATGATGTAAAGAAGCAAAAGTTTTTTTAGAGATAATGGATAAATTTTATTGAAAAAGGGATTCTAGAAAGGTACATAAGATTGCATTTCTATATTTGTATTTAGAAATAACCATAGAAAATTGGAAATAATATGTAATTTAAAATGTGATAAAATATTTAGTATAATCTAGTGAAATTTTTGTTAAGAAAAGGGGAGTACTGTAATGAAACAATGATTTAAGATATGTGATGTGGGGGGGGGATAATTTTGGAAAGCATAACTGTTCCCACAAAGGCATGATATTTAATTGAAAAGGGTAAAATGTTTAAGATATAAATGATTGTTAATATTAATGATTAGACTATGTTATCCTAGTGAAACTTTTTGTGAAATGAGAGATTTGAAGAAGAAGAAGAAGGGGGAACACTGTCATGAAATAATGATCTATAATATGTGATGTGGGGGGGGGGAATAACTATGGAAAATAGGTGCTCCCATAAAAGTATATGATTTAATTGAAAAGTAATGTGCTAAATGTTTAAAATATAAATGAATATCAATATTAATGAATAGATTTGTATTGGTTTTGATAATACTGTATAATTTTAGAATGTACCAGACAGAATCCCAATGTAAGTTATGTGTTCTATATTAAGTATTATAAATGTCAAAGTTGTCAAAGATTATAATGAACATTAATGATAGAGCTGAATTGGAATAGAATAAGTATTTTATTTATTATTGTTTTATATATATATATATATATATATATATATATATATATATATATATATATATATATATATATATATATATATTCTCTTTAAGAACTTAGTGCGTATTTTAAGAATGTACCAAGCAGAATTCGACTGGAAGTTATGTATTATATTGAATGTTATAATTGTAAAGGCATAAACTGAAGTTTAAATAAGAGTTGAATGGATAAAAATTAAAAGATACAGAGGTGTCATACTCCAATTAGTAACTACAGGGGAAAATTTTGTTTAATGAGAAAAGAAAATATGAAATTGAAACAGGCCAGGCAAAAGTATAAATATGATGACTAGAAAGGTATTGAAACTTCGAAATACAAATATATATATATAGAGAGAGATTCCAATTAGATCAGTTAAACAAAGATTTGCTAGCACTACACCTGGAATTGAGCAGCAAAATCCACCCTCTACTTTGGGACAAGATAAAACAACTTACAACTTGGAGAGTTGAATCTCAAAACACTTACAAAAAGGAAAAACTCTTGAAAAAATTAAAGAAATTAGAACATGACAAGAAAACCCGCAACAACACACAACAACACCAGAAATAATTAGTGTACAATGTTTCCAACAGAGAACTCACCAAAACAGAAACAGATGTCCTTACCAAAGGATTCAATTATGCTATAGCACCCCAAAAAATCCCCACAGAATCCATCATATGTGCAGTAGAATCCAGCCTAACTAAATTAAATACAGATGAAGCTGATAAAATAAGACACCAAGTTACCAACATCCTATGCACAAGCAAACCACCCAAAAGCAACTTGCAGAAAAATGAAATTAAAGCACTACAAACCCTGAAAAGAGATAGCAGCATAATCATCGTCCTAGCAGACAAAGGGAATACCACAGTAGTAATGGACAGAAAAGACTATGAAACAAAATTGACAGACCTACTCCAAGACTCCACATACAAACCCATAAACACAGACCCAACCACATATCTGGAAAAATTAACCAAAAAGAAAATTATAATCAGCCACATGAGCAAAGAGATCCAGCAGATGATCATCCCAAGAGAAAAATCTTCCAGATGCCCCAAACTATACGGCCTCCCAAAAATACACAAAGAAGGCATACCTCTCAGACCCATAGTCAGCTCCAGAGGAGCACCACTACAAAACCTAGCTGAACACTTAGCAAAACAGCTACAGCCCCATGCTGAAACAACAGCTTCACATGTACAAAATTCATACCACTTCTTGGAAATGATCAAAGATCTACATGTGGAGCAAGGCTTGTAAGTTTCGACGTGGTTTCACTATTCACTCAAGTCCCGATAAAAGAGACCCTTGAAATCATCAAAAATAAATACCAACCAGCTAAACACCTCATGGAACTAATAGAACCAACACATATTTCATATACAAAGGACAAAGATACAAACAAATTGAAGGAGCCCCTATGGGATCACCACTGTCACCCGTCATTGCAAACCTGTTCATGGAAGAATTCGAATCCAGAGCCCTGGCCAATGCCATCCACAAACCCAAACTATGGTTAAGATACATCAATGACACATTTGTGATTTGGCCCCATGGAAAAGAAAACCTAAACAATTTCCGAACACACCTAAACAACACCCCCCCCCAAAATCAAGTTCACCATGGAAACGGAAACAAACAAACAACTACCATTCCTATATGTACTAATCTACAAAAAAACAGTTGGCACACTAGGACACCATATACCAGAAGAAAACACAAACCAACCGCTACCTCAACACCCAATCCCACCTCCACCCAGCACAGATAAACTCCGTGGCTAAAACACTAATTACTAGAACCAAACGCCTGGCAGACAAGACACACATTAAGACTGAACTATGCACCCTGACTAAAATATTGACAGCCAACGGCTTCCACAAAAGCAAAATCACCAGCTTGATCCACAAAAACACACTGAAACATAATAGAGACCCAGAAGATGAACAGACCTATGGAACAACTGTCCTGCCCTACATAAGAGGCACTACAGACAAAATTAGTAAGATTCTATACAGACATCACATCAAGACTGCCTTCAAAACAGACAGAAAAATAGCAGCCATCCTTAGAAACCCCAAAGATAAAATTGACCTGGAAAACCAAGACATATACGAAATCCCCTGTGCATCATGCCCGGCCTCATACATTGGACAGACCAATAGAGGAATAAGTACCCGCCTGGATGAACACAAAAATACAGTCAAAAAGCTGGAACACACTTCCTCACTAGTCCAACACATGGAAGCCACAGGTCATAGCATCAACTTCAATGGCACCAAAACCCTAGCCACTATAGAAAATCCCAGCCACAGAATCATCAGAGAAGCCATAGAGATTGAAAAAAGACCAAAAAGCATGAACAGAAGAGATGATTCCACCAGGCTGTCAATCATTTGGAAGCCTGCACTCACAAACAAAAAAATATCCACACCACAAGCCAGGCAAACACCTGGGCACAAACAAATCCCCCCTGATACCTCCAGCTCAAACACACCCCAACCAGGCACCCAGATGAAACCCAGCTTCCTAACTAATGATAGCCGTCCACTTACCTGAAGCCAAGCTGCACTAAAGGCCTCCAATAAAGTAACACAATGTTGCCAGCCAATCAAGATACAAAAAGAGCCCCCCCACAAAAACAAAACAAAACAGACAGAAGATATTAGAAGCAGAACACAGCAAACTCCAAGACCAATAAACACAGACCAAGACTCTCAACCAATCAGGAGGAAGAAAAAACCATTCTGACACAGCAATAGGCTGCCCCAAATTTAAATCTAAACCACTGTAAAAGTCTGACTCACAGACAAACACTACACAGAAGCCTGATGATGGCAGATGAGATTCTGCTGAAACGTTGCTACAACTTTAAAAGCACCACTACCATGATGTGGAAAAATACCCCAACAAAGCTGAATGCCAAACATGTAAGTACCCGCGAAAACTTAAGAAAACATATATGTATAAATCTCATTCCTTTCTAAATTCAAATATATATAATTGAATTTAGAAAGGAATGAGATAATTAAAAGTAAGATTGAGAAGAAAACTAAGGGAAGGGAAAAATTATTGAGAAAATGTTAAAATAGTAATAAGATATGGAATAGAACACAAAAATGAATATGAATTTGAATTTGTGTCTGTATGGAGAAGTGATAATCTGGGACCATGCTATTCTCAAAAAAAGAAATTTTACTTGTATTATGTTTTGTGAAAACCCAAATATTGTATTATGTTTTGTGAAAACCCAAATATTTTTTTTATTTTTTTTAAAAAAGAATACAGGCTCAAGATCCAGATGGATCTCAATAGATTTGAACACTGGTCCCTCTCCAACAAAATGAAATTCACTGTAGAGGAAAGTAAGGTCTTATGCAGGCAAAAAAAATGTACAGGTTCAGATTAGGTTAAAACTGGATCAATAACAGTAACTGTAAGTGAGATCTTGGAGTCCTAGTGGACAACCACTTAAACATGAGCTAACAGTGTAAGGTAGAAGCCAAAAAAGCCAATGCATCAGGAGGCAATATGAGAAATAATGGATGGAAACTAATAAAGGAGAGAAACAGTCTATAACTAAGGAGAAATTTCCTAACCATGAGAACAATTAACCAATGGAACAGCTTGCCTTCAGAAGTTATGAATGCTCCATCACTGGGGGCTTTTAAGAGCATGGGCAGCCACTTGTCTGTAATGGCCTAGGGAATGAATCCCCAACCCCAGGGCTGTTGTCCACTACTGATTCAAGGTCTATTTGGAATTGGGCAGTATGCTGGAGCATGTATGTGTGTGTGCACAGCTCAATTTGTGCAAACAGTAAACCAGTGGATGCTCACCCATGTGTGCACCGCCTGCTGCTCGTGCAAGTTGATATATGCACATGCATTCCAGCCTGCCACTCACATGCCCAATTTCCCTCTCCTCCCCATCCAGGACGCCAAGCCGCAAAGGTTGGGGACCACTGGCTTAGGTCTCCTTGTGCAGGAGTTGAACTAGAAGATCTTCAAAGTCCTTTCCAACTCTGTTATTCTGAACCAGGGAAATAGTCCCTTTGGGAATATTTTGCAGTATTCTGAATAAAATGCAGTCCAGTGGGAGAAAATGTTTTGTTGGGTAGAAATAAAGTGACAGCTGGGGGGGGGGGGGAGTGATAGGTCTTTTTGGAGCCTAAAAAAGAAATAAGAATTGTAACTGTTTAGTAAAATCTTCTTCGAGAAAATGCTTTTTAAAATACACCATTTAAGCATGTCTATTCATTCATACCAGCATAATAGCAAAAGAATAGATAAAATTGTTAAAGAATTGTCTTCCAAAATGAATGGCGAATGGAAGCTACCTGGAACAAGAGGTGGAAGCTACCTGGAACAAAATAAAAAGAATTACATTACAAAGAGCCTTGGCAAAGTGGGGACTTAACATAATTCAGACTATAAAAATGTGTTTAGTGGAATGAAAATATGAAAAAGGCTATATATGAATTAAAAGGCATGTGTAGGAGAATGATTGCTGCAAGAAAAATTGAAGGCTTTATGCCAGGCATGAGGTGCATTGATCAAATTTTTGCTCTTCAACAGATCATTAAGAAATGTATGAATGTGAGAAGGAAGGTTCAGTGTACATTTGGGGGCTTAAAAAAACATATGATCAAGTGAGTAGAGTTGAACAATGGAATATTTTATGTAAATATGGAGTTGCTACATGCAACCAAAGCACTATATGTGTAATAACATGCACAGTATATTGTGAATGATTCAACACCAAGCAAGGTAAAAAGTGTGTGATATTCACTTGTTGGTTTAATGTATTTTTGCAAAAATGTACCAAAAATGTTCACGGTGATGATGGAGATATGCTGATCGGAGGTATGAATATCATTTTTTTTTTAATCTTGTACCTTTTAGTTCCTATTTTTAAAAGCCTTTATTTTTCATTTGTGTTTTTAATTTGCCCCAATAGTATATTCACATGTTGTATTAATTGGTTTCTTTTTAATATTAAGTTTATGCATTTTTCTATCATCTAATTCTACTTTTTTGCATACACACACACACACACACACACAAACACACACACAAACACATTTATATAGAAAGGTATATAGAAAGGATACTATGTTGATAGCTGAAATATCTAGTAAATGTTAGACTAACCGTATGACACAATGAATAATAGACACAGAAAATTAACATATTGAAGAACAAGGGAGTTGTATTTACTAGAGAAAATGGAACAAACAATTGCAAGTCATAAGGAAATGTCAAAAACAAAGAAACAAAAATGCAGCAAGTAAATGGTTTCCTTGGTTACCCATTTATTAAAGATGGGGGGAAAAGATGGTGAATTTTTAAAGTGTGCAGTGCTCAGAGAAAGGGAATGGCTAATGTGATTGGATGCAAGGAGTGAATGTTTGTCAAACATAGTTAAGAGTGCTCCTCTTTCATCTTTGTTACAGTGAAGTGAGTGTTAGGTATGTCAGGAGGAACATAAAAATAACTTGCACGAAGTGGGAATGGAGTAGTTAATTGCTTGTAGTAAAATACAAGAGATAGATATATGTTCATTCTTCCATGACTCCTGAATGCAATCATTAAGTAACCAGTGTGTAACCAGCACATTGAGGTGGCTGACCCAACTCTTATTAGAAATAATGAATAACAATCAAACTGCAAAACAGATATGTCGTATGTAGGATATATTTATGAAAGGGTTCAAAGGAAGAGGAAAACCAAGAGAGTTGGGGTTGGATGAAGTTGCTGAGAACTTAAGAAGACATGGCAATGTATGAACTGGAGTAACAATAACTTGCAAAGATAGAAGGACATGGAGAGATATTAAAGAAGTAGGCACAAATAAGATATATCAATCTTTTTCCTTTTACTCTTATTTAATGCCTTTAATTTCCTGCTCACCACTTCTTACTCTTTTCTGTTGCTTATCCCAAAAGGAAAACATTGTCTGGTATGTAGCAATATACAGTATATAAATTTGGTAAGTTTAGGTCAGCATATTCACCACTACATCAAACTGGTTGTATGGTAAGTAACAATTTGCACAGATAGAAGAATATGGAGAGATATAAATGGAGCACGGGTAAATTAGATTTACTCTTAATTCATGTTTTTAAAGTCTTACTCACCATGTCTTACTCAACTTTTTCTGCACTTTAAATAATGTTGTTTATCCCAAAAGGAAAGCATGTGCTGATATGTAGAGACACATACATATATATCTCTATCCACTGGTAGGCTGCTGGTTCTAATGAACCAGTTGTTCCAATCATCACATGCTCCCGCCTACCCAGCCCCGCCCTATCATGTTCTATATTTCCATCTTTCTTGCTCAGCTGGTTCGCACGGCACAGCTGATTTCTGTGCTTCAGCTGTTCTACTTATTGGGGCTGCCCTAGAAGGTAAGCAGTTGAATTTAAAATTGCTGTATTTTGAATGCTGCATGTGTGCTCACAGAACCAGTTGTTAAACTGGTTGCAACCCACCACTCATTCTCTCTCTCTCTCTCTCTCTCTCTGTATGTATGTTATTCAGCTTTGTTCGGGTATTTTCGCACGTCATTATAGTTGTGCTTTTAAAGTTGTAGCAACGTTTCGGCAGAATCTCATCTGCCATCATCAGGCTTCTGTATTGTGTTCGTCTGCAAGTGATTCTTATAGACTATATATGGTCCATAAGATTTCTATGACCATTCGTCACTCACAGACAAACACAATACAGAAGCCTGATGATGGCAAATAAGATTCTGCCGAAATGTTGCTACAACTTTAAAAGCACAACTATAATGACGTGGGAAAATACCTGAACAAAGCTGAATACCATACATGTAAGTACCCATGAAAACTTAAGAAAACATATCTATCTATCTATCTATCTATCTATCTATCTATCTATCTGTCTATCTATCTATCTATCTATCTATCTATCTATCTATCTATCTATCTATCATAGAATACTTTATTGGCCAAGTGTGATTGGACACACAAGGAATTTGTCTTGGTATAAATACTCTCAGTATACATAAAGAAAAGGTACATTCATTAAGAATCAAGAATCATAACGTACAACACTTTATGATAGTCATAGGGTATAATCAACAATCAAATCATACTAGGAAACGGTCAAGTGGGAGGGGATGGGTGATAAGGAGTGGTGAGAAGATTAACAGTAATAGTAGTGTACACTTTGTTAGGTTCATATCTTTTAAAATAAAGAACAGGTTATAATTTTAATATAAACAGTAAGTCACCTGCAGACTTACTTGTTTTCATAATAAAAAAAAGATCTTTGACTTGTGTTTCCTGGCTAGGATTCTATTGAAAAAAACTAGAGGACGTAGGAAGAGATTATTTCGATTCTGAGCCATACAAAGCATGTAATCCATATCTTGACAACAGGGATTTAAATGCAACCTTGTCTTCCAGCCTCATTACACAGAAAGTAACATTCCATTTGTGTTTATATAAAAGTCCCATCAAGGTCTCATTTGTACATGCCGTGTCTTTCTAACCCAAATTATGCATCAAGATAGGGAACTTTTTGCCTGGAGGTGGCAGCTGCCCAAGGTCTCCAAACAGCAAACAAAAAGCAAGAGACATTGAGTTGCATTTTAATTTCTACCCAATTGCAAAACAGGATATTGCCTGTTCTCAAAACAGTCAGTTCAGAAGGAGGGTTTCATATGTAAGTCCCAAGTTTCTAATTTTACAAAAAGAATATCAATTTTTTTAATCTTGTACCTTTGTACCATTAGAAACCCATTATTATTATTATTATTATTATTATTATTATTATTATTATTATTATTATTATTATTATTATTATTATTATTATTATTACTACTATTATTATTATTAAAAATAACAAATAAAATCACACTATGCAATATTTATGTTGACCTAAGCTGTTGTAACTATGTATCATTCATGTGATTGCAACTATGTATCAGTGCAACTATGTATTGCAACAATGTATCATTCTCTTGTAAACATTAGACTTCTGTCTCTTCAGTGATCTTTGCCAGGCACAGACAAGGGATGGGGAAATAAACATCTGTCAATACAGAATGATAACTGACTTGAACAATTGTAAATCACACACATCCTGTTAACCTGGTATCCTAACTGACCTGAACTGTTGTAACTCGTGTATATCCTGTTTACCTTGGGCTCTGAAAAATTTCACCCCCTGTGAAAAAGCATAATAAAAGAGCGTGTGCCAAGACATTCGGGGCGCGCTCATCCCGAGAAACCTCATCTCTTGTCGTTTCTTCCTCCTTCGCTCCCTCTCATGAGGCGCCCATCTGATGCGGGATGGCAGATACCGCATTATGGTGACCCCGACGTGATTCCCTAAGGGGGATACGCAGCGGCGCGCCCATATCTTATCAGCTCGGTGGGAGCTGTGCATCGCCAGGCGCCTGAGTGAATTGCACATGATTGGATCTGAAAGACGATCTCGACTTTAGTAAGTATGGGTGGAGGCTTTTCTCAACAGCAGATGCAGCATCTGAAGGAATTGAGAGAGCTAGTCGCTTCTTCTTCTAAATACTCTGCTAATTTAAAGGGCTCTCCTATAAAAAAGAAACCTATTGCTACATTATTGGCTTACGTGTGGCAACATTGTCCCAATTATCCAGAGAGAAGGTCCTTAAACATTTCCAATTGGCAAAAAATTGGTGAACATCTCCATTGTCCTCCTCGTGCACCTATTGGCTTTTTGGTCACTTGGAGGAAAATTATGGAGGCTTTAAAAGTCCATCAAAAAATAGAAGCAGGGAGTGTGTTTGAATCTCCCCTGCCAAGTTATGATAACTTTTTAATTTTCTCTAACTCAGGCAGAAGCTGCTATATTCCATTCCCATAGGAGTAAAATCCTAGAGGATTAAAAGCTTGTGAAATTTGGCAAATGGATGTAACTTAGTATCCACCTTTTGCCCCTTGGAAATATTTGCACGTTTCAATAGATACATATTCAGGGTTTATCCTGGCTACTCCTCAAAGGGGAGAAACTGTAAAACATGTCATCAATTATTCAATTCGTACCTTTGCCTCGCTGGGACGTCCAAAAGAAATAAAAAAAGACAATGGATCTGCCGACACAAGTTCTGCTTTTCAGGACTTCTGTAACAGATGGGATGTAATCCACAAGTTTGGGATTCACTGCAACAGCCAGGGGCAGGCTATTAGGCTATTGTGTAATGAGCTCACTTATCTCTGAAACGTGCTCTTAATTGGTATTCATTGCGGGAAAAAACCCCGAACCTCCCAGCATTGCAAAATTCTCTTAACATTTGTCTTTACACTCTAAACTTTCTCAATCTGACTGGCATTCCTCCCACTTCTGCTGCTTCTCGTCACTTTTCCTCCCCCTCCCCCCCCTCCTAACAGACCTCTGGTATATTATCGCAGATTGCCAGATCCTGCCTGGCAGGGTCCCGCTGAGCTTCTCACTTGGGGATGAGGATACGCTGCGATCTTACTGCCAGACAAAACCACTTGCTGGATCCCTGGTCAGGCAGTAAGACCCTATCATGGGAATTCCTCTGCTACATCTGTATCTTAAAAATCTTTCCTGATATTCTTACCTATATCTTCTTTGCAATTTCTACCTTACTTCAACAAAACCTATGCTTCCTGTCAAAAGACTATTCGTGTTAAAATAATTTCATTAACAGAAGGCTATTATACTTGTTCCATGTGGGTACGTCATGAAAATGCTATCCATAGTTTTCACTCTGTCACTTCTGTTTTATTTTATAGAACACTCTACCCCTCGCTCTTTTGTTCCTTCTTTACTCTTCCTATGGAAAGGAACTTTAAAATCTTTTCCTCTGTTCAATCTAAAACAAAGGGGGACCCAAATGTCCGTCTATTGTATCATGGGTTCCCCACCCCAATTAACATCCTTGATGAATTACCAAATTAATCTTTATTGTCATTATTGTAATTATTATCCTTTTTCTACTAATTGAATTCCCTCCTCATTTCGCAAATGTTCTACAACTAACTTGTCCATAAGCCTCTCTCCTGCTTGTCATGTTTTTAATATACCCAAACTCTGATCCTGTCAACAAGCGACGCTTCAAAAGAACTGTCCATGACGATCTGCAGAAGCCTCATAGAAGAGATAATATTGCCTGGACTATAGCTGACTTTCAAAAAGTTCGTTTAAGTTCTACAACCAATTTTTCTTGCATAGAAAACTTCTACCCACCACTTCAATTCGATTTGGCAGACGCACCCACACAACCGGGGGATATCCTGCAATCCACATCACTGCAGGAGGAACTTTAACATCACGCCTGAAAGGAATGTATTTTATCCCTGGCAATAATTTTGTTTGAGTTTGTTACACTGGTTTCATGGCATGTATCCACGGGGATGAAATTGTTAAATCCAAATCCTTTTTGCATTCAAGTATGGCTTGTGTGTATAACTCTGATGATTTTATATCCCTACAGGTATCCATGGAACACCCCCTCTCTTGCAAAATCGTAGAGGCTTAGATCTGTTATTTTTAAAACAAGGGGGATTGTGTGCTGCGCTTAAAGAAGAATGTTGTCTTTATGCTGAGAGCGGGGGGGGTTCGTTTTCTAATTAAAAAAGAATGTTGTCTTTATGCTGATAGCGGGGGGGGGGTTCATTTTCCATTTCACCATGGCTTACAACCTTTTTAACTGCATTGGCAGGACCATTAATAATCATTATATTGATTTGTATTATAGGACTTTATTGTTTTAATAGAATATTACAACTTTTAAAAATCAATTATCCTTTGCTGATGTTAATGTGCTATTGCAAGCTCATGTTATGTCCTCAACACCGGATGAAAAAATGTCATTGCTGAGTTACCGCTCCTTGGACAACCCTGACGCTGACGGGTCGCACGCCTGCCTAGATGACGGGGACGGAGAACATTTCAGAAAAATAGTTCCTGTCTTCTTGGACAAGGAAGAAGACTCGTCATAAATAATAAAAACAGAGGAGATGTTGTAACTATGTATCATTCATGTGATTGCAACTATGTATCAGTGCAACTATGTATTGCAGCAATGTATCATTCTCTTGTAAACATTAGACTTCTGTCTCTTCAGTGATCTTTGCCAGGCACAGACAAGGGATGGGGAAATAAACATCTGTCAATACAGAATGATATCCTAACTGACTTGAACAATTGTAAATCACACACATCCTGTTAACCTGGTATCCTAACTGACCTGAACTGTTGTAAATCACATACATCCTGTTTAACCTGGTATCTTAACTGACCTGAACTATTGTAACTCATGTATATCCTGTTTACCTTGGGCTCTGAAAAATTTCACCCCCCTGTGAAAAAGCATAATAAAAGAGCGTGTGCCAAGACATTCGGGGTGCACTCATCCCGAGAAACCTCATATCTTGTCGTTTCTTCCTCCTTCGCTCCCTCTCATGAGGTGCCCATCTGATGCGGGATGGCAGATACCGCACTAAGCTCATTCTGCATTTTCTTTCTTTTTTTGGTAAAAGTTTTATTGATTTTAACAACAGACAAAAAACATATAAGACATAAAATATGACATAAAAAAAATAAAAAATAAAAAAAAAATTATAACATTCTTCATAAATTTACAGTGTATCGGTTGGTTTACCACTCCCTTTTGTGCATCCATTTCATAGTCATCAGAATAATTATATTACATAATAACTCACATGATCAATCATCAGTTAAATATCCTAATATCATTATTGAACAATCATTTGACTATAATTTTACTAATTCATACTTAAGCGAGATAACTATAATTAAGTTAAATTATTTTATGACAAATCATAGAATCATACCAAATCTATCTTAATAAAATATTCTTAAAAATTATCAAAACCAAGAAAAAATATATATTCATTATTTCCTAAATTTCTAAATATTCTATTATCATGTTGTATTATCTAACCATTGATAAAAACGATCCCAAACTTCATAAAATTGTTTTATCTTCTTGTTCTCTAATTTCAAATTTCAATCTACTCATTTCAGCACATTCCAATATTTTCTTAATAATTTCTTCCTTTAATGGTATTTTCTCACTCTTTCAATGTTTAGCAAATACAATCCTAGCTGCTGTTAATACATTTACAATCAGATACTTTAAATTTTTATTATATATATCAGCTACGATTCCCAATAAAAAAATCTCTGGTTTCAAATCTATGTGTTTCTTTATCATTTTTTCCAGCCATATGCGAATTCTAGTCCAATATTTCCTGGCCTCCTCACAAGTCCACCACATATGGTAATATGAGCCAGGTATCTGATGACGTTTCCAGCACTTTTCAGATTTATTCTTGAACATTCTTGCTATTCTTGTCAGGGGAAAGTGCCACCTGTAAAACATCTTATACAAATTTTCTTTATATGCTGTTGACATTGTCATTTTTTAGTTTTGTGACCACAATTTTTGCCATTTCTCTAAATCAATCCCATATCCAAAATTCTTCCCCCAAGCAATCATTGTTTCTTTAACTTGTTCTTCCTCTAATTTAATTTCCAATAAATAACTATAGTTTTTTAATCACTTTTTCATCAGTACCTGTCAAAATCCTATCTAAGTCAGTCAATTTATCATAAAATCCTTCTATTTTAGAATCTTTAAGATACCTTGCATGTATTTGCGCATATGAAAACCAATTCATCTTTATACCTTGTTCTTCTAAATTTTGCATCATTTTAAGTTCACCCATTTCATCCAATATTTCCCCATATCTAACTGTTTGTTCCTTCTTATAAGTTATAGGATACGAAAAAGCTTCAATAGTTGATAACCAAACTGGAATTTTCAAATAACATTGTTTCTTAGTTTTCTCCCAATTCAACCATAACGATTCCCGTATATAATGCCTTCTAAAATAACCCTGTGATTTAGTTCCCTTATACCATAAAAAAGCATGCCAACCCAATAATAAATCATGACCTTCTAATGTCAACAATCTAGTCTTTCTTAACGTTATCCATTCTTTAACCCACATTAAGTTTGCAGCTTGATAATACAACTCCCAATTAGGAAGGCCAAATCCTCCTCTAATTCTAGCATCCTGTAAAAGTTTTAATTTTATTCTCGCTTTCTTGCCTTGCCATATATACTTCAACACAATTTTATTTAGTTCTTCGAAGTAATCCTTACTTAACCTAATTGGTATTGTTTGAAACAAATATAAAATTCTGGGTAAAATATTCATCTTGATTCTTGAAATTCTACCTATCAATGACAATTGTAGGTTTTCCCATTTTTTCAGGTCGGATGCTATCTGCTGTTTAAGCTTAATATAATTATTCTCTTTCAATGTAGTACATCTTGACGTCAAATATATCCCCAAATATTTAACTTTGTTCATAACTTGAATTTTCAATAAATCTGCCAGCTCTTCTCTTTGTCTTAATAACATGTTCTTTGTCAGAATCTTTGTTTTGTCTTTATTTATTTTTAAACCAGCCATCTCACCATACGTCTCTATCTTTTCCAATAGTTTTAGAGCTGTCTCGAAAGGGTCTTTCAAAATAAAGACCAAGTCATCCGCAAAGGCTTGCAATTTGAATTCCTCCTTTTTGACTTTCATTCCTTTTATGTTTATCCTCTCTAATATTTCTATTTAAGACTTCCAAGGTCAATACAAATAACAAAGGAGATCATGGGCATCCTTGTCTTGTACCTTTTTTAATATTAATAGAGTCTGTGAATTCTCCATCTATCATTACTTTTGCCGTTTGCTTATGATATATGGCTTCTATTGCTTGGATAAATTTTCTAGCAAAGCCCATCTGTTCCAATAGTAATAACATAAATCTCCAGTTCACATTATCAAATGCCTTTTGGGCGTCTAAGAATATCAAAGCCATTTGTTTTTCTGGGTGCGCCTCATAATATTTCAATGTGTCCAGGATTACCCTCATATTGTATTTAATCAGCTCATTCTGCATTTTCTTCGATCTGTTTTTATTCACAAACATTGTTACCCAGCATTACAATTTTATCTTCAGTGGTTTAGGATTGGTGAAGGAAGATGAAAAGGAAGATGAGTCTTTGATATATTAAAGGCTCAGCTCCTTTCCTGAGGTGACCACTTTTTCCTAAAATTTTCTTAATTACAAAAACAAAACATAACCTACTAGTGACTGAAAATGGAATTTACTAACACATATAGGACAATCTCTATTGGAACTATATTGTGGTCCATTTTTTGTGAATTCTAAAATAAAGCTGTACCCGTTGTATTCAGCTCATATTATAGGCCAGGAATGATTAACTGCTGTCCCTCCAGCATCTATTTGCAGACAGTTGGTAAACAAATTAATACCACTCAAATTGGGTGGCAAAATTGTAGAATTTCAACAGCATTTTTTTATTCTTCCTTTTTATGGAAAAATTTGGGAATGAGAATAGTAGGCTATGTCAGATTTAATTATACAGTATTTAATTCTCTCAATCCTTCCACCCTTAGCATAAAAATCCAATTTTTATTTTTGCTCTTTTTGTTTTGTTATTTTTAAAGAGAGATACAGTAAGTCTAAGGAAAATAAGAGAAGTCTGGAAAATAAACTTTCCCATCTTCACTGTCAAAAATATTTATATAATACAATACCTCAAATAGCCCCAAATAGAATAAATGAAAATTGAACTTTGAAAAAGTGTGATAAAAACTATATTGGTAGTTTTGAACTTTGGTGCTGGAAAAGGCCCCTCAGAATACCATGTATCATCAATCCCATCTTATCTCTCAAGGTCCAAATGACCAGGGTCAAATTACCATATTTTGGGAACATTATATGAAAATCCAGCTCAGTCTAGGAGACCTATGGAAAGTCTATAATTCTGGGAAAGGTGGAGGAAAGAAGAGGAAGTTCAGCAACAATGATAATGGACGTGATTAAAAGAAGCAATGAATGCACTGTTGGAAGCCCTGAAGGAATAGTTTCAGGATTGTTCATCTTGGAGAATATCTAGTTATATGGTCCGTAAGAATCAGTACCAACTTTATGGTATATAATCAAAATTCAAAAGATTTAGCATTTTTTTACAAAATAAAGTAAAAATAAAATTTTCCTTCTCAAAACCAGGAATACTTAGAAACATATGTCACTAATACAATGAGAAACGAAGAGATATCAACCTAGTGAATAACAAGAGTCTTCTCTGATTCTACAATCTGTTCACTAGAAATTAAAATTACTATGAACCAAATGTGACAGATACTAAATAATATTTTTGTACCCAAGATAATAAATAGACAATATCCTGAAATTAAAGGTTAAACTTATCTACAGGTTATATATCAAATCCAATTTATTGGGGGTTTCCCCCCCCAAAATATTTCCATTAGTGTCTTTCCAAATTTAACAAATTTAAATTTAACTTCTGTCTCCCTGAAAATATTAGAAACTATAACCATGCAAGTTATTTCTTTTTAGAGCTACAGAAACGCAAGCATTACAGCCTATCAAATTCCATTGAGCATTAGATGGCTTAAATCTTCTAGAAGTCATTTCCTACATCTTCTGGGTTCAAGCACCTTCTTCAGTAGGGGTCTTCAAACTTGACAAATTTAAGACTTGTAGACTTTAACTCCCAGAATTCCTTCTCCAGTCACGGTGGATCAATAATTCTGGGAGTTGAAGTCTACAAATCTTAAATTTACCAAGTTTGAAGACCCTTGCTCTTTACCATAGAGGAAGTCAAGGGGAAAGCATCCATGAAGTAGATTATTCCTTGCCGGGCCCTCCCTCTCAACTGTTGCCTTGAACCCAACAGCCTCTGAAACAAACCAAAAACTTTCTTCACATAGCCTTTCTGAAAGCTGAGATCTGAAGATCAGCATAACATAGGGAATCACAAAACTTGGCTATGCTGAAAGTCATTTAGAACTAACAGAATAATTATGTTGTAGCATGTTGAAGTAAATGGCAGAGGATCAGTTGTATTCAGAAGTGGCTGGTATTAAAGGAGCAACTTAAACAACTTGACAGCTACTTTTCAAAAGAATCCTTGGGGTTGGATTTGGTTTGTTTTCAAACTCTTATCAGGGGTCTTCAAACTTGACATCTTTAAGACTTGTGGACTTCAACTTCCAGAATTCCTCCTTCTATCACATTAATTCAGGAATTCTGGGAGTTGAAGTCCACAAGTCTTAAACTTGGCAAGTTTGAAGACCTTTGGTCCATATCTTGATGCTCCTCTGGATAGTCTCTTTCTAATGAGTCTCCTCATGCATGTATTAGACCTGAATTAAGTTTATAACTTTGAGACAAACTTCATATTTATGACTCCATTAAACCAGTTAAATATTGCAAACTACAGAAGTGTTAATTTAGAAACAGTTGGTCTGAGGAAGACATTAAATGTGACATGAAAATTAACTCTAAAGAGGTGGGTTTTTTTTTCTTTTTCAAAGTATTATCAGATATGCTTGCCTGTAGCAATATCCAGAATTTTACCAACTGCCTTCAAAGTGAAACCAGCTGGCAAAAAACATGAACATACACAAATATACAGAGAAAGAAAATAAAAACAGAATCCATAATTTTCATCACTGTGAAAACAAATGAAGAATAAAAATGTCAGGAATCAGAATAAGATCCATCACCAACTGCCATGTTATCAAGAATCCTAACTATGCATTTTTAATGTACCCCGAAAGCACAAAGATTTGGACATCTGCAGATTCAAATTCCAGGCACCAAAGTGCTAGCAAGTCCAATTCCATGACAAGATCAAACAGAAAGCACAGCTATCTTCCTGTACATACATACATACATACATACATACATACATACATACATACATGAAAAGAATGACTAAAGCAGGGAAAGTATGCAGCAGTGGAGAGTGATTTCTGACTTCCTGCTGGCTTCCCCACTGACATTGTTTGTGAAAAGTTTGCAGGAAAAAACTCAATGGAGAAGTCATCAGGAAAAATCACAAGTCTCTCTCACCTGTGTACCCTCCCCCAGTTCCTTTGTGTTCATAATGTGGCAGCCATGTGCACACCCACACATACCTTCCCCAACCCATATAATACCCTTAGGCACCCTCCCTAAAATGTGCTCCATTCTCAGACGCCTTTCCTGTCCCTCATCATATTTTTCAACAGACCCTTCACACTCCTACATACCTTTCCCCACCTTGATTCAAGGCCTGCCTGCTGGCTTTGGATTTGCATATTCCTGCTGGCTTCCCCACTGATTTCTCCAGTTGGAAGCTGTCAGACAGCATTGGAAATGACGATCATGTGACTGCAACTGACCAAGACAGTGTAACAGTGCTGAAGTGGCAAAAAGTTTTTCAAATTGGGGGTAATGGGTACTCTTGGGGGTAATGGGTTCTGGATTTTGGATGCATTTGAGAGGTTAGCCCATTTGAAGTACTTGGTTTAAAAATTGTTGCCCTATAATGTACTGTTCTGCCCGTTTTAAGGTTACAAACATACATGAGACTTTTAGTAGTATACAAATTGATTTGAATAGCTTTGTAACCTGCCTTTCCTCAAGGAACAGCCTACATGGCATACTTTCCTCATTTTTTTTCCTCACAATAACATTGTGAAATGGCTTGGGCTGAGAAAGATTGACAAATTGACTCAAAGACTTTGTCGATAAGGGCATTTCCTGACCTATATAATTCATTATAATACATGACTCAGGACTGAAATTGTTTATCAGACTTGTTAAACCACCTTTTTCTCTCTCTTAAAGGATACCTTAAAAGATAGCTGACCTGAAACCTTTCAGAGCAACCCCATTATTCTACTTCAGAATCTCAAATTCATATTTTACACCAGAAATAAAGATAGAGCTGTATGTCTGAATTTCAGATAATTACATATTTTCCTTTGATCTTAAACTAGTCTAGTTATAATGCTCCCCTCTTCCATCCTCTTCCATTGGATTTTAGAAAGGAAAATAATGAGGACTCCTCTCATCTCCTAGCCCACCCACAATTCACCCTTGACATGCTTCATTTGTGACTCTCCGGAGCTAAAATATTGGTAAAAAGTGGGAGGGAAGGTCCAGTGTCAGATTTTTTCTTTTCAAGTCAGAGTTTTGTCACAACCTTGAGAGGGAAAATCTGAGGAAGGTAAATCCCTCCAGGCAACATGTTCAGGTCAATGAATTTATCCTATTAATATTTTGTGGTGGTGGGAATAAGGCACTCATGTAGAAGAGATAGGAAATGCAATCTTCATATAAACTTAAAATTTTTATATACTGTAAGAATAGTTCAGGACACAAATATAGTTTTCTCTTTTCAATTCTCACGAAAATAGCTTTTCAGCAGATAGGATCACTTGGGTGACTTGGTCTAGGCCTGGAAGCTAAGCAAAGTTAGGCCTTTGGATGGAGGGAATGTTTTGAGCTGAATACCAGGCTTATAGATTATTCTGGGAAGATTATAATAAGAAAGCAATGATCAAAGACTTCCATACTGCTGCTGAGGAACTGCATGGTTGTATCCATGAAATCCTCGGGAATCAGGAGTGACATGAAGGAGATGTTGCCTTAATTAAAACAGCAAATATATTTGATTAATGAACCCATAAAACCCAGAATACAATTTGTCTTAACAATCTAAAAAGGAATAATTTCTTGCTCCATTTTCAGCATTATATTTTATTCATCATTACCTGAAATGTAACTGGTGATCTCCACTCATGCCACAAAGTTCAGTATATTCAGACCTAAAAAATTCAAGCCAACCGGAATATACTAAATATTGGATCATAAGTAGAGGTTACCAATTACATTTCTTCTAAGTAATATCTTATTTAATATATTTAAGACTCCCTTCTAATGGCATATAAGCTCTAGACCTTTTAATACAGTGCTCCGTCAAAATAAATGGAAGGGTATGCAGAATACAATTTGGTTGATATTTTCCTCAGAATTTTATCAAAACACAATGAAGGATTGGTTTGGGTTGCCTATTATAAACCAGTATGAGAACTCATTGGTAGATTTTTTAAAAATGTTTTAATCTGGACTGAGAATTAATTATTGGCTCAAAGTTACCCAGATATTTATTTGATTATTTATGTGTTTGTATCCCATCTTTATTATTTTACAAATAACTCAAAGCAGCAAACATGTCCAACAAATCTTTCTCCTCCTATTTTCCCCACAACAATCCTGTGAGATGGATTGGAAGAAAGAGAGTAACAAAGTCATCCAGCCAGCTTTCATGAATACATCAGGATTTGAAGTCATGGTCTTCCACTTTCTAGCCTTGTGCCTTAACCACTAGACCAATATCAAACTGGCTCTGAAACTAGCTGAGGGAGACCCACAATTCAATTTCCTACTTCTAGTTCACATCTTTATTCTTTTCACCAAATTGGCTTTCTTAAATACACAACACATAAACAAATGCACAAGCATACACACAGAATTTTAAGTTTTGTGATTACATAGTTAGATTAGATACATAGATCTCATAAGACTTAAATATAGTTTTGCAATCACTTTCACAAAATCCCATGTTCTTGAAATGCCTGCAAGTTTCCTTTAAGTTCCAATAATTATTGGAAGTGCGCTGGGCGCATTGTTCATTTTGCAAAACTTTCACGTTTCTGCTTTTCTTACAATGACTCATTTTTCACTACAAAATAGCATTTCATTTATTTACACTATCACTTAATGCTTTGGGAATTGTTCTCAAATCACTTTTTAATCCCACTCTCTTTTAAGGGTTATCAGGGAAATCACAACCAGAGAGCTGTTAATGCTTAACAGAATCATCCTACACTTGTGAGTTCCACTGAATGAAATAAAATCTATTGCAGATACTACCCCCAAAACTGCAGGCACTCTGTGGGTTGTGACATCTCTACCTCATCCATCCTAATTTCCCACCCTTCGTGGAGCATATACACAGGAAAACAAAGAAGGAAAAAAAGAGGCCACCCTATTTGGTGAATTTACACTCATTTTAGAGGTTGCATCTAGCTATGAAAAGCAAGATTAAAAAAGACCAATATTTCCCCTAATTTTGTTTGATTTTTTTTTAATGAAACACACCTATAGATCGTGCAAGAATGAAAAGATTTGCCTTACTTGTATAACCTGCTTCTTTGCCTAAGTGCAAGCAAAAAGAAAATGCTTGAAGATTTTTTAAAAAAATGGTGGCTGATCAATGAATGTATGAGCAAGCAGAAGTAGCCATCAAAGAGGCATAATTTGTGAAGCGCCTTGATGAGGTTCCATTTCCTGAGAGTTTTGCAGTCGATAATAGACTGGTTCCTTCTTTTTCTCTTTAATTGCATGGATATTGGGCTCAGTAGGTGGGAGAAATAATATCTTCAGCTGCTAATTAGCCAGAGGCTTTTGCCGTTTCCAGCCATACTTGAAAGTTCTTCAGATAGTTTTAAGTGTGTGAGTGTGTCAGAGGATTTCTCTGGTAGCAACAAATTCCTGGATGTTACATTTTCTGAAATAGGAAGATCTCGTCTCTACAGATGTAACCTGAAGCTAGCTTGATGCTTGGTATAAAAACATAATCCATTTAAACCAGTAACTCTTTCTAGATGTCACTTAAAAGGTCTGACCTTGCATAATGCATGATCTGAGCATCTACGTTTCATCCCATTTTTCCTCTCCTATCCAGCACCACTACCTGCTTTTTAAAAACAAACAACAAAAACTATTCTTCTTAATGATGCAATCAGGCTTTTTTAAAAAAAATATTCAAAGAATATTTATTTTGGAGTATACTTTTGATAGTTGTACAATACTTCACAGTCAGTTGCAAAAACTGGATTTCGGAGCATGCCCTGCACAGACAACATGGAATCTCCAACAATAGTGGAGGATAGGTGCATTTTTGAACCATCAGGTAGCTTTAATATGGTTGATGTTCCTCAATCTTTTATATCCAAGAAGTTTCACAGAACAGCCTTGACATGTGATTAAGGGAGCATTTATTTATTTAATTTTTTGGCTGCCCATCTCCCTACAGCTTCACTCTGGGGGGGCATTAGGCAATTCATCAGACTGTATTGAGGTATCATGCAATTCTTCAGATTGTATTCGTATCCCTGCAATGTTTAATCATTTACATTTATGAGCTGCTTTGTAATTTTACCATGACTGCTGAAGAACGCATTTAGGCTCATGAAATTAATATTTACCAAACTGTGATTCTACACAGGAAAATTAAGTATAGCTGTAACATCTAAAATGGTGCTTTACACAGCATTAAAACAGTTCTATTTCTATTTTCTGAAGCGCAGAACTAGCAATATTTACTAATCAACTTACTATAACCCTCTATTTTTTGGGCAGCCAAAAAATAACACATGCAATCTTCCATCTCAAAGTCATTCAGCAGTTGTTGAGTTTTGTTTGTTTGTTTTGCTCTCCTTGTACCACAGCAATTCTCTTTCATATCATAGTAGCTCTGATGTGTGTTTCTCTTTGTACTGGTTCATGGCCTGCTTTGTTTAGTTCATCATCTTGGGACTCGTCAACACAATCAAATTAGGGCACTGGTATTCAATGAATTACTTGAAAGTGTTAAAGTAAGTGTTGAGACAAGTTACAATTACTGCCTTTGTATTCATGTAATGCCTCTAAGACATAATAGGATTACACCAGAAATGATGAGCAATAGACTCTTTCTGTCAATAGTTTGTGATTAAAAATTTCTTTTAAACATATATATGCATTCAGAAGAAAATGAAATGTAAATCTTCCTAGTTATTCCTGATTCCTGAGGTAACAAGGCCATTGGATTGGTGTAATCACTCTCAATTTTAAACACAATATTCAACATTGGGAATAATTTCTGTATTGAAATTGCATTATCCTACTTCTAATAATTTTCTCTGTTTTCTCTGTTCCTTTCTGGGGGTGGGTAATATGGTAAGAGGATCAGACTTGGTATAAGCCACATCTAGATTATGAAGGGAAAATGTTTGGCTTTTAATGAGTAAGTTGGATATACTAATTTTCCCACAAATTACAAAAAAACCCCACCTAATTCCAATGTGTACTATCTCTAGTCACTGCATACAAATGCTACATAACTGTATTACCATTTCAGCAATGATTTAAGATCTTTTTTTCTTTCTTTCTTCCATCAGGCTTCAGACCAACTTCAACCACTAATTCAAGAAACACTTAATTTGTTCATATCCCAACTGAACATTCAGTATGGTGATCATCTCTCTCTGGAGAAAGGAATGAGATAAAAGCTGTTTTCCTCTTCAGATGTTCTCGCTTTAATTCCACCTGTCTCATTTCTTTATGTCATCATTTGGGGAAATAACAAACTTAAATTTTCTGAAATCTGACTTCAGAAAAAAAAAAAATATGTGAAGATTCAGGAAGTTAAATGCCATCACTCCTTGCTTGGTTGGTTGTGTGACAAGCACATCTGCTTGCTCACACACAAACTTTAAGGCCTGATGTTGAATTAATCAGGTTTAACAGTCTTGTCATATTGGTGTCTTTTATCAAGAGGCTGAATTTAACACAAACTACTAGTTTACTTTTTTTTCTGTCTATCTCCCATAAATGTCTCAAAAGGCTATGCTTGCTCTCGTCCCACATAACTTAGTATAATGCAATCATTAACGGAAATTATATTCAAAGCATTTAAAAATATGTTAAAATAACATTTAACTGACAGTAATTATTTTAAATTTTATGAAGTGTCTCTTATACATGTCTTCAGCGTTTGGAAAAGAACATTTATGTTGTCAGGAGAACATTAATTTGTATATTTCATATTATATTAATAATTTGAGGGAAGGGATTCTGTTATATGCATTTAGTTGACCTTGAAAAATTGTTAAATTTCTTGATTTATTCAAATTTCTGGGAAACATTTTAACTCTTTTCTAGTCATTGAGCCAACAAAGACTTGTATATTAAGTGAAACACACATGCAGAATTTTAAATCCAGAAGAAAAGTTGTGTTACCTGTCGATCCCCTACTTCTATATTCATTCAATAATACGACATCATACAATAGTTTTAAAAAACAAGCTTAGTGGAACTTATGTCTAGTTAAACATTTAAAATGTGTAACCACACAAGATATGGGATAGCAGTATAAATGGAACAGGGATGTTGAATCCTTACAATCACCACACACATTCATTGTTTTCCAAAATTGAGCATCTTGTGGTATACACATGTGACATTTTGCTGAAAAGGTATATAGATCATTTTTTTAAAAAAGTTAACAATTGAATACACCATCATCATGCATTCAATCTCAGTTACTTTTTTTTAAAGCTGCTTATGATCAGAAGGCAGAATCTTCTATCACAAAGAAGTCAAAAGAAAGCTTCCGGTGAAAGTTATAAAACTAAGAATCTTGTTGTGAACTAATAAAATACTCAAATAAAGTTTATCAAAAGCTTTAGAAAATAGCAGGGTTCTAACCCTGCACTTCTGATTGGCCGATAATAGTGATATCGGATTGGTCCGTTCAGGAGAATCTGATTGGCTGTTAACGAGCCACTCTCATTGGTTCAGGGGGTTAACACTCCACGTTTCCTATTGGTTACTAGAGCAGCAGCTTGCCTTTAAAAGGGCTGCTTTTGCTCTTGGGTTTTGCTCTGTTCAGAATGTATAATAAAGAGTTGAAGTTCACTGTTAACCGTCTCGTCTCCGTTCCTTGCGCCCATGCGCAGAACTTAACACTGGCGACGAGGATGGGATACAGAGACGTCAGAGCTGACTGAACACTACAGAACACTAAACAGAGCACATGGCTAAAGGCACATCAATGGCGGAAACCATGACGGGCGGCACCATACCACCCGCTCCATTCGACCCGGCACAAGAAGACTGGGACTCATACATGGACTGGTTCCAGATGTTTCTGGAGACCAACAACTTGAAGGATACCACTACTGGGAAAAAGAGAGCGGTATTCCTGACTCACTGCGGACCTGCCGTTTTCAATATGGCCAAGGCACTGGCGAAACCGGCTGAGGTGAAATCCATGGACTGGGATGTCCTCGTGCCCTTCCTACGGGCCCACTATGCACCTACCGTATCAACGCTTGTAGGAAAACATGAATTTTACCAGAGAGACCAGCGGAAAGGAGAAAGCATTGCAGATTTCATCGTGGATCTCCGGAACCTGGGAGGCCTCTGTGGGTTCACTGACCTCAAAGAAGCTCTGAGAGACCGAATAGTTCTGGGATTAGATGCACCGCACGTGCAAAGCAAGCTGATGGCGAAAGGTGACACCAGCCTTGCAGATACCATCGCTGACGCTACTGCAGCAGAAGCAACCAGGAAGTTGGCTGTCCAAATGTGCCGCACCAACGCCCGGCTCCGCCAACTCGCCGGCGAGACCTCACCTCGCCTTGAGGGACATGCAACGGCAACCCACCATGAGGACCTCGAATCGTCATCAGAAAGTGATGAGTAAGAAGTCAACTGGCTCCAGTCTGAACGAGACCAACGCCACCAGCGTAACCAGAGACTGCAATATCAATGTGCAGGCTGTGGGGCAAACCACCCACGATCAGACTGCAAATTCCTCAACGCGCTCTGCCATATTTGTGGGAAGGGAGGCCACATCGGAAAGGTCTGTTGAAGAAAGATAGGAGCCAGCCCATTTCAGAGGGGAACCAACTATCGCCAACCCACAGGAAGTCGTCCTGTGAATTGGGAACATTCGAACCACCAATGGAACAACCACTCCTACAGAAATAAACCACTAGCCCATTCAACGAAACGAGAAGAGGCACACCAAACCATCACAATTGGTCACGCATCATCATTAGATGCAAAGAAAATCCGAGTGAAGGTCGCCATTGAAAACTAGCCCTGTGTGATGGAAGTCGATTCAGGATCATCCCTCTCGATGGTTTCCTGGAAGACCCTGAAACAATTGATCCCTGCCGTCCGGCGGCAAGACCTCAGAACCCAAAGAATCATTCTCAAGGACTGTCAAGGAAACCGAATTCCGGTCGTTGGATCAAGCCTAGTCCGGGTCTCATTCAAAAATCGTACTGCATCCTCACCATTGACCGTCATCGACCGTGATCGGCCTAGTTTGTTAGGCCTTCAATGGTTCGCTCCACTTGGGATTGAGGTAGCCAGCATTCACCAGACCAGCAGCGATGACTGGGAGGAGGCACTCGTCCAGGAATTCCAGGATGTTTTTGCAGACAAACTAGGCAAGTACAAGGGGACCCCGATATCATTTAACCTTAACCCTGAAGTGGCCCCCATCCGCCTTAAGCCTTGTCGAGTCCCTTTTGCCTTTAAACCAAAGATTGACGAGCAGCTTGACAAATTAATAGCCCAGGGTGTTTTAGAACCAACCAACCATGTTCCTTGGGAAACCCCAATCGTAACACCCATCAAACCGGATGGATCGTTAAGGATTTGTGGGGACTACCGTGCCACCCTGAATCACGCTCTTCAACAGAGCACTTACCCGGTACCGGTGGTACAACACTTCCTCCATTCCCTGGGGGGCGGAAAGTTCTTCGCTAAATTGGATTTAGCACAGGCGTACCAACAACTGCCTGTAGATTAAAAAAAACAGCAGAGGCACAAACGATCGTTACGCACCAAGGCGCTTTTAAGTGCAACTGACTCCAATTCGGAGTTAGCATGGCCCCAGGGATCTTTCAGAGTTTGATGGAGAGGCTGTTACAGGGAATAAAAGGGGTCATACCATACTTTGATGACGTTTTAATTGCTGCCCCTAATAGAGAAATACTAAAAGAGCATCTTAGACTCGTTCTCCAGAAATTTAAAGACTCTGGCCTTAAAGTTAAAAAAAATAAATGTCAACTGTGTACAGATAAAGTAGAGTTCCTGGGGTACCTAATCGATAAACAAGGCATTCACCCCACCAGTAGCAAGTTAAGGGCAATCAAGAATGCCCCAAGACCCAGAAACAAGACTGATCTCTAAGCTTTCCTGGGGCTTATTAATTTTTACAACATCTTACTGCCTCACAAAGCAACCGTAGCCAAGCCCCTACATCGGCTTCTCGATAAAAAAGCAACCTGGGTTTGGGGGCACCGAGAGGAGCACGCGTTCCGACAAGTGAAAAACCTTTTAACTTCAGATGCTGTTTTAATGCAGTATAACGAGACTTTGCCTTTAACAATCACATGTGACGCGTCACCCTTTGGAGTAGGAGCCATTTTGAGCCATGTGTTACCAAACGGTAGTGAAGCCCCTATTGCCTATTTTTCAAGAACTCTATCAAAGGCTGAACGTAACTATAGTCAAATCGATAAAGAGGCTCTTGCTGTTGTATCTGCTGTTAAACGGTTTCATGAATATGTTTATGGATGAGTTTTTACTATTGTTACCGACCACAAAACTTTGCTGGGGATTATAGTGGGAGACAAGCCAACCCCCTATATATTATCACCTAGAATGACTCGCTGGTTGGAGTTTTTGGCTGCATATAATTATAAGCTGCATCACCACCTGGGGAAAGCCATTCCCCACACTGACGCATTGAGCCATGCACCACTTCCGGAAACCGTCAATGACCCAGCTCCAACCCTTATAACGCTCCAGATTTATAATAAAGAGTTGAAGTTCACTGTTCACCATCTCATCTCCGTTCCTTGCGCCCATGCGCAGAACTTAACAAATCTTATGAATGGAATTATGTCTTTATGCAAAATCAGTTTTATAAAAGTATGTGTTCATACTCAGTTTAGCCAGATAGATCTTCCATCATTCCCAATCTGGGTAAACCCCCCTACACACCCATTTTACATTGGCTGATAATTTCAAATCCTGTCTGAGCCTGGGGTTTCATATTCCTGCTTGTCCTCCACCTCTCCTCCCAAGTCAACACGCATATTCACACATGCACTACTCTAATCAACACACAGTTAAGCCCCAACAGACCACCCTGCCCACAAGGGATCCAACCACCTTCAATTTGCAGCAGTCCAATTATCTATGGGTCTCAGGGTGGCTAAGTCCCTCAAGAGACAAAAAATGCCTAGATCTTCATCAAATACCCACGTCTTTTGTCTTTGATCACAACAAAGACAAAGAGGAGTATTGCTACTCCATGCCATTGTGTAGTATGAAGCTGAAAATTCCAAGATGTTCTTTTATTCCACTATGGTTGAAAGGTCAAGTAATGTGCTCAATATAAGCCCTATCCCCCAAATAAGCCCTAATTAAGACCCTGCCCCCTCCAGGGTCAAGGGTAAAAATTAAGCTAGGGTGGGGATGCGGGATGGAGCTGCCCTACCACTTACCTTCGGACAGTTGCAGCCAGGCCTCGCATACCCCAACACCTGTCTTTCTGGCCCATTTCTTCTGCAGCCAGTAAGGCTTTCCTGAAGGCCTCTGCAGCCAATAACAGAGTTCCAGATTGATCCAGAGCTCTGTTATCAGCTGCATAGGTTTCAGGAAAGTCTTGTCAACTGCAGAATAAGTTCCTGAAGGCCTCTGACAGCGAAAAGGAGGCCGGGGGTGACACACACAAGTGAGGTGAGTCAGTGGATGACATCACCCCCAAAATAAGACCTAGTGCCTTTTTTGCTGGCAAAAAATATAAGACAGGGTCTTATTTTGGGGAAAACATGGTATTTAACTCTACAGATACTAAGTTTAATAGTCACTGGAGCCACAAAATCTCAGCTTTATTGTATCACTATTTTAATGTTAATCAGTCAAAAGATTAAAATGATTATCAATAGCAAGGTTCTGCCTCTGATTGGCTTCACAGATGATGGAAACATTTCAGTTTTTTTTTTTTAAATGCTACTTAAAATAAGCTCCCTGCAACCTCTACACAACTTTCTACAAAGTTCTCACGTGTATTTTCTGACCCTTCATGTACTTGTCGTATTGCCAAGAGAGAAATCATCAGTGAAAGCAAATATCTGACAATGATTTAATGTTTTGGAGAAGCTGCATAAATGCTTGTTACTAAAAATGTCTTTCTGCTTAAAGAATGAACAAAAGTTTAACCCGGGGCCAACAGATTTGGACTACAAAAAACATGGGTATAGAGAATTCTAATTTGTTGCTGCCATCTGGTCATTTTCCAGATTTTTTCTGCCTAGAAAAAAAAAATTTTGCAACAAAGATGTTGAGTCTGCTATGTTTGAAGATAAACACATCATTAAAAGGTAGGACTACAAAGGAGTTGGATAGAAATATGAGCATGATCAAAATAAAGCTAAGTGCTTTAAAGTTTCATTGGTTTCAAGAAAACAATTTGACATTTGATTTGTTCTCTTATTAAGCAGCTGGCACACTACTGCATTTCTACCTTCAAATCCATCAGAAAGGACTTTGAAACTAACCTGTGATCATCTTTGTTATTTGCAGATTTCTGCTAACATGAAAAAGTGCTAAATACTATCTTGTGTTTGCAAGTTTATTTCTTACAGGAAAACACCATGAGCAAATTAGTGTTCACTTTCTCATCCTCCTGCTGCTTTGAGAATTTACCGTATATACTCGAGTATAAGTCGACCCGAATATAAGTCGAGGCACCCAATTTTACCACAAAAAACTGGGAAAACTTATTGACTCGAGTATAAGTCGAGGGTGGGAAATGCAGCAGCTACTGGTAAATTTCAAAAATAAAAATAGATGCCAATAAAAACTTTCACTAGGACAGTTGAGAATAAGTTTGATGTTCACAATTTCCTCTTTGAAAGAGACCAGTAAATAGGGAACAAGAAGATGAAGAAAAAGAAGTGTGTTTTTTCACACTTTTCACACTGAAGTGAACAAAAATGGCATCATAGGAACAAGCTTATTCTCAGCCCAAAGGTTTGTTTCTGATTTCTTCCCTGATTTAAGGGAAATTTGGGAAACGATCTCACTATCATGAAAGGTTTGATTGATTCACTAACGCAAAAGATGATGATGATGACAGTGGTAGGCAGGAGTCACTCTCTCCCTTGCAAGAAAAAACCAAGAGCCGTTCTTATGATATCTCTCTCTCTCTCCCACCCCCTCCTCCCCCTTCTCCCAAGTGGACTGAAAGCAGCTGGAGCTGAGGAAATGAAACTGAGTGGAGCGACCTCCACTTGCCTAAAGCTCAGAAAAGCCTCCCCCTCCTCCTCCCCCTCCCCCTCCTCCCGAGTGGACTGAAAGCAGCTGGAGCTGAGGAAATGAAACTGAGTGGAGCGACCTCCACTTGCGTTGCTTTCTCAGCCTAAAGCTCAGAAAAGCCTCCCCCTCCTCCCCCCCTCCCCCTCCTCCCGAGTGGACTGAAAGCAGCTGGAGCTGAGGAAATGAAACTGAGTGGAGCGACCTCCACTTGCGTTGCTTTTTCAGCCTAGAGCTCAGAAAAGCCTCCCCCTCCCATGCTTAAAAGTTGCAAAGGAAACACGGAAGCAGGGAAGCGGCTGCCCAGCTTCGGAGCTCCACACCATTTTTTTTTCAGAGGGGAATCTGACTCGAGTATAAGCCGAGGGCGGTTTTTTCAGCACAAAAAATGGGCTGAAAAACTCGACTTATACTCGAGTATATACGGTAATTGGATTTGCAACATCACTCTTTACAATTCTGTACTGTCTTGTATTCATTGCATTAATCATTTTATTCAAACTGATTAAATGATTCTGAATTTAATAAACAAACCCTGAATGCTACCTAGGCTCTAGCCAGTTTTAAACAAATTTCATAAACAACCAATCAATTAATTAATGATCTATGTGAAAGGAGAAATATGAGAATGATGCGTTTAGAAAAAAGACATATTAGAAATTTTAAGAATGCAGGATAAAGCTTAATGAATGTCCTAAGCCCAGGAACTGGGTCTCAGAAAGAAGCAAGAATTGTCACCCAACAAAAATCAGGCTGGCCAGAAGTACCACAAAAATTCAAGGAAGAGTCAGAAATAAATTTGGCAGTTCCTTTAGTTCCCTTGACCCCAAATGATGTAAAACACTAGTATGAAAGTCCCTACATGGATGTAAAAGTTATGAAGAACAAAATCAATGCTTATTCAAAGCTATAAGCCATGCATTTAGCTTAGTTTCATATTATGTTATGGTACATGCTAAAAATTTGATGTTCCCTTATTTTATCGTCCCTGTTTCTCTGTGGCATAATAATCAATTCCTAGCACAGACTACTCAAATTATAGCACAGAGATAAGGAACCCTAAATTAGCATGGCTTTAGAACACAAGTAAGGTCTGTTAAATTACATAGAGTAGGAGGTAAATGTATGAATCCTTTGGATATCATAAAACCATATTTAGTAGAATGTTATATATAGATCTACATAGAGTCTACCCCAAATAAGGACTACAGGGTCATAAAAATGAAGTTTTTAATATATGACTCTTCCTTATAATCAGAGAAATAACCTGATTTCTGAAAATTGCTCTATAGAAACTCTCTTATGAAAAAAGCTTCATTAAGTATGCCATTGCAATATGACAGTAAACATATTTTGCCGAAAGCTTTACATATTTAAGGGAAGAATTGTCATTCAGTAGTGGTACTCTTCTTTTAACATCTGAGGCTGTCCAATGCAATATTGTGTCTGCTATGAAAATTAGGAAGCAAATTCATAATGTGTGAAAAAGTATTAAATGACAACTAGATCTCTCTATGTAGCACTTTCTGGTAAAATTGATGTTATATATATTACAACAATCTTGCCAGAAAGTGCTACACAGAGATATTTAGTTTTTTGCATGTTTATGTTTATGTTTGTGTTTGTTTGTTTGTGTGTGTGTGTCTGTGTGTGTGCGTGTGTGTGTATACATGCCTTACATGCCTGCCTCAAAATTTATACCAGTGTTCTAGGGAGATCAAAAGAGATTCTGTCATAGAATTTCTTATAACTTTCATTTTTGCTGAGATGCATCACTGATTTTTTTCCCCATTTTTCCTTATCTTCTAACAATTCTTGTTAGTTTACAAACTATATCATGGAAAGCCTTAATTTGTATTGTTCTTTTCTTAAGAACTTAAGTGTGTTTGCATCATTTGAAATAATGGAAAAAATATTTTCTGTGAGTCAATACATGCTTCCTTTCTTGAAGCTTTTTTGCTGGTAAACTAAGCAACTTCAAATCCATTATGTTTAACCTTAACATTTATACAATATTTATAAACCACACTGATTGAGTAGCCCCCAAGTTGTTAGGGCACCAACAACACAATCATATACACGTTGACACAGGCTCACTTAATTCAGGGGAGATTATTCCCAGGCACCCACTTACATGAAATTAAATGTTACAGAGCTCAGTGGGACTTATTTCTAAATGGAGATATACTTAGTTTATAAGTTACAATATCTGGTTTGGAAATACTTGCAATACATTTGAAAGTCAATGATAGATAGATATAATTTGCTAGGCTGAAATCAAGAAAACCACATTACAGTTATAGCATTGAAAAATAAACAGTAATATGCCCAATAATCACAGGCAAATCATTGTTTTACCATTCTAGATAATAAACACTTTCCCCATTCAGATTAGATCATAGGGGGAAAATGTATACAGGTACATGTGCTTAAGCCTAAAAGGTTTTTCTCTTTGACATATGGGGTATTGCAGAAACATAAGTATCTGGTTGCTTAATCTGTATTTCCTAAAGAAATAAATAATAAAATTGGATCAACTGCCCAAGCAAATAGGAGGAGGTTTTTTTTTTTTTTTAAAAAAAAGGTTGAGTCTCTTGGTTTCACTTAAAGTACTACTTCATGCATTACCTGAAACGTGAATGATTGTTAGTTTAGTATTATTTACCATTAGTGGAAAAAGCATATAGCTTATTTCAATTTAAGATTAATTACAATGTATCTATAGTCTGGACAAAATTTAGTTCACTCTAAAGTGTAGTAAAAGCTTCCAACCTATCTTTGTAGATGAAGAATCTCAACTGAAACAAACTTTGCATTAATCAAATAATATTTTTCCCTCCATGTTATATTTGATTAGAACAGCTGTAAGGGAAGGGTGATTGGTTTGCACTGATGGAAACTCCTTGTAAAAATTTCCTCCTTCCTAGTTAAAAAAAATCCAGAAATTTGGGGTGTAGAACCCGGTCATGTCCACATACATTTCCAC
This sequence comes from Hydrophis major, assembly GCA_033807585.1. Classification (NCBI taxonomy): domain Eukaryota; kingdom Metazoa; phylum Chordata; class Lepidosauria; order Squamata; family Elapidae; genus Hydrophis; species Hydrophis major. Next base: position 166,977,027 of record CM066328.1, read on the forward strand.
TTTTGTAAGCTTCCAATTTCAGTCATCTGCTTCCATGTACCAGATTCCACTGTATTTAAAAACAGAGTGATTTACCTGGAGGTGCAAATAGTTATACCAGTGGAGCAACTGAGTAAGCTTGAGTAATTATCTCCAAAGCCTGAGTAATTATCTCTGGAGACTTTCCTAAAGTTACCATTGAACTAAAATTGTTAATGTAGAAGAAATATGGAAATTATCAATTTCAAGATGAATTTTATATATTTCTTTATTTGATCCTCTTCAGCCAAAGTCAAAAGTCTCACAGAATATTAAAACAAAAACTTATCTAGCTAGGAGTTGAAGAAGCTTTTTGGATGAGAAGTGAAATGTCTTCAAAGAAAAACCAGAAAGTCCAGTTGCCTCTTGAAAAAGCACCTTTGAGACAATCTTTGTATTTCACATGCAAAAATCCACAACGGTTTCTAATCTACTTTAATTCTCATTATGTTTTATTCCAATTTCCTCAACTTTTACAAACAGATGTAAAACATAGAGCCAGTTTAAAGTAGCTATTAAGGTATCAGGTTAAAAATGGACAGACTGTGAGTTCTAATTTGGCCTTAGGCACAAAACCAGTGAGTGATCCTGAGCCGGTCATTCCCTCTTAGCCCTAGAAAGAAGGCGGTGTCAAACCACTTCCAAAATATTGCCAAAAAAACTGCAGGGACTAGTCCCAGCTGTTGCCACTTGCCAATACCGACTGAAAAACATGAAACAAAAACCCTAAAGCATATTTTAAAAATTAAGTATGTTTCATGAGATTCAGAATTGTATGACCACAAGAAAAATAAAAAAATATCGATGGAACTGTTTATAACATGAGGATGTCGCCTCTTCAGTAAACACTACTCCTATACTCAGATTATTATTTTTAAGCATTTATTAAGTAAAGCATGTAAATGGAATCTTTTTCCTGTTACAAAATAAAAAGCATCATTCGAAAGCTGTCTTTTGTCATTATTGTTATGTTGTTGGAATGCTGTGACTAGCAATCTTAATGTCTCATTGTCACCTCGATAGCCTCCACTCCTTAACTCTTGAGAGGAAACTTCACACATCTCAGTATGAGTGTGACTTGGCAAACTTTCCAATCAGATTAATGAAAATGTGCAAATTGGCACTGTGACCTGCTGGCAAAAGACACACTTTCCCTTCTGCAGAGAAGATGCACAGCTTGTCAAATGTGTTTTCAGAGATGCAACAAAGGAAATGGAGAAACAATGGCACTGATTGGATACGTGGTGACTGATGTACCCACATAGCACTGACAATATAAAGGACACCACAATATTGCTATGAGGCCACTTTACACATTACAAGGTGTGTTGTTTATTTAGATGTTATATACCATATCATCGTATCTCCTCTTTGAACTTCAAAATGTGTAATTTAGAAATCATTGCATTGTATAAGCCTTTCCTATTACAGGTGAAACTTGAAAAATTAGAATATCATGGAAAAGTTCATTTATTTCAGTGATGTAACTTAAAAGGTGAACCTAATATCTGAGATAGACTCATTACATGCAAAGTAAGATAGTTCAAGCCGTGATGTGTCATAATTGAGATGATTATGGCTTACAGCTCATGAAAACCCCAAATCCACAATCTCAGAAAATTAGAATATTGTGAAAAGGTTTAATATTCTGGCTCAAAGTGTCCCACTCTAATCAGCTAATTAAGCCATAATACCTGCAAAGGGTTCCTGAGCCTTTAAATGGTCTCTCAGCCTGGTTCAGTAGGAATCACAATCATGGGAAAGACTGCTGACCTGACAGTTGTGCAGAAAACCATCATTGACACCCTCCATAAGGAGGGTAAGCCTCAAAAGGTAATTGCAAACGAAGTTGGATATTCCCAAAATGCTGTATCAAAGCACATTCATAGAAAATTATGTGGAAGGGAAAAGTATGGAAGAAAAAGGTGCCTAAGCAGCAGGGATGACCACAGCCTGGAGAGGATTGTCAGGAAAAGGCCATTCAAAAGTGTTGTGGACTTTCACAAGGAGCGGACTGAGGCTGGAATCAGTGCATCAAGAGCCACCACACCCAGACGGATCCTGGACATGGGCTTCAGATGTCGTATTCCTCTTGTCAAGCTGCTCCTGAACAACAAACAACATCAGAAGTGTCTTACCTGGGCTAAAGAAAAACAGAACTGGTCTGTTGCTCAGTGGACCCAGAGTCTGGAGGAAGAATGGAGAAGGACACACTGCAAGATGCTTGAAGTCCAGTGTGAAGTTTCCACAGGCTGTGTTGATTTGGGGAGCCATATCATCTGCTGGTGTTGGTCCAGTATGCTTCATTAAGTCCAGGGTCAATGCAGCCATCTACCAGGAGATTTTGAAGCACTTCATGCTTCCTTCCGCAGATGAGCTTTATGGGTATGCTGACTTCATTTTCCAGCAGGACCTGGCACCTGCCCACACTGCCAAAACCTGGTTCAATGACCGTGGGATTACTGTGCTTGATTGGCCAGTGTTGTGTCCGCGAAATGATGCCAGGAGTCGGTGACTTCAAATCATGCTCTTTTATTGAAAGTTGGAACCGAACTGGGGCAAAGGAAAAAGTTTGCGGCTTTTATTTCTTTAGCCGCGGCGGCCGTGGCCAATGGCACCGCTTTGAATCTCCCGCGATTCGAATGGACCAATCGCGGGAGATTCTTAGCGAGCCAATCGGCGCGGCTCGCCTGACCAATCAGAGTGCCCCGCGCTTTGGCCAATCAAAGCGCGGGGATCTCAAGAATGCTAATTAGGGACAGAACACCCCTCCCCTCTTGGTTCAGTCCTTACGTCGCGTAGTCACGTAGGTAGGCAGGGCTCCGTCTGAGCCTACTGGACCTGCGCAGCTCAATCGTAGGTTGGATCCTGGCCGGTTCGGTCGGGATCCCTGTTGCTCCTGATGCTGTCGTGGGAACCGGCTGGTCGGTCGGGCCGGGCCGCTCTCCGTAGCTCCCTCCTGGGCCTCCCGGGTTGGTTGAGCTGCGGGTTTCGCCGCTCCCGCTTGGTCTTTCCGGGTCGGTCGAGCTGGCCTGGCTGTCTCTTCCTGGCGAGGGGTTGTGATGGCTGCTTTCTGGTAAGTATGGCTGGTTTATTCTTCTTTGGTTTTGGTCCCCTGGGTATTCCCTCCCCCCTTGGTTTGTGTTGTGGGGGTTGGTTTCGCCAGTTTGTGCGTCGGTGGTCTCTTGGTTGGCAGTCCTCGACCTTAATTGGTTGATGTGGCGTTTCCATGCTCGTCCGTCTGCTGTTTGTAGCCGGTACGAGTGTGGGCCTGTTATTTGTGTGATGACGGCCGGTATCCATAGTGGGTCTCCCGTCAGGTTTCTTGCATATACGGGGTCGCCGGGTGCAAAAGTTCGGTGTTTGCTGTTTGAGTCTGGGGGCTTCTCCGGGTTATACGTGGGGTGTAACCTGTTGAGTGGGGACCTTAATTTCCTCCCCATTAATAGTTCGGCTGGGCTCTTATTCGTTGTGGTATTTGGGGTTATGTGTTGGGTGAAGAGTAGTTTGTTTATTTTCTCCTGGATCTCCCCGTGGTCTATTTTCCGGATGGTTTTCTTAGTGAATTGCACCATCCGTTCCGCCCTACCGTTCGCCGCCGGGTGCGCCGATGCTGTCAGCGCGTGGCGGATGCCCCTTTCCGCTAGAAATTTTTCAAATTCCAGCGAGGTGAATTGGGGCCCGTTGTCGGAAACGACGACGTCTGGGAGGCCGTGCGTTGCAAAGAGTTTGCAGAGTTCCTTGATCACGGCCTCCGTGGTTGTTGTCTTCATGTTGCTTACCTCCAGCCAGAGTAAGCGTCTATTGTTATAAGGAAGGTGTGCCCTTTTGTGGGCCCGGCGAAGTCTATGTGAATCCTAGACCAAGGTCCCCTTGGGGTTTCCCACTCTAGGATGGGTGCTGTGGGTGGGCTTGGCCTAGTTTCCTGGCATCGTTGGCACCTTGCTACCCAGGTCTCAATTTGTTTGTCCATCCCTGGCCACCAAGCGTAACTTCTGGCCAGGGCTTTAGTCCTAACGATGCCAGGGTGCCCCTCGTGTAGCAGTTCCAGAACCTTCCCTTGTAGCTTTTCTGGAATGACCACCCTATCCCCCCCTAGTATGCACCCTGTTAATAACGAGAGTTCCGTTTGGCGGTTTTGGAACGTTTTGACAGACTCGTCGTTGTCCCTTTCTGGCCACCCTTTCTCTACCCAATGCAACACCCGTGCCAGACGTTTGTCTTTATTAGTCTCTCAGGCAATGTCTGACGCGGTTATGGGCAGGTTGGGTAGAGTCTCTATGCTGAGGGTGGTCGTCGTGGGTGCTGGGTCGGTGTCAGGTTCCGGTAGCGGCGAGCGGCTTAAGGCGTCTGCATGGGAGATCGTGTTACCCGGTTTGTGTATGAGTCCGTTGTTGTAGGCTGCCAGGAACTCAGACCACCTTGTCATTCGGGGAGACAGAATGTTCGGGGTGGCCCGGTTTCCTGCAAGGATTCCCAGCAGCGGCTTGTGGTTGGTTATGATGGTGAATGTCCGGCCGTAGAGATACTCGTGGAATCTTTTTACGGCGGCAACGATAGCCAGAGCCTCTTTGTCCAGCTGGCTATAGTTCCGCTCCGGTTTGGTGAGGGTCCTTGAAAAGAACGCGATGGGTGCTTCTTTTCCGTCGGGGAGGGTATGGCTGAGGACAGCGCCGACGCCAAAAGGTGATGCGTCGCATGTGACGGCCAGAGGTAGGGTCTCGTTATACTGTATAAGGACGGCGTCCGAAGTGAGGAGGTCCTTTGTTCTTTGGAAGGCGGCTTGCTCGCGTTTCCCCCAAGTCCAGGTCGCCACCTTGTCCAGGAGCCTATGCAAGGGCTCCACCACTGTTGCCTTTTGGGGCAGGAAAACATTGTAAAACTTAAGTAGCCCCAGGAATGCCTGTAGTTCCGTCTTCGACTTGGGTGTGGGGGCTTCTTTGATGGCCTTGATTTTTTGGTTTGTGGGGTGAATGCCGTGACGGTCTAGGAGGTATCCTAGGAATTCTACCCGTTCCGTGCATAGCTGGCATTTCTCCCTCTTGACTTTGAGCCCGGTCTCTTTGAATTTGGTTAGGACCTCCCTTAGGTGACCCTCTAGTTCAGCTTGGTTGGTTGCCGACACTAGGATGTCGTCGAAGTAAGGTACCACCCCCTTGATGCCTTGCAATAGTCTTTCCATTAGGCTTTGGAATATTCCCAGTGCCACGCTGACTCCGAATTGGAGTCGGTTGCATTTAAATGCTCCCCGGTGGGTGACTATGGTTTGCGCTTCTGCCGTTTGCTCGTCGACTGGCAACTGTTGGTATGCCTGGACGAGGTCGAGCTTGGCGAAAACCTTGCCCCCTCCCAGTGAGTGCAGTAGGTGTTGCACTACAGGGACGGGGTAGGCGCTTTGTTGTAGCGCGCCATTTAGGGTGGCCTTATAGTCCCCACAGATCCTCACCGACCCATCAGGCTTGATTGGGGTGATTATGGGGGTCTCCCACCGGGCGTGGTCTATGGGCTGTAGGACGCCTTGCTTGACAAGCTTGTCAATTTGCTCGTCTATCTTGGGTTTAAGTGCGAATGGCACCCGCCTTGGTTTCAGGCGTTTTGGGGGGATGTTTGGGTCTAGGCTGAATGATATAAGGGGCCCTCGGTACTTGCCTAGGTTTCCGTCGAAGACCTCTTGGAATTCCCAGGCCAGTTGCTGCTCCCAGCTGTCGTCAGTGATGTGGTCGACTCCCGTGACTGCGATGCCGAGCGGGGCGAACCATTGCAGTCCCAGTAGGCTTGGGCGGTCGCGGTCGACGATTGTCAGGGGAAACCTTTCGGTTTGCCCTTTATAGGTGATGTTGAAGTGTTTGGTTCCGACTACCGGGATGCGGTTTCCCTGATAGTCCCTTACGATGAGTCTCTGGCTGTCTAGGTTCCTCCTTTGGATGGTAGGCACCAAGCGCTTTATTTCCTGCCATGCTATCATGGAGAGGTAGGACCCGGAGTCCACCTCCATTTTGCATGGCTGGCCCTCGATGCCTACCTCCACGTGGACCTTCCGGGCGTCATTGGTTATGGCATGGCTGATGGTGACCGTCTGATGGGTCTCCTCTCTTCGCCGGTTATCGCCGCCTCGCAGGGATCATCCGTTCTGGTCCCACCTGTTGTCTGAGGGGCGATCTCTGGTCCGGGGTGGTGTGCTCTCTCTCCTCCGGTCGCTCTGGTCCCATTGTGCCGGGCTGCGGTTCCTTTTTAGGCAGCAGACACGGGCGATGTGTCCCTTCTTGTTGCAATGCCGGCAGATCGATTCGAAGAACCGGCATTCCGACCTGGGGTGGTTGCCGCCGCAACCGGCACAATTGGTCGTCGACTTACGACCCCACCGGTTCCGTGGGTCGCGGCCTGTCTGGAGGCGATGGATGTCCTCCTCGTCATCGGAAGTGCCCGATGCCGAGTGGAAGTCGCCCTGGTGGGTGGTCATCTCGGGTTGGGCCTCGGCCGACTTCGCAGGGTTGTTGCTTCCGCTGCGGTCCCCAGCGTTCCGTCTGCGCATGCGGTCGGCGGAGGTTCGGGTTGCTTCGGCGGCTGCGGCTGCGGTGAGGGTGTCTGCAAGGCTGATGTTGCCCTTGGCCATCAGCCGGCTCTGGAGGACGGGGTCCCACAAACCAAGCACGATTCTGTCTCCCAGGGCGTCGTTCAGGTTGTCGAATTCGCAGAGCCCCCCTAGGCGCCGTAGCTTGGCGACGAAGTCGCTGAAGCTCTCACCTGACCGTTGGTCCCGACGGTAAAATTCATTGCGTCGGATCAGGATGGGTACCTCTGGAGCGTAGTGCCGCCGAAGTATTGGCTCGAGGACGTCCCAGTCCATCGCGGTTGCATTGGCGGGTTTGGCAAGCGCCTTGGCCATCTTGAATACCTCGGTCCCGCAGTGGGTCAGGAAGACGGCGCGCTTCATGGGGCTGGTGGTGTCCTTCAGGTTGCTGCACTCGAGGAACATGCGGAATCGGTCAGAGTATGATTCCAAGTCCTCGGTGGCGGGGTTGAAGGGTGCGGGGGGTGCGGGGGGTGCGATTTTCGCCATCGTGGTGGTTCGTCTGGCTTCCGTCGGACACGTGGTTCGGTTCAGGGTCTGGACTCCATCCTCGTCGCCAGTGTTGTGTCCGCGAAATGATGCCAGGAGTCGGTGACTTCAAATCATGCTCTTTTATTTAAAGTTGGAACCGAACTGGGGCAAAGGAAAAAGTTTGCGGCTTTTATTCCTTTAGCTGCGGCGGCCGCGTCTAATGGCACCGCTTTGAATCTCCCGCGATTCGAATGGACCAATCGTGGGAGATTCTTAGCGAGCCAATCGGCGCGGCTTGCCTGACCAATCAGAGTGCCCCGCGCTTTGGCCAATCAAAGCGCGGGGATCTCAAGAATGCTAATTAGGGACCGAACAGCCAGCAAACTCGCCTGATCTAAACCCCATAGAGAAGCTATGGGGCATTGCCAAGAGAATGATGAGAGACATGAGACCGAACAATGCAGAAGAGCTGAAGGCCACTATTGAAGCATCCTGGTCTTCCATAACACCTCAGCAGTGCCATAGGCTTATAGCTTCCACGCCACGCCACATTGAGGCAGTAATTGCTGCAAAAGGGGCCCAAACCAAGTACTGAATACATATGCATGCTTATGCTTTTCAGAGGTCCGATAATGTTCTATGTACAATCCTTGTTTTATTGATTGCATGTAATATTCTAATTTTCTGAGATTGTGGATTTGGGGTTTTCGTGAGCTGTAAGCCATAATCATCACAATTATGATACATCACGGCTTGAACTATTTTGCTCTGCATGTAATGAGTCTATCTCATATATTAGGTTCAGCTTTTAAGTTGCATTACTGAAATAGATGAACTTTTGCACGATATTCTAATTTTTCGAGTTTCACCTGTATAGTGCCTCTCTCTGGAGAAGAAGAAAGACAGATGACAAGGAACAATGATTCCCTGTTCCAAATGACTTTATGTACAATTAGTTAAGATTGAAGTGTGCCCCTGAGACCCCATGTATCCAAAGACATTCTTAATAATGATAAACTAGAGCTTTGGAAATCCTTAGACCAACTAGAAGAATGCTTTTTCCAGGGCCTGAATTCATGGGATTCACTTCAAAGGAAGCCTCATTTTGGTAAAACTATAATAATCAAGTGAGATAAATAAAGTATGCAGAGAGGGAGTTCTGTTGGATATTATAAGGAATTATTACAGGAAGGAAGGAGGGAGGGAGGGAGAGAATAATAAATGATACAATTAACTAAGATTTGTTAAAAAAATAATTTCCTAAGACCCTAACACCCAAATTAAACAATTCTTTTTGGTGGTGTTTGGAACAGAATAGGATTTAGCCACTTTCGTTGAGCTATTTCTTCTGGGTGACCTAAACTCCAAGTAAGAAATGAGTTATTAGCTCAGAGCAGCACCTATTTAAAAGCATCAGTATACCAGTATACAAACACTTTTCAGAAGCTTGATTCAGGCCTGGATTGAATCTCCAAAATTGTTACACTACGGTAGCTTCCTTCCAGCACCCTGGAAGTTTAGATATTGGGCCTTATTTGTGTTAAAATTGCAGGGTACAACATTATTTTGTTGTGCAGGTTGTGTGCCAGTTACACCCGTTCCTGGACCAACAATCCCTACTCACAGCCACTCATGCCTTAGTCACTTCCTATCTTGACTATTGTAACCCGTTCTACATGGGGCTGCCCTTGAAGAGCATCCGGAGGCTCCAGTTGGTGCAAAATACAGCCGCCCACACGGTTTTGTGCAGACTTCAGTGTGCATATGTATCACCTCTCCTGCGAGAACTGCATTGGCTGCCGATTTGCTTCTGGGTGCAATTCAAGGTGCTGATTGTCCTTTATAGCTTGGGACCACGCTATCTGAGCCCTTTATAGCTTGGGACCAGGCTATCTGAGGGACTATCTAAGGCTATCTGAGCCCTTTATAGCTTGGGACCAGGCTATCTGAGGGACCCTCTCTTGCCGGTCACATCTACTCTACCCATCAGAATGGGGAGGCAGGGAATGTTGTGGGTCCCATCCTTGAAGGAGATATGCCTGGTAGGACCCAGAATAAGGGCCTTCCCTGTGGTGGTTCCCTCCCTCTGGAACATCCTTCCCCCAGAGATTAGACTGGCTCATACTCTGATTCTCTACTAGAAGGTGTTGAAGACCTGGTTCTGCCAGTGGTCCTGGGGAACCCAGAGTGGGATAGAGCCCACTGAATGACTCATGTAATCTGCTGTTGCTGGGGGGGGGAGGGGGGATTTTATTATATTAATTTATTTGCTTTTATGAGTTTTATTGTTTTTAAATTGTGGTTTTATATGTTGTAAGCTGCCTTAAGTCACCATGGCGAATAGGCAACAATACAAATCTAATAAATAAATAAATTATTAGAATCTAATCTACTCTAATAATCTAATCTAATCCAATGCCATCACATCATATCCAATCCAATATTTAATTTTTAAAGAAAGGCCTGTAAAAGATGTCTCTTTTTCAATGGTTCAAGATTTTACATCAGTCTGCCAGCATGTTTAAATCAAGGTCTTTCTGGCCTTTGCAAAGGCTTTTTCAAAAACCAAGCAAATCAGAGTTTTGGTTAAAAGAGAACTGATATAAGCCGCTTGAAATCACAGGATTTACATGAAACAATAACAGATCCTTCTGAACTGACACTCAGATCTGGGGGTATAGAACTTGATTTAACATCTTCTTTTAGTCTAATGCATACAATGGGAATGTGATAAGTCAATGACTGAAAATCTATGTATTAAATAGATTTCATAGATTGATGAAAAGACTAAACAGTAGAGAACTAAAAATCTCAACTTTCTGCAGAATATGTAAAAAGGCTCCAAGAATTTGGTCTCTTTAAAGGAGGAAAAAAAGAGGAAAATATCATCCTAATATTATCAGAGTACAGATAGTCCTCGACTTACAACAGTTCAATTAGCGACTGTTGAAAGTTATGACATCACTGAAAAAAGTGATCTTTGACTATTTTTCACACTTATGGCTGTTATAGTATCCCATGACCACATGATCAAAATTCTGATGCTTAGCAATCGACTCATATTTATGATGTTTGCAGTCATGAGATTCACCTTTTGCAACCTTCTAACAAGCCAGGTCAATGGGGAAGCCAGATTCACTTAACAAAGATGTTACTACCAGTGATTTGCTTAACAACTGTGGCAAGAAATGTTGTAAAATAGGGCGAAATTCACTTAGCAACTGTCTCACTTAGCAGTAGAAATGTTGGGCTCAGTTGCAGTCATACATTGAGGACTATCTGTATATCTATCTAACTTAAGGAGTCCTAACTAATCCACTCACAACGCTGTCTCTATTTTAAGTTGTGCTAATTGAACTTTCTGAGAAACTTCACCAATGCCTGGAGACATTTGAAAGGCAGGAGATCACAATGCTGTATGCATCGGAGGCAGTCTCAATGTAATAACAAAAGGACAAGATGTTTCTTTTGACTGGTGCTTATATTATAGCCTTAAAATATTCTATATTCTTAAAATAGACCCTCTCTTTCAGCATCTCATTACAGCAAATCATAAGACTGACAGCAGCATTATATTATCCTGAGCCTAAATCAACATAGGCAGGGAAGTTCCTTTGATTAATGCACACAATCTTCTGAAATATGTCACCTTGGAACCACAGACAATTCGATTTAAACTGGATGCCCCGGGAATGAAAAGAAGAGGCACTTATTTTGCAGCAAGTGTAAAATATCAACAACACAAACACAATTTCTCATAGAACATTCAATTCTAGAATGTGGCTTTCATCAGCAAAAAAAAACAACAACAACAACCAACACCTGCCATTGTCACAATTTTTGTGTACAAATAGGTAGCTAAGTGACTGAAACTAGACACTGTAAATCCATTAATCTGGATACAAATAATGCCAAGTGTATAAATGACTCAGGTTACTTTATTGCATAGTATTTTGACTCGACAGAGAGTGACTGGGTGTCAAAAGCCTTTATCTTTCACTCACCTCTCTAACAAATGGATATAAATCACACACAATAAAAACTCACACTATCCAGACACTCTGCCACAAACAGTGTGATAAATGCCCCTTTTATGATAAATGTTTACTGTGGAATGAAATGGTCAATTTCTCTAGAAGGTATCTGACAATGCATCTTTTCATATTCCTAAAATGGGGAGATATCTCAAAGCGAAAAGGAAAGCAATTTACTCCAGAGAGACAGGGATACTTTCCAGATGAAAGCAATAGAGATTTATTATTGTTATTACGGTTAGTCACACAGAGATTTTGACATTTTGGTTCACCTATCGGATCCTTCCCAAATTCCTCAGATAGACAGATGGTGATGTTTAAAAAGATATTGTATTGTGTAAGCTGTTCCAAGTAAAGCTCTCTTTTGCAATTGCAATCTTACAAGGGTGTTCAAGTGGTGCAACCAGGGTTCCTATTACTATTGGTACTATTTTGCTTTCTTTTGCCATAGTCATTCTATATCTATTTGCAGGCCTTTATATTTTGTGATTTTCTCCAGTTCTTTCTCTTCTATGCTGCTGTCTCCAGGTATTGAAGCATCCATTATCCAGACTTGTTTTATCTTTCTTATTAACAATTTTTAAGGATGGAGCAATGGTGGGATTAAAAAGTTCCCACCACCGGTTCTATGGGAGTGGCTTAGTGGGCGTGGCTGCAGGGGTGGGATTGTGTGACTTGAGTGACTCACACAATCACACAATCATGCACACGCACACACCAAACATGCACATTGCACACACGTTAAAACAGTAAAAACTAACCTACTGCACCTCTCAGTTGTTTAGCACAGCAATCCACTCTGCTGTGCCAAACAGCTGAGAGGTTAAAAAGGATCTAGGAGCAGGGGCAGGTGGATAGGCTCAATGGCAGAGCATCAGAGAGGCTCAGAGCAAACTGGTTCTCTGTCAGCTGATCTTCGCCGCTATCGATACACCAGAATCGGGCCAAACCAGTGGAATACTACTACTGTTGTGCTTTTATGGTTATACAGTCTGCCAGATGCCTAGATTGGATTTGGCATTTTTATCCACCCATCCCAAGACCCTGAGATAGACAAGTCTTGTTGTTTGGTGGTGTTAATGTTATTGAAGGATGTAAGCTATTCGGAGTAAAGCTGCCTTTCTGCAATTGACTGATGGTGAATTTGTCAATGTTGATGGTGTTCAAATGGTGAAACAGATGTTTTGGAATTGCACACCAGGTGCCTATTACTATTGGTACTACCTTTGCTTGTTTTTCTCACACTTCTTCTATTTGCAAGTCTTTGCATTTTGTTGGGTTTTTTTTTTTTTCAGATCTTTTTTATCTGTTTTGCTCTCTTCAGGTACTGTTGATATGGTTGGTTGCATAGTCAGCCAGATGTTTGGATTGGTTTTGGCATTTTTATCAACCTATCAAGTCTTTCCCAAGGGCCTAAGATAGGCAGTTGTTGATGTATGATTATTATTAGTAGTAGTATTGTACTAATAAAATAAAAGTAATTAGTACTACTAGTTACTAGTAGTTATTAATAGTTAGTAAATAGTAATCATTGTCACTAATATTATTTATTTGTTTATCTGTCACTAATATTATTTATCTGTTCACAACAATGTGAAATCATAGCCGCCAGTTCTTCAGCTGGTATTGGCTTTCATATACAGAATTTTTGTGAAGATCCTAGCATCTCATGTGCACATCCAAGTAGCATAGCTTTTTGCAATTGACTGATGTGAATTTTGTCAATGAGCAGATTTCTAAGTGCCCTCCAATTATTATTTTTTTTTACAGTAACCAATGTACTGATAATTACTGGGACCACCATGGCTGATTGATACCATAATCTTTCAACTTTCAGATCTTGATAGTTTTGTGATGTTCTTCGATTCTTCATTTTCTTTTCTAATATCCCTAATATCTACATCATTTTTTTTTTCCTTTCCAACTATAATTATATCTGGTGTGACTTTACCAGTCTATCTTTGAAAATCTCACATATTTTAATCTCCTCATTTTCATCTACTTTTTGGACCCTTCCCATCAATTTTTCATTACTGGTACATATATTTTTTACAGATATTCCATAATCATTTTAGTAAGTATACTATGTCATTCTTTACAATCAGTTTATGGTATATGGATTACTGTTTCTTCTACCTCTTTGCATAATCAGCATTTTGAATCATTTGACAATTTTTAAATTCTGGCTTTCATTGCATTAATCTGAATAGTTTGCTCTTGAGAGCCAAAATAAAGCCTTCAGTTCCTTTTTTAATGTTACATTTGTAAACCATTGCCAGATTTTATCTTTGTTCTTTTTTCTACTTTCCTTTCCTTTTTTTTTTTTTTGTAGATATTGACCATGTAATGTCAGAATTCTGTTCTTGTTTCTATTACATTAATATTTTAATGGAAAAATGACAGAGAAAGATTCCATTACAAGATTCTAGGGCGTTAATAAAGACAAGTACATCTTCTCAATTAAGTGCAAAGAACAATAACAGAATAGTACAGTGGCAGTGTAGATATTTCATTTTAGCCATGTATGGATTTGATAGGAACACTGGCATCCACCACCTTTCTCTTCCTTTGCATTTTCTGCATTTAATAGTTGTCTATCAGACATAATATACATTTCTAATCTTCATGCAAATTAGATTGTAGTATATGTAATAAATTTGCATATGTAAAATTTGTAATATGTAGTAATATTTACATATAGTAAGATCTGTTTTTTTTTTTAATTTAATAGACTTATATGAAATTCTGTACATGGAATGAGTGATATTACTATTAAAATCACATTTCTACTATATTCCAGAAGATTGAGTCCTCTCAGCTCCCAATTAATTGTATGTTTCCATCTCTCCATTGATAGAAAAAGATCATTCAATTGGTAAACTTCTGAGTATACTTGGATTGTTATACTGGATGTACCTGTTTATGTCTAGGATGTCGTGTGAATTTAAAACACTGGAGGTTGCTGTAAAATTATTCAAATCACTCAAGAGCTTTATTAACAAATCAATTTATCCTAAAATGCAGTGCAGCTGATGTACTACACACACACACACACACACACACACACACTCACAAGTTAAAAATGCAACACTGACAGGCCTGACTATGACTGATAAGGAGAGCTGAAATATAGCTTGATGTATTTTGAACATCTTACCAGTGCACTCACCTTTTTTTCTTCTGAGGCATAAAAGTATCTTTGTTCAAGGACAAAGAGTTTAGAGTTTTCTTAGTTCATGAATTTGGAATAGACAAACATAGTCTAGTTAAATGCATCTTGCTTGAGGCAGAGCTGGCCCAGGGTGAACATTCACATCTCCTATGGTTTCATAGACAAGCAGGCTAAACTGCATCTGCTTTACAAGGACAGCTCTGGGCTTTAATAAATAGGTACTACTGAGGCCTAGTGATAGGACAATCTTTGCACAATTTCCTAGATTCAAAAACCACAATAATGCTTTCATTTAATTGCACTAGGCTCCTGCAATGTAAACGAGAGAGTCTGAGAAATTGATCTTATAGAATTGTTTACTTAGAAATTCCTGGATGATTCTAGACAAAGCTGGTGAATTTTCCCCAGGGCAGAATGCTTTTTATTTCTCTATAACTGAGGAATGCAAAATCACTGAGATGGGCAAGGGTTCATTCTACCATCGCATTTTGGCTCACCTATTTCATAATTTCTTCAGTCCTGAAATGAACAAGAAGATAGTGTTTTTGTCACTTCTTGTATTAATGCTGCGTGTTCCTCATTCACAAGAACCCATAAGTCATAAATTAAAATTGAAGCTAATTGGTTGTCTTTGTGTTCATTCCCTGATGGAATAGCATCTATCAGTAGAAAAGACTAAGGAATCATTAATTTTCTATACTCTTCCACTCAAGCCTCCATCTGCTGCAAAGAACTTGATGGAGTTTTGAGACTGAAGCTGTTGATATTATGACTCAGTACCTAGAGAATGTTCAGGTACGGATGGCAAAAAATAATATCTGGCTCAATCCTGAATGGCTGTGGCTGTTTGGGATCTCTGGGTTGGGGTTGTTTCCACGATTGGACTTGGATGAGGTTTACCTCCTCATTCAAAATTGGAGCACAACCTGGGTTTCACTTTGATTTGTATCTACTACTCAAAGAGGAGATGATGTCCATGGCCAGGAAGACCTTTGTATGATAATCCTTGTACCCAGGATTATTAGTCAATGTTTCACTTTTGGATCTGTTTTTGATTTCAATCATACAGTTTCTTTGATATATAGCTGACATTTGGGAATTACAAGCAATTTTGTTTCAGCTTTAACAGTCTCTGGCAACAAACCTGGGCAGACTGCATATTATGACATATTTCCTAAATGTACATTTCACTTGTTAATCCCATAAATGAACAAGTTTTTATAAAATATTTTGATGAAATAAAATAGAGAATGCCAAGAAAAATCCAGAAAATGAAGTCAGTCACCATTTATATAAAACTTTTGAAACATCTACTAGTTTTATACCATATTGACTGAAAAAGCAAAGGAATTTCCAGATTCAAATGTTTCAAAACTATATGAAAATTGAAAATGTAGAATTATGAATCACTCTGTCTTTTTCATTTGGCATAAAGAAATCTGCAATACTGAAGATAAAGGAAAAAATAAAGATTATTTGTAATCTTTAGTTGCTTATAGTAGTACGCCCTTGTGTTCAATTTTTAAGTCTTATCATATGTTTTTTTTTAAATAATTAAAAAGCATTTTCCCATAGAACAAAAAGATGGCTATTCTCTCAGCTGCCAGAGCAATAAACCCACAACAGACCATTGTCTTGTGATGTACTCATCAGAAGCAACTGTCTGGAGCAATTTTGGGCAATTTTAAGTTCTCTCCTTGTCCATAGAGGAGTTATGAAGAGCTAGTCCACTCACCAGCTCTTCATACTACTGAAATTCTGTTCTGATTTTTATTGCGTTATTTTCAGTCCACCATTTCTTCACCTGAAATCATTACATGCCAATTCTTGAATATGTTTGGTGTCTTGATGTGAAAAATAGAGTCCCTAGCTTCTGGACTTTTTGGTCCTCATGCATCCATCAAAGCCAATAGATCTATAAACTGAAAAAAAAAAATCCTGGAAGCTTTTGTCCTTTTTATCTCCTGGGAAGATTTGTCTAAATTTGGGAGTAATATTCCATTCATGTGTTCAATAATACCAGTAATTATTTTACCATTTGTAATGTATATAAGCTTTTGGGGAAAAAAATTCATTAAATTGTCCCTTGTTCCTATCTGAGATATAAATGGAAGTCAGTATTAAAGTTTTCTCTTGTTTGAATTTTAGAATTAAATTCTACTCCAATAAGGAATTTATACAGTGTAAGGTATTTTTAACTGTTATTTATGGAATTATATGGATTTTTAAAAAACAATACCAAATGCCAAGTGTTGTGAATGAATAATACCAATAAAGATATCTTGAGCTTGAAGTCAAGTGCAGGGTTCTGGCCCTGCACTTCTGATTGGCTGTTAATGGCAGGATCGGATTGGTCCGTTCAGGAGCATCTGATTGGCCATTAACAGGCCATTCCCATTGGTTAACGGAGCTAGCGCTCCAGGTTTGCTATTGGTTGAATAGTTAATAAGTTGCCTAAAAAAGGAAGGCTATAGCAACCCTCCAGTTTGAGCTGTCACAATATGTAAATAAAGAGTTTGAAGTTCACTGTTTCTACCGGCTCATCTCCATCATTCGCACCCATGCTCCAGACTTAACACTGGCGACGAGGATGGGATTGGATGACATCAGAGCCAACTAATACAACTAAGCACGTGGCTGAAGCGCACAACGGCGGAACCATGTCTGGCGGTGTAGTACCACCTGCTCTGTTCGATCCAGCTCAAGAGGACTGGAAGTCCTACAGGGATCGTTTTCAAATGTTTTTGGAAACGAATAATCTGAAGGATGCCACACCCGGGAAGAAACGGGCAGTATTCCTAACGCACTGTGGCTCGACGGTATTCAAAATGGCTAAGGCATTAGCGAAACCGGCGGAAGCGAAGGCCATGGACTGGGACATCCTCGAACCTCTACTAAGGGCCCACTATGCACCAATCGTTCCAACGCTCGTAAGACGACACGAGTTCTATCAAAGAAACCAGCGGAAAGCAGAAAGCGTTGCCGATTTCATTGCAGACCTCCGGAACTTGGGAGGCCTTTGCGATTTCATCAACCTAGAAGAGGCCTTTAGAGACCGAGTAGTCCTCTAGACGCTCTAAACGTACAGAGCAAAATAATGGCAAAGGGCGACATCACCCTTAAAGACGCCATAGCTGAAGCTACAGCAGTGGAGGCGACCAAGAAGTCAGCTGCCCAACTACGCTGAAATTGTGCTCCAGCACACCCACCGGCCGGCAAAGTTTCACCTAACGTAGAAGGGCAGCTGCAGACGGACGACCATGAGGACGTCTCTTCGTCGTCAGACAGTGACGAAGAAGAGTTCCATTGCTTGCGGTACGATCGGGACTGTAACCCGAAGTCCCAACAACCGTGCACTGGCTGCGGGGCCAACCATTACTGCTCCAACTGCAAATTCCATGACGCGCTCTGCCACGAGTGCGGGAAATGAGGCCACATAGGACTGGTCTGCAGAAGCCTCCTCAGACCCAGCCAGACCTCGAAAGGAACCAATCTCCACCAATTGACAGGGAATCACCCTGTAAGGCGAGAACCAGTAAACCACTCCTACAGAAACCAACCCGTGAATCGTCTAGCGAGACAGGAATAGTGAGCCAAACACTCACTATTGGCCATGCCTCTTCACTAAACGTTAAGAAAATTTGGGTCAATGTGAACATTGAAAATCGACCCTGCCAAATGGAAGTTGACTTGGGATCGTCTCTTTCAATGGTCTCATGAAAGACCCTCAAGCAACTCATCCCCACTATCCGGCGCCAAGACCTTCAATTCCAATGGCTTGTGTTAAAGGACTACCAGGGGAACCGAATTCCAGTCGCAGGATCCAGTCGAGTCCGGGTTGCATTCAAGAACGGGACAACGTACTTACCCCTGACGGTGATCAATAAGGACCGGCCTAGTCTGTTAGGCCTGCAATGATTCGCACCACCTGGCATTGAAGTGGCTGGCATTAACCGAATCGGCGGCAGTGACTGGGAGGAAGATCTCGCCCATGAATTCAGGGACGTCTTCGAGGAAAAGCTAGGCGAGTACAAGGGGACCCCGATATCCTTTAGCCTTAATCCAAAGATAGCTCCCATCCGCCTTAAGCCTTGTCGAGTTCCGTTCGCTCTAAAGCCAAAAATTGACGAGCAGCTTGATAAGTTGATTGCTCAGGGAGTGTTAAAGCCAACTGACCACTCCCTATGGGAAACGCCGATTGTGACACCAATTAAGCCGAACGGCTCCATTAGAATTTGTGGGGACTACCGAGCCACCCAAAACCACGCCCTGCAACAGAACCCATATCCGGTGCCGGTGGTACAACACCTCCTCCATTCCCTGGGGGGCGGAAAAGTCTTCACTAAACTATATTAGCTCAGGCTTATCAGCAACTGCCGGTTGATGAAAAAATGGCACAGGCACAGACTATCGTAACACACCGAGGTGCCTTTAAGTGTACGCGGCTTCAATTTGGAGTCAATGTGGCCCTGGGGATCTTTCAGAGCCTAATGGAGAGACTATTGCAGGGGATCAAGGGCATTGTCCTCTATTTTGACGATGTGCTCATTGCTGCCCCCACTCCAAAAATCTTACGGGAGCATTTAAGACTGGTATTACGAAAATTCCAGGAAGCAAGCTTGAAGGTCAAAAGAAATAAGTGCAAACTGTGTACCGATTGTGTTGAATTCTTAGGGTACTTAATTGACAGTCAGGATATTCACCCTACCGATAGCAAATTAAGAGCAATAAAAAATGCTCCCAGACCCCAGAACAAGACCGACCTCCAGGCGTTCTTAGGCCTCATCAATTTTTATAATGTATTCTTGCCGCACAAGGCGACTGTCGCTGAACCTTTACATCGTCTGTTAGATAAAAAGTCGATTCGGGTATGGGGTCACAAAGAAGAGCAGGTGTTCCGTAATGTGAACAAACTACTGACTTTGGACGCCGTACTAATGCAGTACAATGAGACTTTGCCAATAAACATTACATGTGATGCATCGCCTTTTGGAGTGGGCGCCATTTTGAGCCATCTGTTACCTAACGGTAACGAAGTCCCTGTTGCTTACTTCTCAAAGACACTCTCAAAAACCGAGTGAAATTACAGCCAGATCGATAAAGAAGCCCTGGCGATTGTATCAGCTGTTAAAAGATTTCATGAGTACATGTACGGCCAGGTTTTCACCATTATAACTGACCACAAACCATTGCTGGGGATCATCGCTGGGGACAAGCCAACTCCCTACATACTTTCTCCCAGAATGACCCGCTGGCCAGAATTCTTGGCTGCCTACAATTATTGACTACAATATCGTCCTGGTAAAGCCATTCCCCATGCTGATGCACTGAGCCATACACCGCTCCCTGAAACTATCAACGATCCTACACCAATGATGACAGCATTGCAGATCGAGACACTCCACACGCTGCCATTAACTGCCCGTGACATCGCGAAAGAAACAAAACGCGACCCCATCTTAGCACGAGTCCTCACATGGGTGGAACGCAGATGGCCATTGGACCAAGTACCAGATGACTTTGCACCATTCAAAAGTCATCAAACAGAGTTGTTCTCGCAGAAGGGCTGTGTCATTTTGGGTGACAGAATCGTTATCCCAGAACGACTCCAACAGACATTGCTAAGAACCTTGCACGATGGCCACCCTGGCATCGTGCGCATGAAGGGCCTCGCACGAAGCTACGCATGGTGGCCAGGCATCGACAGACAAATCGTATCGTGGGTTAAAACTTGCAGGAGAAGCCAAGAAGTAAGCAATGCTCCACCAAAGGCAACCCCAACCGAATGGGAGACGCCGCGGGGACCCTGGTCCCGCATCCATCTGGACTTTGCTGGGCTGAACAAAGGCCACACGTTTTTACTAACCGTCGACACCTACTTGAATTGGCTCGAGATTCACCGAATGAGCAACACGACCACTGACGCAGTCATCAAAAGACTGGAAAGACTGTTTGCAACCCACGGATTACCAGACATTCTGGTATCCGACAATGGGCCCCAGTTTACCGCGCTGTCTTTTGAGCAGTACCTGGCTGACCGCGGTATCCGACATGCGCTCACTTCACCTGCACACCCTGCTGCCAACTGTAGGGCTGAGCGCATGGTACAATTCATCAAAAAGACTCTCCAAAAGATTGACTATGACAACATCGATGAGAAAATCAACCGGATCCTTTTCCTACAGCACATCACACCACACAGCATCACCAACAAAACTCCCGCCAAGCTGCTAATGGGACGAAAGCTCCGCTCTCACCTCAATCGGTTACACCCAGCCTACGAACCGGAAAAACCACTCGGATCCAGCGGCCGATGCAGTACCTTTCAGGTAGGTGATTTAGTATTTGTTAAAAACTTATCGGGCGATCCGCTCTGGGTAGAAGCAACCATAATCCGCGTAACCGGCCCAAGATCATACCTCGTTCAGTGCCCTGACGACAAACTTTGGAAGTGCCACATAGATCAACTCTGATCGCGGCTACTGTTGCGCACTTCCGAACTCCCTTATGACCAAACTGAGGGGGGGGGGAGATACAGAGGAAAGCGAATTGCAATTGGAGGGAAACCTTTTTGAAGAAACTGATAATGGGACTGAAACGCAGGAACAGGAACCAGGGACCGGAGTGAGTTCACCTCAGGGAGTGGCCAGTGATATTGGTGACGACGGGAACGCGAACTCGGAACCAGAGGCACCCCTACCGATAAACAACTATCTACCTCAGCAGAAGTGCAGTCAACCGCCAGGCACTTTGCAAAAATCGAAAAGACTAACAAAACAGCCGTCTTACCTTAAGGACTATGTAACCGCGCCCCGTAGGCAGAAGCCGGGGGAAAGGGGTGTTGTGAATGAATAATACCAATAAAGTTATCTTGAGCTTGAAGTCAAGTGCAGGGTTCTGGCCCTGCACTTCTGATTGGCTGTTAATGGCAGGATCGGATTGGTCCGTTCAGGAGCATCTGATTGGCCATTAACAGGCCATTCCTATTGGTTAACGGAGCTAGCATTCCAGGTTTGCTATTGGTTGAATAGTTAATAAGTTGCCTATATAAGGAAGACTATAGCAGCCCTCCAGTTTGAGCTGTCACAATATGTAAATAAAGAGTTTGAAGTTCACTGTTTCTACCGGCTCATCTCCATCATTCGCACCCATGCTCCAGACTTAACACCAAGCACCCCCAAAATTAAGGTTCTCTGAGATAGTGAACTATTTACTATTGACCTGCAGAGTCAGGCAAACTCAAATCATTCTATTCCAGCAAGAATGAAAAAGCAGATTCCCATTTATTTGATATAAACTAGACATCATAGAGAAAGCATGCCTACTGTAATCTTTTATCTTACGCATTGGTTAATGACATCAGAACATATGAACCTTTTCTATGACTTGAACTACTAGGATGAGAAGCAAAATACATAGTGCCTTGATGGTAACAAATATTGTCAGAATCAAACAAGTCCGCCTGTATTCCATGAAATGCCTTTCTGTTTTTCGGCATGACACTGGTTTACACATGTTTTCTAAGTAAGAATCATTAAATTGGGTCCATTGACTGATTTCTGGCTTTAGCTTATAACTATAGATGTGCTGCAGCATCTGGATGTTGATGCTTTTATTCTTACAATAAAAAAGTTTCATTTCTTTTATTAATCTTTTTTTCCTTTCTCATGCCAGTAGAGTTTTTTTCTTGTGAATTTCCACTAGAAAAACAAGTTTTTTCTATTAATCTTTTCCCACTCTTCCAATACTCGGAAATCAGTTTTAAAATAAATTTTAAAAAGTTGAGGAATCAATTAAACAGTTCTTTGCTTAAGACTTTGTAGACATTTCTTCTCTAACATGAAATCCTTCAGAGGGACATTGCAAAATAAATCATGACCTCTATCAATGACTGCTTTTACTTAGTTTTTTCTTGGGGTGTGAGGAGGGAAAGGAAGATTAACACAAATAATTTTGTCACTTATTTCTAAAGGTAGATACCATATCTTTAGTACCTATGACTGAATTCACTACAAACATTAAGTTTAACTACAAACATTAATTACAAACATTAAATTATTCAGTTCTTTGATATTTTCTTTTACAGATTATCTATAATAACCATTTGGGTAATCATAAATTAATGCAAAAAAAATGAAAGAATATGGAACCAAGGAGATGTCTCTCCAAATATTTTGTTGAATAAAAGTCAGCATTTGACATATAAAAGGGTATTGGATGCATCCATAAAATGTGCTAAAACACACTATTAAGGTCTGGTATTTATGAATCAGATGCTTTGATTAGTAAATTATACTTTATGCTTCCCCGTTATATGTGACCACAGCCACATCCACTTTCAATACACTTTGCCCAATATAAATATTAATGTTTCCCATAAAATAATAATAATCACAAAATCTGTAATTATACTGTAGAAGGGGGTGGGAGGGAACCAGCATTTTTATTTATTTATTTACATTCATCCTGATGTGAATGCAAATAGTTTAGCTTCTGGCAAAATTATATCTTCCCAGAAGCTGAACTATATATGACACATTCCTACAGAGAGAAGTTCCTTGAGATGGGCTCCAACATGACTCTGAAAGCTCAGAAGATTAAACTTCTGGTCCCAGTGACTGATCCAGATTGGATCCTACAACATTATTCTGGGACACATATATTTCCCTTCATTTGTAAGATGTTTCCTGTTTAAAATCCTTATTTTATATAAACCCCCCTTCTCTCTCCTTCCGTCCTTCACCCTTCTCTGTTTCTGTTCCCCCCCCTTGTTTAAATCCAATCTATTTCACAAATACTTTATGTAATATAGCTCTTTATGAACACAATAATTACAAATGTTCCCAATGAATATGATGACATACCTTGATGACAGTGTGGCGGCATGGATAAAGAATACAATTTTCTTCTATTATGACAATTTTAGAAGCAAGGATCACCCAATGAACTGTGTTGGGATGCATACATACATATAAACTTAAGCAAATCCTTTTCATGATAGGCAAGATGCCTCTAGTTACTAATCGCAGAAAAATAACAATAAAAAGGTTAGTGTTCTCTTTCTGATTTCATAAATAAACTTCTGCCCCCCCCACCCCCCCCAAAAAATGTGGAGGAGAACATTAGACTAGCTAGCCAGATGAGTTCTTCATGTGTGCTTGACATAAGTGATCATAATGTAGATTCACTTCAATACAAAAATGGCTAAGGAATGGGTGAGTTGGTCATTTGATATCATTCATCCACCCACTCTCTAAAATCCAAATGTTGTTGCCTTCCTTATAGACAAATCCTATCAATGCTTATTTAAAACTTGTGTATACTATAACCCTTATATTTGCCTGTGTTCATTGATTTTTGCCAATGGCTGCTTCCTTTGCATTTGGGACACTTCCTTAGCTCTCTTCAGTAAGATGTGGAGAAGAAAGAAATAGCAAGCAACAGAGGCAATAGAAGAAGTAACAGCCAAGAATTTCACCCAGGATTTGATCAAAGGATGGTTTTAAAAGTTCAGGCCGGTTGTAGAATCTACCTGACAAGCATCACATCAATATTTCTTCGGTTTTACAATTGTGCCAACATCTTCATGATGCTGAAATAACTTTTGAAGACTTTGAGCAATTTATATTAATCCTTGACCTCAATACCAAACTTACTCTGAACTGAGCCATTAAAGAGTTTGCCCAATAGAGATAACTACATTAGGCCTCCTACTGTTTTCATATTGCCTTAGTGGGGTTTTTTTTCTTCCGACTGAAACCAATCTCAGTCAGAGAGGCTATTTTCTTTGTATCAGTTCTTTGATCAGAGGCAGCCAGTACTTATAATCTTCCAAGAAATATGTTCTTGTTGGATTTCCAAGCACATTTTGAACTCCCAAGAGTTTTGGATAGTTGAGATAAAGTTTTAATAAGGATCAACATGGCTTGTATGAGTGCCTATTGGAAAAGAGATGGGTCTCAGGACCCTTTTGATGCTTTTGAATTTTGTGTGAAGGGGGTAAAAAAAAAAAGAACATGTTGCAGTTTTCTTTGATTTTTGTGACAGATACCATAAGAACTAACATGAGATTGTTAAATTATGATCCAAGTTCTCTTCAAAGTCTGTAAGCAGGCTTTCTGTTAAATATTTGCATTAGATTTTCTAAATAAATCATCATGTAAGCCAACCATTTTTTCCAATTTTCCCTTTTCTCCTCATTATTTTTTTCCATCTTTAACTGTACAATGAATGATAGTTTGAAGAACAAATTAGAAAGAGGCTTCATTTTGGAGCATATTGAAATGTTCAGAACTCACTATGAATGTGATAGATATTAACTGGGGGAAAAATCACAAGCACTGAACCTATAAGGGCATTGTAATGCAGCATACAAAGTTTTTAGATCTGTCTTTGGTGGGTCCAAAAAGATTAAAAAACTCTCTCTCTAAAATGACAATTAGGAATTCTTTTTAAAAGTTTATTCCGATTATACGCTTAACAACAGGAAGTTACAATGAATTTCATTTTGAGCAAGAAAAAGAGATTCAGTGGTAAAAAGTCCCCAGAATGAAACATTTAGAGCATTGTTTTGTATTTTTTTTTTTATTTGTGACATACAGAAGAAAAACTCAGCAGAACATTGTTGGAGATGCTTTAGGCTTCTATTTGTGAGTGGGTGTTGATAAGCTTCAAAATGTCTAGAAAGACATTGAACTTTAGGATGTCTTTCAGCCCAAGGCCTAAACTTTCAGATGCTATGTTCAAGCATAAATCCAAGCATAAAGTCAAGTTATGAGATTTCATTGTTTCAGCATAAACTTTAAATTTAAATTAAAAAATAATTATTTTACAATATTTCTGATGCAAGAAAGACTGACTAGGGATAGCTGAGTTTTAAATACAAGTTTACCATGCTTTAGTCCATTGACTCACAGCATTGTCTCCTTTATATTTTGGTGTTTATAATTGTTCTATAGTGTTAGCCACTTTCTTCTTTAAATGGCCAGATAGTAATACATAGTTTTTTTTTTCAGGCATTAAAAAGAAACCTGATAATTTTATTCCATTATTAGGGAATGTTGACTGTTAAGAGGTCATTATTTCTGTCATGTCCCTGGTGGAGACTGACACTGAGGAGGAACAGCCAACAAGGAGTGGAAGTGTGGCTCCGGAGGTTGTGGAGGAGGCTGAGGAAGGGCTGCGCAATCAGAGGAGGACCCAAGCTTATTCCCTATCCATCTTAGGACACGCAGGGAGGAGAGGATAAAGGAGAGACGTGGTCTACTTGGGAGGAGAGGGCCTTGACCCTCTTCATGGGCTGCAGATGTGACAACTAAATAAGTGTATGGACCTGCGTACTGGCGAATGCTGGAAACAAAGCGTGGAAATATCTCTAGTTTATTCTCTGAGTTTGGCGTTCTTTCCAGTGTGTGTTATCTGTGGATGTCCTCCAGCCCTTATCTTGCCTGGTTTGTGTTGCTTTTTCCTTTCTTCTTGTACTGTTTATGTGGGAGTTTTTTGGCTTCTGTCAAGACTATTCAGAGCTTGGAAGCAAAGAGAAGGAATAAAAGGAGCTTCACCTGTTTTCTGTGACTGTGTTTGTTTTGTATCCCACCCTGGGTCATCACAATTTCCTAGATTTCAACAAAGTGTTTCTTATATGATCAAAAATGCTATATAGATTCTTAATTTGGGGGTGTCCAGAACATTTGATCTTGAAGACAATAAAAGATTTCAAATTATAAAACAAAGGCAGGAGGATCTTTCTGAGCTTGACTTAGAGTATAATTTGAGTTTGCTCCCCCAGTGGCTCCTGTAACACTCAGTATAACAGTCTTAGAAAAAGGAGATCTCTTGTTAAACAATTAAGAGTAATAAAACCCCGGGAAATTACTGTATTTCCATTGAAGTTATTTAGAGCAATTTGGATTGGTGGACCCCTGTGTTAGTCTCCCTATTTATATTTATAGATATTGAAGCCCTATTACAAAGCAGGGGTGGGAGGCTAATTCTGATAGTTCCAATCAATAAAAAAGGCAACTGGGATTAGCCTGCTAATTACAAGTCCATTAGCCTCCTTAGCATAATTTGCACATTGTCAGCTAGGCATTATTATATATATATAAAAAAACTTTTAGAGTGAGTCAAGTCAGAAAATATCCTAGCAGAAGAACAGGGGGGCTTTCAAGCTAGGCAATTAGTTTTAGATCACACTTTTATTAGCATCTTGTCAGAAAATATACTTTAGGCCAGGGGTGTCAAACTGGTGGCCCATGGGCCAGATGCATCACGCACAGGCCCCAACCACCCTAGCTCCACAAATGTGAAAAACATTGTGAAATGTCATGTGATGGTAATGTGATGCTGCAAGTTTGACACCCATGCTTTAGGCCAAGATCTAATAACATACTTTTATAAATGTTATATTTGTTTTGGTGCTTATTTCTAGATGTAAACCATGGTGTGAACTTGAGGATTCTATAGACTCCCCTTTTTCCAAGATCGTTAAATATTAAAGCCAAATAATGGTTTCAAAACTCAGAAAAGTCCTACCATTTAGGACAGACAAGAGAGATTCCTCTCTACCCACATCCCTCATGAACATTGGGAACTTACATAACTTCTACAAACTCTGCATTTGACTTTTGATCATTGTCAACAACAATGATGTAGCCTTCTGAGTTTAAAGTAGATTTTCCCAGCTCTTTCTGGGTTTGGTGAACAGACAAAGCAAACAGTTTGTCATTCAGTTACACCTGTGACAAGTCATTTCCAACCTACGTCTTTCACAAGTGCATCTCAATATCAAACCAAACAATACAGTAATTATACATAATTATCTAATAGTTCTCTGTATATGAGGTCTCATTTTTAACTCTTCCAATAGTATTTCCATCTATTAAAAGTTAATTGTTTATCTTTGTAATCTTGTCTTTCTTAGCTGGGAATAAAATCAGAGGTGGCATTCAGCAGGTTCTGACCAATTCTGGAGAACTGGTAGCGGAAATTTTGAGTAGTGCGGAACACCACTTCATACTGGCCCCGCCGCCATATATTCTCTGCCTCCTGAGTCCCAGCTGATCGGCTGGGCCTTCTTTTGTTGCACTGCACAGGAGAATGGAGCTGGAAATAAGATTAGTGGGGTGAGAATGGAGATTTTGCAGTATCCTTCCCCTGCCACGTCCACCAAGCCATGGCCACAGAACCAGTAGTAAAATAAATTGAATCCCACCATTGAATAACATCTCAATTATTTCTGGGTGGTTTACTTTCAAGATAACACAGTAAAAAAAATCACACACATACCCAGTTAACATGCATTATGATTTGTAAAATGTGTGAAGAAAACAGTGATTTTATTTTAAGGGAAAAGTACACTTCATCCACATAACTGTATTCTAATACTGAAGATATGCATACCTATCTGAATGCTGCAGGAATTAAATACTGTCATTATTTAAATTAAATAATATTAATTCAGTTAATATTTATCTTAATGAAAAATGTAATTTGATTTAAATAAATAATCATATCCATCATGTTCTCTTTGCCTCTACAATATTCCACTCATCCTTTGCTTTCCAGCACAATGTAGACTTTTCTGCTGATAAAACTTTTAAAACTCAAGATGTAAAGAGGAAGAGTAAAATTAGTGTTCAGCCTGACTATTATATAGCCCTGTTATGTAATGCAAAAGAGCTATTTGCAATTACTCTTTCAAAATGCACATAATTAACACTGTGTATTTTAAAACAGCTTTCATTTTTCCATTCTTCTACAAGATGAAGAAATAAGAATAATTATGCTCATATCTGAGACATCCTTCTTCTTCATTCAGTGCTCTCCCTCTTCCTGTCTCTCTTTTTCTCTCTCTCCTGTTTTGCATTTGTGCAAAATACTTCTGATAATTCTGCATATTTCCTTGTGTATTATCTTCA
Organism: Hydrophis major; assembly: GCA_033807585.1. Lineage (NCBI taxonomy): Eukaryota > Metazoa > Chordata > Lepidosauria > Squamata > Elapidae > Hydrophis > Hydrophis major. The sequence goes on from CM066328.1 coordinate 167,005,212, forward strand.
CGAACAAGTCATCAAAGAGACAGAGGTGAATGTTTTGTCATAACTGAAGAACTATAAACAAGTGTATGAATTCAGAATTTAAACATCCTGTTGACGACTTCATACCCTTGGGAAAGATACTATATCCAATTCATTATCTTTCCTTTGACAATGGCATTATTAGGAATGCAGTAAAATTACTCTGTTATACTGCTCATATCTGTCATTAAGTAAATGTTAAAGTCCATCTTTGTTAAAGAAATTGTTTTGTTCAAAAAAAAAAAAACCCTCTGAAAATAAAACTGGCCTTCATCCATCATGATGGAATCTGAATCCTAATGAAAAATATTAAAATGCTAAGTGTATTTAAAATGCCATATAGCAAACCATTGCGGTAATCTACTTGTTAAAGAAAAATAGGGATATGGTTTGCTTGAAGTTTAATGATACAATTTGACTATTATTGTTGCAGTTGAGAAGGTTCCCTTTCTTTTACAAGCAAACATGTTGGAATAGACGGAATAAATAGGTCTGTCTTTTCTTGTTCATAATATTCAAAAAGAGTCATGTATTGCTTTAAATGACTTTCATTTATAGCATTCTTCTGCATGATTTAGTGATGGATAAGAAGTCTGCAGTGTTATGATATCATAGCACAGGTAACTTTTCTTAAATGTTACTGAGAAGAGGTGAAAACCCGGTAAGTGTGTGTGTTTTTCTGGAAGCTGGCTACTGTTTAATATGTGAAGTCCTGAGTGCTTTCTGAGATTGGTTGTTTGCTTGAAGACATTTCATTATTCTACCAGGTAACATAGCCAATGAGAATGTGGAATTTGCTTCCTGTTTATGGATAGTAGCTTGCCGGTTTTGATGGAGGTGTGATTTTTGTTAAGTCCTGAGCATGGGCGCAAGGAACGGAGACGAGACATCGAACTGTGACTTCAACTCTTTATTGTGACTTCAGAACAGAGCAAATACTTGGGCAGCAGCAGCTCTTTCATAGAGCTGACTGCTGTCAAAACAACCAATGGTTTGAGTTTACCGCTTTCGCAAGCATCCAATCAGAGGGGCCCGTTAAGAGCCAATCAAAGGGGCCTGTTAAGAGCCAATCAGACTGGCCAAAACGACCAATCACGATTCGCTATTTGCGGGCCAATGAGAAGTACAGGATTACGAGCCTGCTGTTAAAGTAAAGCTATTAGGGTTGTTACTGATGCATTGGCTTAGTCCATAACACCACTCCCCCCTAGCTTCCGTTTGAGGGGTGGGGTGACGTATTTTCGTAAGTAGGCAGGTCACTTCACCTGTCTGCTTGATTTGCGCTGTTCCACCGGTTTCCTTCCTGGCTCTGGTTCCGGTGGGCTGCTTGCTGAGCTGGGTGGCGAAAACGGTCCCGCTGTTTCGTTGAATGGCTCTGGGCTGTTCTCTCTGCTCTCGCCAATGCTGTCCTCTGGGTTCCCTGGATCTGTTTCCATCATGGTGCTGTCATGCGGCGAGGCCACTCCCCAGCTCGATTCTCCTTCTGGCGGTGAGTATCCCATGGTTGGTTGTGTAGACTGCTGGGTTTTGATTGTTAAATCATCTGTTATTTCTTTTTTGGCCCCCTCGATGTCCCTTCCTCACCCAGTTGGAGATTCAGGGGATGAGATGGGAGCAGGTGCTAGTCTGGATAGAAGTTGGTCTATGTGGCGCTTCCACATTTTACCATTTGCAGTTTGTAGACGATAGGATTGGGGTCCCATAAGTTGTGTTATGGTAGCAGGGACCCACAATGGGTCGCCCAAGGAGTTTTTCACAAAAACGGGGTCACCTTCCTGGAATGATCGACACTTGCTGCTGGATCCAAGGGGTTGTTCAGGTGTGTAAGCAGGGTGGAGGCGATCAAGATGTGAGCGAAGTTTCTGGCCCATCAGGATTTCAGCTGGGATTCTGTTTGTGGTGCTGCTTGGGGTAATATGTTGGAAGAGAAGCATCTGGGTTATTTTGTCGTCAATGTCACCGTGGTCCATTTTGTGCAAAGTCTTCTTTACAAATTGAACCATTTGCTCAGCCCTACCATTGGCCGCAGGGTGAGCTGGCAATGTAAAAGCATGGCGGATGCCCTGGTCTGCTAGGTACTGTTCAAATGCCAGGGCAGTGAATTGGGGGCCATTATCGGAGACCAGGACATCTGGCAATCCGTGGGTAGCGAATAGCTTATTCAGTTTTTTAATGATGGCCTCCATGGTGGTGCTTTTCATCTTGTGGACCTCGAGCCAGTTAGAATAGGCATCCACGGTTAGGAGGAAAGTGTGTCCTCTTGTGGGTCCCGCAAAATCGATGTGGATACGGGACCAGAGACCTCGAGGCGTTTCCCACTGAGTTGGAGGTGTTTTTGGAGGAGCAGAGCGAGTCTCCTGGCATTTGCTGCACGTCGCCCCCCAGGTCTCTATCTGCTTGTCTAAACCTGGCCACCATGCGTAACTCCTAGCCAATGCCTTCATCCGCACGATGCCTGGATGTCCATCGTGCAACATTTTTAATACTTTATGTTGCAATTTCTCCGGAATTATAACTCTGTCTCCCCACAAGATACAGCCCTTTTGGGAGAATAGTTCTGTCTGTCGATTCCTGAATGGCTTGAAAGTGTCATTGGGTGCACTGTCCAGACAACCCTGTTCCACCCAGCTGAGGATTCATGCCAAAGAAGGGTCATTTTTCATTTCTGAGGCGATGTCTCGAGCGGTCAGTGGCGGTGATTTAAGAGTTTCAATTTGCAATATGGCTAGGGTTGGAGCTGGGTCATCTATGACATCTGGTAGTGGAGAGCGGCTCAAAGCGTCAGCGTGGGGAATGGCTTTCCCCGGGTGGTGTTGCAGTTGGTAATCGTATGCGGCTAAAAATTCTGATCAACATGTCATTCTTGGTGATAAGATGTGGGGAGTTGGTTTGTTTCCTGCCAAAATACCAAGTAGCGGCTTGTGGTCTGTAATTATGGCAAAGGGTCTCCCATACACATATTCATGGAAACGTTTAATTGCGGATACAATGGCGAGAGCCTCTTTATCAAGTTGGCTATAGTTCCTTTCAGTTTTAGACAAAGTTCTCGAAAAGAATGCAATAGGTGCCTCATTACCGTTTGGCAGGACATGGCTTAAAATGGCTCCCACTCCGAATGGTGAGGCATCACAGGTAACCGTTAAGGGTAGAGTCTCGTTGTATTGTATCAATACAGCATCAGAAGTTAAGAGGTCTTTTACTTGTTGAAATGCTCGTTCTTCACGCCGTCCCCAGACCCAGGAAGCCTTTTTGTCGAGAAGTCTATGTAGGGGCTCGGCTATGGTCGCCTTCTGGGGCAAGAAGATGTTATAAAAGTTAATGAGTCCCAGGAAGACTTGGAGGTTTGTCTTATTTCTAGGTCTTGGGTTTTTTTGATTGCGGTTAGTTTTTTTTCGGTGGGGTGGATTCCCTGTCTGTTGAGAAGGTATCCCAGGAACTCCACTCTCTCCGTGCAAAGTTGACACGTGTCCCGTTTTACCTTCAGGCCAGCGTCTTCAAATTTTTGAAGAACCCTTCTGAGTCATTGTCCTAATAGCTCTTTAGTAGGGGCAGCTATTAAGATGTTGTCAAAATAAGGCATGACACCTTTTATGCCTTGTAATAGCCTCTCCATCAAACTTTGGAAAATGCCCGGCATCACACTTACTCTGAATTGGAGTCTATTGTACTTGAAGGCACCTCTATGTGTAACTATTGTCTGGGCTTCTGCAGTTGTCGCATCTACGGGTAGCTGTTGGTACGCCTGAGCTAAGTCCAATTTCACAAATATTTTTCCACCACCCAGGAAGTGAAGAAGATGTTGGACCACCGGTACTGGGTAAGCACTCTGCTGAAGCGCATGATTTAGGGTGGCCCGGTAATCCCCACAAATTCTTAACGAGCCATCTGGCTTTATGGGTGTTCCCATTGGGCATGGTCAATCAGTTCCAACATACCCTGGGCTATCAATTTGTCTAGTTGCTCGTCGATCTTTGGCTTGAGGGCAAAAGGCACCTGATGAGGCTTAAGGCGAATGGGAGCTACCTCGGGACTGAGATTAAATGATATAGGGGTCCTCTTGTACTTGCCTAATGTTCCTGTGAACACGTCCTAGAATTGCTGGATGAGGGCCTCTTCCCACTCATCGCTTCTGGTTTGGTGTATGCCAGCTAGTTCGATTCTGAGTGGGGTGAACCACTGTAACCCTAACAAACTGGGCTGGTCACGATCAACGACAGTCAGGGGAAGCGTCGCGGTGCAGTCCTTGAAGGATACTTGGATGTGGCTGGAACTGACAACCAAATTCTGTTTCCCTGGTAGTCTTTTAGGATGATTCTTTGAGTGCTGAGGTCCTGGCGACAGATGGCAGGGATCAGCTGTTTGAGGGTTTTCCAGGAGACCATTGATAAGGATGACCCCGAATTGACTTCCATCAGGCATGGTCGATTTTCAAAATTGACCTTTATGCAGATCTTTCTTGCATCTAGCGATGAAGCATCGCCGATAGTAATAGTTTGGTGTGCCTCTTCTCGTCTCGTTGAAATGGCAGGTGCTCAGTTTCTGTAGTAGTGGTTGTTCCATTGGTGGTTCAGGCGGTCCCGATTTCCAGGTGGTTTGCCTGTCTCCCAGCAGAGGTTATTCTCCCTTTGGATTGGACTGGACTCTCGCTTGCTTCTGCAGACCTTTTCCCACAGGAACGGCAGAGTGCGTCGAAGAATTTGCAGTCCGATCACGGGTGGTTTGCCCTGCAACCAGCACATTGGCGTGGGAGTCTCTGGTTCCTTTGCTCTCGTTCTGAATGGAGCCGGTTGACCTCCTCTTCCTCGCTGTCTTAGGATGACTCGAGGTCTTCATGATGGACAGTAATAGCGTGCCTCTCAGAGGAGAGCAGGCTATCGCTAGCGAGTTGGCGGTGCGGTGCGTTTGCTCGGCGTGTTCGAGCGGCTGACTTCCTGGTTGCTTCTGCTGCAGTAGTGTTGGTGATGACATCTGCAAGGCTGATGTCTCCTTTCACCATGAGTTTACTCTGTGCAGTGTGATCATCTAATCCCAGAACTATGCGGTCTCTCAGGGCTTCCTCGAGGTTTGCAAAACCACAGAGGCCTCCCAGGTTCCGGAGATCAGCTACGAAGTCCCCAACGCTCTCGTTCTTCCATTGGTCCCTCTGGTAAAACTCGTGTTTTCATATCAGTGTAGGTATTGCGGGTGCTTAATGGGCCCGGAGGATCGGCGCGAGGTTATCCCAATCCATAGTCTTCACTTCCGCCGGTTTGGCAAATGCTTTAGCCATTTTAAAAACGGCGGGGCCGCAGTGGGTCAGGAACACCGCTCGTTTCTTGCCAGGCATCGCATCTTTCAGATTGTTGGTCTCCAGGAACATCTGGAAATGGTCTATATACGAGTCCCAGTCTTCGTTTGCCGGGTCAAATGGAGCGGGTGGTATGGTGCCACTGGTCATTCTGCCATTTGTTGCGTGCGCTCTTCAGCCACGTGCTCTGTCTTGTTCGATGAGTACTTAGTTAGCTCTATTGTCTCCACATCCCATCCTCGTCGCCAGTGTTAAGTCTTGAGCATGGGCGCAAGGAACGGAGATGAGACATTGAACTGTGACTTCAACTCTTTATTGTGACTTCAGAACAGAGCAAATACTTGGGCAGCAGCAGCTATTTTATAGAGCTGGCTGCTGTCAAAACAACCAATGATTTGAGTTTACCGCTCTAACAAGCTTCCAATCAGAGAGACCCACTAACAGCCAATTGGTTTGGCCAGAAATGACCAATCACGACTCGCTGTTCGCGGGCCAATGAGAAGTGCAGGATTACGAGCCTGCTGTTAAAGTAAAGCTATTAGGGTTGTTACTCATGCATTGGCTTAGTCCTTAACAATTTTCTCCATGATTACGGTATAGTTTACAGTTTGATTGTTTGTCTAGTTTTAATCCTTGATTATCTGGATATTGGCTGCTGGAGAGGATGTGTTCTAGTGTTTTTGTTTCCTTCTTTGCATTTTTATTATCTCTTAAATGGTGTGTAAAAATTATTTATTTCTATGTGTCTACTGATGACTAATTTGCCTGGGTGCCAAATTTCCAGGAATTCCTTAATATTTTTGATTAACCTTGGTATAGGATGCTAACAATTTTCTAGATAAACCTATAGTCGAGTCTGTCCATGTGTTGTGAGATTAAGGAGTTGTCATTGTGCATGACTGCTAATAAACATTAATGGATACACTCTGCTAGTCTTCTATCTTTCTGCCTTACATAATGGCTGTTACAGTCTTTACTCTGCATATTGTAGCAATACCAATACCCTGTTTCTCATATAATAAGGCCGGGTCTTATTTTTTTTTGAGCCCTGAAAAAATGGCTAGGCTGTCTTTTCGGGGATGACTTAATTCTTCCCCCTTGCATCTTTGGGTGGGCGGGCGGTGACGGCTTGGATGTTGACCTCGGCGTTGGTAGGGCACTTCGTATCGGGGTCAACACAGGCAGCACCATATCCAGGTGTGCAACAAAAGTACTTCCTAACGGCAAGCCCCCCCATCCCCCCATCCCCCCCCATTTCGCATGTTTTAATATAGGCCTTAATTTGGGGGGAGGGGCTTAATTTCATTTCATGCCTTTAAAACATGCTGGGACTTCCTATTGAAGCAGGCCATATTGTTGGAGAAACAGGGTAGCATTTAGACTTATATACTGTTTCACAGTACTTTACAGCCCTTTCTAAGTGATTTACAGAGTCAGCATACAGTATTCCCCCAACAATCTGGATCCTCATTTTAGGAAGGCCTTGGAAGGATGGAAGGATGAGTCAACCTTCAGCCTATTTGCACTACTCAGATCCAGTAGACACAGATAAACCTCCAAGTGCTTCAACAACTCTCTAAAAGTACAAATGACCAGCTCTCTGCAAGGAATATAAATCCTTCCATTCCCCACTATTCTGTCAGAGCTGAAGAAGCTTCTTGGATGAGAAGCAAAACTTCCTCAATGAAAAACAAGAAAGTCCGGTTACCTACAGGGGAAAAAAAACCTTTTGGGTCTTATGTGAAAGTCATTTCCATTCAACTGTTCCTGAATATTTCAAGCTGTTTCCCTTAATACATTCAGAGTTGAAATTGGGGTATACCACCTTTGCTATGCCTGGGAACATAATACAAAAGTTGAAACAAAGATTTGGACACTTTCACAAAATGATTGCAATGCAGTAGATGGTTTACAAGACGGTGGTTGATTCAGGAACTGATATATTTAAGAAACAAATTCTCCAGTACATTGTAATCCTCAATTCAAACAATGAAGAGAAATTGAGATTGGGAAGGGGAAAGCTGAATGAGATGCTGGGGGTCTTTAAGCAGAAGTTATGGTGCAGTTTGGATTTCTGCACTGTGCAGGGAATTGGATTCAGTGGCCTAAAAGGTGCTTTTCAACTATAGGTACAAAAAACAGAATACATCACCAGAAGTGAAAATTGAAGAATGGCTCAGATAGCTTTTAACCATTTCTACCTGTGTTGTCGGCTAGATATCAACAAAGCCAATCCTAAAAGATTGCAGGGATTGTACAATATCTTGAACATTCACAAAAGGTCTGAAATAAAGCAATTCCATTTTAGGGCAGACTCTTAACCCTAAGCAGATCCTTTCATGCCAAATGAAAGTTAGATGAAAATTCATAATTAAACATTATGACTTATGGCAGAATTAATTAGAATTTCAGGTTAAGAACTTTCTTATTATTAGAAACATTTTTTAAAAAGGTGAGAAATACTCAGCAATACATTCAGTAATATGAAAAAGAATGAGCAAAACATGCATATGCCTAATTATCTGGAAATTAAAATCAACAAGTAAACACCAGCAAAAATGTTAATCATTCAACCACAAAACATTGTATTTATTAATCACAAAATGTATTCATAGATATAAATAGATATACCACATACTGTACTTTATGGTCTAATTTGTGGGAACTGTTCAGTAACACTTTAATGATTGTTACCCAGATCCACAAATTAAATTCCAATAACTATTATTATTTCTTTAAAATACCTACAGTGATCAGTGAACCACCAGTAGGTGAGGATTATGTATCCAGCACCACGTGTCATAAAAATGCTGCCCTATTTCTTTTTTTTGTTTATAGCTGCATGAACTACTGTATATGAGGTGAACATATCTATTTATTATTATATACTTAGAAAATGGTTTTAAAATGGTTTAATAGGTGTTAATTTTCAGTAGGGATTGTCTGGGGGAGGGTATCAAATGGACATGGCAATTAAAACCCATGTCCCCTTTGAACTCTTTCACCATCATAGGCACCTACAAAAGGATGGGACACAGCATTGTTTTTGGGATATTGCCACTGTGAGATCCCTTAATGATGTACTATTGTTGTTACTACCCATTGTTTTGTTCTATTTTTAATTTGGACTTCCCATTGTGCATTCTCATTTCTTTGGATTCTTTCCTGCATTCAACTGGTAAGTGCAACCATGTATTCTCTCACCAACTATATCAATCCTGAGTCCTGACACCAACCATATCCTCTTAGATATGTCTCTGTAGGTTTTCTGGATCTGCTTCTTCTGTACCCTTGCTTTCTCTATCACCATCCAGCTTGCCTGATTTAGATTTTGAATTCTTGCCGATTCTTCATACTCCTGCAGAAATCCAACATGGCTCAATAACTGTAATTTTACTCAGGTTTGCCTTATTCTACTTTAGTTTAGTTTTTAGTTTATTCTAGTTTAGTTTTGCTGGACTTCCTTAATTAGGACTCACTCTCATTAGTTCATCACCTTGCAGTCTACATTAATACAGTACATTTTTATATAAAGATCAGTATTTAATACATTGAGAAAATAGAATAATGAAACAGAGATTACCTACGTTAAGAACAACTTTCCTAGGTAAGTATACTTACCTATTTTTAGCAAACTTACACTAGCTAGAAGTTCAGTAATTTTAAATTCCTGAATTTCCATATGGAAAAGTATACCATAGAAAGTAAATATTAGACCTTCTACCAGGAAATGGACATAAACTACTGGTGGCTGGGAACATGGTGGAGTCCAAGTATTTCATTCCCAAAGTTGTCTGTGTGGTCTAAATTGTATAAACACAAAGGAAGAGAATAGTATTCTTCATACATGACTGTTTTTATACTGCATGTAAAATTGAAGCAGAATATAAGTAAACAAGGAAGTGCTGTAAGGCTGCATAGTAAAGTAGCTCCATTAAAATAAGATGGCATTACTTTCAGACTTAATTTGCTTAAAAAATCTTAAAAAACAAATGCCATAATGAAAAATGAGTAGGAAAATACATTGTACTTTTATGAAACTCAATTGCAGTCATTCACTGAATATTATGGCAGAAGCTGTAGCACATTATGGGTTAATCAGTGAAAATAACAGTGGTAAATGTCAACAGAAATGTTCCTTCAGATTTATAAAGAAGATACATGTCATGAAATGACAAGTAGTAGAAGGTTGCTGAGCTATACCATGTCCTTCACTGATGCAGTTATCAGCTTTAATTTCTGCCAGCATTGTCAATGATTGTGACATATTATAGAGGGAAGTGGAAAGGACCTCAAAAGACAGTAGGAAGAACTACTACCAAGGCAACAGTAAGATAAGCGGGAATTGAGCCCTGGCCAAGGAAATTATTTGAGAAAACATTTCAGACAAGCTTCCCCCTAGTTCCAAAGATAACTTGAAGAAGAGGAAAGTAAATTCAGACCTGCAAGATTGGGCTACTATAAAAAATAGTCCTGAACCACATGACATTGATTTCTTATCCATGTCCGTCTTGTTGAGCTGATACCCATCTCTGCTCCACATATTTAGAATATGGGTGTGTGTCAACCCTTTGAGGTAGGCCAAATCAGGAAGCAGATACTGCAAGAATTCCACATATGATACTTTATTGTTGTAGGTCAACATAACATAGTCTTTTTTTTTTAATTATTTTTAATTAAAAAAAAAGAAAACATAACATAGTCTTAAAGGCAATCTAAGTCTCTCTCTGTCCCATCTTACAAAATCAAGACAGGGATATTTTGAATTTCTTTCTAGTCCTCACTTCAATCTGTGCACTGTAATTTTTTTTTCTCCAAGTCCCTCCTTTTGGGCTCTTTACACAATGTATACGTGGTGATTTATTCTGTTAAGAGGACATTAAGCCAGTACTACTCCCCTCTGTGTTAAGCTCTAAGCACAATATCAGCATTGGCTTCATGTCAAGCTCCTTGTAATATATTTCAACCAAAATAGATTTAGGTGGTTGGAAGCATCACCAATAGGAAACAAGAGGAGATGTGAAAGAAAAATGCTTGCTCTTATCCCGTAGCATTATCCTTACAACAGGTTAAAAGATCTGGGAATTTAGGACAAGTACTATAATGCAGAAAAATCTATATCTTTACATAGAAATCTAATACAGGATATTAAGATAAAAGAAATAAGGTTTTGCATATATAAGCTTCCCCTTTAACTAACCTGGAAGAACACTTCCAGATAGTGCATGCATTGTTTAAGATAGTATAAAGGAAGCTATATTTGTCCTAAAGAAAAGAAAAGTTTGAAAAAAAAATATTGCCCGAAAATTCTGAGATTTAGACATATGATCACCATCTCATATAACCAAATGCTCTGCGAATCACTTTGCTGGGAGAATGTGGCAGCAGCCAGGGTAATTCTCCCAAGTAAATTAAAGAGAATAAAGAAAGCTGACCCTTCCCATTCTCTATTTTGATAATGCAATTTATTAGGCAAGAACTCTGCTTGATTGCTTTAATTGAAGCATAATAGGGATAATAATAGAGACTACAGTTTCTTCTAACCTTAACAATGATGACTGATGTGCAGTTTTATGGCTAAGAGATGACCAATGATCATGTTTTAAACCACAACAGCTTCTTATGAGATGCTTTTAATATTTTAAATTGTTGATCTAATCATTACTTCCTATATATGATTCAGTGATTCAGTTTTCTATTTATGGACATTTTCTATGACATGAAGAAGAAATATAGTTTGTGGTTGCTTTAATCTAACACATTTATGAATCTCATTAAGATACAAGCTAAAATTGATGTCCATAGACAATTTCAATTCTATCTATCTATCTATCTATCTATCTATCTATCTATCTATCTATCTATCTATCTATCTATCTATCTATCTATCTATCTATCTACCTACCTACCTATCTATCTATCTATCTATCTATCTATCTATCTATCTATCTATCTATCTATCTATCTATCTATCTATCTATCTATCTATCCATCTGTCTATCATCTCTGTCTGTCTGTCTGTCTATCATCTATCTATCAATCTGGATGAGAGGAAAAAATGATGATTGGCTTATCTGTTCTATGATCTATTGTGAGAGCCTATATTTCACAATCTTATTCACCATTTAATGAGAAAATTTCCTCTGAATATCAGTATGTAGTCACAATCTAGAGAGTAAGTAGTGCTATTTGTTTCAGATAATTGATTTAATTCTCTGAAATGGCTTTCTTTTGTAGTACTAATAAATTTATGCTGAGGCCCAGGCAGGTTCTGTTGCTAAATCTTATGGGGACAAAAATGAGTATAAAACTATAAAGCATAATACTAAAATTGGCAGAAAGAGACAGAAGCAGGAGATGTAACACTATATGGAAAGGAACAACTCATACAGTCATCAATAGACAAGAATCCAGCTGATGCAGCTTTAAGTAATTTCTTGAAGGCTACACTGCAACAATTTTCTATATCCAGCTCTGTTTTGCTTCTGTGTCTCAACAGAATATTTCCCAGATTTTACAAGATAAAGGCTGAGATCTGAAGAACTGTGTAGGGACTTCTTCATGAGATGCTATAGTCCTTCAAAAAAAAAAAAAGAATAATAACAGCACAGTCCCTTCTGCCTAGCTGGACAAGCAACACAGAACTGGCCTCCAATAGAGATATGATTAGAATAAACAAATAAGACAGATTTATATGCATGCAGAATCCTGAAGGGTACTTTCACAAATAATTGTAAAAGGCAAAATCTATGTGAAGGCATTTAGGAATGAATTCTGTAGCATAAACTTATCACCATCATGTGAATAATATGTGAATCTACTTTATCCTTCTGGTGACCCACAAAAAGAAAATCTTTACACCAAAATGCATATATATTCAATAATCTATTTCTTTTCAGAGTAAGCAACAACATGCAAAGTACAGAAAGAGCATAGGAAATAGCAAGCCAAAGAAATTAAACGCACAGATAGACAAGAAGATATATCCAAAACTAATTGGCTCTCCTTACGTTTCCATCATTATGAAATTGCCAAACATCTATATAGTGCTTTAGATATACTGCCTTTCATTCATTAAACATCCTATATTCTCTTTCTCAGAGTCTTATCAACTGCATCCAACTATGCTTTTCTTGGTCTTTCTCTTCTCTTGATCTCTTTGCCTTTATTGATATATTATTTTGTCATTCAATTCCATTCATACTCCTTACTTGACCACTTTGATATGCTGCTTTCATACCACTCGCTTTGGTACTCAATTCTCTTTTCTTCATCTTCCATTCACTGTGAATCTATCTCTATATCCACTACATTCAACTTATTATGGTTTTTCTTGACAATCATTGTTGATTTGACAATCATTTTTTTGGCTAACATTTCAACAAATATCAATTCCTCAGAATAACTCAGACTACCCACTATTTTTCTACCACCATTTGCACTTTTTTTCTACTCATTGTTCAATTTTAATAAATGTGTTCCATACTAGCAGGCTTGTAGGCCTGCATTCCTATTGGTCCGGAAAAGCCGGGCCGTGATTGGACAAAACTAAGTGTTCTGATTGGTTCTTATTCGGCTGCCGCGATTGGATAAAACCAAGTGCGGCAAGCTCAAATGCATGTCATAGGCTGCCTAGCCGCAGCCAGCTCTATAAAAGGAGCTGCCTCGGCTGGGAGTTTTGTCTCAGTATCTGGTTTCCTAATAAAGAGCTGTGTAGGGACTTCTTCATGAGATGCTATAGTCCTTCAAAAAAAAAAAAAAAAAAAGAATTATAACAGCACAGTCCCTTCTGCCTAGCTGGACGAGCAACACAGAACTGGCCTCCAATAGAGATATGATTAGAATAAACAAATAAGACAGATTTATATGCATGCAGAATCCTGAAGGGTACGTTCACAAATAATTGTAAAAGGCAAGATCTATGTGAAGGCTCGTCTCTCCTTGGGACCCACCGCCCAGTGAAGTCTCATCTCTCCTTGGGACCCACGACCCAGTCTAAACACTGGCGACGAGGATGGGACACTGAGACAACAGAGTTGACTAGCACAGATTGCGCATAGACGAACTGCAAGATGGCCAGCAGCGCCATGCCACCCGCACCATTCAATCCGGCTAGTGAGGACTGGGAGTCCTACATTGATCGTTTCCAAATGTTCTTGGAATCGAACAACCTGAAGGACCCCACCGGCAGCAAGAAGCGAGCGGTTTTACTAATACTGTCAGCCTCAAGATACCTTCCCCTTCTACCTTTCTGCTAAGATACCTTCCCCTTCCTGCCTTTCTGCTATTATTTCATTATTTCTCTCGGCTGTCATGGCAACGGTGGGAGGGGGGATTTTATATGGGAAGAAAGCTGGAGGTGTTTGCATTCCTTGCTGGGCTAGCAAGGGGAGGGGGGATTCTTGTCTTTAACTTTCCGTTTCTTGGCTATCTTTTTCCTCTTTTGCGCAACTGCGAACTTTTATCAAAAATGTCAAGGTCATTTGACAAGACGTCTCATCACCATCTGGAGATGACCACATGAGCTGTTTCAAAAGTTTTAATTGGAAGAATCATTTGAACTTTGGGGGGTGGGAGCAAACCTATTTCTTTGTATGTGCATTCTACCCGCCAATTTCTCAGTTTCGGAATTGCTTTGTAGCTACCACTTTATTTCCCAGTAAAAGGATAACTTTGCTCTACACCATGGAGTCTGAGTATTTCTTTCTTGGGATCTAGAAGGAGCGCAGCCTGACATTATTCCGAAACTCACACATCAACCCACCCGGAGAAAACAACAACTTTTCTTCCGAGGGGGTTTCATCCCATGTCGTCTCCCACCGGCGATGAAGAGGATCAGGGAGCTGCGGGGGGACAGCCCATGCCGCTACCGGAGGCGTCGGTGGCTGACCTGCTGGCCGAATTGACTCTGGAAGAAACCTCAGCTGAGATGCCCAGATGGTCATTGGGGGTTGGTTGGAGAGACCCTGAAGACCCCCCTCCTCCCAGGATCACTGTAAGACGAAAAGGTGCGAGGGGACGGCTTTGGCAGGAGGGGGAGGAGATGGAAGGCAAGCTGGATCAAGCCAAGAAATTATCTATGGATGTTCCTGGAGAGCCCGGCACAACTCAAAGGTATGAGGGGGAAGAGGGAGCGAGATCAGCCCGGGGGAGCCAAGCTACCTCTACCCCCCTTGCCCAGCTTCCGCCAGCGCAACCGCCCGCTGCCACCCGGGGAGCCCCAGCAATAGGAGTGGCTCCTAGAAGACGCCACCTGCCCCCCTAGATGTAAAGTTTGGAGGAAATCCCAGAGATTTGGGATTTTTCCTGGTACAAGTTGGGAGTTATATGGCAGAATTTGAGCGGGAGTTCACCTCTGAAGCAGCCAAAGTGAGATGCGTTACCAGAACCCTGGAAGGGATGGCAGCAGATTGGGTGGTGACTTTGTACAATGATAACTCCCCCCAACTGCAAACCCTCGATGCTTTCATGACTGCACTGAGGAGAAGGTTTGAGGACCCTCTGGCAGAGAGAAAGGCCAGAATCAGAATGAAGACCCTAGTCCAAGGGGGGAGATCGGTGGCAGACTACACCCAAGAATTCAGGCAGCTGGCACACCACATCCGAGGTTGGTCCCAGGGGGCCCTGGTGGAAGCCTACAAAGATGGCTTAAATGAAGATGTATACCACACGTGCATCTCCAGAAGGGATCCACGTGAGTTACAGTCATGGTACTTGCTGGCGGAAGAGGTGGACATTGATCTAGCCAGAAACAGATGCAGAGGAGGTCCCACCTAGAGAAAACCGCTCCCCCCCGTCTCCGAGAGACCTCAGGGCCCCAACCGAGAGGGATGGCGGGAGGAGCCAAGACCACGGCATGTTTCCGTTGTGGAAAGGAGGGCCACCGGATGGTGGATTGTCGAGTAAAGGTGAACCCACCGAAAGCGCGGGACCCCGGGAGAAAGCCAAAAAAACCCTCAACCAAACCCCGCGAGACCGGGCTGAAGACAAGAGAGGTTGTAGAGGTCGCCCTTTCGGCGGGAGAGGAGCTGGGACCTCCAACCCCACTCGACGAGAACGAGACAGATTCGGAAGATGACGTCCCGGTAAGTCCGAATCAAGGGCCCATGACCATCCCAATAAAGTTAAGGCGGCCCACCTCGGGGACTGAGGGAGTGATGATGGCCTTACTGGACTCGGGGTGCACGAGGTGTGTAATTAACATGAAAGTGGTTAAGGGGATGGGCATTGGACTGAGAACTCTAAAAACGCCCATATCCTTTTGCCAACTGGATGGGTCAGTGGCGGGAGGTTGCCCCGCACGTTTTGTAACCGAACCCCTAGAGATGACCATGGGAAATCATCATGAGACCCTGTGTTTTATTGTGGCCTCTGGGATGGAACAACCTCTAATATTGGGACTACCATGGCTTCGGAAGTGGAATCCCCATGTAAACTGGAGAGAGGGGTGGATACGCATCCGCACCGATCGGCCACTGGAAGGGGAGGAGCAACCCTATCCAGAAGGGGAGGAGGAATCCCATCCGAAGTCCCAGGCACTCGCCGAGATAGCTTCTACGGGTGCCGAACACGTGGAAGGAGAGGAGAAAATCCCAAAGGAGTATTGGGACTTAAGAGAGGTGTTTAGTGAAGAGGCTTCCGACGAGCTCCCCCCCCATCGGTCGACCGATTGTAGCATTGAATTCCTGCCGGGGGTGACGCTCCCGAAACCGAAGATGTATCCGATGACACCGGGGGAGTTGGAGGAATTGAGGGTGTTTATCGACAAGAACTTGAAACGGGGTTTCATCACGCCTGCCAGACCTCGAGTAGCGGCCCCTGTGATGTTCCGCGAGAAGAAAGATGGCTCCAAACGTCTGGTAGTGGACTATAGAAACCTGAACGCAGTATCCGTAGAGAACATGTACCCCCTCCCCCTGATGAAGGACATGTTAGCCCACCTGGCAAAGGGGAAGATTTTCACCAAGTTGGACTTGAGGGAGGCATACTACCGAATCCGGATAAAGGAGGGAGACGAGTGGAAGACTGCGTTCAACTGCCCAATGGGTTGTTTCCAGTTCAATGTTCTCCCTTTCGGCTTACAGGGGGCGCCTGCTGTTTTCATGCAATTGATCAATCAAGTGCTTCACGAACATTTGTACAAAGGGGTTCTGGTATACCTTGATGATATTCTTATCTACACAGAGATAAGAAACGACCACGTGAAGTTGGTACGCTCTGTGTTGCACAAGCTGAGGGCCGCCAAACTGTACGCCAAATTATCCAAATGTGAGTTCCATCAAGAAAAAATCGACTACTTGGGACATCGTATCTCCCCCGAAGGCATTGAAATGGACCCAGAAAAGGTGCGAGCCGTTTTGGACTGGGCCCCACCGAAAACTCGCAAACAGCTTCAAAGTTTTCTGGGATTTGCAAATTTTTACCGCCAATTCATCCCGTCTTTTGCAAATATAGCTATGCCCATCACCAACCTCCTAAAAACAAAGGGGGAATTGAAACCAAAGCCCAGTCAACCATTGAATTGGACTATGGAGGGCCAAGCTGCATTTGAAAAATTTAAAAGACTTTTTGCTGCAGAACCAATACTGAAACACCCTGACATGGATGCCCCTTTTGTGATCCAAGCTGATGCAAGCGATGTAGCAATGGGGGCGGTCTTACTCCAATTGAACGAGAAGGGGACACTACAACCATGCGCTTACACTTGTCGGAAATTCACTGAGACTGAAAGGAGATGGGCCGTTTGGGAGAAAGAAGCATTTGTAGTCCGTTGGGCTTTATTAGCTTGGAGGCATTTTCTGGAAGGAGCGAAACACCCATTTGAAGTGTGGACTGACCATAAAAATTTAGAAGCTTTAAAGACCCCTCGGAAACTCTCCCCTAAACAAGTAAGGTGGGCTCAGTTCTTCAAGCGATTCAACTTCTCTTTGAAATATATCCCAGGGGGGAAAAATTTTATGGCAGATGCTTTGTCTAGAATGCCTCAATACAACAGTATCCGAAAAGAAGTGATTAGGCCAATCGTATCCACTACACAACTGGCTGCCCCTGTTGTTACCTGCGCACAGAAAAGAAATCAGGAGAGAGATCTACCTACTGATCTGATGGAACAGTTTAAGGAGGCTTTGAAGACAGATGAGTGGTTTCTGGCAAATGTGAATAACTGCAACATTTGAGATGGCCTAGCCTGGATGGGGGCGAAATTGTATGTTCCACAAACCTTGAGAAGCCATGTGTTGCAACAAACCCATGATTCCAAAGTGGCTGGTCATTTTGGTTTTGTGAAGACCTTACATTTGGTGAAATGACAGTTTTGGTGGCCTTCCTTGAAAAAGGACATTGAGACTTATGTGGCGAGTTGTCCGATTTGCGCCTCAGCAAAAAGACCGCCAGGTAAGCCACCAGGACTGTTACAGAATGTGGCCAGACCAACTGCCCCTTGGAAGGAAATTTCCATGGATTTTATAGTAGATTTACCTGAAAGCAATGGACACACGGTCATTTGGGTGGTGACTGACTTGTTTTCCAAACAAGCTCATTTCATCCCTTGCTCAAAGATCCCTTCGGCGAAATCGTTAGCCAGACTCTTCATTCTTCATGTTTACCGATTGCATGGTGTATCTGAACGTGTAGTTTCTGATCGAGGAGTCCAATTTACCTCGAATTTCTGGAGGGAATTCTTGAAGTTAATAGGCTCCACCCAAAGTTTAAGCTCCGCCCACCATCCCCAAACTAATGGAGCCTGCAAGAGGACTAACGGGGTACTAGAGCAATATCTCCGATGCTACATAAATTTTCAACAAGACAACTGGATGGATCTGTTACCTGTGGCGTATAATAACTCTGTTCACAGTAGTACGGGTTTCACCCCTTTCCAAATAGCGACAGGGCAAGATTTTGTACCCATACCTGAACTGCCTGGTGAAAACCCAACTGTCCAGTCATTGAGTGATTGGATATCTCAGCTTCAACTTAATTGGCCAGTTGTCCGCAAAGCTTTGGATGAGGCGCACCAATCTCATAAGAAATTTGCTGACAGAAAGCGAGCTCCACAGATGTCATATCAAGTGGGCGATAAAGTATTCCTTTCGACCAAGTATTTACAAACTACCCAAAAATCAAAGAAGCTGGGTCCTAAGTATGTAGGACCTTTCCCCATTGAGAGGATTATAAATCCTGTAACTGTTCAACTGACTTTACCAAAGACTCTTCGTCGTATTCATCCTGTTTTCCATGTTAGTTTGTTGAAACCAGAACGTACCTGTGCCTTGAGACCGATCCAATCTGATCCCCCTGTGCCAATATTAATTGAGGGGGAACAACATTTCGAAATTAAAGAAATTCTGGACTCTAGAAAATGGAGGGGTCGTACCCAATACCTTGAAGCTTGGAAACATTTTCCTCCGTCCCATTCTGAGTGGGTAAATGAAAAGGACCTTAGGGCTCCTGAACTGTTAAAGAAATTTCATGCCAAATATCCTGATAAACCATAGAGATGTACATTAATGTTAACATGTAACTATTTTTTTCTTTCAGGGACTTATGTCCTTCTTCTAGGGGGTCCGAATGTCAGCCTCAAGATACCTTCCCCTTCTACCTTTCTGCTAAGATACCTTCCCCTTCCTGCCTTTCTGCTATTATTTCATTATTTCTCTCGGCTGTCATGGCAACGGTGGGAGGGGGGATTTTATATGGGAAGAAAGCTGGAGGTGTTTGCATTCCTTGCTGGGCTAGCAAGGGGAGGGGGGATTCTTGTCTTCAACTTTCCGTTTCTTGGCTATCTTTTTCCTCTTTTGCGCAACTGCGAACTTTTATCAAAAATGTCAAGGTCATTTGACAAGACGTCTCATCACCATCTGGAGATGACCACATGAGCTGTTTCAAAAGTTTTAATTGGAAGAATCATTTGAACTTTGGGGGGTGGGAGCAAACCTATTTCTTTGTATGTGCATTCTACCCGCCAATTTCTCAGTTTCGGAATTGCTTTGTAGCTACCACTTTATTTCCCAGTAAAAGGATAACTTTGCTCTACACCATGGAGTCTGAGTATTTCTTTCTTGGGATCTAGAAGGAGCGCAGCCTGACAAATACACTGCGGACCCGACGTTTTTAAAATGGCCAAGGCACTCGCAAAGCCAACAGACATCAAGACTATGGACTGTGATACCCTAACTCCCATCCTCCAGAACCACTATGCCCCAGCGGTGCCAATTCTCATCCGTCGGCATGACTTTTACCAGAGGGATCAGTGCAAGGGTGAGAGCGTTAGAGAGTTCGTAGCCAACCTGAGGGACCTAGGAGGCTTGTGCGGATTCGCCAATCTAGACGAGGCCATGCGTGACCGAGTCATCCTCGGCCTGAAAGACCCAACTCTCCAAAGCAGACTGATGGCTAAAGGGGACATCTCCCTCACCGATGCTGTAGCCGAAGCCACCGCAGCCTGGGCCACCTGTAAGTCAGTGGCGCGAATGCAGCATTCAAATGGAAACGACTGCCAACCCATCAGTGAGACGGCAACTGCAGCAGACAAACACACAGCATCCACCCACCACGGTGACATCAAATCCCATTCTGACAGCGAAGAGGAAGAAATTCACAGACTTCAGTCAGAACGCGAGCGACGAGACCGGCATGATTGTGAGTCGAGTTACCAATGTGCTGGCTGTGGAGGAAATCACCCATGTTCCGAATGCAAGTTCCTGGACGCTGTTTGCCATTTTGCGAAAAATGAGGGCACATTGCCAAAGTATGCCATAACAAATGAAATTCCAGCCCCTGATGACGGGGAAACAGCCCAAGAAGAAGAGATGGCACCCCCACCATAAACCGGGACTGCCATAATGACAGCCAATGGAACCTGGACAGCCAACCCAGGAAGTTCCTCGAGGTACCCAGAAGAGAAAAAATGCACCAAACAGTCACCATCGGCCACGCTTCATCAATAGACACACAAAAGATACATGTAGAGGTCAACATCGAGAATCAGCCTTGCACCATGGAGGTAGACTCTGGTTCCTCCCTCTCTATGGTCTCCTGGAGGACCATCAAAAGACTAATTCCCAGCATCCGCTGCCAAGAGCTAAGCGACCAGAAGCTAATATTAAGAGACTATCAGGGTAATCACATTCCAGTCGTTGGCACTGGACATTTTCAAGTTTCATTCAGAAACCACTCCACCATCCTACCACTCACAATCGTTGATAAAGACAGACCCAGCCTACTCAGGTTGCAGTGGTTTGCACTGTTGGGGATCGAGATGGCAGGCATCAACCACACAGAAGACGAAAACTGGGAAGCAACGCTCATCCAGGACTTCCAAGAAGTCTTCAGTGAACATCTAGGCAAGTACAAGGGGTCCCCTATCTCCTTTAATCTCAGCCCTGACACCGCTCCCATCCATCTCAAGCTGCGCCAAGTGTCTTTTGCATTCAAGCCTAAAATAGACGAACAATTAGACAAATTAATAGCGCAAGGCATGTTAGAACCCATCGATCATGCCTGTTGGGAGACCCCAATTGTTACCCCCATCAAACCCGATGGCTCCCTGAGAATTTGTGGTGACTACAAGGCCACCCTCAACCACACATTGCAGCAGAGTGCCTAGCCGGTGCCAGTAGTCCAACATCTCCTGCACTCACTTGGGGGTGGCAAGATCTTTGCAAAGCTCGACCTAGCTCAAGCTTATCAAAGACTGCCAGTCGATGCTGAAACCGCCGAAGCCCAAACAATAGTGACACATAGAGGGGCATTCAAATGTAACCGGCTCCAGTTTGGGGTCAGTGTAGCACCGGGCATTTTTCAAAGTCTAATGGAGAGATTGCTGCAGGGAATTAAAAGAGTCGTGCCCTATTTCGACAACGTTCAGGTAGCAGCCCCTACCAAAAAACAATTGGAAAAATGACTGATCCTACAGAAATTCAAAGATGCTGGCCTCAAGGTGAAAAACGAAAAGTGCCAATTATGCACTGAAAGGGTTGAATTTCTTGGCTACCTCCTTGACAAACAAGGAATTCACCCCACAGATAAAAAATTGAAAGCCATCAAAAACGCCCCCAGACAAAAGAACAAGATGGACCTCCAAGCCTTCCTCAGACTTAATTTCTATAACATTTTTCTACCTCAGAAAGCGACTGTCACAGAACCTCTGCATAGACTCCTTGATAAAAAGGCTCCCTGGATATGGGGACAGCGAGAAGAGCACACTTTTCACCAGATAAAAAACCTTTTGACTTCAGACGCAGTCCTCATGCAATACAATGAAACGCTACCTCTGACTGTTACTTGCAATGCATTGCCATTCGGGGTTGGCGCCATCCTGAGCCATGTTTTACCAAATGAAACGGAAGCCCCCATTGCATTCTTTTCCAGAACATTGTCCAAGCCAGAGAGGAACTTTAGCCAGCTGGACAAAGAAGCCCTCGCCATCATCTCAGCAATAAAGAGATTCCACGAATACATTTATGGTAGGACATTTTCCATTATTACAGACCATAAGCCCCTACTTGGCATATTGGCGGGTGACAAGCCCACCCCACACATCTTGTCACCTAGAATGACAAGATGGTCTGAATTTCTTGCCGCTTATAATTACAAATTGATACATCGCCCTGGCAAGACAATCTTGCACGCCGATGCCTTAAGCCACTCCCCCTTGCCAGACTTGCAAGAAGACCCAGCACCCACATTAACAGTCTTGCAAATTGAAATGATCCCCATGCCACCAGTAACCACGCAAGACATCGCCCACGAAACTAGGAAGGACAGACGCATGACGCGAGTTCTTAGCTGGGTGAAGAAGGGATGGCCAGAAACTGAGCCAAACGAACTTTTTAAATCATTTAAAAACCAACAAACTGGACTCTTTTCGCAAAGAGGTTGCATGTTGTGGGGAGACCGGGTAGTAATACCAGAGACACTACAGAAAAAAGTTTTAGACTTGCTGCGTGACGGGCACTCTGGTATTGTGCGCATGAAGGCCCTGGCCAGGAGCTACGCTTGGTGGCCAGGCATGGACAAGCAAATTGAAACCTGGGTCACCGCTTGTAACAGATGCTAAGAGACTCGCTTGGCTCCCCCTAAGACCCCACCATTAGAATGGGAAACACCCAGAGGCCCTTGGTCGTGCATCCATATTGACTTCGCAGGGCCAACCAAGGAGCACACCTTCTTAATCACTGTTGATTCTTATTCAAATTGGCTCAAGGTGAGCACAATGAAGACAACCACCACAGAAGCTGTCATCAAGAAATTAAATAAACTTTTCGCCATGCATGGTCTGCAAGCTGTCATCGTTTCTGACAATGGGCCACAATTTACCGCCTTGGCTTTTGAACAATACTTGGCAGACCGCGGCATCCAACATGCATTGACATCACCAGCTCACCCGGCGGAGAATGGTAGAGCTGAACGCATGGTTCAATTTACAAAAAAAACTGCACAAAATGGAACATGGCAACATCCATGAGAAGATCACCAGGATGCTTCTTCTACAACATATCACACCAAATACCACCACCAACAAGAGCCCAGCAGAGCTATTAATGGGCAGAAGACTCAGATCACCTCTAGACCTCCTGCACCCTGCTTACACCCCAGAAAATCCCCTTGGTTCCAGCAGCAAGCACCGCGCCTTCAAGGTAGGAGACACTGTATTTGCCAAAAACTTTACAGGGGACCCACATTGGATCCCTGCAAAAATCACCCAAGTCACAGGCCCCCGCTCCTACCGGCTTGAGACCACCGATGGGAGGTTGTGGAAACGTCATATTGACCAGCTAAGATCCAGGCTGGCTGCTTTCCCCCTCATAGACTCTAACCAAGAAATCAGAGGGGGGGGACCTCAAGTCCAGAAAATGAACGAACATCTGTACAAGTAGAACACCCCCCACAGACATTAAACAAAAACCAACAATACTTACCAGCCAGAAGGGAGTTGTGGCAGACGGGCACTTCGCCTGGAAGCAGCAGCTGGACAAGCTCCACCAGCCCAGAGAGCCCAGGCAGGAGCAGCAGAGCAAATGACTCAACCAACCTGGAATCACCAAGTGGGCGTCGCAGCCAGAGGACCAGCTCACCCTTCCAGGCAGTTCCATCTTGCAGCTTGAGAGCAACGCAGAGCCCGTCCGAACCCGATGGTGAACAGAGACATTGTGAACTGCGCAAGTCTAGTAGGCAGGTAGGAAGACCCACCTACTTGCGTGATTATGTTACCCTTGGATGGAACCAAGAAGGGAGGGGTGTTCCATACTAGCAGGCTTGTAGGCCTACATTCCTGTTGGTCTGGAAAAGCCGGGCCATGATTGGACAAAACTAAGTGTTCTGTTTGGTTCTTATTCGGCTGCCGCGATTGGGTAAAACCAAGCGCGGCAAGCTCAAATGCATGTCATAGGCTGCCTAGCCACAGCCAGCTCTATAAAAGGAGCTGCCTCGGCTGGGAGTTTTGTCTCAGTATCTGGTTTCCTAATAAAGAGCTATTGTCACTACTCTCATCTCTCCTTGGGATCCACCGCCCAGACTTAACAAAATGTTTACCAAGAGCAAAAAAAAATATCAGCCACTTACTCTAGGTATTAACTATATGGTATGATTTGCAATTGTTCACAGATTTACCCTTTGAAACACAAAAGTTCTAATGTTACCACTAACACTTTTAATATAAATGCATCCATAAATACATTAAACAAGCATGAGGACATCACACATTGTTGTTCTTACTCCCTGCCCCACGTCCAGCTATTTGGAAAGTATTTTATTTATTCTCACACATTTTAGTTCCATCATATGCCACTCTTATCACTATCAGCTATCAACCTTCAACTTTATTTCTATTCATGTCATCCAACACTTTCTGTAAGCCAACAAATACACAGAGACCCTTCTTTCTCACATTTATACTTTTTTTTTCAACTGCTGAAGAGCAAAAAAACCTGGCTTGCCTAGCCCTGTGAGACACAAAGCTCCAACATACTTTCAAATTTTATAATTTGATCACACCCTTTTGATTAGCATTCTTCCAAACATTTTCCAATGCTTGCTTCACAAACAAATCCCAAGGACAGCACATGTGTGCGAGCACCCACAATGCAGCACCCACAATGCAATGTGCCGTGCCCCCTGCACATGTACATGCAACTCCCCCTTACGTGTACTGCACATGTGCATGCCTCACAGCTGATTTTCGGCCTGTTTGAGGCCTTTTTCGCCCTCCCAGAGGCTTGAGGGAAGCTTCTGCAACCTCGGGAAACCGAAAAACAGTCCTTCTGGAAATACCAGAAGTGCCTGTTTTCAGCCTCCGGAGGACCTCTGGAGCCCAGGGGAATCCATTTTTGCCCTCCTGAGGGCTCAAGGGAAGCCTCTGCAGCCTTTGGAGGCCAAAATACTGGCCATTTCAGCACTTCCGATATTTCTGGAAATAACAGAAGTGCCAAAATGGGCCCAATTTTTGGCCTCCAAAGGCTGCAGAGACTTTCCTTGAGCCTCTGGGAGGGCAAAAAAGGGCCAAAAATCACCTGGGAGACGTGTGCATGAGCAGTGCAGGTAAGTTTGGCTGGGGCTCCCGTGCCCATACAAATGGCTCTGCATGCCACCAGTGGCATGCATGCCATAGGTTCACCATCACGGGTGTAGGGAATAGTAAAGCATTTTCCAAGGTCAGGCACAAGTCAGTTTTCACAAATCTGTTGAAGTTTTATCTATATGTTTCTTCAATTATACATTGTATGATGGCATCTATACCATTTTTCAATATTCTCAACAGCATTTATGACTTAATTTTCATCCAGTTTTTTCTTGTATGTTAGCTTTTATAGTGGTTAGAATGGAATATTGCAAGCTAACTTTACCCACTGCCAGAAATTCGAACCTGACCAGTTCATGGTTGACTCAGCCTTCCATCCTTCTGAGGTGGGTAAAATGAGGACCCAGATTGTTGGGGGTAATATGCTGACTCTGTAAACTGCTTACAGAGGGCTGTGAAGCACTGTGAAGTGGTATATAAGTGTAACTGCTATTGCTATTTGAGTTATTTTGCTATGCATTTCCATACAAATATCTAAAATACTCCTTCCAACATCCCCTCACTTCAGTTTCATGCTAACATATTTCATTATTTTCATTTTTAATTCTTTTAAATTTTCTGGTAACTTTCCTCCACCTCAAAGAATTTTTTGTAATATATTTTCAGCAAAATCACTCCATATTTTCATTGCCTGGTCTTTAAATATTATCTTTCCCTGTAACTATCCTTTTTCTTTCAATACTTTTTACTTCAATATTTAATTATGCATGCATTTTTTGCATTCTTTTATATCCATGTTTTTCATCCACAACCTTTTTCACTTCATCATTCTATCTAGCATTTTTGAAATTATTTTCTGATTTTTTTTGCCAATATGTAGGACAGACCATTTATTTGTTGAGATTTGAAGTTGCCATTTGTTTGACCATTCTGATACATAGTCGAGGTCTTTTTGAAGGGTATCAGTATTATCTGTAGTGTTGAACAGCTTTACATCATCAGCGAAGAGAACGCAATTGCTCTTGGTATGATCACAGAAGTCATTTATGTAGAGTATGAAAAGAGTTGGTCCTAGAACACTGCCTTGGGGGACACCACTGTTGACAGGTACAGAATTTGATAGGACGCTTCCAATTTTGACCATTTGTTGTCTGTTTGACAGGAATGCTTCTATCCAGTTATGCAGGTATCCAGATATACCATAAGACCTTAGTTTTAGGAGTAGTTTGTCGTGTACCACTGAATCAAAGGCTTTACAGAAGTCTATGTAGATTGCATCTATTGCTTTGCCCTGATTGAGTTCTGTAGTCCATATGTTTTTGCAGTGGAAGAGTTGCAGATTACAGGATAGTCTTTTTCCTGAAACCAAATTGTTTATTAGAGAGTAGGTTGTTTGTTTCTAAGTGAAGGATGATGGATTGGTTAATAATTGATTCCATGACTTTATAGATGACGCAGCATAAAGAGATTGGTCTGTAATTTTCAACTAGGCTGGGGTCTCCCTTTTTAAAGATGGGGATGACCGTGGCTTGTGACCATAGTTTTGGCAAGGAGCTGGTCCTGAAAGATTTTTCAAAGATTATGCTTAAAGGTTCGGTTATGGCAGTGGATAGCTTTTTTAAGAAGTAGGCACATATTCCGTCTGGTCCAATAGATAGAGATGGTTTTAGATTGCGTAGTGATTTTTCAACATTGTCTTCTGTAAAATCAATATGTATTATATCATTGTAGTTGTCTGTGGTTCGACTAGGAAATACTGGGCATGATCCATTGCTGTTTACAAATACTGAGCCAAAGAATCATCGTTGCAGTCTTTACCATTAGGTCCTTTCAGGAGTGAGATGGACCTTGAGTCTTTTAGTTTGTTATTTACAAAATTGTAGAAAGCGTGTGTGGAATTGGTGCGTAGAAGGTTTTCTTCTTGTTTAATGTGATAATTGGTGCATTCAGTTTTTATTTGGTGGCATAAATTTTTGTATTGGCTTTTATATTGCTCATATTTATATTTTATATTGCCCAGTTGATACAAACTATTCAAAGAGAAATACAGTGGAACCTCTGGTCATGACCGTAATTCGTTCCAGGACTTCAGTCGCAACCCAATTTTGTCGTGATCAGAAGCAAGATTGACTGCGCATGCAAATACAAAAAAATTGGTGCAGAAAGAAAAATCGCCATGGCTGTGTTTGATTGCCATCTGAGGTTGTGTTCGTGACCAGAGTGAAACATTTAGCAGATTTTAGCACCTGATTTAGTCATGGTTAGAAATGTTCATGACCTGAAGTTGTGCTGTATGAAAAAAAATGGGATAATCACCAAAAACAAGCCATTTCTATTTTTGCATGTAAGCAAAGACTCAGCTGCCCTCTTTCCAATCCTTTTTCTTGTATGACTATAAGAAGAGCTTCCTTTTAAACCTGATTGCTTGCACAGAAACAAGGATAATGGCATATCACACATTCTTTTTAATAATCCTAAAAGAAGTTGGCTTGTTTTAAAACTGAATACAGTAGTAATATAAAACAAGGTTACATTTAGGGAAAATAAAAGTGAAACTATATATTACTTAAGGCTTTCTGTCACCTGAGTTCATTCCAAGATGCTATATCTACTGAAAAATAATAATTGTTCTGAGGATCTAAATCCAAATTTGAGAACACACCATTCTTTATTTCTCACCATCTTAATTATGTGACCCATATTTCACAAATCAATATGTAGCTTGTCTTCTGCCCACGGAATATGCTCGATGCTATCCCCACCAATATTTAGCAAATTTCCAAGATAATTTATTTAGGACACTTGTTATAATACCGACAGCATATGGAATTCCTGGATCAGCTTTTAAACATTCAATTTTAGAGTTATGAGAATAGATGAGGACAGGTGACCAATTAAAACTACAAGCAGATGTTCAGGTGGTTAATCAATTATTTCAATAAGGAGCAATGCTAGTTGGAAATGCTCTAAGTTCTCAAGAATATTTTTTGGAAAAAGACGAAAAGCCCTGTAGAAGATCACAAGTATTGGCTAGTCAAGAGGAGGGCAATAACATTCTAAAATTAAAGACCAACAGAGTGGCTTTTAAAATCTGTTCAAGGCAGCTTGTACAGGTGTTTGGATTTTGGACGTTCCTTTTTTTTCAAAGTGACTGAAAATAAAGAGAGATACATTATTCTCCTTCTACAGCTCATTAGCTTTTGAAACACACATCTGCATCACAATAGGAAAAAACAATAGAACCTCTAGCTGAACTGCATCCCATGAGGTTTGAAGAATTAAAATCTAGCAAGCAGTCTGAATGCCATACGGTTTAAAAATTATAGATTTACAAAGGATTAATGACAGAATCAAAGAGATTTCTTGATAAACTAGGGTTTTGGTCTATATGACATTCTGTCTTGTGTGAAGCAGCCAGTCAATCAGGGAGTTTCAAGTAAAGGCAGTTACTTCAACAACAATTCATTCTAAAGTAAAAAACAAAAACAAATCCAGACAGATTGAATATAGTTAAAGAAAAGAATAGTATTTCATTTGCATAACAATAAAAATCATGTGCTAAGAACATACACTGAAGTATTAATGGGCTAATTGTCCTAAATGCAGAATTGCAAAGAATGTGTACATCATTTAACAGTGTGTCACAGATATTGATTTCTTTTCACTTCATTACTATATACCTTATGGCTCAACATAATTTTGCCTGGGCCTCCTGATCTTGGTAACTTTAACCCATGTGGACTTCAGCTCCCAGAATTCCTAGTCAGCCATGGTGGATGGAGAATTCTGGGAGCTAAAGTCCACACTTCTGAAAGTAGTCAAGATTGGGAACAGCTGTTCTGTGCAATTGTTTGATTTCAAAACTCTAGTTGTGACAAGATTTTAAAGTATATTCCATGGTTAAATATATGTAATAATTTGTTCATCTCTACCAGTGATACTTGCATTTTTCAACTAATCAAGAGACTTATATGAACCAAGCTTGGGCAAAGTTATATATCCTCCTTTAAGGATATCTACTGAAACATGATCTGTGATTAAGGTATAGAGTAAGTTCTAATTTTTCATGTTGCAAAGGATATGCACTTGATACACCCTAAAAAAAAAAAATCTAGGTTTGAAAAATGAAATAAATGAGATTATTAATTCTGTTCTCAAATACACAAATATAAACTCAAATACACAAGGCAGCAAGTTAAGGTGTAATGGTTAAGGCATGAGGCTAGAAACTAGGAAACCATGAATTCTAGTCCTGCCTTTGCCATGAAGCCAACTGGAAGATCTTGGGCTAGACACCCTCTCTCAACTCTAGGAAGAATGAGCCAATTGGCAAACCACTTCTGAAATCTTGCCAAGAAAACTGCAGAGACTTGTCCAGGCAGATATTCAGAACTCAACACTTACAGGCACAACTTAATTAATCTCTTTAATCATCTTCTATTGACCAAGGAATTACCACATATTTTTGGTGAAAGGGCACAGCTACTGTTCCATACAATCTATTGCAGACAAGTATATTTTCACAGATAACATACTCATCTGATAGCATGCAGAAGATCATTTCTTCTGGATCTCCCATCATCTCTTTCTCTTCATCATAACTTCTGAGCAAAAATCATCTTGGACCAAAGACATGGGCAGGATTCAAGCAGGACAGGAATCCTTATTACATTGATGTTGATTATTTGCCATCAAGTCACAGTCAACTCTTAGCCACAACTTAGATTTTTTTCCATGACAATCTGTCCCCAACCTGAATCCTTCAGGTTTTGTCTCATTATATATCTATTTATTCATATATTCATGTACTGAACAGAATAATGGCAAAAAGCTCCACTCCCAAGCCATGTGCCTTCTTTTTAAATCTGAAAGCTCTAATTTTCTCTTCCCTCCAATGTCTGTTCAATGTACCTATTGTGGATATGTGAAGAAAGGTACTGTAGTGCTACAATCCTCTAAAATGGCTTGATGTCACAAAATTGATGCTCTAAATAGAGATATAGGTACAGCTCACCTCTGAATGACAGGGTGATAACGTAGAGGAATTTTCATGTAGAAAAGTGAGTGTGAATATCAATATGTTTCTCATAAATGGAGAGCGTTCACAGGGGCTCAGTTCTTCCTGAGGGCTATAAGGACAAATCTGAGCACTTACAAATCACAGATAAATTACACTCTTGCCCTCTGTGATACATTAACCTTGATTTGCCACCATTCTTCAATTTTGTACAATGCCTAATAAGTATGCATCGAAAAGCGGGGGGAAATGAGTATAGCTCTAGCTAAACAACAGTTAATATTAACGGAAAGCCTGCTATATACCAAGCTGTGACAGCTGTACTGTCATCATGTCAATTAAGTCTGCTGAAGCAAATCCGAGTTTAAGCCATAGGAGAATTGTTTGTTGCTGAGTCAGCTGTAGCCTGATAAATATTTCCAAATAAATTTTTTATTGCAGAATCAACCTAATCCTAGAGGTCAGGTGTCACATTTAGCCATTGACCAAGTGAGAAAGGGAGAGTGCCAAAGACCACCATCTAACAGACTTGGTTACTAGTATTTGTCATTGAACTAGAGTCATGTATGAAATACAGTCATGAACTGCAACTATGACACCTCTCTCTCTCTCTCTCTCTCTCTCACACACACACACACACACACACTACAAAATTCACATCTATTAATAAATTGATCATCGATTTATCAATTGATTTATCAATCAATCTATCATCTACCAATCTTTCTTATTTAAGTAGGAGAAAAACATTATTTTTTCTGGATAGAGAATTCCATTTTTGCACATAGAAATTCTCTTCTCCCTGAAAGCTTTTTCGAATGGATTCACCTTGTATTGCTTAAAATTCCTACCATTAATTTTTGAACAAAACAAGAAAGAACTTGTTAGACAACTTTTATCTTATTTTTCTTCCTGTTGTATTTTGTAGCTTCTGTTACAGTAAATATATTGGCATTTCTCTTCTTCTATTTGCTTAGACTCCGAAAATTCATCTGTTCTGCCAAGCCCTGACAATTTATTTTTAGAAGCTTCTCACAGCTGACCAATTAATTGTTTGTGCATCATATTTTCTAAATGTGTTTAATGTTTGATCTAGTCTCTGCTCATCCACATTCTGTATACCTGGCACGTGCAACGGGCTTTGGAAATTAAATCAAGAAAGCAATTGTAATGCAAGTTGTAACCTTTTAATAACTTTTTGGGTTTGGTTTAGTTAAATTGTGCAGATTGGCTCATCCTTAACAGATATGCAAAATAAAGCAAAGTCTGTGTGGCGAACTAGCTCCTTAGATTGCTAACTATTGCCTAATTTAAACTTCCCACAGTCACTGGAGAAGGGCCCATCCCCTGAAATGAATTATAAGCTCAATTGAAAACATCCCTCCTGAGGAAGAACCCTGGAAGAGTAGAGATAGTCTTTGACCTATAATCATTCATTTAACAACTTTCAAAATCATGACACTGCTGAAAAAGTGACTTATGACTGTTTCAGCATTATCAAAATTTGAGTGCCTGGCAATCGACATAGTTGCACTATCCTGGGAATGCACTATCCTATTGCCATTTGTGTTCTTCCCAGGAAGCTTCCAACAAGCAAAGCCAACTGGATTCACTAAACAAACACAGCAAAAAAAAAAAAAGGTTATAAAACTGGATGGCTCACATAACGACTACATCAGAGGTGCTACTCAGCTGGTTCACACCTACTCGGGCGAACCGGTAGCAAGAATTTGGTGTGTGTCGTGTCCGCAAAATGACGCCAGGAGTCGGTGATTTCATGCAATGCTCTTTATTTGAAAGATAGGAACCGAACCGGCGAAAGGAAAAAAGCCCGCGGCTTTTATTCCTTTCGCCGTGGCGGCCGCGGCCAATGGCAGCACTTCGAATCTCCCGCGCTCTGAATGAGCCAATCGTGGGAGATTCTTAACGAGCCAATCGGCGCGGCTCGCCTGACCAATTAGAAAGCCCCGCGCTTTGGCCAATCAAAGCGCGGGGATTTCGAGTATGTAAATTAGGACAGAACACCCCTCCCCTCTTGGTTCAGTCCTTACGTTGCATAGTCACGTAGGTAGGCGGGGCTCCGTCTGGTCCTACTTGACCTGCGCAACTCAGTCGTAAGCGGAATCCCGGCCTGTTTGGTCGGGTTTTTGGTCGCTCCTGTTCCTGTGCGAACCGGCTGGTCGATCGGGCCGGTTCTTTCTCCGTGGCTCCCACCTGGGCCTTCCGGGTTGGTTGAGCTACGGGTTTCGCCGCTCCCGCTCGGTCTTTCTGGGTTGGTCGAGCTGGCTTGGTTGTTCTTATTCGGCGAGGGGTCGCGATGGCTGCGTCTCGGTAAGTACTGCTGGTTTATTTTTTCTTGTAACCGGTCACCCGGGTATTCCCTCCCCCCTTGGTTTTCGTTTTGGGAGGTGGGTTCGTTTGCTGTCCTAGACCTAAGTTGGTCGATGTGCCGTTTCCACGCTCGTCCGTCTGTCGTTTGTAGCCGGTATGAGTGTGGACCTGTTGTTTGGGTGATGACGGCTGGGATCCATAGGGGGTCCCCCGTCAGGTTTTTTGCATATACGAGGTCCCCGGGTGCGAACGTTCGGTATTTCTTGCTTGAGTCTGGGGGCCGCTCCGGGTTATACGTAGGGTGTAACCTGTCGAGTGGGGACCTCA
The DNA here is from genome assembly GCA_033807585.1 of Hydrophis major. Classification (NCBI taxonomy): domain Eukaryota; kingdom Metazoa; phylum Chordata; class Lepidosauria; order Squamata; family Elapidae; genus Hydrophis; species Hydrophis major. Next base: position 167,037,708 of record CM066328.1, read on the forward strand.
GCTTTCTACCCATTAGTAGTTCGTCTGGGCTTTTGTTGGTAGTGGTATTCGGGGTTATGTGTTGTGTAAAGAGAAGTCTGTTGATTTTCTCTTGGATCTCCCCGTGGTCCATTTTCCGGATGGTTTTTTTGGTAAATTGGACCATCCGTTCCGCCCTACCATTCGCCGCCGGATGCGCCGGTGCTGTTAGTGCGTGGCGGATGCCCCTTTCCGCCAGGAACTTCTCGAACTCCAGGGAGGTAAACTGGGGCCCGTTGTCGGAGACGACGACGTCTGGGAGGCCGTGCGTTGCAAAGAGTTTGCAAAGTTCTTTGGTCACGGCCTCCATGGTTGTTGTCTTCATGTCACTTACCTCCAGCCAGTTGGAGTAAGCGTCAACTGTTATGAGGAAGGTGTGTCCATTCGTGGGTCCGGCGAAGTCTAAATGGATTCTGGACCAGGGCCCCCTTGGGGTTTCCCACTCCAGGATGGGTGCTGTGGGTGGGCTGGGCCTAGTCTCCTGGCATCGCTGGCACCTAGCTACCCAGGCCTCTATCTGCTTGTCCATCCCTGGCCACCAAGCGTAACTTCTGGCCAGGGCTTTAGTTCTTACGATGCCAGGGTGCCCCTCGTGCAACATTTCCAAAACCTTCCCCTGTAGTCTGTCCGGAATGACCACCCTGTCACCCCATAAGATGCACCCTTTTAACAATGAGAGTTCAGTTTGGCGGTTCCGGAACGTCTTGACGGACTCGTCGTTGTCTTTTTCTGGCCACCCTTTTTCTACCCAATGCAAAACCCGCGCCAGACGCCTGTCTTTATTAGTTTCCCGGGCAATGTCTGACGCGGTTACGGGTAGGTTGGGTAGGGTCTCAATGCTGAGGGTGGTCGTCGTTGGTGCTGGGTCAGAGTCGGATTCCGGTAGCGGCGAGCGGCTCAATGCGTCCGCATGCGAGATCGTCTTTCCCGGTCTGTGTATGAGTTCGTAGTTGTAGGCCACCAGGAACTCGGACCACCTTGTCATTCGGGGAGACAGAATGTTCGGGGTAGCCCGGTTTCCTGCAAGGATGCCCAGCAACGGCTTATGGTCCGTTATAATGGTGAAAGGTCGGCCGTAGAGATATTCATGGAACCGTTTTATGGCGGCAACTATAGCCAGAGCCTCTTTGTCCAGTTGGCTATAGTTCCGCTCTGGTTTGGTTAGGGTCCTCGAAAAGAACGCGATGGGTGCTTCTTTTCTGTCAGGAAGGGTATGGCTGAGGACGGCGCCGACGCCGAAAGATGATGCGTCGCAAGTGACGGCCAGAGGTAGGGTCTCGTTGAATTGTATGAGGACGGCGTCGGAGGTGAGGAGGTCTTTAGTTTTTTGGAAGGCGGCTTGCTCCCGTTTCCCCCAAGTCCAGGTCGCTGCCTTGTCCAGGAGCCTATGCAAAGGCTCCGCCGCCATGGCCTTTTGGGGTAGGAAAACATTGTAAAAGTTCAGTAATCCCAAGAATGCTTGTAGTTCAGTCTTTGATTTAGGGGTGGGGGCCTCTTTGATGGCCTTGATTTTTTACTTGTGGGGTGAATGCCGTGCCGGTCTAGGAGGTAGCCCAAGAATTCCACTCGTTCCGTGCACAGTTGGCATTTCTCCCTTTTTACTTTAAGTCCCGTTTCTTTAAATTTAGTTAGGACCTCTCTTAGTCGGCTTTCTAGTTCGGCTTGGTTGGGCGCCGACACTAGAACGTCATCGAAATAAGGTACCATCCCCTTGATGCCTTGCAACAACCTCTCCATCAGGCTCTGAAAGATGCCTGGTGCCACGCTGACTCCGAATTGGAGTCGGTTGCACTTGAAAGCCCCCCCGGTGGGTAACGATGGTCTGGGCTTCTGCCGTTTGCTCGTCGACCGGCAACTGTTGGTATGCCTGGGCGAGATCGAGCTTGGCAAAGACTCTGCCCCCTCCCAGTGAGTGCAGTAGGTGTTGCACTATTGGGACGGGGTAGGCGCTTTGTTGCAGCGCGCCATTTAGGGTGGCCTTATAGTCCCCACAGATCCTCACCGACCCGTCTGGCTTGACCGGGGTGACTATGGGGGTCTCCCACCGGGCATGGTCTATGGGCTGCAATACGCCCTGTTTGACGAGCTTATCAATTTGCTCGTCTATTTTGGGTTTTAGGGCGAATGGCACCCGCCTAGGTTTCAGTCGTTTGGGGGGGACGCTAGGGTCTAGGTCGAACGAGATAAGGGGCCCCTGGTACTTGCCCAGGCTTCCGTCGAAGACTTCTCGGAACTCCTGGGCTAGTCGCTGTTCCCAACCGTCGTCGGCGACGTGGTTGACTCCCGTGAGAGTGATGTCGAGCGGGGCGAACCATTGTAGTCCCAGCAGGCTTGGGCAGTCGCGATCGACGATCGTGAGGGGGAGTTGTTCGGTGCGCCCCTTATATGTCACGTTAAAGTTTTTGGTGCCGACTACCAGGATGCAGTTTCCCTGGTAGTCCTTTACAATAAGTCTTTGGCTGTCTACGTTCCTCCTTTGGAGGGTAGGCACCAACCGTTTTATCTTGTGCCATGCAATCATGGAGAGGTAGGACCCGGAGTCTACCTCCATTTTGCACGGCTGGCCCTCGATGTGAACCTCGATGTGGATTTTTCGGGCGTCGTCGGTGATGGTGTGGCCGATGGTTACCGTCTGGTGTGTCTCCTCTCTCTGCCGGTTGTCGCCGCCTCTCGAGGATCGTCCGGTCCGGTCCCATCGGCTGTCCGAGTGGCGATCTCTGGGCCGGGGCGGTGAGCTTTCCCTTCTCCGGTCGTTTTGGTCCCATCGAGTTGGATTGCGGTTTTTCTTCTGGCGGCAAACCCGGGCGATGTGCCCCTTTTTGTTGCAATGCCGGCAGATGGAATCGAAAAACCGGCATTCTGACCTGGGGTGGTCGCCGCCGCAACCGACACAGTTGGTCCTCAACCTACGACCTCTCCGGTTCCGTTGGTCGCGCCCCGTCTGAAGTCGATGTATGTCTTCTTCGTCTTCGGACGTGCTGGAAGCAGAGTGGAAATCGCCGTGGTGTGTGGTTGTTTCGGTTTTTTGTTCGGTCGACCTTGCCGGGTTGTTGTTTCTGCCGCGGTCCTTCATGTCAGGTTTGCGCATGCTATCGTTGGAAGTACGGGTTGCTTCTGCGGCTGCGGCTGTGGTGAGGGCGTCTGCTAAACTGATGTTGCCCTTAGCCATCAGCTGGCTCTGGAGCGCGGGGTCCCACAGACCGAGCATGAATCGGTCTCTCAGGAGGTTGTTTAGGTTATCAAATTCGCAGAGTCCCCCTAGGCGCCGCAGCTCGGCGACGAAGTCGCTCAATTTCTCACCCGGTCTCTGGTCCCGCCGGTAGAATTCGTTGCGCCGGATCAGGATGGGGACCTCGGGAGCGTAATGTCGCCGAAGGATAGGTTCGAGGACGTCCCAGTCCATGGCGGTTGCGTCGGCGGGCTTGGCCAATGCTTTGGCCATCTGGAAAACTTCGGTTCCGCAATGGGTGAGGAAGACGGCGCGTTTTAGCGGGCCCGAGGCGTCCTTCATGCCGGTGCACTCGAGGTACATGCGGAAACGGTCGGAGAACGATTCCCAGTCCTCGGTGGCGGGGTTGAAGGGGGCGGGCGGTGCGATTTTTGCCATCTCGGTGCTTTGTCTGGCTTCCGTCGGACACGGGGTTCGGTTCAGGGTCTGGATCCCACCTTCGTTGCCAGTGTCGTGTCCGCAAAATGACGCCAGGAGTCGGTGATTTCATGCAATGCTCTTTATTTGAAAGATAGGAACCGAACCGGCGAAAGGAAAAAAGCCCGCGGCTTTTATTCCTTTCGCCGCCGCGGCCGCGGCCAATGGCAGCGCTTCGAATCTCCCGCGCTCTGAACGAGCCAATCGCGGGAGATTCTTAACGAGCCAATCGGCGCGGCTCGCCTGACCAATTAGAAAGCCCCGCGCTTTGGCCAATCAAAGCGCGGGGATTTCGAGTATGTAAATTAGGACAGAACAGTGTGGGTCGCTGAACTGGTAGCAACATCTAGCTGGCCACGCCCCCAACCCGGTTGCCCAGTTTCTGCTCATTCGCTGCTCGCTGCCCCAGTTTAAAGGAGGACTGCTCCACCGCCCTAGCCATGCATTTTCAAGCAGCCACTTGAAAACACATGACTGTGGGTGGAGCAGCAGTCAGAACCTGCAAAACTGTTCCAAGGCTGGATTCTTCATGGACACTAGAAGTATCGCTTCCCCTTGTGAGTAAAGTGCCTGGAGTGAGAGGGAAAAAATGCTGGGGGAGGAGGAGGAAATCCAGCCATGGGGAAGTTTGCAGGAGCTTCAAATGCAAGTCCATTTACCTGCAGAACTTCTCTAATGCTGGATTCACTTCCCCTTGTTAGTAAGGTGCCTGGAGTGAGAGGGAATGAAGGCTGACAGTATGTGTGCGTGTGTGTGTGTGTGTGTGTGTGTGTGTGAGAGAGAGAGAGAGAGAGAGAGAGAGAGAGAGAGAGAGAGAGAGAGAGAGAGAGAGAGAGAGAGAGAGAGAAGAAAGAAAGAAAGAAAGAAAGAAAGAAAGAAAGAAAGAAAGAAAGAAAGAAAGAAAGAAAAAGAAAGAATTTTGCTTCTTAAGAAAGTAGGAAGAGAACATATGAAATTGTAAACAAGACAGACGAAAGTATAAGTACAATGAATAAAAAGATATAGAAATTTAGGTAAAAGAAATACAATTGAATAAGAAGAAAATGAGATAACCATCAAAGAAAATTAAGAGAAGTAAAGGGAGAAATAGTGAGAAGTTGGAAAAAGAGTAGTAAGACCTGCAGTTGAATACATAAGATGAATATGCATATGAAATTGTGTCTGTATGGAAATGTGATAACCCGGAACGATGCTGTACTCAAATAAGATGTTTTATTTGTTTTGTTAAAATTCAATAAAACTTTATTAAAAAACAAATAAGTATTTGGAAAAAAATTAAGTCACCAGCATGGCAACCTGTAGAACTTGTAACTGCGAAGAAAAAAGGTTACTGTACAGCTCATTCCTATTTCAACACAAAATGGATTTCAACTTTTTAATAAAATCTAATGAAATAGACATGTCCTTTCTTCAAGTATGCATGAAACCTGATTGAAATGTAAATTTAAAACAAAATGTCCAAGTGTTACAGTAAATAATAAAAATTATAGCTGAATGAAAAGTCATTCATAGACTTTGCATATTTATAAAGCAGTCTTTTCAAATAAAAGAAATGCAAAACTATGTTGTTGCTTTTTCTAATGGTAAGAAAATGTGAAGAGCATAAAAGGTCTTAATATTCGAGATGGCATTTCTCTGTTGGTTTCTGCATATTTTAATTTCTGCATATTGCTTTCTTCAATGAAGTCTTCAAAATGTTACCTTAGATACCAAAAGTTTGAAACCAAGCTGCTACTGCTACACTCATCTTCGTCTTTCAGACACTCAAAACATAAGTTAGGTTAAAATGATTATCATGAATTTTACTAGGCTTGTAGAAACCTGCTGTTTGTGGTATCCCAATTAATTATGTCCCCTTAAATGTTTATATAGCATACTGTGATACAAATACTCCATAGTTCGAATTAATTGTATTTAGAATGGGGAAAGTGCTAACTCAAGAAAATAATTTACATTTGGAAAACTAAGAAACAGAAGGACTGAAATATCATGGTGAGAATTTTGATCAATGTTAGAACAATTTTCTATAATTGATTTTGCTGATAAAAATCTTAGTTTTTAAAATAAATTACCTCACTCGTGTCATCAAAATTTACTATTAGCCAATTCTCCCAAGGCATTTGGAAAGTTTGTGCTAAGGAGCTTCTTTTATAATAATTTCTTAAAGCATAAAATGCAAAAAAAAAATAGATTTAATTTCTTATAAATGTATATTGATATAATAAATGGCAGCTAGTACCATATGGAACATACACTCAAGTTATTTATTTTATAACAAAGCAAATTTTCCCAGGGAATTGGATTGGTTCTGTTTTTAGTCTAATATTCATTTGCCCAAAGTCATATTGCCTAATACTCTTCTTATTTCAGATATTATTATTTTGTCTCCAGATTGAGACATGTTGAAAAATGTCAGCCATGCAATCAATCACAATATTAAAAGTATGTGCCTAGCAGGACTAGAATAGCCACAAATGTTAACCTTCTTGCTTGTTACATTTTCCTCGAATTTTCTGATTTTCTGTAGTCCTCAAGAGCCCAGGTAAAATGACATATTTTTCCCTGTTAATCTTTGTTTATCCCTGTGTTAATCTGGCTTCTTATTTACCTGTCAATCTAATATAGACCATGATCAACTGCATGCCATTTCAAATGTTGTTTATTCTCAGAAAATCTTTGAGACAGCAAAGAAGAAAGGCTTGAAATATCTTAGTAGCTAGTGATTAAGGCACCAGATTAGAAAACAGGAAACTATGAGTTCTAGTCTGCTTTTGCCATGAAAGCCAAATGGGTGGGTTTGGGTCAACCACTGTCTCTCTGCCCAACTCACTTCACAGGGTTGTTGTTGTGGTAACAATATGAGGAGGAAGTGCATTGGGTATGTTCACCCCTTTGAGTTATTCATCAAAATAATACAAATGATACATAAATAATTAAATAAGAATAGAGCTGTGCTGTGAGGCTCCCCACAATGATTGTCACATTTATCCCATCTTTAATATTCTACAGCGGCATTAATTTTCAGAAAGATGGAAAGAAGAAAGCCGATTTATATTCTCCGCTATTTTATTGCTGCTGCTGTTTTCTAATAGCAGGAGCAGAAATGGATTCATTTACTTTTTGTCTATCACTAATTGGTGAAAAACGGGGGGAGGGGGGGAATAGATAAATGTTTATTTCCTTTCTTTTTCTGATGCTGACCATATAAGAATGACAAATACCTTGGACCTCTAAAGAATGAGATGCCTGTTTTATAAAGATACCTTTAAGAAGAAGGGGTAGACATTTAATTCAGTAATCCTTCCTAGCTGTAAGAACTGGCAAGAACTGGTGAGCCATCCACCATCAATCATAGTGCAAGGCTTTTCTGTTAACTTAACTTGGAAAACAAGGTATCAATCAATGGGTCTTTTAACGAAAAAAAAAAACAATTTGAGGGATAATAATGTTTTCTGTCAGCACTGTTGATTAAAACAAATGGCTTGTACTAATTGATTAAGTATATGGAAATGGTAGTATAAATTAAAGTTCCATGTGTGTACCTGATAAGGTTGGTAGAAATTCAGTTGACATATTTTCTCACCCTCTGACATTTTCAATTCACAGGAACACATACAAGGACAGACTTTCCAAAGCACTGATCATTAGCCTCACATTTTGAACAGCAACATCAAATAAGAAAAGTTGAACTATACTGTCTCAATAGGAATAAAGGTATTTAAAATATGTATCCTGAGCTAACACTATTGGTGAGTAGATCAACAAAAAACAAAAGCCAACCATTTATCATTGGGGTTTTGCTTCAGATTATAACTACAATGTAGATTTGACCATGTGAAATTGTTTACCATGTAATGGATAACTTATATATTATGATGTTAAAAGCTTCATGTTTTACCTTCTTGTTGAATGTCTGTATGTGTGTGTGCTTTGAAGAATGGGAACATCCATATCAAGAAACTGAAAAAAAACCTCAGTAGGGATTCACTAAAACACATTGGCTACAAATACTGAAGAAATCTGCTGAAGAATTAAGTCATGTTAGCCTAAAAAGAGAGACCATCTCCTTCTACAGGTAGTCCTAGACTTACAACTCTTTGTTTAATGACCATTCAAAAATACAACAGCTCTGAAAAAAGTGACTTATGACTGTTTTTCACACTTATGACCATTGCAGCACCACTCCGTGGTCATGTGATCGAAATTTGGATGCTTGAAACTGGCATGTACTTATTACGATGGTTGCAGTGTCCCAAGTTCATGTGATCACTTTTTGTGACTGTTAGGAATAACAAGGTTACCTAACGTAGTTTGGTTAAAATAATGTACATAAACTATGATTGTAAGTTAAGTGTGTGTCACTTTAAATAGCAAAGCATGTAATTTTGGGTGTGGTGGTAAAATCGCCATAAGAGGGAGCAAGAGAACCTACTGGCTTACTGTATTGCTGGCTTGCTGACGATGATGGATTGATGGTTTGTTAAACTGTGTGTTCCCTACTACTGCTGTTTAAGGAAGAAAGGAGGTTTGAATTCATTATATCTCTACTGTGAAGAGATATATTACTGGACTGATATTTGTAAGTTTACTGACCTCTTTTTCGACACTGGACTTTACAAATGAATAATCCCCAGACGGACTGAACTAGTGAATGATATATGGACTGTTTGACTATGCTAAAACTCTTACTGGAATAAACTATTTAACTAGCACAGTGTATCTGTTTTACTGAGTGTAAGCTACAAAACATTTATCTCACATATTTGCCTGCCTGCCTGACTGTCGTGCAGATTCTGCTAGGGTGTATCCCTAACACTGGTTATGGGCCCAGACTGCACAGTCAGACTAACCAGGATATAACAGGCTTATATCAAGTGAGAGTTAGTGTAATTACACAATACTGTAAACAGACAGCTGTGTTTTATTAATTATAATTTAATATCCAGAAAAAAGATGGCACAAGTCAATCTACCAAGTTTGTCTCTAATATCCAAACTGGATGGAACAAACTATGTTTCATGGTCTATTAAATGCAGCCTACTTCTATGCAGAGAAGGTTTGTGGAGTATAATTCAAAACCCACCAGAGGTAGATGCTTGGGATCCAGAGGATGAGGATGATGCCCAGAAAATACAAGAATATAAACTGAAGAATGAGCAAGCTCTCTGTATAATAGGACTGACACTCTGTGACCAGCAGCATGTCCATATTTGTGGAGGAGAAACAGCTGCGAAATGTTGGGAGAATTTAAAGAAGATTTATGTTCAAGACAGTGTAGGAGCACATATAAATCTTACACGGAATCTGTTCAGAACACATCTTCAAAAGAATGGAGACATGTTGACTAATTTAAACACTATGAAGAGAAATTTTCAGGAACTGCATGAAAAAGAACTTATCTTCACAGAACTACATCAGGTTTATATAATTTTGTCTTCGTTAGATGAGAGCTATGATGGCTATGTTACTTCACTGGAAGTACTGCCAAAAGATAACCTCACATTAACTGACATTACTGGTAGATTAATTGAAGAAGCCAGGAGAAGGCTTGAAAGGGATCAACTGAGAAGGGAACAACCACAAGAAAAGAAACCAGATAAAGAATCTTCGACAGCCTATACAATTAGAAAGTGTTTTAATTGTGGAGGAAAAGGACATTTGGCTAGGTTCTGCAAGAAAGGAAAATGCCACAATGCCAGCCAGAATGCTAAAAGGCATCAAAAGGATGAAAAATGCTTAGAGTTAGCCATGTATAGCAACGAAACTGTGAATAATAATTTATGGGTTGTAGATAGTGGAGCATCGCACTGCATAACAAAAGATAAGAAAAGATTTGTTAAGATGTCCACGAGTTCACAGCAGATATCATGAGCTAATGGCTGGAAAAGAAAGCAAAAGGTGAAGGTATTGCACATTGTTCTTGCATAAAAGAAAATGTAAAAATGTTATATGTATCACAACTTAAGTTTAATTTGCTTTCAGTTAGAGTTTTGGTTAAACTAGGTTATGTAGTTACCTTTAGGGGAGAAAACTGCATAATAGAAAAGGAAGGTAAAAAAGTGACTGCAACTTTAAAAGGTGAATTGTATGTGTTAAATGATAATCAATCAGAGGTGGCTAACACAGTGTATAATAAAGTTAAACCTCATGATGAATGCATACATTTGTTACACAGACGTTTAGGGCATATAAATTTTAAAATGCTCAAGCAAACGGTTGAACTGTCTAAAGGTATAAAACTGAAGCCTTGCAGTAAGTATTTGCACTGCAATGCTTACAGTCAAGAAAAAAGCAAGGTAATACCAGCAAATATTTAAAGAAAGACGAGGCCAAACAATACAGGCAATGGCTTGTACTATGTTGTCGGATTCAGGATTACCTGAAACTTTGTGGGGAGAAGCAATAATGTGTGGTAATCATATATTGAATAATGTTGTTAACTCAACAACAGGTGAATTACCATTCACACAGTGGCATGGTAGAAAACCTGACCTAAGCTACATGCACACATTTGGAGCACCAGCATGGGTGCATATTCCTACACAACTGAAACATAAGGGGCAGCATAGGGCTAAAAAGTTATTCTTTATAGGTTATGAAGCTAATCACAAAACATACAGATTCTGGCGTTTACTGTAGTGCTAGTGCACAATTTCTTGAACATGTAGGATGAGAAAAACTGGAGCAAGATTCAAGTAAGGATGTAATCATAGAAACCTACAAAAGACCAAAACAACATATCCGTAATAATAAGAGTACAATTAAAGAGGAAGTACAGGAAGAGCACATAGGACTAGAACAGGAAGAAATAGGTGAACAGGAAGAAATAGATAACCAGGAACAGGTAGTACATGAAAGTCCACCTGTAAGCTCTGCAATCCCTAGACGTTCAACACATGAAACTAGACCACCTGACAGGTATCAAGCAAGTGTAGTTTGCCAAGTTAGTAAAGTTCCAACTACTGTTGAAGAACTAAGAATGTATCCTGCAAAGGAACAAGAAAATTGGCATAGAGCGATGGAGAAGGAACTAAATTCATTGAAACAAATGGAAGTTTATGAAAATGTTAAATTACCTCCAGGTGAAAAGTCCATTTGGCTGTAAATGGATATTTAAATTAAAAACAGGTAAAAATGGGACTGTTACCCATAAGGCTAGGTTGGTAGCTCAAGGATTTAATCAAACTGCATGTGATTATGATGAAGTATTTGCACCAAGTCTAAAAGCAACAACCTTGAGAGCAGCTTTAGTGTGGGCAGCTAAGAAGAATTATATTATAAATCACTTAGATGTAGAAACTGCCAATCTGCATGCACCATTGCAGCACACTATATACTTCAAGAAACCTGTAGGAATTAAGGATGATAAAACAAATAATGACTGTTGGAAACTTAAAAAGAGTCTCTATGGATTAAAACAATCTGGTTACGAATTGAACAAATATATTGTTAAAGAGTTAAACAATATAGGGTTTAAAGCAGGTTTAGCTGATCCATGTGTATTTAAGAAAGAGACAAATGGAACAGTGTCATTATTATTGTTGTTTACAGATGATATTGCCTTAATTACAAAAACTAATAATGAAGCTACTGAAATAATATCATTATTAGGTAAGAGGATAAAATTAAAGCAATTAGGAGAGATAAAACAATATCTAGGATTAACAATAAATAAAACCAAAGGTGGCTATAAGATATCTCAAGAGGATAAGATTTATCAATTACTAAAAACATACAAGATGGAACTTTGTAAGCCGGCAAAAACTCCAATGAGTAAGGAATTTGGCCACACTGATGCTCAAAGTCCAAAATTCAATAAGAATATCTATCAATCGCTAATTGGTAGTTTATCGTACATTAGTAATTGGTCAAGGCCAGACATTGCCTATGGCGTTAATCAATTGGCAAGATTCAACACTGAACCCACTGAACAACACTGGCAAGTGACAAAACGTATATTAAGATATCTTAAAAGGACAATGCACTATGCATTGTATTTGGAGCCAAAAGATGATCTGATTTTAAGTGCATATGCTGATGCAAGTTTTGCAACAGACATAAACTCTAGGAAATCAACTTCGGGTATGGCTATACTGTTAGGAAAAGCACTGATTGGTTGGAGGTCAATTAGACAGCAATACATAAGTATGTTCACAATGGAAGCAGAATTTTGATGTTTATCTTTATTATGTACTGATTTAATTCTGTATAAACAGTTGTTATTGGATATGGGAATAACTGTTAATGATTCCATTGTAGTTTATGAGGACAATCAAGCATCCATACGGTTGTCTATAAATATTGCTGTGAAAACGAGATCTAAGCATACAGATCTTAGATATCTGAATGTAAGACAATCTGTAAAAAATGGTTTAATAAGATTGAAATATTGTATGACTGAAGAAAATATTGCTGATCAGTTTACAAAAGCCCAAGGCTTAGTCAAACACAAAGAAAGTTATGATGACTATGGGTTAAGGTTGTAAATAGATATATATATTATTATATTACCCAAAAGGGGAGTTTGTTAGGAAGAACAAGGTTACCTAATGTAGTTTGGGTAAAATAATATATACAAACTATGATTGTAAGTTAAGCATGTGTCACTTTAAACAGCAAAGCATGTAATTTTGGGTGCGGTGGTAAAATCGCCACAAGATGGAGCAAGAGAACCTACTGGCTTACTGTATTGCTGGCTTGCTGATGATGATGGATTGATGGTTTGTTAAACTGCGTGCTCCCTACTACTGCTGTTGAAGGAAGAAAGGAGGTTTGAATTCATTATATCGCTACTGCGAAGAGATATATTAGTGGACTGATATTTGTAAGTTTACTGACCTCTTTTTTGACACTGGACTTTGAAAATGAATAATCTCCGGACGGACTAAACTAGTGAATGATATCTATGGACTGTTTGACTATGCTAAAACTCTTACTGGAATAAACTATTTAGCTAGCACAGTGTATCTGTTTTACTGAGTGTAAGCTACAAAAATGTTTATCTCACATATTTGCCTGCCTGCCTGCCTGCCTGCCGTGCAGATTCTGCTAGGGTGTATCCCTAAGAGTGACCTTCTGATTAAACAAAGCAATGGGGAAGCCAGATTTATTTAGCAACTGTGTTACTAACTTAACTGCAGTGATTTACTTAAAAGCTGTGGCAAGAATAGTTGTAAAATGGGACAAAATTCACTTAACTTGCTTAGCAATGGAAATTTTGGGATCTCCGTTGTGGTCATAAGTGGAGGACTTCCTGACTTGTATCACTATAAAGTATTTTTTCTCTGGAAGAAAGAAGCAACATGAAAAGTGGGAGTAATAAAATTCGTCCGATGCTGCTTTGAACCAAGGAAGGGTCCAGGATTGTTCCAGATGATATTTGTGTTAAAAGTCTCATTCTCAACATTCATTTAATAATCCAGATAAAATCCAAGATGTGAACTGCATGTTATATTAATGCAAATCTTGAGCTGCTTACAAACCTCAATAAGCCCATCTGTGCTGATGGTGACAAACATCCAAGCTACTAAGAAAGTCTAGTTCAGAAAAGAATGGTTTTTTAAAAAAACATAAATCTGGTTGCTATTCTAAAGCAATTTATTTTGGGCAGTGATGTTTTCTGAAGAAGATTATCAAGGTTTACACAATGAGCAAAAAAAAAAAAAAAATCAGGCCATATAGATAAAGAGCATAAGTTCCTGATTGTCAAACCTAATTTGCCAGGGTCAAGTATTCCCAAAGGAGAATTCAATTTCCTCAGGCTATTTGGGCTATTGAGATCATTACATATTTTATTTTTGCCATATAGAGTGATGACTATCTATGTCATTTATCTGGATCTGTTCATTAGAACAAAGTCATCTATTCCTAACTGAACTTTAGCCATGAGTACCATCAAAAAGAACATTTATTTTGATTATATAGAGTACTATGCAATGGCTATTTAGCATCTGTGTTAATGAATCTTCAATAGATGTTCTAAACCAGGGGTGTCCAACCTTTCACCTTCCCTGGGCCACATTAGAAGAGGAAAATTTGGTTTGGGCCGTACATAAAATAAAATAACAGAAATGATACCTGATCATCCAAAAAAACCATAGAAAACATAGTTAACATATTAAATTTATTTGGAAATGAAGTTAGTGAGATGTTTGACATTGTTTCTCAGCCACCAATGCATCCATATTTGCTTCGATTATTATTAATTATTTATTAAAAATTATTTATTTTTTATCACGGTTTTTTTATTACAGTTTATCACGGTTTATTTTCTGGCCAAATTTTGTGGGGTGGGGGGAGGGGGGGAAGCAAGCTCGCCCACCTCGCACCTACCTCTCCTCCTGCAAATGGCCCGGCTGGATGCGGCAGGACTGGAAGGCAGAAGCAGCAGCAGCAGCAGGGGGGCAGAAGCAGCAGCGGCGGTGGTAGAAGCAGCGGTGGTGGCAGAAGCAGCAGCAGCGGCAGGGGCAGAAGCAGTGGCAGCAGCGGCAGAAGCAGCAATGGCAACGGGGGCAGAAGCGGCGGTAGAAGCAGCAGCGGGAACAGAAGCGGTGGCAGTAGTGGCAACAGCAGGAGGTGGTGCTCTGACGGTGCCCGCCTTTTCTGTTGCTGCTTGGCATGGCGCTTGCCTCCGCCCACCTCGCGCCTGCCTCTCCCCCTCCTCCTCGCTGGCTCTTGAACGAAGGTTGGGGTGGGCACTGGGCCACATTATGAGGCGACCTGGGCCACGGGTTGGACAAGCCTGTTCTAAACACCATCTAGGACAACTGACTTTCATGGGAAGCCAATAACAGTATGAAGAATTATGCCTTTGATCTCACTTTCCCCTTTAAATACAATTCCAACTGCAGCATGTTGCTTTTTTAAAACTAAAAATGATAATTATTCAACATAATTAAGAGCTGTACAACACACAATTGCTATATTTTTCTTTTCCACTCTATGAAGCTCACAGGTATATACAGAAAATTTCCCAAGCATCTGTGCATTCTAAATTAAATCACAGCAGCCTAGATGATCATCTAAACTGTGTTTGAATGAATGATGTTACTTCTTTAAATGCTAGGGTTAATGTTTTAATAAATGAATAATATCTGCTCCTAAATATTCATATGAACTTCCTGGTTCAATTGAATAAAATACAGACTTCCTATCTTTTTTTCTCCCCAGTTACTCATGGAATAGTAACAAGTAGTTAAAACACGGATCTGTATGCATAAGATAATCTCAAGTATAGTATTAAACAAATATGGATGAAAAGTTATTAGTGTAGAAGGGGCCAAAAGGTGTGTTTAGACTTAAATTCACATTTTTAAAAATCCAGCTTTCAGATCCCAGAAATGTGAGAGAATTGAGAGAAAATTCATCAGAAAAAAAATTCAAAGTGTTTTCTTGAAGAACTTTAAACTTGAGTTATATTGATCCCAAAATTGCAACTAAATGATGGAAAGCTGCTTGTGTGTTTGTAGTTGCCAATTTACTGAAGGAGTTTTAGGGTGAGAGAATTATTCATTTTCAAGTCCTTTTATCCATCTCCTACAGTGTCTTGAGCTTTTGAAATGAAGCCCAGTATCAGCAAAATCTGTTCAGATTGCCCCCCCCCCCCCTAATCATGCCAGCTATATTTAGGATTGAACAAAATATGCCTGCTAGATTGAAAAGGAACTCACTGGGGAGAAGGAGATGAGTTTTAAAAGTTGCCCGAACTCATCAGGCCGATTTTCAAATGGCTTTGTCTTCTTATTTGTGAAAGAGATTGGTTCTTCCATAATATTTTTCTTTACCTTCACCTTCTTTGTATGCCTTTTAATGAAGTCCTTCCCATAATGAGACACAATCCCCAATCAAATCATCCTTTGTTACCATTTGTTGCCGAAGTGGCTACTTAAGGAGGTAGTAGGGACCGTTTCTTCTGTCTCTTGAGCCAGGTGAATGAGCTGAAGTTTTATTTATTTATTTTTCACATTTTTGAACCTCCATCTCCCTCAAAAGAGGGATTTCGGGTGGTGTTCAAAAGATAAAATATAAACATGTACATAAGCCGTGATTGGTTTCCTTTTTGGAAGGCCAGGAGAATGGGGGGAGAATATTGCACAGGGCGGGAGCAACAGCAGAAAAGGGTCTCTTCCTGGATCCTGCCAGTCATTTTGTTGTTGTTGTTGTTGTTGTTGTTTGATAGATCCTGCAGCATACTTTCCCATCTGACCAGGAGGAAGGAGCCAATGTAATGGGACAAAGACTACTCCATAGATAGTATGACCCCATGAATTATTTTGGGTGGCAGA
Source organism: Hydrophis major (assembly GCA_033807585.1). Classification (NCBI taxonomy): domain Eukaryota; kingdom Metazoa; phylum Chordata; class Lepidosauria; order Squamata; family Elapidae; genus Hydrophis; species Hydrophis major. The sequence goes on from CM066328.1 coordinate 167,053,656, forward strand.
TCACATCTACCTGCAGAGAGAAGGTTGGTGATTCTTTTCTTAAAGAATCCTGATAGGAATGAGCCTATCAGGTAGGCTATGCCTTTTGTGGTAGGCTATGCCTTTTGTGGTTGTCCTCTACAGACCTATTGTGTTTAATTCTTTGCTGTGTATTGTTTTCTGTCCTGTCCTGTGCTTTTAGTTTGTGAAGCTGCCCACAGGGTCACCTGAGAATGGAGTGGCTGAAAAAGTTGATTGCCTGTCTGTCTGTCCATCCGTCCATCCGTCCATGTCTGTCTGTCTATCTATCTATCTATCTATCTATCTATCTATCTATCTATCTATCTATCTATCTATCTATCTATCTATCTATCTATCTGCTTGTCCTAATTCTACATTTTCTATATTCCTTATGCATAATTTATTTGAAGTTATTTAACCTCAACTCACTGCCAGTTATTTCAGAAGCTGCTGACAGCTTTAAATTTTGGTGGGTCCAGATTTTACTAAAACACAACAGATTGCTTCACCAAAGTCAAATGCATGGCATACAACCTAATCACTGCAGAGTTCATCTGATATGCTCTTTCTTTCGTCAGAAAGATACTTTTAGGTATTACAGTCAGGCAGATAGCAGTGACATGTTAAACGTTTGTATATTTAGCAGCATGCTTAGTTGTTAGAGCAGTCCTGAAACCATTTAATTAACTTAAATGTTAGCTAGCCTTGAAATAATTTACTTAAAGCTGATATTTGGAATATTAATCTTTTGAAGCAAACTGTTTGTTTCCTTAAAGTAAAGGACCCTTCCTCCTTTTTCTTTATCTTCTATAGAAAACAATTCTCCCATTTTTTTAGTTGAAGGGTGCACAAAAAACAGGCTGACAACAGTTCCTGGACTTTTATAATCATATCAAAGTCACATCTTTTTCTTTCACTCTGATTGCCTTGTTGTTAATGTTGTGGAATTACCTGTTTCTAGTTCCCATTGTTCAGTGGTGGGGTTCATTTTTTCTTTTTTTAACTACCAGTTCTGTGGACATGGCAGGTGTGTGTGGCAGGGGAAGGATACTGTGAAATCTCCAGTCCGAGGTGGTATTTGCTGGTTCTCCGAACTATTCAGAATTTCCGCTAGCAGTTCTCCAGAACTGGTCAGAACCTGCTGAATACCACCTCTGCCACTGTTAAGGAGGGCAATGTAATTGCAGCCTTGTATCTCAACATTGATACCTTTGTGTGTATTTATTTCTTATTAGAGAGGTGCATGAGCAAGCTAGAAAGACAGACAGAAAGACACCTTAAAAATATAGTATTAAAAATGCACTAGAACTAATTGTGATGGATGTGTGCTAAATAACCTGATCCAAAAATGATACCAGAAACCAATGTGGAACAAAATGAAATCATTTTCATGTACATCAGCAAGAAGATAGTTATTATTCTCAGCAGGATTTTGCCTTCAAATGGAAGATTTGAATGGGTGACTCTTTTTTCTAAATAATTATGCACCAGCTGAATAGCATACAAGATTAGATACTGATCCCTGAAAGAAAAGAATCTTTTTTTCCACATTATAATTTTGCCAGTTTGTTTTCTTTTATTATTCTATTTGGGACTTGCACAGAAAGTGTTGTGTATGCATAAAGATTTAATAAAGTGTGAGTTTGGAGTTAAGTGCAGGGTTCTGGCCCTGCACTTCTGATTGGCTCTTAAGCGGCTGGACCAGATTGGCCCGTTCCTGGGAATCCGATTGGTCCTTAACAGAGTGTTCCTATTGGTTATAAGAGCTAGCGCTCCTAGCTCGTTATTGGTTAAAAGTTACAGGGTTTGCCTATATAAGGCGGGTTAAACTGCTATTGAAGCAGAAGTCACAATGTAAATAAAGAGCTGAAGTTCACTGTTCAGAGGCTTGTCTCCATTCTTTCGCCCTTGCTCAAAATATAACACAGGCGACGAGGATGGGATTTGGAGATATCTGAACCAACGAAACTTCGAAGAACACCGAGCATGTGACAGACGACGCCAACAACGGAACCATGTCCAGCGGCATCGTACCACCCGCTCCGTTCGATCCAGCACAGGAAGATTGGGAGTCTTACATGGATCGCTTCCAAATGTTCTTAGAAATGAACAACTTAAAGGACGCCACAGCTGGGAAGAAACGGGTGGTGTTCCTAACGCATTGCGGTCCAACCGTATTTAAGATGGCTAAAGCACTAGCCAAACCCTGAGAAGTGAAGGCCATGGATTGGGACAACCTCGAACCTATCCTACGAGACCACTACGCCCTGACCATGCCTACGCTCGTGAGACGCCACGAGTTTTATCAGAGGAGCCAGCGAAAGGGAGAAAGCATGGCCGACTTCACAGCAGACCTCCGAAATTTGGGAGGCCTCTGCGGATTCGCCGATTTAGAAGAAGCACTAAGAGATCGCATAGTTCTGGGACTAGATGCACCAGGCGTCCAAAGCAAGCTGATGGTGAAAGGCGACATCAGCCTTGCCGACGCCATCGCCGATGCTACTGCAGCAGAAGCAACCAGGAAGTCGGCTGCACAACTACGCCAAAACTGCGCTCCGGTACCACAACCGGCCAGCGACATCTCACCTAGTTCAGAAGGGCAGCTTGCGACAACGCACCATGAGGAACTCTCTTCGTCATCAGACAGTGACGAAGAAGGGGTCCATCGACTGCAGTCTGACCAGGACCATCGCCCGAAGCCCTTACGCCCTTGCGCTGGCTGTGGAGCCAACCATGCCAGGTCCGAATGCAAATTCCACAACGCACTCTGCCATGAGTGTGGGAAACGAGGCCACATCGGACGGATCTGCTGCAGCTTGCCAGGACCCAGCCAGGCCTCAAAAGGGGCTAACTGTTGCAAATCGACAGGAAACCGTCCTGTATGGCGAGAGCCAGTAAACCACTCCAAAAGAAATCGAGCTTTGCAGAGAGAAGAGGCTCACCATACTATCACTATCGGTCACGCCTCAGCCTTGGACACTAAGAAAATCCGAGTCACAGTAGCCATCGAGAACCAGCCTTGCCACATGGAGGTCGACTCGGGATCATCCCTCTCAATGGTGTCCTGGAAGACACTCAAGCAACTCATCCCCACAATTCAACGCCAAGATCTCCGCTCCCAATGCCTCATCCTCAAGGACTACCAAGGGAATCGAATCCCCGTCGTCGGTTCCTGCCGAGTCCGAGTCTCCTTCAAGAAGCACACAGCATACTTACCTTTAACGGTCATAGATAGATAGATAGATAGATAGATAGATAGATAGATAGATAGATAGATAGCCTACTGGGCCTCCAATGGTTCGCGCCACTCGGCATTGAAGTGGCCGGCATAAACCGAGTCAGCGGCGGTGACTGGGAGGAAGACCTTGTCTATGAGTTCAGGGACGTCTTCGTGGACAGCTTAGGTGAGTACAAGGGGACCCCGATTTCATTCAGTCTAGATCCAAAAATAGCTCCCATCTGTCTAAAGCCCCGTCGAGTTCCGTTTGCCTTAAAAGCAAAAATCGACGAACAACTCGACAAACTGATAGCTCAGGGGGTGTTAGAGCCCATCGATCACTCCCCGTGGGAAACCCCTATTGTAACACCCATTAAGCCAGACGGGTCAATCCGAATTTGTGGGGACTACCAGGCCACTTTGAACCACGCCCTGCAGCAGAATGCGTATCCAAACAGCACAGACGAACCGAGGTGCCTTTAACTGTACCCGGCTGCAATTCGGAGTTAGTGTATCCCCGGGGATTTTTCAGAGCCTTATGGAAAAGTTATTGCAAGGAATTAAGGACGTGGTCCCTATTTTGATGATGTATTAATTGCAGCCCCTACAAAAAATATCTTACAGGACCAGGTAAAATTAGTCCTAAAAAAATTCCAAGAGGCCGGTCTTAAAGTTAAAAAAAACAAATGAAAATTGTGTACTGACAGTGTTTTTAGGTACCTGATTGATAGCCAGGGCATTCACCCTTCCGAAAGTAAACTAAAAGCGATAAAAAATGCTCCCAGGACACGAAACAAGGCCGATCTCCAAGCGTTCCTAGGCCTCATCAATTTTTATAATGCATTTTTGCCGCACAAAGCAACGGTCGCTGAACCGTTACACCGATTGTTAGATTAAAAAAAGCAAATTGGCTATGGGGTTACTGTGAAGAACAGGCATTCCGAAATGTTAAAAAACTGCTCACTTCTGACTCTGTACTCATGCAGTATAACGAGACTTTGCCATTAGTTATAACATGTGATGCACCACCTTTCAGGGTAGGTGCCATTTTGAGCCACGTACTGCCTAATGGGAACGAAGCCCCTGTTGCATATTTTTCAAAGACTCTTTCAAAAACTGAGCGAAACTATGGACAAATCGATAAAGAAGCCCTCGCAATTGTCTCAGCTGTGAAAAGATTCCACGAATACATGTATGGCCGGGCTTTTACTATTGTGACTGACCACAAACCATTATTGGGGATAATAGCCGGAGATAAGCTGACTCCCTACATATTATCCCCTAGGATGACCCGATGGTCAGAATTCTTAGCTGCTTATAACTATCGACAGCAATACCGCCCAGGGAAGGCCATTCCCCACGCCGACGCATTGAGCCGAGCACCACTTCCAGAGACTCTCGACAATCCGGCACCAACGGTAACCACATTGCAAATTGAGGCACTCAACTCGCCGCCACTAACCGCCTGAGATATCGCGAGAGAAACCAAACGCGACCACATCCTAGCACGAGTCCTAAGCTGGGTAGAACGCGGATGGCCATTGGACCAGTTATCAGATGACTTCACACCATTCAAGACTCGACAAACCAAGTTCTTCTCCCAGAAAGGCTGTGTCATCTGGGGCGATAGAGTCGTTATTCCAGAACGACTCCAGAAAGCGCTGCTGAGTACCTTGCACGATGAACACCCCGGCATCGTGTGAATGAAAGCCCTTGCACGAAGCTACGCATGGTGGCCGGGCATTGACAAGCAAATCGAACAGTGGGTTAAAGCTTGTCCCAAATGCCAAGAAGTCAGCAATGCCCCACCAAAAGCCATGCCTACTGAATGGGAGACACCACGTGGACCCTGGTCCCGAATTCACTTGGACTTTGTGGGGCCAATCAAAGGCCACACCTTCCTGCTTACCGTCAATGCCTACTCGAATTGGCTCGGGATCCATCGCATGACGACTATGACCTCCGAGGCGGTTATCAAAATCTTAGATAGACTCTTTGCAACCCACGGATTACCAGACGTCCTGGTATCCGATAATGGCCCTCAATTTACCGCACTAGCGTTCGAGCAGTACCTCGCTGACCTCGGCATTCGCCATGCGCTCACCTCGCCTGCGCAACCTGCGACCAATGGCAAAGCAGAACGCATGGTCCAATTTGTGAAGAAAACCTTACAGAAGGTAGACTACAACAACATTGACGACAAGGTCAATCGAATCCTTTTCTTGCAACACATCACCCTACATAGCGTCACCAACAAAACTCCCGCTGAACTGCTAATGGGACGAAAGCTCCGCTCCCACCTCGACCAGTTACACCCAGCTTATGAACCGGAGAAACCACTAGGATCCAGCAGCCGCTGTCATACCTTCCAGGTAGGAGACTTGGTATGTGCTAAAAACCTATCGGGCGACCCGTTGTGGGTGGAAGCAACAGTAGTACGTGTAACCGGCCCCAGATCCTACCTTGTACAATGCCTTGACGATAAACTTTGGAAACGTCATATCGATCAATTGTGATCGCGGCTTTCAGCAGCCAGTCCGCAACTCCCCTATGACCAAACTGAGGGGGGGGGAGGTACGGAAGAAGATGAATTCCTAGAGAACCCATTCAAAGGAAATGACGGCTTGATAGAGACTCAGGAAGCGGAGCCGGAGGGAGAAACGGTTGCACCTCAGGGAATTGCAGAGAATGTGGGCAACGACGTAGAAGTGAACTTTGAACCAGAAACAGTCCCACTGCCAAACAACGATCTACCTCAGCGTGATTGCAGTCAACTGATACAACGGAAATCAAAGAGACTAATAAGACAACCATCTTACCTAAGGGACTATGTAACTGCGCCTGCAAATAAGAAGCCAGGGGGAAGGGGCGTTGTATATGCATAAAGATTTAATAAAGTGTGAGTTTGGAGTTAAGTGCAGGGTTCTGGCCGTGCACTTCTGATTGGCTGTTAAGCGGCTGGACCGGATTGGCCCATTCCGGGGAATCCGATTGGTCCTTAACAGACAGTTCCTATTGGTTATAAGAGCTAGCGCTCCTAGCTCGTTATTGGTTAAAAGTTACAGGGTTTGCCTATATAAGGCAGGTTTAACTGCTATTGAAGCAGAAGTCACAATGTAAATAAAGAGCTGAAGTTCACCGTTCAGAGGCTTGTGTCCATTCTTTTGCTCATGCTCAAAATATAACAGAAAGCATACAAGCTTAATTCTTCAGCATGTACAAAATACAGTTATAAACTTGCAGTTTTTCTTCCCAATAATTGGGCTGATGCGAATGGAAAGATGGCATAAAGCTAAAGGATGACAATGATTACAATTATTTCTTAGATTATCATTGGTTCCGATGCAGGTAGTCCTTTATTTACAACAGTTCATTCAGTGAATATTCAAAGTTACAACAGCATTGAAAAAAGAGACTTATGACCATTTTTCATTCTTATGACCATTGCAGCATCCCCATGGTCACATGATCAAAATTCAGTTGCTGACTGACCCATATTTATGACAGTTGCAATGTCCCAGGGTCATGTGATCTCCTTTTGCAACCTTGGGATAAAGTCAATGAGGAAGTTTGATTCACTTAAAAGCCATGCTATTAACTTAACAACTGCAGTAATTTGCTAACAGCTGTGGAAAGAAAAGGTCATAAAATGGGATAAAACTCTCAAAATGTCTCACTTAACAACATAAATTATGGGCTCAGTTGTCATCATAAATCGAGGACTACCTATACTCCCATATTCCTAAATGTATAAGAAACAAACAAACAAACATACATACATATATAACCTTCTACAATAATATCAGCCTTCCACAGATATCTATCTATCTTTCTATCTTTCTTTCTATCTATCTATCTATCTATCTATCTATCTATCTATCTATCTCCCTATCTGTCTGTGGAAGTCTGATATTATTGTAGAAGGTTCAGACCTCCTGATATAATTGCAAGATAACATATTAAATATTAAGATAGATTAAAAGACTTTCAAGTATTAAAAACCAAAATATAAAGAAAATTATTGTATTTCCTTCAAGTATATTGTACTGCATTCTTGTTCTGAATTGATTCTTAAATTTAAGAGAACTGCTAAACTTCGAACGAAAGTCATTATGCTTCATTGATATCGCATGTTTGTCCTATACAAATGTTAAATCCTCTAAAACCAATATGCTTTGATATTGTGAGCTATCTCAGGAATCACGCTGTGCTAAATTACACAGTGACTAAAAATTGCAGCATTATGATTCTAGACTGACATTTCTGGTTTGGACATTGATTACAAATTATACTGTGAGTAAAAGACAGAAATCTCGCGTACATATTTTTGATGAGGTTTCCAAGCAGACATTTTGCAGAGGTTCTCTCTCTTTTACACCTCCATTAAGCACTAAGGAAAGCTGCATTCCTCCTCCCCACCCCATCAATAGGTCTTGCAAGCTAAACTGAGCTTCTGTTTACTTCCTTTTAATTTGGAGCTAGGTTTTTTCAGTGTTCTTTTTGCTCTGAGCAATATTTTCTCATTTGTAACTGTCTGAGCTGATTTTGTTTCCATATTTTCCCCTAAAGCTCAGAGGGAAGTTATAAATGTCAATAAAAATTAAACTTCAGCCAATATATATCTCTATATTTCTTTAAACCTCCCACCTACATGGTTCCTATATTCAAAAAAAAAAAAAAAAAGCAGCAGTATACTATGCTATGTTTCTAATTTGAAAATTGAGAGTAAATGATTTACTTTTCTGAGAGTGAGTTAAAAAAAATACAACATTCGATGTTAATTCTGAGAGGTGTGACAGGTACTAAAAAGGATGAGACCCAAACAAGTCCCATGGCTTACCATGTAACCCTTTGTTTCAGCCGTAACCCTTTTCCTATATAGTGAACTTTTCAGCATGGCTGACTTCCTGTTCTTCCTGTGTGGCCATCCCACTCCTTTTGCAGCCACCTTACCAGCATGGCTTACTTACTTTCATCCTTCAGAGGTCAGTAAAATAAGGATCACCTCTGTGAAATGCATTTGTATTTAGGCCCTTTTGATAGCTATCAAGTTGTTAGATGAAAAATCGGAAGAAGCCAGTCTTGATACCTGGTGATTGCTCGGAAAAATCTGGTCAGTTTACTTGGCAAAATTTTTAGGGGTTTTGCTGTTTTGTTTTGTTTTTCTTCTTCTTATGCTTAAGAGAAAGTGCTTGGTCCAAAGTTGTTCAGATGGCTTTGTTCCTCAGATGGAATTAGAACTAACAGTTTCTCAGTTTCTATCCTGATGCATTAACTTCTACACCAAGCTGGCTCTCTGTGAGTATGATACCAACATAGAGTTTAAGAGTTTTTGTTTGTTTTATTTACCCACAATACCACACTTCCTAATAGAGGAAAGCAGGATTTGTCCTATGACAAATAAATGCCTTGAAGAAACAGCAGATATAAGATGGAGTGAGAGAAACCTTTTTCTTCTAAATGTTATGCCTTTTAAAGAGCTAACTGAAGTACAAATATCCTTCAAAATTTGACATGTCCAATCAAAAATACATTCAGATCCTTTTATATTAGCACAAAAGCAATTAAAAGCATATGTTTGTGAAAATAACTCCAAACATGTTTTATTTTAAAGAAAATGTACAAGGTATAAAATCCAGGAAGAAGAAACTCCACAGAAATGTATGTAGATTTTTAATCACTCTTTTAAATAAACTTGTCCTCATGCTTACTTGAGCTCTGTATAATCATTCTCATCTGTTATGGACCTTGATAAGGCAGATAGTCCGATAACATCAAAGCTTCTCTTTTCACATACATGATTATGGGTAGAATTTGTATCCAGACTTATCCTTCAGTGCAGCAGGGTGAGGGATTGAGGTCATGAATTCAAGCATGCAGAGAACTGAGAAAGTGTCCTGAGGCCTTCAACAGGTATGTGAGAAATCAACACAGCTAGGTTTAGCCATTTCTAGTTCAAGAATATTATTGTGGGAGATAAATTGGAGGCTGATGTACACTTCAATCAGAGGTATGTAATGATAACTCAGATCTTCTCAAACTGTTAAAACTGAGATATGTGTTTTGCAATGGAGAATGTGATTTTTACTTGCAATGAAAAAGAATCCTATATTTGGTAAGAATTCTTCAGACTGACATTGCAAAATCCATGGACCATGGAAAGTATATTTTTTTGATGCACAAATATTTTAATAATAACAAGAAGAAAAGAGAAAGATTTCATACCTATTACTACATTCCTATAAACCAGAAAGTAAATTTGGTAGTATGTATGTATTTTTATTTAACTTTAAATTTGACCTAAAACCTCAAATCATTTATCTAGGTTTAAGTTTGACCTTTCAGAAATGATGAATAATTCCATTCAAGTGACATTTAATGATCTTGTATACTTTTAAGGTTACTGTAGCTATATTTTGTTTTTCTGGGGTTTCTATCAAATTTCTGTGAATATGGTATAAGGATCACAGGCAGTAACTATCTAAAGTTTTAAATTTTACAAAGGCATGCTGCTTAAGTAGTGTACCAATGATCTCTTCATAGACTCTAAGAAAAGAATCAGACTTCCTGCTTGGCCTTTTGCCAATACAGATCACCCATTGCTTCTTGAGTGCAGGAATGGTTGAAATTTAATTGCTCCCATCCCAAACCATCTCAGATGTGCATGCTTCCCAATTTTGATTTTAAACAGTTGTGATTCAACCTAAGCAATCTTAAAACCTCTAGTACAGATAGCCTTCAGTGCTTCATTCCATTCTAGTAGCAGTCCCAGCTCTGATTAGCTGTAGTACCTTCACACACCCCTCACCTCCAGTGGCTGTTCATTTCCCTGAGCAACTATTTCATCCTGACCTGGCTTGCTGATATGTTCTCAGATGGTCATAAATTTTATAATCCTGAAGTTGATCCAGTAATGGTCCATTAAGTCAGTGAACTATCCTCAACTCAAGAAGTTCATGATGTTGTTCACCCCTTACAACTCCCAGTAGGCTGTATCTTTATTTCTTGCCCAGGATGTGTGAAGTATGTTCCTGCTGTTTTCTCACAGTTGTGCAAATCTCCCCATCCCTTTCCTAATTTTTTAAATATCTTTAATTTGCAGAGCAATAACACATATTCTTACTGTTTCTCTGAATCTGAGTTATTAGTTTTTTTTTCCTTGCCACCAAGTTTCCATAGTCTTACAGAGGAATGTTTGAACAAAACAACAACTTGTTCTTCTATTGTTTCAATTATTCGAGCAACAATGGTGCCAAAAAGAAAAATGAAACAAAATATCTACTTTATTGTCAAATGAGATAATGTAGGAAGCAGGGCTGAATGCATTCATGTGTGCCAATAGCTGGGATACCAAAGAAAATCACAAAGATTAATGGGGAAAGAACAGCCTCTGAAAGGAAAACACAATCACTGGCACATTTTCCACAGAACTCAGGTCACCCTACCCTGGATCTGAAGTGTTAAAAATAGGGAAAGAATCAGCGGTATCAGTTCATAAATGTTTAAGGATGTTCCCCACCAGGGACTTTTAATGAGGACATGGAAATCTAGGCATCCCTGAAGGAGCAGTGATGACATATTGCATAATGCTGAAGATCAGTGTCCTGGGATGAATCCTGGCTGATTAAATCTCTCTGGAGCAAATAGAGAGTATGGGATTGCCCATATGTAATCTCCTCCAAAATAGACCATAGAATTAACTTTTTTTGTGATTGGCCAAGGAGTGGAATACTGCGAAGTCAAATGATTCCTTTTAGGCCCACAACTGTGAAAACAAAAATTATTCAAGTCTTATTTCTTAATCACTTTTGAAATTACTTTGGAATTACTGGCATTCACTGGGTGAATTTCCTTTAATACTCAGGATAAGCAATTTGAAGTGTTAAGGATTTAGCAATCTGGGGAAATGAATAGCAAAAAGGTCATTAGAGTATTGGTTTTGGATAGTTTTAAATAGATAAAAGACCTAGAAGTATTTGAAATAGGCTTTTGAGTTTCAATAAATGAATCTTTCCCATGGGAAAATAGATTGTGTTTTGAATTCTGAGAAGAAAACAATGTGAAAAGATAGAATTTGAAGGTTGGACACTAGAAGAAAATAAAAATAAAATTACAATTAATCGAGAAAAATACCTTATTAATATAGAATACAGTACAATACCTTAACTTTGAAGGATATATGAGAACAATTGGCTCAAATGTTAATTTTAAGAATGCCATTACAAATAATGTTGTGGCAGAGGAACAAGTTCTATTGAATAAGACCAAAAAAGTTTTTAATGTGGATTTGAAATGACAGGCTACAGAAATGATCTGGAAAAAGTAGAAATATTACATATAAAAATGGAAATTATTGACATTTGATAATTAAAAGGGACTTATAGCCAACCAGGAGTATGATTTGGATAATTTCTCTATATTAGATTTACAAAGAAGACCTGTCAAAGTTTTGAAAGATCTGGTTGGAAGGGACAAAAAATAAAAAGTCAAAGAATTCTACTTCTAGGACATTATTTGAAGGGATTAAAGATCAAGATTGGTAAAAGTAAAGGGAAGGAATATAAAATTGATCTATCTGACCAAGGTTAAAATCATTGTTGTTATTTCTGGAAAGCCTTAATGGATTTTTGCTGACCAAGACTGAATGATGAGCTTTTAAGGATTTACCTATAGTTAAGAGATGTGATATGGGAAGAAAAAAATATTTTATTTTAAGAGAAACTGTTAAGTTATTAAAATTGCTTATACTTATTGAGACTAAGGGGTAAGTTATTTACATTTCTTTTTTGTTGTTGTTCTATTCTTATTTTGCTTTCTTTTATATTATGTTGTTTTCTTTCTTTTTTCTTTTCTTCTCTTTTTAAAAAATTTCTATTCCTTTATATTTTGTAGTTTGTAGCTTTTATTTCTACAATTTTAATATTTAATCAATTATTTGAAAAAAAAAAAAAACAAGCAATAAAACAACTTGCCATGTTGCCTCCATTGCTGCTGGTATACTTCTGTCCTGCTGAACAGCTGATTGGTATGCTAGGTGCTGAAACTCACCTCTTCTGTCAATCAACTTGCAAAATTCCAGAAAAGTTAACAATCAGCTGTCATAAGCCAGTGCAAATTGGTTCCAGCTACCCAGTGGGAAGAACCGATGTGGTCTTCTGATGGCTGTAATCCAGACTGAACACTACCATGGTCCTGTTGTCAACCCACTGCCATCCAGACTGAAATGTCTTTGTTTCTGAAATTGACTTAAGAAACAGCCAAAGGCAGCAAAGGAGGAAAAAAAGTCTAAAATGCAGTGTGGAATTGCCTCCAAAGGCATAAATGACGGGCAGATATATAAAGATATATAAAATCCTCTTAAATGAGAAGGAGCTGCATGTTATTTATGAAAAGAAAAAATAAGTATAGGAGGGAAGAAGAGAGACAGAGAGATGTCTATGTTATTATAATCATTTGCCTCTTTATTATTAAGCCATATATATTCATTTATAAACAGCTTGTCTACTTGTAAGTAAAAAATAAATTATGTAAAATTACATAAACCTCCAGGCTTCTGTCTCCAAAGGGAACCAAACTTAAATAAATAATGCACCCCAGAAATTTCATACTTCACAAGTAGGTGTGAAGTTGACAATGTGTGCTGTTTTCCCTTTCTTTTAAAGAAAAGAATTATTGATGTACTTTTTTTTGAAGGAATAGAACTGGTTATATACATTTAGAGAAATCAGGTTCAAAGATAAATTTTACTAAGTTCATTTGGACAACTTTTTTGACATACCAGAATGTTGAGAAAAAGTTCAAGAAATTTTATTAAAAAAATAGCTCGATACCCATGCTTCGCCATGAAACTTGGTTAGGCTTAGTTTTGGGGGAGGAAAATAAGGGGAAAAAAATTCTGCTTCTGCATACCAGCATCCATCAATATTCATCTGGCTAGCATCCTGTCAGTGTGTGAGAGAGTTGAGGGCTATTTGGAAACTGAAATAGTATTTGCTGTGTGAGCAAGAAGGAGACAACAAGAGCCTGAATGTAGCTTAGCTCAACTGTTCTGAACTAAAGCTGATTGCTGCTCTGAAACTGAAACTCCTCTCCTCGTGTTTTGCATTTGGAACAGATTTCTTTTCAGGTGGGGAGGCGGAGTAGAACTCCTTAGAATCAAAGCGTGTTAATAATAATATACAAAATACTAATACTCTGATGGTCATTTCGAAAAATCCTTTCCTAGTGAGCATCTAGAAGCCAAGAGGAACATAAGTGCAAAATTTCAAGTTTGTAGGCTTTATGGTTATGGAGATATATATGCAGGTCTTGGCATGTTCAGGTCTTTTCCCATGTGAGATTGAGAGTATCTTGACGATGTTTCAACAAGGTTCCATTCACCATTTTTCGCACGAAGCCAAAAGCACCAGCCTGAAGATGGCGAGTGGGATCTTGTTGAAACATTGCCAAGATACTCTCAATCTTACATAGGAGAAGACCCGAACACCTGCATACCTGTACCATGAAAATCTACGAAAACACACACACACACACACACACACACATACACACACACACACACACACACACACACACACACACACACACATATATATATATATATATATATATATATATATATATACTGTATATATGTGTTTTCATAAGTTTTCATGGGTATCTATATGTATGGTATTCAACTTTGTTTGGGTATTTTCCCACATCATTATAGTTGTGCTTTTAAAGTTGTAGCAACTAAAGAAATTAGAACAGAAACATATGTCCTAACCAAAGGATTCAATTATGCTATACCACCCCAAAAAATCCCCACAGAATCCATTATATATGGAGTGGAATCCAGCCTAACTAAATTAAATACAGATGAAGCTGATAGAATAAGACACCAAGTCACTAACATCCTATGTACAAGCAAACCACCCAAAAGCAACTTACATAAAGAGGAACTAAAAGCCCTGCAAGCCCTAAGGAATGACAGCAGGATAATCATACTTCCAGCAGATAAAGGTAATGCCACAGTAGTAATGGATAGAAAAGACTATGAAACAAAATTGACAGACCTACTCCAAGACTCCACATGCAAACCCATAAACACAGACCCAACCACATATTTGGAAAAAATAACCAGGAAGAAAATCATAACCAGCAACATGAGCAAAGAGATCCAACAGAAGATCATCCCAAGAGAAAAATCTTCCAGATGCCCCAAACTATATGGTCTCCCCAAAATACACAAAGAAGGCATACCTCTCAGACCCATAGTCAGCTCCAGAGGAGCATCACTGCAAAACCTAGCCAAATACCTAGCAAAACAGCTACAGCTCCATGCTGAAACAGCAGCTTCACATGTACAAAACTCATACCACCTCTTGGAAATGATCAAAGATCTACACATGGAAAAAAAAAATCTGCTTGTAAGTTTTAACATGGTTTCACTATTCACTCAAGTCCCGATAAAAGAAACCCTAGAAATCTTCAAAAATAAATACCAAACACCCAAACACCCAAACACCTCACGGAACTAGCAGAACACTGCTTAACCAACACATATTTCATATACAAAGGACAAAGATACAAGCAAATTGAAGGAGCTGCTATGGGATCACCACTGTCACCCGTCATTGCAAACCTGTTCTTTGAAGAATTTGAATCCAGAGCCCTAGCCAATGCCACCCACACACCCAAACTATGGCTAAGATACATCGACATTTATTTGGCCCCACGGAAAAGAAAACCTAAACAATTTCCTAACACACCTAAACAGCACATATCCAAAAATCAAATTCACCATGGAAACGGAAACAAACAAACAACTACCATTCCTGAAGGTACTAATCTACAAAAAACCCAGATGGTACACTAGGACACACCATATACCAGAAGAAAACACACACCAACTGCTACCTCAACGCCCAATTCCACCACCACCCAGCACAGATAAACTCCGTGGCCAAAACACTAATTGCCAGAACCAAACGCCTGGCAGACAAGACACACATCAAGACTGAACTATGCACCCTGACTAAAGTACTGACAGCCAACAGCTTCCACAAAAGCAAAATCACTGGCTTGATCCACAAAAACACACTGAGACATAAAGGAGACCTAGAAGATAAACAGACCTATGGAACAGCTGTCCTGCCCTACATAAGAGGTACTACAGACAAAATCAGTAAGATACTACACAGACATCACATCAAGACTGCCTTCAAAACAGACAGAAAAATAGCAGCCATCCTAAGAAACCCCAAAGATAAAATTGACCTGGAAAACCAAGGCATATATGAAGTCCCCTGCACATCATGCCCTGCCAAATACATTAGATGAATAAGTAGAAGAATAAGTACCCTCCTGGATGAACACAAAAATGCAGTAAAAAAGTTGGAACACACTTCCTCACTAGTCCAACACATGAAAGCCACAGGTGATAGCATCAACTTCAATGGCACCAAAACCCTAGCCACTATAGAAAACCCCAGCCACAGAATTATCAGAGAAGGCATAGAGATTGAAAAAAGACCTGAAAGCATGAATAGAAGGGATGACTCCACCAGACTGTCAATTATCTGGAAGCCTGAACTTGCAAACAAACAAAATCTCAACACCACAAGCCAGGCAAACACCTGGGCACAAACAGACCTCCCAATACCTCTAGCTCAATCACACCCCAACCAGGCATCAGATGAAACCTAGCTTCCTAATAAA
The DNA here is from genome assembly GCA_033807585.1 of Hydrophis major. Lineage (NCBI taxonomy): Eukaryota > Metazoa > Chordata > Lepidosauria > Squamata > Elapidae > Hydrophis > Hydrophis major. The sequence continues at coordinate 167,069,575 of CM066328.1, forward strand.
TTATAGCCGCCCATTTACTCGAAGCCAAGCTGCACTAAAAGCCTCCAATACAGCAAAAAAACAATGTTGCCAGCCAATCAAGACAAAAAGATGCTACAAAACAGACAGAAGATATTAGAAACACCAATCAAGCAGAACACAGCAAACTCCAAGACCAATAAACACAGACCAAGACTTCTAATCAATCAGGATGAAGAAAAAAACATTCTAACACAGCAGTAGGCTAGCACCAAATTTGAAACAGAAACAGCTGTGAAAGCCTGACTCACAGACGAACACAATACAGAAGCCTGATGATGGCAGATGAAATTCTGTTGAAACATTGCTACAACTTTAAAAGCACAACTATAATGATGTGGGAAAATACCCGAACAAAGCTGAATACCATACATACTCTCTGTGTGTGTGTGTGTGTGTATCGCCCTTAAGACAATGTTGAAAACATGATTTAAATATTTGATCACACTGATATATTTTATGTTTATTACCTTTCAAGGGATGCTAATCCAACATTCACATATTTGGTGGCAAAATATTATCACCAAATTATATAACTGCATAAAACTTGTTAATTATGTCATTTTATTGTCCTATTTTCCCCCTTTCCTAACAATGAAATTTTGCATCAAACTTTTTCTGTTTTCTTGTAAAGGCTAGTGAAGCATGCAATAAGAATATTTGTTTTTTTTTTAATTTAATTTGATTTGTTATATAGATTGATGTGATATTATATAATGTATCTATTCAAAAGTTGTTTCCCTGTGAATAATATTATTTCCCTCTCCTCCAATATCTGTATATATTACATTTCTCAAACAGAGTGCAAATGAGAGAGAAGGCATTGACTTGGGAAATTTTAAGTGATATTTACATAAATCCAGTACAAAGGATTATGCATTTTCAAGTAAATTATGTTGATGCCTATGAAGAAAGGCGTATAGGTTAGTTAGTTATTTCCCAAGAACCTAAAAATGCTAAGCAGCACTTTGAAGAAATCATATCTAATTAGAATCAGGGGATTCTTCTTAAGATCTGCCACATTAACTCCATATATTGGAGTTAATCCATTGATTTGCCATATAACTTGGAAGAAGTTTGCAAACATTTGGAACTTTCTTCTTCTACCTGTGTTATGCTTATTTTCTTTTAGAAAACCCAGCACTCATACTACCCGAGTTATCATATATACTGTATATCAGCATAACTCTGGAACGCCTTGAGCAATTTCAACCACAGATTACTTACTCTCTGGAAAAAAACTACTGTGGAGATAAGATACCCATAACACCCCTTGGGGGGGGGGTGTTCTTAAGATACAGCCTATTGTACCTTCAAATGGCTTCCACTGTACTGCCTTAAAATGGCTTCTACTGTTCAGTGCTGTGGAGTTGGGGGATCGCTCTGGTAATGGGAAATATCCAACATTACAAATTACATTTGTTCTGGGTCACTGAAATCAGGGCTTTTCCTGTGTAATGCAGGGTTAGGATAAATAAATACCCAGACAATGCCGGGTTATCAGCTAGTTTCAAATATCTGGGACAGGAATCTTATTGCATGTACTGTAATGCTTCCAATGAGGAACAGAACTTATAGTCGATAAAACAAAAACCTAAGAAAGCAAGGTTGGAAGAGAAATTGATCAAGGAAATAAGAGAAAATTTGAAGAACAATATTTAGAGGGACAACTGGAGGGGAAAAAAAGGAAAAGAAGAACATTGTGGAAGGCAAAAGAAAACTAAAAATGCCATGCCTAAACTACAACTGACAAAGTTAAATATTTTTATAATTAAGCAGTGGGAGTATTTACCATTTTTCCCCAATAAGATAATTATTGTAGTCACCAGTTTAGAGATATCTGAAGTGGGGGGGGGAGTCAAAATGGCAGGTACACACCACTCTTTTGGATACCCCAATGGAACCCAACAAAAGTGAAAACAATTTTATTATTATTATTATTAATTTTCTGACTGATAACAATGAGTTTCAAGAATTGCAGAGGCTATGACTCACCCTAGCTTTATCCTTTATCATTTTGGTTTCACCTCCCCTATCCTGCCAGCATTTCCTTCCTAGCATGGCTGCCTCATTTTATATTTATTTTTTTTATTTTGTCAAGCGATTATAATAGGTATAAGTACAAACATAGTTATGAATACATGAAATGGATACATATAAGAAAAATAAAAAGAAGCAATAGGACAGGGATGGTAGGCACATTGGTGCACTTATGCATGGCCTCTGCAGACCTCTTAGGAAAGGGGTGAGGTCAATAGTAGACAGTCTAACGTTAAAGTTTTGGGGGTTTGGAGAAGAAACTACGGTCAGATAGAATATTCCAGACACCGACCACTCTGTTGCTGAAGTCATATTTCCTGCAATCAAGTTTGGTGCAGTTTACCTTGAGTTTGTATCTATTGTGTGCTCTTGTATTGTTATAGTTGAAACTGAAGTATTCATTGACAGGTAGGACATTGCAATATACAATTTTATATACTATACTTAGATCGGACTGAAGGTGGCGTAGTTCTAGGTTTTCTTGGTGTAGAATTTTAAGTCTGGTGGCATAAGGTATTCTGTAACAAGTAAAGGAGTGGAGAACTCTTCTTGTGAAATATTTCTGGACTTTCTCAACTGTATTAATATCAGATATGTAATACAGGTTCCATATTGATGAGCTGTATTTAAGAATTGGTCTAGCAAATGTTTTGTAAGCTCTAGTTAATAGTGTCATATTACCAGAGAAAAAGCTAAATAGGATTAGATTAACAACTCTTAATGCCTTTTTGGCTGTGTAGTTACAGTGGGCTCTAGCACTTAGAGATGAGTACTCCAAGGTCCTTGACAGAGTTTGGATCATCAACAAGGTTTTGACTATTCAGCTTATATTTTATTTTCTGATTTTTTTTTTTTTGCCAATATGTAATACAGAGCATTTATTTGTTGAGATTTGAAGTTGCCATTTGTTTGACCATTCTGATACATAGTTAAGGTCTTTTTGAAGGGTAGTAGTATTGTCAGTGGTGTTGAATAGCTTTACATCATCAGCAAAGAGAATGCAGTTGCTCTTGATATGATCACAGAGGTCATGTATATGGAGTGCGAAGAGAGTTGGTCCTAGAACACTTCCTTGTGGGATACTACAGGTACAGAATTTGATAGGATGCTCCCAATTTTGACCATTTGTTGTCTTGTTTGACAGGAATGCTTCTATCCAGTTATGAAGGTGTTCAGAGATACCATAAGATTTTAGTTTTAGGAGTAGTTTGTCGTGTACCACTGAATCAAAGTCTTTATAGAAGTCTATGGAAATTGTGTCTATTGCTTTGCCATGATTGAGTTGTCTAGTCCATATGTTTTTGCAGTGTAAGAGTTGCAGATTACATGATAGTTTTTTTCTGAAACCAAATTGTTTATTAGAGAGTAGGTTGTTTGTCTCTAAGTGGAGAATAATGGATTGGTTAATAATTGATTCCATGACTTTACAGGTGACGCAGCATAAAGAGATTGATCTGTAATTTTTAACTAGGCTGGGGTCTCCCTTTTTGAAGATGGGGATGACAGTGGCTAGTATTTATAGGTTTGGCAAGGAGCTGGTCCTGAAAGATTTTTCAAATATTATGCTTAGAGGTTCAGCTTTGGCAGTGGATAGTTTTTTTAAGAAGTAGGCACATATTCCATCCAGTCCAATAGAGATGGTTTTAGATTGCATAGTGCTTTTTCAACATTGTCTTCTGTAAAATCGATATGTAGTAGATCATTGTAGTTGTCTGTGGTTCAACTAGGAAATACTGGGCATGATCCATTGCTCTTTACAAATACTGAGCCAAAGAATGTGTTGAAGAGGTTGGCTTTAACAGTGTTGTCATTGCAGTCTTTACCATTAGGTCCTTTCAGGGGTAGGATAGACCTTGAGTCTTTTAGTTTGTTGTTTACAAAAATTATAGAAAGTGTGGGTGGAATTGGTGCATAGAAGGTTTTCCTCTTGTTTAATGTGGTAATTGGTGCATTCAGTTTTTATCTGGTGGCATAAATTTTTATATCGGCTTTTGAAGTTGGCAACGTGACCAAGTTTGTTTTTCCACCAAAGTGATTTCTTAACAATGAGTTTCAAGAATTTGAGAGGCTATGACTCATCCTTGCTTTATCCTTTATCATTTTGGTTTCACCTCCCCTATCCTGCCAGCATTTCCTTCCTAGCATGTCTGCCTCATTTTATATAAAGATATCATTGCCAGCTCTACTTCAGGATACAAGCACTTAAGACACAAGCACAAAATGCAATGTTGTATGAGTAGGCATCTATGTATTGTGGGTCCTGTTCATCCTATTCCTTTTCCAAGCAAACTCCAAATCTGCCCTAGATAACACCACAAGTTTCCAGAGTAGATTTTGAGATATGCATCCACCCCAGTAAAAAGATGACAATCATCAAACACTTTTTTATATAAATTTGAGCCTATAGAAGTAAAAAGAAAGAGGGAAAAAATGGCACCTTGCTATCATTTTATCCAAATTGTCTCTAGCAGATGAACTGATGCTTTAAAACAATGTGCCATATTCATAGCACACAGAAGTTCCAGTAAAAAAAAAATATTTCAATTTTTTTCAAAGATACAAAAGCTACTTCCCATATATATTTCAAATGATGTCTTTTTAACTGTTGGAAAGAGCGAGGGGGAGTACTATACAAATCTCTGTGAAATTAGTCATTAACTTCATAGCTTTTCATAATTCTTAGAAATGAAATCTCAGCACATCTGAGACCAGGTCAACTTAACATGAAATGATTCCTCAAGAGGAAGTCAAGAGTTTCAGGCTTAGACTGAAGTATGTTAGTTCTCTGCTTATCCTCTTGAGGGCTTAGCACTTCTTATAAAAACCAACTTCAGTTATGTTAAAGGTCTACAACTTCTTTTGAATACCTATTAGCTCCCAAAAAGAATTAGTGCAACTATGCAGCAGATGGCTTGAAAACAGCAACAACAGCAACAGTAGAGCACCTTGACTGACGTGGCATACATATAAATTGGTTTGGAAAGAAAATTATAGAAGCAGAGACTTTCACATATTATTTGGGAAAAATAACAATGGGATGCCAAACTTGAATCATTTTAACAGAAGATAGTGGAGACTTTTGCAAGGGAGTGACCGGAAGGTTTGGCCTCTTTATTGTTTGACTAAAAGGACAATTAATCAAAGGAAAGCCTCTGTGAGAGCAGTATAAATGGGCTTTTCTTGCTTAATACACCCCTATGCACAGGCGGCCAGTTTGAGGACAGCAACTGAACAAGACTGATAGTCCAGAAAGAGGAAGGTCACCCAAAGTAGGCAATGGATCGAAACCAACAGAAAATAAACAAGAACAACAATATTGGTTTCATGGAGGGAGAAAGGTTTAACAAAGAAGCAAAAGTGTTTAAGACTGCAGAAGAATCTAATGAGATTCTTCGAGGATTTGATGTTATTGTAGGAAATTTCACTAGAGGCATGGTGGTAAAGTTCAAAATTACAGTAAACTTATTAGTGGGTTTCAGAGACTACAAGGCAAGGCGCTGAAAGCAATGGGGTAGGGTATTAGAAGATTATGCACACAGCAGTAATATAGCCTTAGCATTTGACCTTTGATTTTAGTTGGTGCTAGTTTTCCATTTTCTCATTAGCGAGTTTAGTTTGCCACATAATTCATGGCCCTGCACATTCCTTTGACATAGATACTTGACTTTTTAGTTGCTTAGCGCTCAATCATGTCAGGATACCTTGCCCTTTTAAGCTTTTCATTCCTTAGTAGGAATCAGGAAAATATACCTCTGCCCATTTATTTATTATTTATTTATGATCCAAGAGCAGTCACAGTATTTAAAAATACAGCATATCATTAATGCACATAGAGATAACAATATATGGATTTATAAAACGAAGAAACCTTATAAAATTAGCATGTTACCAAATGACTTTTCTAAGCTAATGCTATACATGAAAATATTGCTGCTGCCTTTGTAGCACCTGGATATTAATCATTTCATAAGAATACCTCAATTTGTTCCTTCCCCTTCCCACTAGTCTCAGTCACAGTCTTACAGTTCTTCCCTATGCTTACAGAATTCTGCTGAAAAAAAAACCCCCCACCATGCTAACAATTCTTTTTTATTGAAATAGTTGGGGTTTAAATTTTGCTATAGAATTTAAATGTTTTAAAAATTGCAGGATGCTTTTTAAAAATAAAGTACAAATAAAAATAGTTCTTGAAATACCTTTCCATGATTCTAAATTTCTGTAAATAAGAGTAGCAGTGGTCATTTGAATGAATCAATAATAGTTGTCTTTGGAGATTCTCAATCATCCAGGTCATGGTTGTCCCAAAAGTGCTTTTTCAAAAGGCAACTGAACTTTGTTTTTGTTTTTTTCAAACAAAAAACAGTTGCTTTTTGAGAAAAAAAACCCCTCACCTTTGGGGTAATTAATGATGGTGTTTTTCAGCTGCTTCAGAAAAGTATATTTCAGTTGCTGTGTTAAATCAATTCTGGACTTGTAATGTGACACCCAGAAAAATACGCCTATTTTACTTAATCCTCCAAGGAAAGACTAAAGGCAAATGAGATCCAGGCAGAAGAACATCATAGCTTCAAAATCTAAGGGACTGGTTTGGGCAAAACTCTTTCGTTCAGCTGTTGATAAATAGGATCACCAACATGATCACCATCATCCAATATGATATGGCACAACAAGAAAAGAAGTTAAATCAATACTTATCTATTCACTATTTTAGGAGGAGAGAGAGAGAGAGAGATGGCAATCTAGGCAAGTAAGACTGATATAGATTTCATCTTGTACCACTTAAAACAATTCTTAATGTGAACTGTATCTTTGTTAAAAAAAGTTCAAGGAGGCATTATGAGATATACAGTATTTATCTGAATATATCACAATTCTCACTGAACCCAAAAGTGAACCCAAAAGTAAATAAAAAAGAACTACTATATTTGAAGGAATTCACTGAAAAATAATTCTGCAAAAACACAGCTTTTGCTAATTCACTTTTGATATTAAACTGGATACAAGAGGAAAGATTTTAAGGAGGAGAAAAAAAGTTATAAGCCTGTTCTTTATTGTCAGTTAATTCTTGGACTTACAGAATAATAAAAACACTGTAACATTGGAAATATTAAAGGAAATCTTATGAAGAATGGAGCCAGAAATTAATATGAATACTATAATGATATCTGCTTTTATGGATATAACATGTCTCAAAAAATGTTAATGGAAGGATAGATGTGGAATAAAATAGAAAAAGGACCAAAAGTGAAACTACAAATGACAAGCCAAGAATGATTTGAAAACTGAGGTTTACTGGATGCACAAAATAAACTGGGATAAAGAAGAATGGAAGAGATATCAAATCTCGTGACAATATCTGATTGAATTAAAGATTAAATGAAAGAAAGAAATGTAAAGTTGGTTTAATTGATCAAAGCTAAAATAATATCTCTTTCAGGAGTTTTGGTGCTGACACAAGGATTGAAAAGTTGATGTTTTATAGTTTTGCTTATCAGTAAGGGGTAGAATATGGGGTGAAGAGATATCTGTATAATCAGGAATGGAGAGTTATTAAGTAGGTTTATACTTTATAATTGGAATTTTTTAAATATATTTCTGATCTTTTTCTTTTTATATTCTCTTTTTTCTTCTTTTTCATTTTCCTGCAATTTTCATTCTTTCTTTTTACTCTTTTTTCTAAGTTTAGTTTGTATTAATTTTTACTATTGTAAATAAAATTCTTAATAAAATTATATTAAACAGAAAGACAACATGTTGACTTCATTCTACACAACACCATAACATGAATCAATGTTATCATATAACAGAAAGAAGAAATATATGAACCGTTGTATAATTATTGCAAGTAAAGTGCAACATCAATGAAGAATAATTACTTAACATACTTTGTGAGCTCAAACTGTAGGCTCCATCTTCATACCCCTTCCTTTCCTGTTCCTCATTTCAAGTTTCAAGGCCTTGAGTAATGGATCTCCTCAGTCATGAGGCACCCATGAGACCAAATCAATGACAGATTATCTTTGAAACTTTAAATGGAAAAAAAAAAGTGCTATTATCTGCTATTTTGTCGCAGATGACTAGGCTGAGCTTGAGGGAGAGGTCAAATCTGTAATCAATCTTGAGTCACTTCGCACCCACAAGAGTTCAAAGTCCTGCCCACCTTGAATTCCATTGGTTTTTATCTACTGCCAATTGGACCATTAGTAGTTCAGATTCTTGTAGAGAGCTTAAGCTTACAATAAATCCCACTTACACATTTGAACTGCCTGATTCTGATTTCCCTGGCGCTTGACATATTTCCATTTAATGAATGTTTACGGGCTTTACCACTTTCTTGTTACAGAGTTAGTCAAGCTATAATCCTCCAGATGTCTTACTCTCGGGTTACTGCAGCAACCTTTGACTGGAGGTTTTGGGTTTTCACTTTCCTAGACTCAGTGATTGGCATATCCATGTTCTTAATTTTGATGTAGTCATAATTTGCATAATTTGCAAATAGTGCATTTTCAGGTTGGTTTCTTCTTTTACCTTTTACCTTTTCTCTATTTGTCTTTAAATCTTAATTTTCATTCAGCACTTTCCATTGAAATTGTTAGGTTATGGATTAAAAGGACAACACTTCAAGGTGTAAAGTATCTCCCAGGCATTTTATCTAGCAAATAGCTGATGTGCTAATAGGATGCCTTGTGTAAAAGCTGAAAACCAGACTCAAGGAAAAGCAGGGAATTAAAGCTAAATACATTTTTAAAATCTTACATTTCTTGAGCAAAAAACATTTTGGAAATGTTAGATACTAAGACTTTCAGGGTCCCCTAAAATAGTAGTATTCTTCTGCATATAGAGAAGAGAAAAGGTCTTAGGTTCCGTATTTTTTCTGATGTGTTATTTTCTTCAATGCTAAAGCAATTAAAATGCATCACAATATGAAAACAAAATTTTGCATCTATTTATCCTTGCAAATGAGGGCTTTTGTGGTCTGATGGGATATTTTTTAGTATTAATCTGCAGCATGTCTTGTTTAAGGATGGGATTGCAAAACAATAGTACCAATGGAATATAAACTGCATGCGACAGCATCGCTTTCCCCATCACTTATACTATATGTGATTTCTAACATTAACATTGTGATCTTAGATTTACTCATGACATTTCAAGCAGCTACAATTGCTAGTACAATGCGCAACTTGGTTCTTTGTGGAGATATCTTCATTAGGGTTGATGCACTTCAGATCATAATATTTCCCTGTGATGAAAGGATCCACTTCTCCTATTTCAGAAAGAGAGCATTATGCATGAACAAAGCCTCCCAGGCATGCAGTGAATGCAGATTCAAAAAGAAGATACTAATACACATAGAAATAAGGGACAAGCCATCCAGGCACACCGGCCATTATTTCCATGACAAAAATAAAAAGTGAGCTTTCATTTCTCTGTTGATTCTTGCAAATTATCCAGCGCTGTGCATAATAAACATTTTAGCCACACTATTGGCAGAGTTTCAATTTGTGCTATTCTGCATCAAGGAACATGCTCTTCAGGTTTTGAAAGGATAAATGCTAGCAAAGAATACAGGGTTTTTAAGGGACAAAAAAAGAATGGATGTTTATGGCTGTTTTTTTGTTTTTTGTTTTGCCTCACAGCAATCAGGAAATAGTGATGATCCAGGCTCTGGTCAGTATTCAAAGTTGGAAAGAAGTCAAAACTGATAATTTTCTCCAGCCTTTAATTATCCTAGAAAATTAATTTTAATTCAACAGTGCCATATTTATATGATACAAGAGGCTGGCAAATTATAGAAAAATTATCCGTGTCTGTCTGAAAGTTCTAAGGTGAAAGTCTTCTGATGTTTCTAGAGTGTTCTGGTTATGGATTATGAAGGGCACTCAGGGGTCTGATTTTTTTTAAAATCATTTCTTCTCATTCTATGGAACACATGAGAATTCAGTGAAACTAAAGAATTAAATGGAATAATTTAGGTAGTAGCATTGATCTCAAAAAGCAGAGTTTGTTGCACTGAATACATGGATGAGACACCACTAGGAAATACCACAACAGTGGTCTAGATTAGGAGGAGAAAAAAAAAAATCCAGGGGCAATTTATTTCTGTATTGAGGCAAAAAATTATATCTATGTGTTCCTGAAATCCATTACAATGGAGTTAGACTTGAGGGGGAAAATCCTGTTATAAAGAAACTGCGGAAATAATTGTTTGGTTTCCAGCACATTCCAGAAGGCTAACAAGGTTTCATATTCATAATCATACCTATTCCTACCCAGCTAATTGGCATCTTTACATCCAGTTCTTGGACTTTCTGAGTTTAACATTTTTTTTTAACTTTGGAAATAACCAATGCCGGAAGCAGGAAAATAAAAGGAAGAAACATATGTTGGCATGGAGACCTGGCTTGAAAATTGAAATGAGTGTCTGACCACCTTATGGAGCCTAAAATGCTGTTCTGGAGCTCTCATTAGTTCAATCAAGCATGAAAAAAAATTGCTGGATTAATTGCACAAATATGCTGTAATCACTTCTAGACGCCATAGGAAAATATTCTTTTTTTTTTTTTTTTGAGGAACAAAATGATTAGTGTCTTAAAACAACAGTACTAAGAAGAAATTCTGTGCTCTCCTGGCCTGCGTAAAAATATTATTGCAGCAAAAATGGCTCAAGGTTGCCTCAGCCTTCCATCCTTCCGAGGTAAGTAAAATGAGGACCCAGATTGTTGGGGGAAATAGGCTGACTCTGTAAACCACTTAGAGAGAGATGGAAAGCACTGTAAAACAGTACAGTACTAAGTGCTATTGCTATATAAACAGAGAGAAAACCCTGCTCCTTCTAGCATGGATGATGTTACCTGGTTGGGTCATGAAATGCCTGCAAGAACTAATCAACCTCGGAGAGCACCAAGGACCCCACTTATTCATGATGGACTGATAATTGGAACAATCTCCAATGAATTAAAAAATTCAATGTCCACTTGTTGGCATCTTGAAAAATGTTATATTTCCATAGAACATTCATTCTGTGACCACTTATTCTGCATTCAAGGAACTGCATTTTACACTGGAAATGGATGTAAAACTTATGCCAATCACAGTACATTGTGTTGTTTGCTCCCAGACGTATATTCTGCAGTTGAGCTGCAGAATAGAAGAAGAAATAGATGAAATAAAAGAAGATATGGCTGAACAATAAACTACAAAGCAGAGCCAACGTCAATCATATCCACTCTGGGGTAGGTGAAATCAAGAACTTGTGAACAATAAACTATGCAGAGATGACAGAGGTAGCTGCATCAGCTGCAAAAAACATGGGCAGATTAAGTTAATCAGCAGTTATTCTATTAGCAGGTTAGTCCCCAACCATATTTAATGCTGGGCTAAGTCCACAGTAGCTGTGATTTCTCAATCTCATTATGTTAAGCAGATTTCCTGGGAATAGGCATGTTATATGAACGGGCTGTTTACCTCAACCATCTGACAGCTTCTTTGTTTCTGCATTGTTCTAGCATTCCTCTTTGGAAATGTTCAGTGGAATAATTTTAATGATAATTGAAGATGCTCTTTCATGTCGTGATCTTGTCTAATTAATACCTTTCAGAATAGGTGAAATCTACACTGCTTTCCATTCTAAATCTAACACTTATTCATGATGGACTGATAATTGGAACAATCTCCAATGAATTAAAAAATTCATGTCCACTTGTTGGCATCTTGAAAAATGTTATATTTCCATAGAACATTCATTCTGTGACCACTTATTCTGCATTCAAGGAACTGCATTTTACACTGGAAATTGGTGTGAATCCCCAGTTGTTTGAACTGCTAGTATGACACATAACATGAACCAAATGGTATTTTTTTAAAAAAAAACAACTAAAATATTTAATATGATTGTATTATTTCCAGTTCTGCTGTATATAAGCCTTTATCTCATGCATATTTTATTTACATTGCTTAAGGTTCTTCATTCTGAAACAAATGCATTGATGCTAAATGACTAGGTTTTTTTGTGTGTGTGTGTGTGTAGTGCATGTTAATCTACACATACATACACACACAAGCACACTTTTAATTACTTCAGATCCATTTTTACAGAAAAAAAAATATTGCAATGACAACAATGCTACTCTTTTACAGATATTTACACCCTAAAGTTAAAACATTGAGTATTGCAATAAGTTGTGATTCTGAATTTATTATAGCTTTCTTTAAGCATGCTTACATAAGTCCTGCAAATGCTGATTCCCAAATTGGTCCTGATGGACAATTTCCATTATCCCACCACAAAGATACTTTTTTATAAATACAAACCCAAGTGGAGTGTTTCATATTTTTGATGTTCCATCAACATCATCTCCTAGTCATAATGACACAGCCAAATCAAAAAGATCACATTTGACTATATGTTTGATTTCTATCTCATCTTTTCTTCAGAAGCTCAAGCAAGTGTGCAAACCAGTGGTGGGATGCAAATTTTTTTACTACTGGTTCTGTGGGCATGGCTTGGTGGGGGTGGCAGGGGAAGGATACTGTAAAATCTCCAGTCAGAGGTGGTATTTGCCGATTCTTCAAAGTACTCAAAATTTCCGCTACCGCTTCTCCAGAACTGGTCAGGACCTGCTGAATACCAACTCTGGTACAAACTGTTAAGTTCTGTGCATGGGTGCAAGGAGCGGAGACGAGGCAGTGAACAGTGAACTTCAACTCTTTATTAAACATACTGAACAGAGCAATCACCTAGGGCAGCAGCAGCCCTTTTATAGGGTTGGCTGCTGTCCTATTAGCCAATGAAAAACATGGAAGTGTTAAACCCTTGAACCAATGAAGTTGGCCCATTAACAGCCAATCAGATGTCCCAGAAAGGACCAATCTGATGTCGCTATTATCGGCCAATCAGAAGTGCAGGATTAGAACCCTGCTTTTTACTTAAGGTTATTAAAACTTTATTAAACGCCTTTATTAGTTCATAACACCCCTCCCCCCAAGGTTCCGTTTGAGGGGTGTGATAACATAATCACGTAGATATGCAGGTCATTTCAATTACCTATTAGATTTGCGCTGTCCCACTAGTTCCTGTCTGTAGTCCAGTTCCGGTGGAATGTTTTTTTATTTATCTGGTGCAGGCGGTTCCGCATCCCCACAGGACGATTCGGCGCCGCTAATTCTGTCATTGTTGTTCTCTGGTTCCTGCGGGCTCGCCTCCATTGAGGTGTTTCTCTGTGGTGAGGCACACCCCCTTCCTGCTTCTTCTTCATGGATCCCGCCTAGCCGCTGACTTTCTTCGATTTCGTCATCCAGCATCTCAAATTCAGTTCCCTTGACATCCCCTCCCCCCTCAATTTGAGGGTCACAGGAGTCGTGGGAACTGGGTTGCAACCTAGAGCGAAACTGATCTATATGACGTTTCCATATTTTCCCATCCCTTATTTGTACGCGGTACGATCTGGGCCTGGTGGCTTGGGTTATGGTTGCTTCGACCCACAACGGTTCGCCGGAAAGATTTTTAGTGAAGACTAAGTCGCCTTCCTTGAATTTGTGGCACTTTCCGCTAGATCCACAGGGTTTCTCTGGCGCATAGGCTGGGTGGAGATGGTTGAGGTGGGAGTGAAGCCTGCATCCCATCAACAGTTCAGCTGGTGTTTTGTTGGTTACGTTGTGCAGGGTGATGTGTTGGAGTAGGAGTATTCTGTTCAGTTTGTCGTCAATGTCCCCATGGTCCATCTTGTGGAGAGTTTTTTTAAGAAATTGGACCATGCGCTCGGCCCTTCCATTGGACGCAGGGTGCACCGGTGAGGTTAGCGCATGGCGGATGCCCTGGTCCACTCAGTATTGTTCGAACACCAGGGCTGTGAACTGGGGTCCGTTATCGGAGACTAAAATGTCTGGCAGTCCATGTGTTGCAAATAGTTTATTTAATTTGTGGATGACTAAATCGGTTGTAGTAGTCTTCATCTTGTGGATTTCGAGCCAGTTGGAATAGGCATCTACTGTTAGGAGGAATGTATGTCCCTTAGTAGGTCCCGCAAAGTCAATGTGGATGCGGGACCACGGTCCCCGGGGGCTTTCCCACTCCATTGGAGTTGCTCTAGGTGGGGCACTGCTGACTTCTTGGCACTTTAGACAAGTCTTCACCCAGGCGTCGATCTGCTTATCGATGCCCGGCCACCACGCATAGCTTCGTGCGAGCGCTTTCATACCCACGATGCCGGGGTGACCGTCATGCAATGCTTTCAAAACTGCTCATTGTAACTGCTCTGGGACAACGACTCTGTCTCCCCATAGGATGCAGCCTTTCTGCGAGAAAAGTTCTGTTTGCCGGTTTCTGAAAGGGGTGAAGTCATCAGGGGTTTGTTCTACAGGCCATCCTGGTTCGACCCAACTGAGAACTCGCGCCAGGACAGGATCTCATTTCGTTTCGATAGCAATATCTCTGGCTGTTAGCGGCGGTGAATGTTGGGTTTCAATCTGGAGTGTTGTGAGGGTTGGAGCTGGGTCATCGACGGTTTCCGGAAGTGGGGCATGGCTCAATGCATCAGCGTGGGGAATGGCTTTCCTCAGGTGGTGTTGCAATTTATAAGTATACGCAGCTAAGAACTCCGACCAACGAGTCATTCTAGGTGACAATATATAGGGGGTTGGCTTGCCTCCCGCTATAAACCCCAGCAAAGGCTTGTGATCGGGAATAATAGTAAAAGCTCGTCCATACACATATTCATGAAACCGTTTCACAGCAGATACAACAGCAAGAGCCTCTTTGTCAATTTGGCTATAGTTGCGTTCAGCTCTCGATAAGGTCCTTGAAAAATAGGCAATAGGGGCCTCTCTTCCATTTGGTAACACATGACTTAAATGGCTCCAAACGGTGACACATCACACGTAATGGTTAAAGGCAAAGTCTCGTTATATTGCATTAAAACAGCATTGGAGGTTAGTAAGTTTTTCACTTGTCGGAATGCGTGCTCCTCTTGGTGTCCCCAGACCCAGGTGGCTTTTTTGTCGAGAAGTGTATGTAGGGGCTCAGCTACAGTCGCCTTCTGGGGCAAGAAGATGTTGTAAAAGTTAATGAGCCCCAGGAAAGCTTGGAGGTCTGTCCTATTCTTGGGTCTTGGGGCGTTTTTGATAGCTCTTAGTTTGCTATTGGTGGGGTGAATGCCTTGCTTATTGATTAGGTACCCCAGGAACTCTACTTTCTCTGTACACAGTTGACATTTATTTTTTTTAACCTTTAGGCCGGAGTCTTTAAATTTCTGGAGAACCATTCTAAGACGCCTCTCTAGTACTTCTCTATTCAGGGCCGCAATTAAAACATCGTCAAAATAGCGCACGACCCCCTTGATCCCTTGCAAAAGTCTTTCCATCAGACTTTGAAAAATCCCTGGGGCCACACTCACTCTGAATCGGAGTCGGTTGCATTTAAAAGTGCCTCGGTGCGTAACGATCATCTGTGCTTCTGCGGTTTTTTTATCTACAGGCAGTTGTTGGTACGCCTGTGCTAAATCCAATTTAGTGAAGACTTTTCCGCCCCCCAGGGAATGGAGAAGGTGTTGTACCACCGGCACTGGGTAAGCGTTCTGTTGAAGGGCGTAATTCAGGGTGGCCAGGTAGTCCCCACAAATCCTAAATGATCCATCCGGTTTGATGGGTGTTCCGATTGGGGTTTCCCAACGGGCGTGGTCAGTTGGTTCTAAAACACCCTGGGCTGTTAATTTATCGAGCTGCTCATCAATCTTTAGTTTTAGGGCAAAAGGTACCCGATGAGGCTTAAGGCAGATGGGGGCTACTTCAGGGTTAAGGTTAAATGATATCGGGGTCCCCTTGTGCTCGCCTAGTTTGTCTGCAAAGACGTCCTGGAATTCCTGGATGAGGGCCTCCTCCCAGTCATCGCTTCTGGTTTGGTGAATGCCGGCTACCTCGATCCCGAGTGGGGCGAACTATTGAAGGCCTAACAAACTAGGCCGGTCGCGATGGACGATGGTCAGCGGTAATGACGCAGTACGATTTTTGAATGATACTTGGACTTGGCTGGAGCCGACGACCGGAATTTGGTTCCTCTGGTAATCTTTGAGTATAATTCTTTGGGCTCTGAGGTCTTGACGCCGGATGGCAGGGATTAACTGTTTAAGAGTCTTCCAGGAAACCATAAAGAGGGACGACCCTGAGTCGACTTCCATCACGCAAGGTTGGTTCTCGATGGCGACCCTCACTCTGATCTTCTTTGCATCTAACGATGAAGCGTGACCAATGGTAATGGTTTGGTGTGTCTCTTCCCATCTCATTGAAGTGGCAAGTGTTTTATTTCTGTAGAAGTGGTTGTTCCATTAGTGGTTCAAGTGTTCCCGACTCACAGGACAATTCCCTGTAGTCTGGCAGTAGTTGTTTTCTCTCCGAATTGGGCTGGATCCTCGCTTGCTTCTATTGAACCTCCCGATGTGGCCTCTTTTCCCACAGGAATGGCAGAGCGCATCGAGGAATTTACAATCTGATCGCGGGTGGTTTGCCCCACAACCCATGCATTGGTGCGGTAGTCTTCAATTCCATGTGTTGCTTTGGTCACGTTTGGACCGGAGCCAGTTGACCTCCTCCTCATCACTTTCTGATGGAGATTTGAGGTCCCGTGGTGGGCCACTGTTGTGTGCCTCTCTAGGCGAGGTGAGGTATCGTTGGCGAGTTGACGGAGTGGTGCGTTGATGCAGTGCATTCAGGCGGCCGACTTCCTGGTTGCTTCTGCTGCAGTAGCGTCTTTGATGACATTGGCAAGATCGATGTCCCCTTTGGCCATGATCTTGCTCTGTGCCATATAGTCATCTAATCCCAGAACTATTCGGTCTCTCAGAGCTTCTTGGAGGTCTGCAAACCCACAGAGGCCTCCCAGGTTCCGGAGGTCCATGATGAAATCTGCAATGCTCTCTTCTTTCCGTTGGTCCCTCTGATAAAACTCATGTCTTCGGACAAGTGTTGGTACAGCGGGTGCATAGTAGAAGGGGCGCGAGGACGTCCCAGTCCATGGATTTCACCTCAGCCGGTTTCGCTAGTGCCTTGGCCATCTTAAAGATGGCAGGCCCGCAATGGGTCAGGAACACTGCTCCCTTTTTCCCTGTAGTTGCGTCTTTCAAGTTGTTGGTCTCCAGAAACATCTGGAACCGGTCCATGTACGAGTCCCAGTCTTCTTGTGCTGGGTCAAATGGAGCGGGTGGTATGGTGCCGCCGGACATGTTTTCCGTTGTCGATGTGCCTTCAGCCACATGCTCTGTTTGGTGCTCTGTGAGTGTTCAATCAGCTCAGATGTCTCCGCATCCCACCCTCGTCGCCAGTGTTAAGTTCTGCGCATGGGTGCAAGGAGCGGAGACGAGACAGTGAACAGTGAACTTCAACTCTTTATTAAACATACTGAACAGAGCAATCACCTAGGGCAGCAGCAGCCCTTTTATAGGGTTGGCTGCTGTCCTATTAGCCAATGAAAAACATGGAAGTGTTAAACCCTTGAACCAATGAGAGTTGGCCCGTTAACAGCCAATCAGATGTCCCAGAAAGGACCAATCCGATGTCGCTATTATCGGCCAATCAGAAGTGCAGGATTAGAATCCTGCTTTTTACTTAATGTTATTAAAACTTTATTAAACGCCTTTATTAGTTCATAACACAAACCCTCTTTGCAATTTTCCCCACCATGATGACCCTGTAAGCTCAGATAGGCTGAGAAATACTGACTGGCTCAGAAGGATCCAGAGAGCTTCTGGGGCTGAGGTTGGACATCTCCCCTGTCCAATGTCTTCACTTCTGTGCCATGATGGCTGTCATAAGTCACTACAGAAGATAGGTTGTACAGATATTCCTTCATCTCAAATGCTTCTAAAGACTGAGAGTCTGAAGTTGTAAGAACTGAGACATCCTTTTGAGCTCCTTGAGATAATATTGCTGGCCTTTTTTTTTTTTTACACCTTAATAGAACTCTAATATGAAAGGACCTCTCTACTAATTAAGGAGATGTATATGTTCACAGCAGGGCATACTTGTAGAACTGACTTCCTCCTTTATTGAAACATCTAGGAAATCTTTCAAAAGTATGCCTTTGAAACTGAAGACTGCCTACAACGTGCAATTGGATAAAAAAATGGCATTCATATTTAGGATGTCATTCTGTGGTGATTTCTACTCCAGTAATTTATGGTATCTTCTAGAATCATCCAACTGCTGTAGTGCCAAAATAACAGGAACGAAGAAAGATTTTCAGTGAAGGTTAGATGATGCTATGAAGATAGTAGTATCCATATATAACAATAACAGCAACTTGATCCAGATCTTTTTTCAGAATTTCAAAATGCACATTAGTTTGATATGACATTAGATCTACAATGTTGACCACAGCACTTCTGTTTTGCCACCCTAAATTGATGTGAACTTTTTTTCTTGCTTGATATTAATTCTGATGCTAATAAAGAATAAATAATTTTGCTTCCATCCGATTCCAGCTTTCCACATTGTCATATCCTTGGTCTTGTGTTTGTCATTTTGCTTTAAACTAAAATGTTATTCTTACTTGGGTTTGTTTTGGCTACTATATCTCCCCACTCAGTGTAAATAACATCTTTGATACAGGTGATGCATTTTAATGAAGACATGCTTATGCTTTTAAAGAATTTCTATCAGAGTCCCTGGCACTTTTGACATTCTGTTGAGCATGGGCATTCATCTTTGTCCCCGAGCATATTCCTTGTTCTGTGATATGAACCAGTGTGTAATATCTCTCAGCTGAAAAGCTGTAACTGGGGTGCATTTATCAAAATGAAAAATGGAACTGCAAGAAGACCATGCTTCAGCAGAACAGCCTGAAGTAGGAGGTACATTCACACCAGCTCTAAGGATATATGATTATATCCAGATCTATAAGACACAGTGATATATCAAGGGTAGTGAGGTTTTATTATTACAGGACTTATATTTGAAAATATGAAGTAGTTATAAAAGGCAGTGTAATTTCAAACCACGTCAGAGAGCTGCCTGTTTTGCTACAGGTTGCATTTGTTGCATGTGGTAACAACTAAATAAAATGAGCATCTTTCCAATGAGTTCTAGGTTATTTCTGATTTCATCAAAGGTGTCAGAACTTAATAGTTTTTCAAATGCTCCATAAGATTTTCCCCTAAACTCACTGGAAACTAAGTAAAATAATTGGTGATGGCTACAGAATAAATGACAAATGATAAAGAACATAGCTGGATACGAAATTTGGACAAGACTTCAACTAAGGTCTGAATCACAACAAAACTATGTTGTTTTCTCTGTTTATTCTGTGATAAGAGTTGCCTTAAAGTTATGATTATTGAAGCATTGTATACAGCCCACCAACTGTCCTGGTTTTCTGTATATGCACTAGTAACAGTGAACTCAGGTAAATTGAATGAAATACAATTGTTTGCTATGAGGAGGGAGGAAGAAAATCAACAGGAGAAGATAAAAAATAATTCAAGATGGCAGCCACATAGGTATGATTCATGCAGCTTACATAAAGGTGGGTGGACCTTCATTTATGCCATTATATTACAATCTTGACCTTTTTTTAACCATAGCCTTCAGATAATCAAGGAAGGAAGGAAGGAAGGAAGGAAGGAAGGAAGGAAGGAAGGAAGGAAGGAAGGAAGGAAGGAAGGAAGGAAGGAAGGAAGGAAGGAAGGAGAGAGGGAGGAAGGCTGTGTGTTTCACAGTTATGTTTATCTATGTTTATCTGTTACAATATTGAATCTACCATTTAAAATCAAGAGCTTAACAGCAACAGGCCACTCATCTTAAAGAAGCATCACCTTAAAATATTTTTCTTGTCATTGCCCTATTTTCTATTATAATCCATTAGCAGTGAGGAATATTAAAATGATACTTTTTATAATTTTGTTCAGAAAAAAAAATCCCTTTAGGTGTTTGAACACACAAAGTACAGATTTTACTGGTGAATCATTTTCTTATTTTCCCCTCTTAAAGCAACTGCTTAAATATTTATTAAACAAAGCCCAATTTTTCTATTCCTTGACATAATCCAAAACTGAAGTACTACTTATATCTTTAGTCTTTAGACACATTATCTTAATGAGCCAGTTAGAATTCCTCCATTAGATTAGCCCCCAGTCTTTTCATATTGTATTTTTATTTGTTGCATAAGCCAGGAGAAATGTGAAACTGGAGTGAATATGCCTCCCCCAGACTCAATCCCTCCCCCTTAAGACTGGGTGGTCCATATTTTTTTTCAGACCAGACCTTTCCATACCTACCAGGTTTCAAAGCTGATCTCTGAAAAACTGCTGACCAGCAAGGGCATTCCAAAATAAAATGGAAGAGACTGAGATGGTTCTCTGTTGCTTTATAATGCTGTTCTCTCCATTTGATCTGTTTTAGGGCTGCTTTTGAAGTTGGATTTAGCATCATTCCGGAACAGCACTTCTCCATGTTCAACTGATACTTGGCTTGCTTTGGATGTACCTGTAAAAAGTCTTCAAGCAGTGGTTCCCAACCCTTGGGCCATGGCCCATTCAGACTGGATTGAGGAAGCAGCAGGCGATCCCCTCGTATGCACTCAGTTCCATTTGCACATGTAATGGGTAGCCGAGTGCACATTTGTGCAAGCAGCCGGACATGTATGCCTGCCACTAGCTCAAATGGAGCTGTATGCATGTGCATGCTAACATGGAACCATCCCCTCTCCTCCTGCCCCCACTGGTCCACCAATCTGGAAAGTTTGGAGACCTCTGTCGTAGACTTAAATCAGAATGAGTTTTGACAGGTGGTTATATCTACTGGTTTAGCCATCTGTCAAAACTTAGTAAGTCCTTTTTTTCCTTCTCCAGACCTAGGTTCCTAAGGAGAATGAGCAGTGGATATTTTTCTAAACACTGGTGACATCTGGCAGAAAGTAATATACACAAAGCTGCCATAATCCACTTATCCTTAGCACATCCATAACAGCACCATTTGACAGCATTATGCCTCTTGCCAGATAAAGGTGGGCAGCATGTATCATACTTTTTTATGTTTCTGCCAATTAAAGGACTAACGGACTAACACTTTAGCTGAGGGTGGATCTTAAACTAATGGAGTATGCTAAATATAGCTAGGTTGAAAAAGTCTGGAGTTGTCTCCATTTCTTTGCAGCCATTTATTGATCAACCAGGCCATTCTTTTTTTCCAGAGCAGGTCAGGTAGACCTAATCAAACAGAAATGTTTCCTGTTTCATATGTGGTGAAAAGTCCCAATTTTAAAAGCATCTTCTCTACTTAACTTTGAAATTATCTAAGAAAGAAGAGCAAACCTTTCTCCAGAATGCTTGTTCATTATAAGTTAGCTTTAAATAACAGCAAAGAAATACATCATTTTCTATGTCTGAAATTTTTCCACTCACAATAAACTAGTTATGTAGTATACATATTTGCTCTTCACACACTGTGAAATATCTGATAGTATTTATATGTATTGGAATCCAATTTCAGGATTTAAAGCAACACTGCTATCTCAACTCCCATTTTTTAGTATTCACACAGCAAAATCACATAACTGCAACTCTAGAATCATTTTATCAAGATATCTGATTGTGTTTTAATATTTAAAGCAATCAATAATTGTGCACAAAGGAAACTTTTCTCAACCCGAAAGAACAATCCTATGAAACCAGGAAATCAAGGTCTGCTATTTTCCATTCCACTTAACTGAGGAGCTTGGAAAAAACGTTCCAGGCTTGTTCCCCCTCAGATAAAATTGTTAGAAAGAAATGTCCGGGATGAATTTGTGTCATCTAATTCTGCTAAAATTTCATTCTGATCACATTATGCTGAAACAGGTAGCAGGAGGTTCTGAAGGATTTTTCTGGAGGTTACTAAAAGTCTGCAAAGTGGAGCAGATGGACCCATGAAGAAGTTTTCTGAGGCAGGGCAAAGGCATGGGATGGTTAATTCACCAGCGTCTGGTTTTTGTTAGACAATTGTGGTCCAGGAAGATAAGCAGCATTATGGCCTTCATTGAAACTGTATGTTACTAGCAGCAATGTAGAACTATGCTGCTGAGCAGCAATGTGTCCAACACTATTCAAAACACACACTGTATTGGCAATGGCATTTGGCAGTTGGATATAGCAAAGAGTACACAGTGGGTGTTTGGCAATATATATTGGTGGCCATCCATAAATGATCTCAAAATTTGCTGCTACTAAAATAGAGGGGGCACAATGGTTCAGTGGTTAAAGGCACTCAGCTTGTCCTGTCCTGGAAAGCAGACAACCCAGCTTTGAGACCCCCAAGGCTGAGTTCCCATTCCTTGCCCCAGCTCCTGCCCATCTAGCAGTTTGAAAGCATACAAATATGAATAGATAAATAGGTACCACTTTGGTGGGAAGGTAACAGTGTTCCATGCATCTTTGATGTATGCTGGCCACATGACCAAGGAAAATGTCTTTGGACAACACTGGCTCTTCTGAACAAGAAACGGTGCTGACCACCATCTCCTAGAGTCAAACATAACTGGACAGGGAAGCCTTCACCTTACTAAGATGCAGGATAAGGCTGCTAAGTCATCCTCAGATTTTGACTTCTGATTGAATCCAATCTAATTCTTGCTGCAATGGTTTCAGTTATATGGATCTTAAAACAGAGCCTGGCTGCAACAGAGACAAAAGTTAAAACTTGCAGCCCCTTAACTATAGACTTGGCTTGTCTCTTGCACTATATTATTTCTGATTGCTGATTTCTCTTTTGTGACACTGACTTACAATCCTAATTGAAGTCCTGCTATATATGTTAATGTGGTATACTTTGATAGGCCGTTTGGATTGAGCAGCAGGGAGTGGAAGATGCCAGCAGTTGAATATAATTTATAATTTAGTCCTTAGACAGTTGTATCAACAGCTATGGCATGTATCAGTCATACCCAAATTTAAACTTACTGAATTATATAGGGCCCCATTTAAAAAAATTCTTAGAAGTCTTAATTCTTACTTTTTGTACTGTGCAATTTGACTTGTAAATATGAGACTACAGAGCCAGAGACAGATATAAGTTAGCAGAAAACTGCCACAGTTGAGAGATAGTATTTTAAGGACTAATTCCAACTTTTTCTTTTGATTGCTCCTCAGGTACACTGCTGAGCATACCAAATTATGTTTTGCTTGCTGGATAGAATGAGGCACGCAATGGTTTTTACATAATATGTTGTACAGATGTCCTTTCAGTTTGTATTATTCTCCCACCCCCGGTCAAAACCTTTTCATTGGTTAATACCAATTTTCAGTGTATGCCTAATAAAACATCTAAATCTTCAATTTTAAATTGAGCCACACAGCTTTTGGATAAGCAATTTCACATTTCTTTGGAACAGCCATCTGCTTCTGAATCACAATGGTTTTCATCAGCAATTTCGAGAGGAAAAACAGTCATTACACTTTAACAAATCTCCAAGTACTGAATAAAGAAGAACATCCAACCACTATTTAAATAAACCACCTTCTTTATAGTGCAATGTCTAAGGGCCAAATGTGTCGTTGTTATAATAAGAGTATTTATATTGAGTTACACTGTAACTGAGGCCCAAGGAAAAGTGACATCTTGAACCACAGCCTTTCAAACGGCACAAAATATTATTGTGGATTGTAAATCTATCTGCTACAAATACAGTAATTATCTGTTTGTGCCAACAAAGTCAAAACAGACTCTAGAAAGAACTTTTTATTTCTGCCATGTTTCAAAATGTTATTGTAGCAAAATAAATCCTGCTAAGGCAACACTTACCAGCAACAGTGCAATACATCAGGGCTGAAATGTTGTGATACCAGGTCTGTCTGCCAGGAACTTTATATTCAAACATAGTTTGTTATATATGTCACTATGAAACATATTGATTTATTATAATGTATCATATGTATTTTGTGCTGTGCTGTAAAATGCCTAGACTCATATGAGTGAAGTAGGAAAAAAAAGCATTTGGAATAAATAAATAATCCAACAATCCCCAAATTCCACTTGGCTGATCAGATAGAGTGAGATTTTCCATCAGACAGCTATTTAAATACATGTGTTCATAACTAGATGTAATCATAAATTGTCATAAACTTAAAGTTTGGTTATTTGCATTTATATGTACAGCAGAAAGTAATTATTTTATTTTTTTGCATGTTGAAACAAGCTGCTTCTAAAACCCCATTACATTTATTGTCCATTTCTTTATTTCAATGTGTCTCAACCTTGGCAATTTAACAATGTGCAAACTTTAACTCCCAGAATTCCCCAGCTAGCAATGCTGACTGGGGAATTCTTAGAGTTGAAGTCCGTACATCCATCATAAAGTTGACATTGTTGAGAAACACTGACTTATTTTATAACCACCCTGAATATTAGATTGTTTTAGGGTTGTTGTTTTTTTTCCCTTCATTCAATTTATTGACAGCTACAGCCAGAAACATGCATGGGGTTTTAGAAATTTGGGAGACCATAAATATTATCACTTGGACCACTGATAAAGCTTGTTGACATTGTAGGAAATAGTGGCTCTGAAATGAAACAGGTTCACCACTTTGACATGTTATCAATTCTCTGAAGAGGCTGTAATGCTAGAAAAGTGGAAAGAAACAGAAGGAGAGGATGGCCAGCAATAAGGTGGTTGGAGTCAGTCACAGTGGCAATGACTGCAGTATTTGAAGGGCAGATTAGGACAGAAAATCATGGAGAGAATCTATTTTATGTGGATGCTATTTTATGTGGATGCATCAAAGCCATCAAATCAAACAAACTTTATTGATAAAGTATTTTAAAGGGAATTATAAGTTGATCATATTTATAATTGCAAGATACTTCCCTTACTGTGTGCAGATGTACATTGCAAACATTTTATTTACTGCAGCAAATTAGCAAAAATTCACAATAATATAAATTGGATAAAATTATCTAAAACTACACTATTCATTGATTTGCATATGAATAGTACTTCAGTGCATGTATTTATTTACTTATCAAAAGAATTGTATGTTCCATCTCACGGGGAAATGAAGAAAAGGAAGAAAAGTTTGAGTGAACTGAAGAACTAAACACCATAGCAAACTCTATATTCATATTGTTCTGTACAAAATAAACTCAGACAATAAAGAATCCCTAATACATTTATGTTCTGTAATTTGGAACTTTCAAATTTAACAAGATAATTATGGAAGTATTCCCATCTTCAAAAAATAATCCATTGTGGTGACAGTAAAATATGTTAACTTTAAGAGTAATTTGCATTTTGCAGCTTTGATTTGGGCTGGGATAGGACAGTGATTTAAACCCAGTCAGGGCTACATACTTCAGTAATTATTTGATAGATGGTAGTGCAGCTTCATGAAAGAATTATATTCCTGTATAAGATTATGGAAGAAGGAGGGGAATCAGAGATCAGAAGTAAGAAATGTACCTAAAGGAGCAATGAGCAGAGGCACTAGAGATGTATTTTCTGGAATTGGTGTGCAGATATCACACAGAGGCAACTGATATGGAATTCTTCTTCCTTTCTTCTCTGTAGGAGATCTAACTGGAATTTGAAGAACAATACTCCCTTTGGAGCAATTTAAGTAGAATAGTGCAAGGGAAAAGAATACCTCCAGCAATCATAACGGACCTTAACTATCAACAAGAACAAGTCTTTAGAGACTCCTAAATGTTCTAAAATGCTCTATTAGCTTGTAGAAACTATGGAGGCTTTAGTATAGTTGCCTGCGTGTTGCCTCTGTGCTGTTCCTTTTTCTTCTCCAATGCACTTTAAACTAGCTTTTGGGACAGAAGCCTGAACAGAAAACTGAGATAATGATTATTTAGCTACACTCAGTCTATTTGCCTTTAAATCAATTTTAAAGAAGGAGAAACCCAAACAACAATCAAGAGAACCCATATAGATTAATTGGAATAAAATGCCTCGTAGAAGGAGATAGTTTAGAAAATGTGCAAGCAAACATGGTTTCGTATCTAATGAATGTCTATACTAAGGTTGCCAGATCCAATAACAACAACAGCAACAAGAACCACAAAATCAAATGCATGATTATGATGCATGTTTTCATTTGTTTGCTTTTTTTTTCCATTTTGATTTGCTTCTCCCATGAACTGAATGTTTTCTCCTGAAGAAGATGGAAGCCAAATCAATATGGCTGCTATTTCCATTAGCAAGATGTTTTGCCATTTTAAATCAGATCCACAGAAAGGGTATATGCCCTATTATCAACCTGAAAAATGACTTCAGTTGAAGACATGCTTCCTTCTGCTTCATTTCCTGGTTGCCATTCAAGGGGGAGTGGGGAGAGCATGGGGTAGAACTCAAGAATGTGGTGCCTCAGCGGCTCGCCACAACATCTACCAGCCAGTGTGTGAACCAAGGTCAATTCAATGGACACTTGTCAAAGTTGAGCGGGAACCTACATCTGGACTGATTGGCCCATGTAACCTGAGGGGGAAAAGAGGGTGGGGAGGTCTTATTCTTTTAACTATCTCTGAGCACGGGAATAATTTAGAGTTGGCTTCACCTTTCTAACTGCCAATATGATGTACTCAATAAAGGATCTCTTGAAACTGAATGAAGTGTCAAGAGTCCTGACTTCTCTGAATTCATTACTCGGAACAATGATACCTATCTTATTCCAAGGGCTCCCAATGCACTGTCATTATAGTTGTACTTTTAAAGTTGTAACAACGTTTCGGCAGAATCTCATCTGCCATCATCAGGCTTCTGTATTGTGTTCGTCTAGGAGTCAGACTTTTACAGTCATTTGAGTTTTAAATTTGGGGCTAGCCTACTGCTGTGCCAGAATGGTTTTTTCTTCATCCTGATTGGTTGGGAGTCTTGGTCTGTGTTTATTGGTCTTGAAGTTTGCTGTGTTCTGCTTGATTGGTGTTTCTAATAACTTCTGTCTGTCTTGTGGTTTTTGTGTGTGTCTTGATTGACTGGCAACATTGTGTTCCTGAATTGGAGGTTTCTAGTGCAGCTTGGCTCCGAGTAAATGGATGGCTATCATTTGTTAGGAAGCTAGATTTCATCTGGGTGCCTGGTTGGGGTGTGTTTGAGCTGGAGGTATCGGGGGTGGGTGTCTGTTTGTGCCCAGGTGTTTGCCTGCTTGTGCTGTGGAGATTTTTTTTGTTTGTGAGTGCAGGCTTCCAAATGATTGGCAGTCTGGTGAAATCATCTCTTCTATTCATGCTTTCAGGTCTTTTTTCAATCTCCATGGCTTCTCTGATAATTCTGTGGCTGGGGTTTTCTATAGTGACTAAGGTTTTGGTGCCATTGAAGTTGATGCTATGACCTGTGGCTTTCATGTGTTGGACTAGTGAGGAAGTGTGTTCCAGCATTTTTACTGCATTTTTGTGTTCATCCAGGTGGGTACTTATTCTTCTATTGGTCTGTCCAATGTATGTGGCCGGGCATGAGGCACAGGGGACTTCGTATATGCCTTGGTTTTCCAGGTCAATTTTATCTTTGGGGTTTCTAAGGATGGCTGCTATTTTTCTTTCTGTTTTGAAGGCAGTCTTGATGTGATGCCTGTATAGTATCTTACTGATTTTGTCTGTAGTACCTCTTATGTCAGGCAGGACAGCTGTTCCATAGGTCTGTTCATCTTCTAGGTCTCCTTTTTGTCTCAGTGTGTTTTTGTGGATCAAGCCAGTGATTTTGCTTTTGTGGAAGCCGTTGGCTGTCAGTACTTTAGTCAGGGTGCATAGTTCAGTCTTTATGTGTGTCTTGTCTGCCAGGCATTTGGTTCTAGCGATTAGTGTTTTGGCCACGGAGTTTATCTGTGCTGGGTGGTGGTGGGATTGGGCATTGAGGTAGCAGTTGGTGTATGTTTTCTTCCGGTATATGGTGTGTCCTAGTGTGCCATCTGTTTTTTTGTAGATTAGTACATCTAGGAATGGTAGTTGTTTGTTTCTGTTTCCATGGTGAACTTGATTTTGGGGTGTTCGCTGTTTAGGTGTGTTAGGAAATTGTTTAGGTTTTCTTTTCCATGGGGCCAAATCACAAATGTGTCATAGATGTATCTTAACCATGGTTTGGGTTTGTGAATGGCATTGGCCAGGGCTCTGGATTCGAATTCTTCCATGAACAGGTTTGCAATGACGGATGACAGTGGTGATCCCATAGGGGCTCCTTCAATTTGCTTGTATCTTTGTCCTTTGTATATGAAATATGTGTTGGTTAAGCAGTGTTCTGTTAGTTCCATGACTTTTAGCTGGTTGGTATTTATTTTTGATGATTTCAAGAGTTTCTTTTATCGAGACTTGAGTGAATAGTGAAACCACATCGAAACTTACAAGCAGATCTTCTTGTTCCACATGTAGATCTTTGATCATTTCTCAGAAGTGGTATGAGTTTTGTCCATGTAAAACTGCTGTTTCAGGATGAGGCTGTAGCTGTTTTGCTAATGTTTAGCTAAGTTTTGTAATGGTGCTCCTCTGGAGCTGACTATGGGTCTGAGAGTTTTGCCTTCTTTGTGTATTTTGGGGAGGCCATATAGTTTGGGGCATCTGGATTTAAAACTAAAACAACTGTAAAAGTCTGACTCCCAGACGAACACAATACAGAAGCCCGATGATGGCAGATGAGATTCTGCTGAAACGTTGCTGCACAACTATAATGACATGGGAAAATACCCGAACAAAGCTGAATAACATACATACATACTTACATACATACATACATACATACATACTTATATGTTTTCTTAAGTTTTTCCAGATATTTATATAGACGAACACAATACACAAGCCTGATGATGGCAGATGAGATTCTGCCGAAACGTTGCTTCAATTTTAAAAGCACAACTATAATGACGTGGGAAAATACCCGAACAAAGACGAATACCATACATGTAAGTACCCGCGAAAACTTAAGAAAACAAATATACATATTCATAGATTTTCACGGCGTGTTCAGGTCTTTTCCTGTGTAAGATTGTGAGGTATCTTGGCAACATTTCAATGAGGTCCCACTTGCCATCTTCAGGCTGGTGCTTTCGGCTTCATGTTTATGCGCGCAAAGCATGATCGGAGCTGCCGTCTCCCTATATATACTGGTGGGGAGGTTGACAATGTTGAAATGACAACACAAGCATGCTTGCACAAGCATGAAGCTGAAAGCACCAGCCTGAAGATGGCAAGTGGGACCTCGTCGAAATGTTGCCAAGATACTCTCAATCTTACACAAGATAAGACCCGAACATGTCAAGACCTGCATATATATATCAAAGCTGAATACTATCTATCTATCTATCTATCTATCTATCTATCTATCTATCTATCTATCTATCTATCTATCTATCTATCTATCTATCTATCATATTCAGCTTTGTTCAGGTATTTTCCCACGTCATTATAGTTGTGCTTTTAAAGTTGTAGTGACCTGAACAAAGCTGAATAGCATACATATAAATACCCACGAAAACTTAAGAAAACCGATATACACACACACACACACACACATATGGTCCCTGGGAAGGGCATGTCCTGCATTTTAAAAAACTTTTCCAACTCTTTTTTGGTTATAGGATCATTTAGATCATCTTTGGGCTGTCCTTCTTTTCAAAATTCCATCTGTCTCAAATAGCTGCTATGAAATCCCAAGGCACAGCTTGCACATTCAGAAAGAAAAGCTTTAGGGGATGATTTCAGTGGGAAAATATGTATCAGAAAAAGAGTTATTTCTCTCACATCTTTTCTCCCTTTCCATTGCCACAAACTGCCTCTCCCCTGTAGCTTAAAAGAAGTATAGAAACACACACACACACACACACACACACGCATGCATAGGGGAGAGAAATCATTCTCACTGTGTTTGATGTGCTCCTAACTTTCAAACTTTCCAGAATCTTAACTCTGATATTTTTTAAGCCTAGATATTACATTGACCTGCACTGCTAGACTAGTCCTGTCAGATATCCCTCATTCAGGCCAGCATTCAGCTTCCTTTTACTGTTTCATTTAATTCATATTCCTAGAGCAGGGTTCCTCAATCTCTGGGCCCAGAGACCAGCACTGATCCTCAGCATGCCATGAAAATGAGTGAAACCCCATCTATGCAACTTGTGGGATGCTGGAAGTGCACAAAACCATGCCTCCTCCAGTCTGCATGAAAACCTCTTGTCAGAGAATCATTCCTTGGCAATCACAAGGTTGGGGACAATTTCCTTCTCAGGAAACAAACAGAAAGACTGAAAAAACAGAGGAATTGGCCATTTTTACAAACAAACAAACAAACAAACAACAACAAAACCAGTGCATATCTGTATCCCAGTGTAATATAATATTTATGTAGGAAAAAGAATCAAATTTAAAATTTCCGGTTTGCAGCGCTTCGGGGCAGGCAGGAATCCACAACTGTACATGGATTCTGCCTGTGTTCACTGCCTGAGTGCCCCGAGCCATCCAGCTTCAGGGCTAAGCCACCTCCGTAGAAGGTGGTGAAGATAGGGGGGGTCTGGCAGGGTCGAGAGATATCGCACCTCTCTTCCCTAGCCGGCTAAACCCCCTTTTCCGAAGGCAGCTGAGTGGCAGTCAGCAATGGCTGCCACATAGAAGAGGTCAGCCAGAAAAAGAAAGTGCAGGAGGAGCTGTGAAGAAGTGAAAGTGATCTTTGCTGACCAGGAGAAAGTAACAGTGAAAGTACCCTGGAACTTAAAACTTACTAAAGATACATTGTTTCCAGAGTGTGATAAGCGGCGAATGGAAGTTGAAGGAAATTTTTTTTTTCTTTTCACTCTCCTTCCTAACGTGACAGCGATAGAACTCTAAGAGAAATCGGAAAACCCGTATTGGAGGTAATTAAATGCTAAAGGGATATGGATTTCTGAACATTTAAAGAAAAATCTTTTTTGCTGTAAGTGGGAAGGGAGAGGAAAAAAAAAATGGAGCAGAATTTGAAAATAAGGAGGAGATTGCCTAGAATTCTAAAGAGTTATTAAATATTAATAAGGCTTCTAAAAGATATATCTTAATTGGAACTTTGTGATGAAACAGCAACCCCAGAAAAAAAAATGGAAGAAAGAAAAAAGTGCTAAAAGAAATAGCTTATTTGGATTGTTTGGTGACTTCGGAATTCTTTGGTATTATTCTTGATTAAAAGCACTTGGGTGGTTGTTTTGGAAAAAAAATTCTCTTTATAATGGCATTGCTTGTGGATGAACTAAAAATTGAATATCAAAAATACAAAAAAGAAGAACAAGAAGGGAAAGATTCTTTGGGCACTCTTTTTCAATTTCTAGAAATGGCGGTATGTACTTATGAAAAACTGACTGTGCAGCAGGACGACTGATAAAGAAGAAGCCATCTTTGATGAACAAGTGATTCTATTTGGGGAGGGAAAGGAGAAAGAGGAAAAGAAAAAGGGGACTTTAAGATTTGAAAAAATAACCAAAAAGAAAAAGAAAAATGAGGTGAAAGGTGGATACAAGGTTAGAAAACAACAGAAAGGGGGAAAGCAGAAGAAGAAAAGGGAGGTGGAGAGACAAAGGGGTAAAAAGGGCAAGGAGAAGAATAAGCAAAGGAGAAAGGAAGGGATGAGAAGCCTCAATGGTGGGAAGCAAGATGTAAAGAAACAAAATTCATTTAGAAACAATGGGTAAATTTAATTGAAAAAGGGATTCTGTAAAGGTACATAGGATTGTGTTTTTATATGTGTATTTAGAATAAAATGGTTAAGATATAAATGAGTATTAATATCTATGATTAGTTTTTTATTGGCATTGATAGTGGTCTTAACTACATCATATACCTATAAATTTGTACCTTTGTTGTTGTTGTTTTTTTTAATCACAAAATACATTGTGTAACTTTAGAATGTACTAAACAGAACCCAATACAAGTTATGTGTAATATTAAGTATTATAAATTTAGGGGAAAGAGTTAATCTTTTATGTTATTATATTTTATGCTTTGTTTGTTTGTGTATTGTTTTGTAAAAACTAATAAAATTTGTTTAAAAAAAAAACAAACCATGCCCCCTCCAGTCTGTGTGAAAACCTCTTGTCAGAGAATCAGTCCTTGGCAATCACTAGGTTGGGGACAATTTCCTTCTCAGGAAACAAACTGAAAGACTGAAAAAACAGAGGAATTGGCCATTTTTACAAACAAACAAACAACAACAAAACCAGTACATATCTGTAGCCCAGTGTAATATAATATTTATGTAAGAAAAAAAATCAAATTTAAAATGGACATAGTAGAAGAAATATAACTATTTGGAATCAATTTGTTTTCTGGTAAATAGAACTTCTGGCATCAAGGAAATACAAAAAAACCTCATTCCATTGAATATCCATTAAAATATTGTTTTAAATCCTACCTGTATTATATTTATGAATAAATCAAGGTGATGGACATATGTTATGCTTTTTACTTCTCTTGTTTTCTCTACCACAATCATTTTGTGACAATGCATTAAATGCTCTGGGGATCTCCAGTCTGACAATGTTCAGTTTCATTGCTAGTTTTTTCTTTAATTCAATCCGTATAGCTGCCCATCTCACATTTCTGTTTTTGGTTGGCACACACAATTAACCAAATGACAAATTAATTGACCAAATTTTAAAAAAAAACAGAAAGCAAACTAAAGTTCAATAAAATCTTATGGTTCTGGTGTTAGGTAACATCAGGATCTATAAAAGAAATTAATATATCTCAACAGAAGCCAAATGTTAAGAGAATGGTTCTTGAACAAAAATACAGATCCTCAGAAAATGATCCCCCTTAATTCAGTAAGTGGAATGGCAAAAATTAAGCAAGTGTTCAAATTTCCTTCCTTCCTTCCTTCCTTCCTTCCTTCCTTCCTTCCTTCCTTCCTTCCTTCCTTCCTTCCTTCCTTCCTTCTTTCCTTCTTTCCTTCTTTCCTTCCTTCCTTCCTTCCTTCCTTCCTTCCTTCCTTCCTTCCTTCCTTCCTTCCTTCCCTATGTGTTGATTTGATACTTACAGGAACACTGAAGTTGCTTAAGTTAATATATTTGCAAATAAGAAAAATATTTTTATCTCACTTTTCCCCCCCAAAAACCAAACCAAAGTAAATGATGTATCTGGAGTAACTCATCAATTTGTGAATACTTTTTATAAGAGAATAATCAGTGATACTGCTTCTCAGTTGTGTATATCACTTATCCACTGTTGCACTGGGCAGTATTAAATGAAAATGAAAGCAATGGAGATGGGCATCCATCCTCCTGGTGTCAGGCACAAGAAATCAGGAACCAAGGCTATTCAAATCAGCACAAATTTAATCCATGCTAGCTCTTGACAAAAATCTGAGCTATTAACAGTCAAGGCAAATTGGCAGTAGATAAAAGTCAATGGAATCCATTGTGAGAGTGAAGGGATTGCAAATTGATGATGTGCTTGACCCCTCCAGTTGGTCATCTACATCTGGCTTCCATATCCTCCAATGTTATTTCTTTTTTAAAATCAGATGTTCGTAAAAAGTTGGTATCAATTTGCCAGGGAAGTCAATAATCAGTACTGATTACTGGGAAGCAATAAAATAACAGAAGCAACAAGAAAAATTCCAAATGGATAACAGCTCAAAGAATATTCAAGTATCATCTAGGAATAAATGTGCCAAGGATGCTTTTTTCAAGAGGTACCTGGACTTTCTTGGGTTTTTTTTGTTTGAAAATGTTTCATTTCTCATGAACTGAAGAAGCTTTTTGGATGAGAAGCAAAATGTTTTCAAACAAATAAACCACCAAGAAAGTCCAGTTGCCCTTTGGAAAAAAGCATCTTTGGGACAAACATGACCTGGATGATTGAGAATTTCCATAGACATCTGGGAATAAAATAGAAAGAGTTAAGGTTTCTCTCTAGGGATGCATGGAAGTTTGTTTTTTAATATCTGTTGCTTCCCTGCAGTGATCTGAAAGTGCCAAAGGATGAACCCATCTTTCCAGTGTAAATCTTCATATTGTTGGAAATGAGTAACTGAGCCATAAAAGTCACACTGCTGCTCCCTGAAATAAAAACAAAATAAAAACCCAGAGATGCTGTGGATCTCACTATGAATTATTTGTGTATGTGTCCCTTAAAAAAGATGAATTTGTCCCTCTGTTTCTAAACTTAAACAAGCCTCAATTTCCTTCTTGGAGCAGACACACTTTTTTTGAAACCTAGAGAAAGTGCAATTTAGCTGGCAATTAAGCCTTAATGTGATCTAATTATTCCTGACATTTGGGCATCAGGCACTAGACTTCAGGGCCCATATTATATTCCAGCACTGTTGTAACCGTTCGCATAGAATTCAAGGAAGCGAACCGCTGCCATCAGCTTTCAGTTAAATTAACTTCTCTGCAAACTTGATTGGGAAACAAAAGAGGCATCAGATAATTAACCGTGACTAAAGTAGAAGAAAAGCTGATGTTCCCCTATGACCGCACTGTGCTGGTGAGGCAGAATAAGGTGCAGTCTAAATCCTTTCCAAATGTGCAGCTGCGCATTTTATTCCCAGAGAAAGATAAATTGTCGGGAATAAGCACAGCTGACAAATCACAGAGACCTGTATCGGCACAATTCACGACCTGGTTTAGGGAATTGGATGTTCTCATTTCTACTTACAATCCTTGCATTTTGAGGGATTGTGTGTGGGGTGTGTGTGACCTCCCCAGATCTCGCTCTCACCAAAGATAGGGAGAGGACATTTTCAAACCTTGATTTATTTCTGGCTGTAAAGCACTTTTGACACCCTAGGGTGAAATTCACCTTCTTAAGAAAGGCCAGCACAAAGTTTATGACTAAGTGTACCTGAGTGGATCGTAATACTTTTGCTGAGTATCCACAGTGAAAATATTTTTTGGTCTCGGTGCCGTTTGCTTTGTACACATTTATAAAGCAGACAAACAGTTGAAAAGAAATACACCTCTATTGATGAAGGTCACACTGCCTCTCCAGTTAAACATGAGCAGGAAGAGAAATGTGAGCTTAAGAAACAAGCTTTATTTATAAAACAAATATTTTGGTCTGACAATCGGCATCTCACCTGAAGAGGTGAGTAATCACACTTGGTATTTTTTGCACTGAAACACTCTGGTTTTTATCAAAACAGGCAAGTTGCAATCCAGCCTGAGAGAATTCTGGAACTTTCCTTTAAATTACATGTCAGATCGGAGTTTTTTTCTGTAACAACTTTAAACTAACGTGCTAAATCTGGAACCCTAAGGATTGGAGAACCTTAGTCTTCAAAGGTCAGTTCTGAGGGTTTATTCTATCAAGGGATGAGGGCTTAAAAACATCAAAGAATTCAAGAATCCCTTGGCAAGTCCCACCCTCTCTTTTATTTATTCCTCCGTTCCACTAGCAGCATTTAATAACAGGAAAATAAAATCATAAAATAAAACCAATAACTTTGCAATCTCACAATAAGATTCCCCCTCATTTTGATGTGTTTATTAATTTTGAGTAATATATTAATTTGGATAGGAGTTGATATGGAAATGATGGAATTAGTGATTAAAGTATTTATAGCATAATTTACAATCATTTCGATTTTTCCAGATCCATCAAGGAAGAACATTAAAAAAAACCCTTTCCCTAGTGTCAAGATCTAGTGGTATAATAGAATACCTAGCACAGTTTTGACTATGCTATCTCTAAACATTCAGAATAGTTTTCAATATACTTGATTTAGTTACTACGGATCCTATGACCCAGTACAAAATACTGTTTATTTTGAGGTTTTTTCCTCCTTATATACTGTATATCGAAGCTGGGAACTTTATATTTAGGTTGGATCAAGCTGCTAGCAATTTTAAAAAGGTCACATCATCAGCAGTTTCTTTTTCCTGATGACCAAATGATCTAAATCTAATTACATTGGATTCCAAAAATCACATGCAACCACTGCCGATCTTATCATAAAATCAGAAGATCATAGAATTGGACAGGACCTCAAAGGTCATTTAGTCCAACATTCTATTCTTGGCAGGATCTGTTGAAGCATTTTTCTTTAACCAACCTTTCCAATAAAGCAGAAAACAGAATCTCTTGAGGCAAATTATTCCACTGCTGGACAGCTTCTAATGTTAGGATGTCTGTCCTAATACTTAACCTCTATCTACTTCCCCACAATTTCAACCTATTGGTTCTGGATCCGTCTTTTGGAGCAAATTTTAAAAAATCCACTCCTTCTTCTCTAGGTCACTTCTTAGCTATCTGGAGATTACTTTTAAACCTCTCCTTGTTCTTCTCTTTTAAAAATTAAACATAGACAATTTCTTCAACTATCCTTCATAGAACTTGGTTTCCAGTCTCTTCATCATCTTGGTACTACTTCTCTGAATTTTATTGCATTTTGTTGATGTCAGTTTTAGACTGTGGTGCCCAAGAGAAACCTAATGAAGACAGAACAGACTGGATAAGTACATGTTCTGATCTGGAGTCTATTAATAGATCTTAAAAAATCCCCAGCTTTTTTACAGCATGGCATGGCTGGATCATGCCAGGACCCCCAGATCCTTTTCATATGCATTATTACTAAGTCAGGTCTACCCACCCTATATTTGGGGCTTTCACTTTTTATGATGATTTCTTATCCCAGTTTCAGTCACTGTAGGACATCTTCTGAATATTAGAGGTCACCCTCAAAACTTCTTTTTCTTGAAATATAGTCTTATTCTTCCTCACTAGACAGAAAATGAAAATGAAATAGCTGTATAAGAATTTTTTAAAAAGCACATCTATATAGAATTTTGGTGTTAATAGTGAAGCAGTGGTAGCTTTCTGTCCTTCCTGTTAGTGTCCACAATAGGAAGCAAAATCGTTCAATTTCTGTCTCAGTTGTCATTCAGGAGTCAATGTGAAACAGTTTTGAAGCAGATCTGTTTGGTTTGTCCCTAGCCTTGGGGCTCTTGCTCTTTCTTTCTCAAGCTAAAAGCCCCATGGTACTGCTTCAAGAAGCAAGCAGGTAGAATGGAATAGTTAGTGTTGATGTTTTCCCAAGCTGGTTTTCTCTCTGGGTGTCTCAGAAAGGACACTAAAGAGGACAAGGATAGATGGTGTTATGATACATGTATATCCTTTGGGTGTTGTGCCCCAAATTGCCAAACAGCTGATTGATATGGTAGGCATTGTTGCTCAGCTCTGCTCTCTCAACCAAAATTCCAGAAAATCTAATAATTGGCTGTCATAAGCTAGATGAGCCAGAGGTGGAAAGTCTATTTTTGTCTTCTTATTGGAAAGTTGGAGGAAATATTGATCAGCTCCTCTGAAATAGTCAGCATTTCAGGATCAGCTAGGGTAAAAAAGTTCACAAAGTGCTTGGAAATCTTTCTAAACATTTATGGTTGAAAATGTAGTGATGTAGAAGCACCAGAAATATATTACTAATCTCAAATTGATTCTAATTGACATGTTTGCCTCTACATGTTCATTTCTATTTCCAAACTGTTGTTCAGGGAATATTTATTTTCAGACATATATCTATATCTATATCTATATCTATATCTATATCTATATCTATATCTATATCTATATCTATATCTATATCTATATCTATCTATCTATCTATCTATCTATCTATCTATCTATCTATCTATATCTATATCTATATCTATATCTATATCTATATCTATATCTATATCTATATATCTATATCTATATATCTATATCTATATCTATATCTATATCTATATCTATCTATCTATCTATCTATCTATCTATCTATCTATCTATCTATCTATCTATATCTATATCTATATCTATATCTATATCTATATCTATATCTATATCTATATCTATCTATATCTATATATCTTTGGTTATTCGGATTTTCTCCCACATAAGATTGGAGGTATCTAGGCAACATTTCGATGAAGTCTCATTCATCATCTTCAGGCTTGGTCTTCAGCTCTGTGCTTCTCAGAGTGATGTGAGCTTGCAGCTGCTTCTTCCTTTTAACTGCTAGTGGGGATGTGACTTGATTGGGTGGGGGCTTGGCTGTGTTCTGATTGGGGTGTGTGTGTTCTCATTGGTTGGGGTTTTGGCTGTGTTCTGATTGGTTGGGGGGTTGTCTGTGTTCTGATTGGTTGGGGGGTTGGCTGTGTTCTGATTGGCTGGAGGCGTGTTCTGTTCAGGTGGGGGTTTGATTGTGCTCAGGTTAGTCTTAGTTGCTGGAGGGTTTGAGCTGGTGAGCTGTGATCTTGCTGTTTGGCTTCGAGTTCGTGGTCGTGCTGCATCTTCATGGTGGAGGTCAGTTCACTTCATGTATGGCTCAGAGGGGTTTGAAGTGGGTAGTGATGCAGCTGCAGTGCGGCTTCTGGTCCGTGGTCATGTTTCATCTTCTTTGTGGGTGTGAGTCTGCTTTCTACGTGGAAGTGTGGTGGTGGCATCTTGTGTGGCTCTCAGGGCTGTGGGTCTGGTGTCATTCTTCATGTTAGGTACGTGTCTGTTCATGAGGGCGGGTTTCCAAATGGCTGGTAGGCGGGAGGTATCATCTTGTTTATTCATGCTGTGTGGGCGTTTTTCTATCTCAATGGCTTCTCTGATGATTCTGCTGCTGAAGTGTTCGGTTTTGGCGATAGTTTTGGTATTTTTAAAGTCAATCTCATGTCCTGTGGC
Organism: Hydrophis major; assembly: GCA_033807585.1. Taxonomy (NCBI): domain Eukaryota; kingdom Metazoa; phylum Chordata; class Lepidosauria; order Squamata; family Elapidae; genus Hydrophis; species Hydrophis major. The sequence goes on from CM066328.1 coordinate 167,108,197, forward strand.
TTTGAGGTGTTGGACCAGGGAAGAAGTCGGTTCTTCCTTTTTGAAAACCCGCCCTCATGAACAGACGCGTACCTAACATGAAGAATGACACCAGACCCACACCCCTGAGAGCCACACAAGATGCCACCACCACACTTCCACTTCCACCCTCCAGCAACTAAGACTAACCTGAGCACAATCAAGCCCCCACCTGAACAGAACACGCCTCCAGCCAATCAGAACACAGCCAACCCCCCAACCAATCAGAACATAGCCAAACCCCCAACCAATGAGAACACACCCCCACCCAATCCGAACACAGCCAAGCCCCCACCCAATCAAGTCACACCCCCACTAGCAGTTAAAAGGAAGAAGCAGCTGCAAGCTCACATCACTCTGAGAAGCACAGAGCTGAAGACCAAGCCTGAAGATGATGAATGAGACTTCATCGAAACGTTGCCTAGATACTTCCAATCTTACGCGGGAGAAAACCCGAACAACCAAAGATCCATATATATATATATATATATATATATATATATATATATATATATATATATATATATATATATATATGAATATATATGAATATATATATGAATATATATGAATATATATATGAATATATATGAATATATATATATATATATATATATATATATTTTCTTAAGTTTTCGCGGGTACTTACATGTCTGGCATTCAGCTTTGTTCGGGTATTTTCCCACGTCATAATAGTGGTGCTTTTAAAGTTGTAGCAACGTTTCAGCAGAATCTCATCTGCCATCATCAGGCTTCTGTATGGTGTTTGTCTGTGAGTCAGACTTTTACAGTGGTTTCAGATTTAAATTTGGGGCAGCCTATTGCTGTGTCAGAATGGTTTTTTCTTCCTCCTGATTGGTTGAGAGTATAAACACAGACCAAGACTCTCAACCAATCAGGAGGAAGAAAAAACCATTCTGACACAGCAATAGGCTGCCCCAAATTTAAATCTGAAACCACTGTAAAAGTCTGACTCACAGACAAACACCATACAGAAGCCTGATGATGGCAGATGAGATTCTGCTGAAACGTTGCTACAACTTTAAAAGCACCACTATTATGACGTGGGAAAATACCCGAACAAAGCTGAATGCCAGACATATATATATATATATATATATATATATATATATATATATATATGTATGTATGTATGTATGTATATATATATATATATATATATATATATATATATATATATATATATATATATATATATATATATATATATATATATATATATATATATATATATATATTCTTAAGTTTTCATGGGTACTTACATGTCTGGCATTCAGCTTTGTTTGGGTATTTTCCCACATCATAGTGGTGGTGCTTATAAAGTTGTGGCAACATTTCAGCAGAATCTCATCTGCCATCATCAGGCTTCTGTATATATATATAGTATTCAGCTTTGTTCGGGTATTTTCCCACGTCATTATAGTTTTGTAGTCTTTTCTATCCATTACTACTGTGGCATTCCCTTTGTCTGCTGGAAGTATGATTATGCTGCTATCCTTTTTTAAGGCTTGCAGGGCTTTTAGTTCTTCTTTGTGCAAGTTGCTTTTGGGTGGTTTGCTTGTTCATAGGATGTTAGTAACTTGGTGTCTTATTCTATCAGCTTCATCTGTATTTAATTTAGTTAGGCTGGATTCTACTGCACATATGATGGATTTTTTGGGGTGCTATAGCATAATTGAATCCTTTGGTTAGGAGATCTGTTTCTGTTTTGGTGAGTTCTCTGTTGGAAACGTTATATACTAATTCTTTCAGGTGTTGTTGTGAGTTGTTGGGGGGTTTCTTGTCATGTTCTAATTTCTTTAGTTTCTTCAAGAGTTTGTCATTTTTGTAAGTGGTTTCAGTTTCAGCTCTCCAAGTTGTAAGTTGTTTTATCTTGTCCCAAAGTAGAGGGTGGATTTTGCTGCACAATTCCAGGTGTAGTGCTAGCAAATCTTTGTTTAACTGATCCAATTGGAATCTTTTTATGTGGAGCTCTTTCATTTCAGTTCTTTTCAGGATACGTTTAGTAGCTGTTGTGCTGTGATGGAATGTTAATTTGAAGCAGGTTGGTACTGCATTGTTGTCTCTGCAGCTGTATAGGAATTTGAGGTCACATAGTATTCCTGCTCTTTTAACTTCCAGCTTCTCTTAGGTTTTGGTCTGGCTGTTCATTTTCTCCCCGTAGAGGTCTGATATTTGTTTTCTTAAGTTTTCATGGGTACTTACATGTATGGTATTCAGCTTTGTTCAGGTATTTTCCCACGTCATTATAGTTGTGCTTTTAAAGTTGCAGCAACGTTTCGGCAGAATCTCATCTGCCATCATCAGCCTTCTGTATTGTGTTCGTCTGTGGGTCAAACTTTTACAGTTCTTTCAGTTTTAAATTTGGGGCTAGCCTACTGCTGTGCCAGAATGGTTTTTTTCTTCATCCTGATTGGTTGGGAGTCTTGGTCTGTGTTTATTGGTCTTGGAGTTTGCTGTGTTCTGCTTGCTTGGTGTTTCTAATATCTTCTGTCTGTTTTGTGCCTTTTTTTGTCTGTGTTTCCTGTATTGGAGGCTTTTAGTGCAGCTTGGCTCCAAGTAAATGGATGGCTATCATTTGTTAGGAAGCTAGGTTTCATCTGGGTGCCTGGTTGGGGTGTGTTTGAGCTGGAGGTATCGGGGGGATCTGTTTGTGCCCAGGTGTTTGCCTGGCTTGTGGTGCACAGATTTTTTTGTTTGTGAGTGCAGGCTTCCAAATAATTGACAGTCTGGTGGAGTCATCTCTTCTATTCATGCTTTCAGGTCTTTTTTCCTCTCTATTGGCTTCTCTGATAAATCTGTGGCTGGGGTTTTCTATAGTGGCTAGGGTTCTGGTGCCATTGAAGTTGATGCTATGACCTGTGGCTTTCCTGTGTTGGACTAGTGAGGAAGTGTGTTCCAGCTTTTTTACTGCATTTTTGTGTTCATCCAGGTGGGTACTTATTCTTCTATTGATCTGTCCAATGTATGTGGCTGGATATGATGCACAGGGGACTTCATATATGCCTTGGTTTTGCAGGTCAGTTTTATCTTTGGGGTTTCTAAGGATAGCTGCTATTTTTCTGTCTGTTTTGAAGGCAGTTTTGATGTGATGCCTGTGTAGTATCTTACTGATTTTGTCTGTAGTATCTCTTATGTAGGGCAGAACAGCTGTTCCATAGGTCTCTTCATCTTCTAGGTCTCCATTATGTCTCAGTGTGTTTTTGTGGATCAAGCCAGTGATTTTGCTTTTGAGGAAGCTGTTGGCTGTCAGTACTTTAGTCAGGGTGCATAGTTCAGTTTTTATGTGTGTCTTGTCTGCCAGGCATTTGGTTCTAGCGATTAGTGTTTTGGCCATGGTGTTTATCTGTGCTGGGTGGTGGTGGGATTGGGCATTGAGGTAGAGGTTGGTGTGTGTTTTCTTCCGGTATATGGTGTGTCCTAGTGTGCCATCTGTTTTTTTGTAGATTAGTACATCTAGGAATGGTAGTTGTTTGTTTGTTTCCGTTTCCATGGTGAACTTGGTTCTGGGGTGTGTGCTGTTTAGGTGTGTTAGGAAATTGTTTAGGTTTTCTTTTCCATGGGGCCAAATCACAAATGTGTCATCAATGTATCTTAACCATATTTTGGGTTTGTGGATGGCATTAGCCAGGGCTCTGGATTCAAATTCTTCCATGAACAGGTTTGCAATGATGGGTGACAATGGCTATCCCATAGGGGCTCCTTCAATTTGCTTGTAACTTTGTCCTTTGTATATGATATATATGTGTGTGTGTGTGTGTGTGTGTGTGTGTGTGTGTATGTATAACTATACCTATACCTATACATGGATATGGATATATGCATAGATACACTTTGAATTCCAAGGCTGAATGTATTTTATTTTTTAATGCTATTGTCTTTTTGGAGCCAAAGGAGACTTCAAATTCAGAAGTGACAGCATCTATCTACAAATATCTGCCATTCAACAATATTTCAAGCCAGGAAGTTGATAAAGTAAGCATGACCAGTAAATGTTACTTCAAATGAAAATGAAGACAGTAACCAGTACAGATACAGTTACATAACTGTTTTCTTTGATATATTCTACCTAGAAAACAGAAAGATAATCACATTATTTGGGAGACAGTATGTTTTTTTTCCTTCAATATGGAACCTTTGTTTATTTGTTTATTTTCTAAAATAATTACTAACCATCAAGAATTTATGCAAATAGATGTTATGAAATTGTACTTCAGTATATGGAAATGAAGGCCGTGTAAAGCATGTTGCAGTAATCCAAGGCTTGTTTGGTTGTAAGCAATGCCTCCCGATCTAAGAATAGGGACCACTGGCATATAGGTAGAACTGTTTGAAGGTTGTCCTGGCCACAACGAGCCCCTGCTCCTCAAGCTGTGATTCCACCTGGACTACCAATTGTGCACCAATTCTGTCTAGGAAAATCATTAAATGCAGATGCCCTACAATTCACAGCTCCTCAGTCTTATCAAGGTTGAATTCTTCCCCATCCACACCCTCATAGTTTCCAGGCACTGTAGTCTGAGAACATGCATGTTTAAAGTTAAATATTAAAACTACAGTGAAACAGTAAAGTATCATTTTAGCTTCACAATATCTATGTGCAATGTAGCAGATGTCCCTTCTGTTCATAATAGCTCCATGATCAAGCTGGTTGAGCCTAAAAATGGGGATTTATCTGAATTTTAAATTTACAAGTGATCTGGGCATTGATTATGCTAGTGGATCACTACAAATACCAAATCTAACAATAATTTTCCCCCAGCACCAATTAGCAACTGCCCATCAGATTGCAAGAACGTAAGTGAGACCTATCAGATAAAGAGACCTGAACACATTGGTAGCCCCACATTGCAATAAACAAGAACATACATTCAATGTTGTAACTATTAAGATTGTTGGATGAACAGGCATAAAAACAGCCAGAGAAGTTATTGAAGCCTGGGAAATGGGCCCTTGTCAGTCAACAGGAATGTTGATTTACCATCAGCTTGTCAAGTATTTAGAAGGTGAGGGCTTGGCAACACAAGGAAACAACAGCCAATGTCTTAATAACCAACCATTAACACCCTAATCAACATCTTAAAAACCACCCATGACAGGCTCCATATAAATATTACACACAGAATAGTCCAAACACACACTCTGCTAGACAGAAGTTTCCTGAGTATGGGCTCCAGCAGCTTCAGTCCCAGTCACATGCCAGATTGTGGCAACTATCAACACAGAACTTTTCCAGTTCATTATGAATGAGAAACCATCTCTTGTGCAGGTGGTATTCAACAGTAGCAACAAAAAAATAAATAATATTAATAATGCTTAAGTAGCTCAACTGGGTTGAAATAATTTGAATGGATCCACTTAGTGCTGTGTTTAAATTCAATAGCTTGCAAGTTCACAAAATCTATTGAAGAGCAACAGCTGATAGGTTTCTCCTCTGCAGATAAAGGGCAATGTAACAGATTGCATATTTGTTCTGAACATTGGAGATGCTAGTTGAAACACTCAGCTAAGCAAACAGAGCTATCATGAATTCTCAATCACCACATAGCATATGAGTGTCTCTCTCTGTGTGTCTCTGTAAGTCACTGTGAGTGTGTCCATATATATTTTGCTTCTTTTTGCCTACCATCTGTAGACACTGGCTTTATTGTTTTATCTCCTAGGTGGTGATGACATGGAATATTGAAGAGCTTGGATGAATGTGTCAATGGTATAGCTTATATGGCAGTAGCAAAAGATTAATGTGATTATGGAAAGCCTCAAACTTTGGAACAAGAAGAATGGAAGCAAAGCAGTTGTAGGTTGAAGGGTTAGAAACTGACATAAGAAGGCAGATTGGAAAGATTTGGTAAGAGCTGTGAAAGGAGGCAAGGTAAGGGAGGGGGAAAAATAATGAAAGATGAAGGAAGAGATGGAAAAGGAAAGGAGGAAGCATCATAAGGAGGCAAAACTAAAAGGACGGTGTATTCTAGCAGAATAAGGGGAAAAAATCTGATGACTGAGAAGCTGATATATGTCTCAAAAATGGGTGAATAATAAGTGGGAAGGATTATTGCAGATAACAATTATGGGAAGAAAACAATACAGCTATGAAGAGGAATTTTGAATGAAACAGAAGTCGAAGAATGTATTAAGTAGAAAAGAAATCAAAGGGACAAAGAATTAAGAGAAAATGTTGGCTCCTGACAAAAAGAGTCAAATAATGGATCTTTTGCAGAGACAGAGACTGGGAACCAGGAAATGAAAAGGATGTTGGAAATCACCTATGTGTCTCTACATCAAGTATATAAATGAAGACTCAATCATTCAGGCCCAAAAGTATCTAAAAGGGTTAAATCATGGCAACTGGACCAAAGTTTATTAAACTGAGACATTTTGTTATTCATTCAAATAACTTCTTCAGTCAAAATGATTTTTGGGGGTTAGGCATAGAGTCAGAGAGTCTTTGGAATGTACTGACTCTTGTCCTACCTACTGCTTGGGTTTCTCCTCAAAATGAAACACAATATGTAAATGAAGCTTCAATCATCCGGGCCCAAAAGTATCTAAAATGGTTAATTCATAGCAACTGGACCATAGCTGACCAAGATGAATAATGAAATGTTTCAATATAATAAACTTTAGTCCAGTTGCCATGATGTAACCTTTTTAGATGTCTAAATGAAGTAGCACTTACTTCAAGGGTCACATGACAGAGAACTCTAAGACAAGGAGTGGCAGAGCCCAACGGAGCTGTCTTCTTTCTTTCTAAAATCCCTTCTTTGTTTTACAAGCATAGATATTGATTGCTGGAGATCAGAATTGATCCCTTGGCTTTTTCAAATTCATAAGCTGAAGGCCACATGGATTCCTCAGCTCAGGTTGCCTTCCTCTACTCAGAAGTGTTAACCTTCTTGTTCTTCCTTCTTTAGCCTTCTTCCTTTTGGTTAGTAAGCTCTGTTCTACAGAGAGAACAGTGCTTTGCCTCTTATCTGTGGCAGTGAAAGCCTTGCTCCAGAGTGATTCAGTTATGGTTGGCTGTCTTTTGTACATATAATTACAGGAAACATATTCAAGGGAAATAAGCACCTAAATTACTATTACTCTGCGCATCTATGAGATGGGAGGGATATGGAGGGATATTAATTTTGCTCCTTTAGATGTAACCTGAAATAGATGTCCCATGAAGACAGCATAATGATCTTCAGAACTGACAAAGCAAATGATATACTTATTTGTAAAATTCATGAACTTCTCTAAAAATACTTTACCTTTCATGCTATGACTGGGATAAGTGAAGTAAGATGAAAGACAATGATGAATTTTCCTTTGGTTAGGAAAGTTTTGTAAAAGCTCCTCTTTTTGCAATCACATTAGTATTGTAGAAAGCTTTGAATGAAATGGCCTCTTATATGCCAATGCGTTTATTGATATCACCATGTAGGATAATGATGAAGAATGCAGAGAAAGAGAAAGAGATAGAGGGAAAATAGCTACCTTTTTGCAACTTAATGTGTTGCTACAACAGGTTCCATTTCTGTGACAAATAATAAGGGATAGGATATGTACTTCCACCCTGAGGTGGCTTTTGCAATGGCAAGAGACAAATCGAGGCAGGCATGAGATTTCCCTTTCAAATTCCTGGGGTTACAAAACTTACCAAAACTTTTTTTCTCAGTTATCAGCACTTAAAGGAAAACTAGTTGTCTGCCAAATAATTTCAAGTATGTACAATTAATTGAAGTAGTGCAAGCTTGATTGGAAGTATGACAAGATACCTAGAGATGACAAGTTCTAGTTCCTATTAATTGAATACATTGAAGCTGCTACAAAACAAAATGTAATTACCATTATTCTATCATTGCTAATTAATTGGCATTCATTATTCTTTTAATTGTTGTCCCTAGGTACATGACATACCTTGTATTCAAATAAATGAAGGTTTTAAACAACCAATACCAAACTGGGTTTGTAGAGAAGGAATCACACTCTAAAATACCATCACTTAAACAGCATCATTCATTCTTACTTCATTGTCTATGTTTTTTTTTTTTTAAAAAAAAAACCTATCCTTCAGATGACATAAGAAAGGTGCTCTATGTTTTCCAGTCTTTAACACTGTCTTTCTTCTCTTATCTTACATTTCACCTGAAAACTTTATCAGTTTCATTACTAGCTCCTATTACACAAAATGATTGTCCTGAGGACATGAAATAGAACTCTTCATTTTGTACTTTGCTGAGGAAACTCGGAAATATGAAGATTTAATCTAATCTAATCAGTAGACCATGGTGTTTTTGGAAGAAGCCCATAGGGTGCTGTTCTCTGCTGTTCTATAATAGCTCTCAGCCACAGGAAAAAAACAAGACTTTTTTTCATTATTATTATTATAATGATTAAGCATGTTTTATTAAAGCTTTTTCCTGACATTTTTCAAACATTGCTTCTTTCACCTATTACTTTCTTTTCCTCTTGTTTTCTCCTGTTCTGCTTTTGTTCAAGGTCTCGGTTTTCTCCTTACTTTTATTGAAAATGACATCTGGCGTGCTATTATTATTTTGTTCCTTCCTTGGCTTTTGCTTTGCTGCCTTTTCTAGGTCAGAAAAGAAATATGGTACACATGCTTGGCTGATATTGTTCATTCTAATGTCACACACACACACACACACACCTCTTCATTCTGAAAGTATATTTCTTCAAGGGTTTTAATCAGTGACATCATTAAGAATCTGCTTAGGGCGTTAAAACTAAAGTAAGCCCATCTTTTACAGCTGGAACAGTTCAAAGGAACCAGGATATTGTGTTACTTACATGAAGCCTCATCTGATCCATCGGGGCAGTCCGGGTCTCCATCACAAAGCCAATTCTGAGACACGCAGCTCACACGATCATGACAAAGAAACTCGCCTACCTCACATATGTGATCTGTAAACACAAGCAAAGTTAAAGAATGGACCTGGTTATTGGATAACTAAAAATAAGCAAGACAATTAATGAAACAAGAGACATGCCTTCCATGAAATCTGAAACAGCAGCATGAAAATGCCTGCATTTGGGATTCGACACTGGTGTATGACACATCCCCAGAAGCCTGTTGTATATATGCTCAAATTGTCCTTTTTCACTGGATAGGATGCTCACTAATGCACAAATCAAAGATAGGCTACAGGGGAGAAAATACACAACAGTGCTCTATCTCTCTCTTTCTCTCTCTCTCTTCTGCTAATTTTGGCCATTTTATTGAAGCCTTAGCAGAGGTTTATTTTATTTATTTATTTTATTTGTCAATCACTTACAAGGTAATAGATATGTATAAACATGAGTAAGAATACAGGAATTAGGTATGAATAAATGGGGACAATAGGACAGGGATAGTAGGCACGATGGTGCACTTATGCACGCCCCTTACAGACCTCTTAGGAATGGGGTGAGGTCAATAGTGGTTAGTTTAAAGTTAAAGGAGTGCGGGTTAGAGGATGTAACAACAGAATCAGGTAGTGCATTCCAGGCATTGTCCACTCTGTTGCTGAAGTCGTACTTTCTGCAATCAAGTTTGAAGCGGTTTACATTGAGTTTGTATCTGTTGTGTGCTCTTGTATTGTTGTGGTTGAAGCTGAACTAGTTATTGACTGATAGGACATTGTAGCAGATAATTTTGTGTGCTGCGCTTAGGTCTAACTGTAGGCGGCATAGTTCAAGGCTGTCCAAGCCCAGAATCTCAAGCCTGGTGATATAGGATATTCTGTTATGAGCAGAGGAGTGTGGTACTCTTCTCATGAAATACTTCTGGACTCACTTGATTATATTAATGTCTGATATGCAGTGCAGATTCCAGACTGATGAGCTGTATTCAAGTATTGGTCTGGCAAAAGTTTTGTACGCTCTAGTGAGCAATTCAATATTTCCGGAAGAAATATCTCAAACCATCTCAGATTATGGTCCTCCAAGGGGATCCCGACACTTCTGGCCCCAAAACAATTCACAAACAATGCTGTTTAAATAGGAAAATATCCCTGTAGGTTTGCTGCAACATCTTGGGATGTTACAGCACATATTTTGTGAACTACAAAGCCCTAGAATTGTCAGTAAAGTACTATAGGTGCCAATAACCTGGAGGATGGATTCTCCAAATCATTCTTCATCATAGAAACAGAAATAGGGATAGAGTACTTGTAGGACATGCCAAATGTTTGGATCACCTTTCTTCCATGCCATTTATTTTGTCACAAAAGCACCCCAAGCAGGACCTCTCAATAGAATCTATGTTTACTGTAAGAATAGACATATATTTGCAACAACAAATGGAATGCGATGCCCACATTCTAGCTTTGACATGGCCAAAGTTAAAATAGAGCCCAAGCAGGCATCCCAAACAAGAGAGAACATCAGTTGCAAACACTCTTACCCTTCAGGCCTACTCAGAAACAAGCATGGCCATCATATTTAAGTCATATTTAAGAAAGGGCAATTTAGACTGGGGCCTCCTTAGAGAAATCTAAACTGGAAATGCCACCCACAAATAACACAGTAGATAGTTTCTCCAATTCCACCTGTCCCACCTTTTCTTTTATTTGTCCTTTTAATACAAACCATGTACTTTTTTGTGAGTTTGGATCAACTATACACAATTTCATTCTAGATGTTAGTTCAATGGATAAAAAGGTGTGGTGGCCTTGAGCTGGAGCTCTTGCCTCACAATCAGGAGGCTGTGAGTTTGATCCTAGGTAGAGGCAGATATTTCTTTTTCTGGGCACAATGAGAATACATCTGCTGAACAAAACTCTGCATTGGCAACAGGAAGGGCATCCAGCCAGTCAACATTCTACTAGCTCCATTCAGTTGCCCAGACTCCACCCCACAAGGGATTATAGGGTCATTAAAAGAAGGAGATGATGTTAGTCCAATGGATTTCAATCACAGTTATTCCTAATACATTATAACAATATCTACTCAAATCATTCTAAGGGGAAAAACACATTCATAATCTGTGCTTCGTGGAAAACATACACCTAAAGTGATGTAAAGTGAGGGGATGAAATGGTAGATTAAGTTTTCCAAATTATATGTTATTTTTACTATGACCAAGTTGCCTTTGCCCTTAGTTGCCTACAGAAAGATTACGCTTCCAGTGAAGTCCGGAAGATATATCCCACAAGGATGAAATGGGCACTGAATAAGAATCTCCAGGAAAAGTGTTACAATGGAGAAAACTAATAATAAAAAATGAAATCTGCTTTCAGAATAGGTTGATTTTTATCTGCTTGGATCAGTGGTGGGATTCAATTTTTTTTTACTACCGGTTCCATGGGCGTGGCTTGGTGGGCATGGCAGGGGAAGGATAGTGTAAAATCTCCAGTCAGAGGTGGTATTTGCCGGTTCTCCGAACTACTCAAAATTTCCACCCCAGTTCTCCAGAACTGGCCAGAACTGCTGAATACCACCTCTGGCTTGGATCCTGTGTTTTTCTTTTTTTTTTCCCCTGGAAAAGTTTATACTGGGACTGCACTTTGGAGAACACGGTAGTCCCATATTTGTAGCAGTTGATAGATACAGAATTCTTCCATATCAGTAGTAGTCAACAGGGGAGTTCAGTATTCAGCACCACTTTACCACTGTGGGATGTCAGGATCATCCTCCATCATTCAGGCATTTTAGGAGGAAGACATTCTACCACTCTCAGGAATATTAATGTAAATTGATGCGATTGAACCAGACACCTATCAAGACCAACATCTGGCCTTGTAATCTAAACTTGTAAAAAAACAAAACAAAAGCAGCATGTCCTTTACAAAGTCAGAAAGACTTTGATTTATTATGCTTTCTCTGTTACATTGCCTGTCCTGTAGAATAATCTCACCCCTGCAATGTGGCTAGCCTGACCCCATTAGCCTTTGGGAAGTCTTTGAGGACCTGGATGTTCTCTTGAATGTTGAGGCTAAGAAGGTGATGGCCTCATCCTGAGAGAATTAAAATATGGAAGGCATACTTTGTGTGTGTGTGTGTGTGTGTGTGTGTTCTGATTATTTTAATTAATTTATATTCAAGGGTTTTGTTTTTTTTTTTGTCATATACCACCAGGAATAACATGTTTGAAGAGATGGAAACTATACAAATTCTTTTAATTATGATGGTAAATCCCATTGTCAACCATATGTTTAGACTGGATTTGGCATGCTTGTCTATTGAGTCCTTCCCTAGGAGCTGGGACAGGCACATTTGGTTGTCTGATGGTATCAAAGATCTCATTGCAACAAATAAGCTGTGTAAAATAAAGCTGCCTTTTGCATTTGGTTGATGGTAATTTTGTCAAGGTGGTTCATTGCATAGTCAGCCAGATGTTCAAACTGTATTTGACATTTTATCCACCTATCGAGTCTTTCCCAAGGACCTAGGATGGGCAGAGGTCAATTCTTGTAGAATGTAAGCTGTAACTAATGTTATTATTATCAATATTATTATTATTTCTTTTGCTATAAATTTTGGTGGTGACAGAGTTTTTTTTTTTGCAAAGATTTATCAGTTTAAAAAAGCTCCTTTGGGATATTGAACATGCTCTGGGGCTCATATATGTGACAAATTATATGTGATATAAATTTAATTCCTTCCTAAATATCCCTCAGTAGATTTCAAGTCATCAGTTTGAGTTCTTGCTCCCAGGGAAATGAGTTCAGGATTATAATCAGAGAAAGTTAAACAATTTAATAAACAGTTGTGAAATACATTGAAATTAATTGGCATCAACAACACTGTAGAATTTCTAAAATTGCAAGAAATTGCAAGAAATATTTCTGTAATATGTACTAAAAGATTCTCCAGTTTAAAGAAAACTTTCATTTGTCTAACCTATCTGGATTAGTTTTTTTTTTTAATGTGAAATGTAATATAACTGTTGCAGCACCTTAATGAATAATGCTTGTCATATTATCAAAAGCACTAATATTATTCTCTCCTTGTTAAGCCTGGTTTCCCCAACTGCATGACGGAGGGTTAGGGAGACAAGCTAAACAGAATGTGCAGTGTTAGTCAGATAGGCACACAGATAAATGAGTGAGCTAAGCTTGTATGTTTATTAACATACAGTAAAAATAACAGATACGCTTGTGCTATCAAAAATATAGTTTATTCCATTATGAGTTCATAGCATAGTCAAAATAACAGTCCAATAGTCATGTATCATTTAGTCAGTCCATTCAGGGATATTCAGTTAGCAAAGTCCGTGTTGAATACCCTATGTCAATTCACTTACAAGTCAGTCCTTTGTTTTCTCTCCCGTTCGAGCAATGCAGTCTTGAGTCCTTGCAGTAATCAGGGATCATCAAAGCCAGAGAGAGAGCAAGCTGCAGCCTTGCTTCTTTTAAAGTGCTTTCACAACCACTCCCTTAATTACTATCCCACAGTTAAAGTTGCAGACACTTTAACATACAAACTATGATTACATATTATTATTTACCTAAACCAGTTAGGGTAAACAATGTTATCCCTAACATTCTCCCCTTTTAGGTTAAATAATAATAAATATAACAATATAACTATTTACATCTTTAAATCATATTTGTTACAACTTTCTTTAAACTTAGTTACTCCTTGAGCTTTTGTAAATTGGTCTGCAATGTTTTCTTCCGTCATGCAGTATTCCAATTTAATTAGCCCATTCTTTACAGATTCTCTAACATTTAAGTATCTTAAATCAGTATGCTTTGATCTAGTTTTTACAGCAATACTAGTAGCTAACTTTATAGCTGCTTGGTTATCCACGTACACAATAATAGAATCTTTTACAGTTATACCCATGTCTAATAATAACTGTTTGTACAAAATCAAATCAGTGCATAATAATGACAGACATGAAAATTCCGCTTCCATCGTGGACAAGCTAATATGCTGTTGTCTGATTAATCTCCACCCTATTAATGTCTTACCAAATAATATAGCCATCCCAGATGTTGATTTTCTTGTGCTTATATCAGTTGCAAAACTTGCATCTGCATAGGCACTAAGACTCAAATCACCCTTTGGTTCTATATACAATGCATGGTTCATTGTTCCTTTAAGATATCTTAAAATTCTCTTCAATGATTGCCAATGACATTGATGTGGATCTGAATTAAAACGTGCCAGCTGATTTACACTATAAGCTATATCTGGCCTAGACCAATTGCTTATATATGATAAGCTGCCAATCAAAGATTGATATATTGACTTATCAAATTTGGGACTTTGATCATCAGTTTGGCAAACTTCCTGACTCATTGGAGTCTTTGCCAGTTTACAAAGTTCCATTTTAAACGTTTTAATTAATTGGCAAATTTTATCTTCTTGAGATATCTTAAAACCATTTTTTGTTTTGTTAATTGTCAATCCTAGATACTTTTTAATTTCACCTAAATGCTTTAATTTTATCTTTTTGGCTAATAATGATATAATCTCATTAGCTTCATTATTAGTCTTAGTTATCAAAGCAATATCATCTGTAAATAATAACAATAATGACACCGTTCCATTATTTTCTCTTTTAAACACACATGGATCTGCTAAACCAGATTTAAAACCTATATTGTTTAACTCTTTCACAATATATTGGTTCCACTCAAACCCAGATTGTTTCAACCCGTAAAGACTCTTTTTGAGTTTCCAACAATCATTACTGTTTACTTTATCTTTTATACCTACTGGTTTTCTTAAATATATAGTGTGCTGCAATGGTGCATGCAGGTAAGCAGTTTCTACATCTAAATGGTTAATGACATAGTTTTTCTTAGCTGCCCACACTAATGCTGCTCTTAAAGATGTTGCTTTAAGACTTGGTGCAAAAACTTCATCGTAATCAGATGCAGTTTGATTAAATCCTTGAGCTACTAACCTAGCTTTATGGGTAACAGTCCCATCATTTCCAGTTTTTACTTTAAATATCCATTTGCACCCAATGGATTTTTCTCCTGGAGGTAATTTAGCATCTTCATAAACTTTCATTACCTTTAATGAATTTAGTTCCTTTTCCATTGCCTTTTGCCAATTCTCCTGATCCTTAGCAGGATACATCTTAAGTTCATCTACACTAGTTGGAACTTTAGTTACTTGGCAAACTATACTTGCTTGATACCTATCAGGTGGTCTAGTTACACGTGTAGTACGTCTAGGTATTACAGGACTTACAGGTGGACTTTCATTTATGAACTCTTCTTGATTATCTAACTCTTCCTGATCAACTGTTTCCTCTTGTTCTGGTCCTATTTGCTCTTCGTGGACTTCTTCTTTAATTGGACTCTTCTTATAACTAGTCTGTTCTTTCTGCCTTTTGTAGGGTTCAATAATTACTTCGTTATTTAAATCTTGCTCTAATCTATTCCATCCTACATGTTCTAGGAATTTTGCACTATCACTGGTGTAAACTCTAGATGTACCTGGTTCCCAGAATCTATAAGATCTATGATTAGATGTATATCCTACAAAATATAATCTTTTAGCTCTATGTTGTCCTTTGTGTCTAAGTTGTGAAGGGATATGCACCCATGCTGGTGCTCCAAATGTGTGCATGTAACTTAAATCAGGTTTTGTACCATGCCACAGTGTGAATGGTAATTCACCTGTTGTTGAATTAACAACATTATTTAATATATGATTACCACACATTATTGCTTCTCCCCATAAATTGTCAGGTAATCCTGAATCAGACATCATAGTTTGTGCCATTGATTGTAATGTTTGGCCTCTTCTCTCTATAAAGGCATTATGTTGTGGCCTATATGGTGCAGACTTTTTATGTTGAATACCTAACATTCTTAGTCTGTTCTGGAATTTATTATTTGTAAATTCCGTACCATTATCTGTTATAAGAGTTACTAATTTCTTTTTAGTTTTCCTTTCTGCAAATTTTATCCAATTAAAGAGATTTTGATACGTTTCAGTTTTGCTCTTCATTAAACAGCAAAACCCATATCTAGAATAGTGGTCCATTATACTTAATATGTAACGAGCTCCTCCTACACTTGGTTTTTTTCGGACCTATTAAATCTGCAAATACTACCTCTAAAAGCTCTTTGGTAGTAAATCCATAAACTCTATTAGCCGGTGTGACCCTGCTCTTACTTTGATTGCAAATATTACATTGCAAATACTTATTACAAGGTTTCAAACTTATTCCCTTAGATAATTCAACAGTTTTCTTAAGCATTTTAAAATTTAAATGCCCTAGCCTTCGATGTAACAAGTGAATACATTCATCATGAGGTTTTTTATTTTCATAAACTGTATTAGCCACTTTTAAACCATCATCATTTAACACATATAATTCACCTCTTAAAGATGCAGTAATTTTCTTATCTTCTTTTTCAATTATGCAGTTATCTCCTTTAAAGATAACTACGTATCCTAGTTTAACCAAAATTCGAACTGAAATTAAATTAAACTTAAGTTGTGGTACATATAACATTTTTACATTCTCTTTTATAAAAGAACAATATGCTATACCTTGACCTTTAGCTTTCAGTCTCCAGCCATTGGCTAACGATATCTGCTGTGTACTCTTGGACATTTTAATAAAATTTTTGTTATCATTTGATATACAATGGGATGCTCCACTGTCAACCACCCATAAATTATTTTTTACAGCTCCGTTAGTATACATGGCTAACTCTAAATTTTTATTTATCTTTTGATGACTTTTAGTATTCTGGCCAGCGTTCTGGCGCTTTGCTTTTTTACAAAATCTTGCCAAATGTCCTCTTCCTCCACAATTAAAGCACTTTTTAATTGCGTATGCAGTAGGAGATTCATTATCTTCTTTTTGAGGTTGCTGCCTCCTTAACTCATCTCTTTCAAGCCTTCTTCTGGCCTCTTCAATCAATCTGCCAGTTATAACAGTTAAAGTTAGACTTTCCTTTGGCAAAATTTCAAGGGAAGTTACGTAGTTATCATAACTTTCATCAAGGGAAGATAGAATTATGTAGACTTGGTGTAGTTCAGAGAAAATAAGCTCTTTCTCGTGCAGTTATTGAAAAATGCTTTGCATAGTTTTCAAATGATTCAGCATATCACCATTTGTCTGGAGATGTGTACTGAAAAGTTTCCGTGTTAGATTTATGTGAGCACCAACGTTATCTCGAACATAAATCCTCTTCAGCTTCTGCCAACACCCAACAGCCGTTTTCTCTCCATGGATATAAACAAGCTGTTGATCAGTTAAGGTTAACGCAATAATGCAAATAGCGTGTTCATTTTTATGCATAATGTTAAGCCTGGTTTCCCCAACCAGGGTTAGGGAGACAAGCTAAACAGAATGTGCAGCTTAGTCAGATAGGCACACAGATAAATGAGTGAGCTAAGCTTGTATGTTTATTAACATACAGTAAAAATAACAGATACGCTTGTGCTATCAAATATATAGCTTATTCCATTATGCGTTCATAGCATAGTCAAAATAACAGTCCAATAGTCATGTATCATTTAGTCAGTCCATTCAGGGATATTCAGTTAGCAAAGTCCGTGTAGAAATATCCTATGTCAATTCACTTACAAGTCAGTCCTTTGTTTTCTCTCCCGTTCGAGCAATGCAGACTTGTTTCCTTGCAGTAATCAGGGATCATCAAAGCCAGAGAGAGAGCAAGCTGCAGCCTTGCTTCTTTTAAAGTGCTTTCACAACCACTCCCTTAATTACTATCCCACAGTTAAAGTTGCAGACACTTTAACATACAAACTATGATTACATATTATTATTTACCTAAACCAGTTAGGGTAAAACAATGTTATCCCTAACACATAAATTCTTCTATCTTTAATTTATCTTCCTCATCCTCTGGATCCCATTCTTCTACGTTTGGTGGATTTTCAATTATGTTCCACAAACCTTCTCTTCGTAGAAGCAGACTACATTTCATAGACCATGATACATAGTTTGTTCCATCCAGCTTGGATATAAGGGACAAACTTTGTAGATTGACTTGTGCCATGTTTTCTTATATGGATATAAAACTATAATTAATAAAACACAGCTGTCTGTTTACTGTAATGTAAAACAACACAAACTCTCACTTTTATATAAATCTGTTTTATCCTAGTTAAACTGACTTTGCAGCCTCTGGGCCCATAACCAGTGTTAAGCCTGGTTTCCCCAACCAGGGTTAGGGAGACAAGCTAAACAGAATGTGCAGCGTTAGTCAGATAGGCACACAGATAAATGAGTGAGCTAAGCTTGTATGTTTATTAACATACAGTAAAAATAACAGATACGCTTGCGCTATCAAAAATATAGTTTATTCCATTATGAGTTCATAGCATAGTCAAAATAACAGTCCAATAGTCATGTATCATTTAGTCAGTCCATTCAGGGATATTCAGTTAGCAAAGTCCGTGTAGAATATCCTATGTCAATTCACTTACAAGTCAGTCCTTTGTTTTCTCTCCCGTTCGAGCAATGCAGTCTTGAGTCCTTGCAGTAATCAGGGATCATCAAAGCCAGAGAGAGAGCAAGCTGCAACCTTGCTTCTTTTAAAGTGTTTTCACAACCACTCCCTTAATTACTATCCCACAGTTAAAGTTGCAGACACTTTAACATACAAACTATGATTATATATTATTATTTACCTAAACCAGTCAGGGTAAACAATGTTATCCCTAACACTCCTCATGAAGATACACTCTTTCCAGAAGGAACAAGCACATTTCTAAAAATTATGTTTCAAAAGCACAGACAAATAATTTCAAGAAAAATTATGAACTTGCGTAGCCTTATTAGTTTAATAGAAAAAAATAATTAAACCTAATTAATGAGAAATAGGCAAAATCATGATCTATATTGGAGTTCACAAAATTGCTTTTTTTTTCTATATTTATAACAGTAGATTTTAAAATTAGCATCCCTTGTCTATTATAATTTACAATCTATTCTAAAATGTCATTTTTCATATCAACTGCCTACTGATGCATCCTTAGGATCTCTTCACAAGAGACCCAAATTTAGCTTCCCTCATATCTCTAATGCATCCACTGGCTTCAGCTCTGCATACAGATAGGCTGATTAAGTTCTATTGATTTTAGTGGAATTGATGCATCCAATCTGTGGACTTTCATCTGCTATTTTTCATCAACACCTCTTGGTTCCCAGTCTCTGGTCCTCCTTAAACAATCTTTATGGTCCTTAGTATGAGAGTTAGTTCTCAGAATCAGAATCAGGTAAACAAGGTAAGAACAAATCTGACCTTTATAAATCAAAGGACAGATGCAAGTGGCTGCTCAAAAGAGAAGGCCAAATCATCCATTTCATAGGGTAATAAGGATAACAAAATGCAAGAGAGTCTGAATACATTTAGAAATAGAGTTAGCCCTTGAATCACAGCATTTGCTGAACTTATTATAATTATCTTCGATAAGTATTTATTATCCTAAGTTTTTGGACTTTCTTGTGAGTGGTTGTAGTTCTAGTTAATAGATAGGACATAGCTACATTAATAGGTTTGTATCCAATAGAAGAGAATATTGGTAGCTCAGGGTCGAGCTGTGGGGTGCTTGATGTTCTCTGAACTTCATTGATTTCTTGCAGATATTTCGTTACCCAAATTAGGTAACATCTTCAGTGCCTTCAGCAAAAAAACAACTAAGCTCAGAGAGTACCAAGGTCCCCATAGATCTGTATCCAGATAGTACATCCATCACAAGCTGCGATTGTATATAAAGGATAACACATGCATCATTTCATTCTGAAAAGAGTAAAACATTGTACTTGTATCATGTCATCTAACACAAGTGCATTACTTACACCATTTATGTCACATCCTCATTTTCCCCTCTGTGTAGATGCCCATGCTTATATTCTAGCAATGCATCGTGGAACAAAATGGAGTATTTGGATTATATCATGGCTGATCAATTGCAATCCTTTGTTATGATCAACTGGCAATAGATCAAATCAAGAAGGGCATTAATATTTGTGCTTTTTCAATCTCTGGATTACTGCATCCTTCATCCATATTTTTTTTTTCTTTTTCCTTAGTCTATTCTGCCTAAATTAGTGTTAACCTATGCAAATAATTAGGACTCCCTAAACCAAGAAGAGCTTGCAAATGTTGCCTGTTCTTTTTAAAATTTCCAAAAGTACTTTTATCTATTCAGAAAATGTCTGTTAAGAGGAAAATAAGGGCGCAGTTAGAAGACAGGTGGCAGCCATTGTCTGCCTACAAATGTGAAAATTATCGTTTGAAAACATCCAGTTAAACCCCAAAAGCCTAAAGCTTAATGGTTGTTTGTCTTTGGTCTCTTTGAGGTCAAAGGTATGCCCTGAGTTTGTTAGCTGGATAAATATAAATTAAGAAAAGAAGGTCAATAGGTCCTTTTAATGGACAAAAAAGAGAAACTTTAACTAAATACTTTTTTCAGAATTCTTATATGCTTATGCTAACTTACAATTTTAATATAAGTTAATTGTTGCAATAGTTGAATAAGCTGGAGATGTTGTTCTAGTCTTTTAAAACTGTCCATTCTCTTTTTTTACTACACACTCCATTTTCCCTGCCAAGGACCAGAGGTCCAGCTAATTTTTAAATTGTATCCTCTCCATTTTTAAATGTTTTCATCATTATTCCCTCAGATTCTCTAGATCAGTGATTCCCAAAGTGGGTGGTACCACCTCCCAGGGGGAAGTGGGATGCCTTAGGGGGCATTAAAAGGCAAGGGGGCTGGCAGGAGGGCGCTAAGAGGCAAGTGGGGGCACTGGAGGTGCCCCCCCCAGCAGCCAGCGGTGGGAGGAAGGTAAAGTCACAGCCATGGGACAATGAAAGAGGTGGTCATGGGGGAGGAAATGGAGAAATTAAAGGCCGGGGCCTCTGAAAGGGGAAACGGGGTGATGCAGGATTAGCCCATGCCTTTGGCAGATTAGGCCATGTCTAATAGGTAGATAAGTTAAGGAAGGGAAAGAGAAAGAGGGAATAAGAGAAAAAAGAGAGAGAGAGAGAGAAAAGAGAGGGAAAGAGAGAGAGAGAAAGAGAGAAAAAGGAGAGAGAGGGAAAGAGAGAAAGAGAAAGAGAGAGAGAAGAGAGAGAGAGAGAGAAAAGAAAGAGAGAGAGAGGAAAAGAGAGAGAGGGAATGAGAGAAAGAAAGAGAGAGAGAGGGAAAAGAAAGAGGGAAAGAGAGGAAAAAGAGAGAGAGAAAGAGAGAGAAAAGAAAGAGAGGGGAAGAGAGAGAGAAAGGAGAGAGAGGGAAAGAGAGAAAGAGAGAGAAAAGAGAGAGGGGGAAAGAGAGATGGAAAGAGAGAGAAAGGGAGAAAGAAAGAGAGAAAGAAAGGGAAAGAGAAAGAAAGAGAGAAGGAATTGACAAGAAAGTAAAGAAAGAAAAAGGGAGAGAGAAAGCAAGAGAAAGCAAGAAAAGGGATACACAAAGAAAGAGTGGGGATGGAAGGAAGGGGCAGAAAGAAAGAGAGAGAGGGAAAGAGAGAGAGAGAAAGAGAGAGGGAATGAGAGAAAGGAAGGGAGGGAGGAGAAAGTGAATGGGATATGTAGGGAGGGAGGGGGAGAGAGGGAAAGAGAGAGAAAGAGAGAAAGAGAAGGAAGAGACAAGAAAGAAAAGACAGAAGGGGAAAGAAAAAGGGAGAGAGAAAGGAAGAAAAAGGGGGGATGGAAGGAAGGGACAGAAAGAAAGAGAAAAGAAAGAAAGAAAGGGAGGAAGGACAGAGAAAGTGAATGAGATAACACCTGCTCCAGCAGTGCTAGAAGGGAGTTTGTGTGTGTGTTTGTGTGTGTGTTTGTGTGTGTGCATGGCTGTCAAAACTCCAAAAACAGATCAAGTAGCTCTGGGGAGGTCAGTCATAAATTAGAACACTTACAAAGTAACTGTCCATTAAGCGAGGACCACTTATATTTGGTTTGCCAGTCACATGGCCACCTGGCCATGCCCAGCCAGTCACATGACCACCAAACCACACCCAGCTGGCCACATGACCAGCAAGCCACGTGCAGCCAGTTACATGACCACAAATTAGGCCACACCCATAGAACCAGTTAAGAAATTTGAATCCCACCCCTGGGTGGGTGGGTGGGGGCACTGAGGATGAGTTTGTAGCACCAAGGGGGTGGTGGACTGAAAAAGTTTGGGAACCATTGCTCTTGATCAAGGGTGCCCAACCTTGGCAACCTTGTGGACTTCAACTCCCAGAATTCCCTAGTCATCCATGGCTGGCTGGAGAATTCTGGAAGTTGGAATCCAGAAATCTTAAAGTTGTCAAGGTTGGACATCCCTGATCTGAATAACTTGATTCCTGCCCTCAGTATTTTGAGCTGCATCTGTTCAAAGAGCCCAGAGACATCCCCACACAAAAATTTTTTAAATTCCCATATTCTAACTGTTTGGAAAGTAAAAAAAAACACAAATAATGTGATGCTTTATCTCTTCATCAGAGGATGAAATGCATTTATTAAGCTCTCTTAGGAAATTTTAAAGAAGATGATCACCATCCCACTGAGAGTTAGCGAGAAAAGTTGCCTAGCCTGCACATTCCGTATTACTCTCTGCATTTGGGGAAGGGAGAGTTAAAAAACGATTAGATGAATTAGACCTGTACTATGATCAGTATGATATCTGATTATGGCTTATTGTAAGTTTAAGCACACTAGAACTAATAAGTCTACTTTCTAAAACATTTCAGTCCTATTTCTCCATCAGTTTATGAATGTTTATTAAAAAGACCATATGAACACTTCTATTTTCATGTAATATTTTATAATGTTATAATGTGCTCATATAAATTAGCTTTCTATATTTCTGAATTACAAGACTGAACGATTATCTCTTGAAGCGTGTAATATTACATGAAGAGCAGGAAGACATCTTTACTTATGAGCATCCCAAAGATTATCATCAAATGATGTCTTGCAAAAGAGTAGATGTACATTTCACACTTTAAAAAACTTAAACCCTAAGAAAAAACAGCAGATATTTAACAACAGTGAAATATTTCAAGCTAAGTTCAACAAATTTCCTTTAACAAACTTTCTCCCACTAGGAGAGAATATCTGTAGCTTAGGGTTGAACTGTGGGATCCTTGGTGCTCTCTGAACTTGGTTGTTTGCTTCTAGACATTTCATTATCCAACTAGGTAACATCATCATCATACATCAATGAGCTGGGTATTGATTATGTCACCTATATGGGCAATGAAACATCTGCAAGTAAACAACCAAGCTCAGAGAACATAAAGGACATGTTTCCTTCTCCTTATTAATCAACAAGAAACACCAACCAGTACTGAGGGAATTTTAGGAGGGAGGCAGATGGGAGATATATTTAATAGAGATTTGGGGATGAACTATGGAGGCTTATCAACCCTCAATTATTTCTGAGCCTAAGTTCATGTTTTCTTTACTAGCTACTGGGGGAAAAAAGATTTGAAGAAAATTCATACAATGTTTTATCCTAAAGGGTTCAGAATCTGCTTTTCTTTTTTTTTAAACTAGCAGATATATTAAACAAAGATTAGAAGTCATGTTACAGTATATTTTGAAATTGCTACTTACAAAGGTGGGAACCCATATGGTATAATGGTTAAGGTACTGGGGTTAGCAGCAGAAAAAAACAAATTCTAGTCCTCCCTTGAACATAGAAGCCAGGTGGGTAGCCTTGGGACAGTCCCTATTTCTCAACCCAGACAGTGACACAAGCTTTTTTTCCCAATTCTTTCATCATACCATACAGTACATTGATAGATTTGCTATGTCAGTGTAAAGAAACCAAACCCTGAAAACAAGCAGGACAAACTCTAAGAAAAAGTACCTGCTACTTGTGATCATCATGTTTAACAAACCAAGTCACTGTGTTATTCTTTCTGATGTCACCAAAAAGGCAAATCCATCGTGCATAAAGCTTTTATGACTAGCCTTTTCTAATGTGTTTTGTAATGGAATTAGAATACCAAAAGAGAACCTTCCAGTTGTCGAACGATGGTAGATGTTTTTCTACCAGTTTTCATTTGCAGCCAAATTTTCTAAGGCACTTTATCAGTTTTTAAAAAATCTCACTAAAATATGGTTTGGGGGCTGTGGGATGGGAAGGAGTTTGATTGCAGCTGGACAATTAGATTAATGGTTCTTGAACCTTTCCTTTCAGCTCTTTCCCCTGGTGATTTTTTTCATTGTTCCCCAGATCTTTTTCCATATCTAAGGCTGAGAAGGATAATTAAAAAGTAAAACAGGAAAGTTGAACAGGCCTTATCTGTGCTATCACTTGACTCCTTACAGTAACCCTACTGGCCATATTTCACTTTATTAATGGCAGCTAAGAAACTGATGGTGCACCAGACACATGTATTTCATCAAACAGACTGTACCATAAACCTCATGGAAACCATGCATTTTACTTTTAGATACACTTTCATCCATCAGATAATTTACCTTCTATATCCCAATGGATTATCTGCAATGACCTTGTCCTATTTTTTTCTTAACCAAGATTGGTTAATACCATTACAGCTTCTTAGAGAATATATGTTTCTTAAACATGCTTTTTTTCCCCAGCCCCCAAAATACTTTTCATAAAATAAATAATAATTAGCAAGAACAACATTGAAAAGTGAAAGAGTAATACATTTTCCCTTTTACAGTACTAAATATACATTTGGGGAGAGAGGATCAACCACGAGTCAGATATTCTAACTATAATACGCTGATTTATCTGCTATTTGTGATACACCAGCATCTCAAAATTCCTCCAAATGTAGCATGCACTTTGTGTTTTTAAACAATCCAAATCTACAACCCAATCCAAAGAAAATGCTGCTGTTTGAAGGAAGTGTCTAATGTGATTTGCTGAAAAGGATTCTAGACACAGTCTATTTCACAGAATATTAGCCAGCCATATGTGGTGAAAGGGGGAGAATAAAATCCCAAGCAATGTAGTTTTGCAATGATCTGAAGAGAAGGGAAAAAAAGAGCAACTCTATATATCCATTGATTTTTCAAAAGTGTGATGACCCAGGGTGTGGCACAAAGGCAACATAGTCAAATAAGCAAGAAGAGTCCCTTTATTATCTCCAACTTTGCCCCCAGTGTCCAGATTACTTTCAGCTGGAGAAAAACTCTCCCCGGAACAGCCTTTAACTGGAGAAAATTCAGTCCAAAACAAGGTACATACAGACTGTAACTAAAATCCAAACAAATAAAATGGCAGTAATTAACTTGACAAGGCAGGAGAAGGAATTTCAGACTTGAAAGCTTAGCAAACCTCACACAGTTGGAAAGATGCCAGGAATACAGATAAGCCATGACGAGACCAGATAAATTCATGATTTGCTCACAACAGCTTGCTGCGCACAGCTTCCTGTGTTCCCACAATACTGTGTTCCCAGCTACAGCTAATGAAGAGAATCAGGGCCCTTTCCTCCCCTGTAAGCCACACAACTCACGTTGATCCCTTCTCCATTCCTCCCTGCGTGCTCTAGGATGAAGAGGGGTGGGCCTGAGTCTTCCTCTGAATTCCCACTCCCTTGCTCTACCTCTCCCCTGCTCTGCCCAACCAATGGAGCCACACTCTCACTCCCTGTCAGCTGTTTGGCTTCCTCTTCCAAATCATATTCTGACAGAGGCATGACAAAAAGTGTAGATCTTAGCAAGAACAGAATGGTTTTATACGTCTAAATGCATTCCAAATATATCTCAGTCATGGTTCATATTGTTCCAATACAGAGTGTAAGATTTCTGAAAAGGTCCAACAACAGTTCAAAAGTTCACATGAATTTTCTTATTTGAGACAGTAAAACTAGAGTTGTTGGATGAATACACAGGTACTCCTTGACTTACAACCACATTGAGCCTAGTTGTTAAATTGCCCCATTTTATGATCTTTCTTGCCACAATTGTTAAGCAAGTCACTGCATTGGTTAACTTAGGTGGTTAAGTGAATCTGACTTCCCCATTGATTTTGCCTGTTGGAAGGTTGTAAAATGTGATCCCATAACCTCAGGATATTGGAACCATCATTAACATGAGCCAATTGTCTGAATTTTGATCATGTGACCATGAGGATAGTGCCATGGTCACAAGAATGAAAAATGGTCATATGTTACTTTTTTCAGTGCTGCTGTGACTTCAAACAGTCCCTAAACAAATGATTGTAACTTGAGGAATACCCTTGTATATGTGTACCAGTTGCTCAAATTTAATATCGCTTTTTGATCTTGCTCATTAAGCAAAGCAGTTGCTAAGACTGTAAGGGTGCTTTCCTGGGCCTTTTGCAGTCCTATGAAGATAGGAGAGGAGAGGATTGGTCATAAACTTCATCACATCACTTCATAACTGGCTGCTAAATGAGGCAGTTGCTAAGCAAGGACTACAATATCTCTATGAGCCATCAGTGTAAAGACTCTCCAAAGTGTCAAAAATGAGGCTGCCATGGTTCCGAGTAATGCTTCCAACCATTTCAAGTTCCTGAGGCTTGGAGAATTTAAGACTTAAAAAAACAACCAAAGAAAAGAAAAATAACTCGAAAAATAAGTATAATACTGGAAAGCAACAGAAAAGGGGAATACAGAAGAGAGAAATAGAGGTAGAGAGACAAGGGGTTAAAAGGGGAGAGAGAAGAAGAGAGGGAAGAAGAAAAGGAAAAGAAGTTACAAAGGACCGGAGCAAGATATAGAGAAACAGGACCTATTTAGAGATAATGGGTGAAAATCTAACTGAAAAAGGGATTCTGTAAAGGTACAAAGATTGTATTGTTATATTAGTAATAGAAATAACTTTAGAAAATTGGAAACAACGTATGATTAAAATGAGGGATAAAATAGTTAGTATAATTTAGTGAAATGTTTCTGAATAAAATAAGTGAAATAAAATAAATGAGGAAATTGAATTAGGAAGGAATGGGAACATTTTAATTAGTTAATGTTTTATAAAATATAAGTGAAGGGGGGGATTAACTATGAAAAGCTTATAATTGTTCCCATAGAAGTATGATATTTAATTGAAAAGTAATGTTAAAGATGTTAAGATTTTAATGAACATTAATATTAATGATAGAATTGAATTGGAATGGAATGTTGTTTTAATTATATACATTTATAATTTTTTTCTTTTTTTTAAGAATACAGTGTGTATTTTAAGAATATACCAAGAAGAATCTGAATGGAAGTTATGCATTATATTGAATGTTACAACTTTAGGGAAAAGATATAAAGGCATCATACTCCAATCAGTAACTACAGGAGAAATTTTGTTTAATGAGAAAAGATAATAGATAATTGAAACAGGACAGACAAAAAATATAAATACAATGATTTGAATTGAAATGAGATAATTAAAATAAAATTGAGAAAATTAAAAGAGGGAAGAAGCTATGCAGAAAATGTAAAGTAATAATAAGATATGGAATAGAATATAAAAATGAGCATGAATCTGAATTTGTGTCTGTACAAAGAAATGTAACCCGGGATTATGCTACTTTCAAAAAAGATGTTTTATTTATATTTTTTTTCTCTTTGTGAAAACTCAAATAAAATTTACAAAAAAATAAAATAAAAGTGAGGCTGTCATGGTTCCAAGTAATGCTTCCAACCAATTCAAGTTCCTGAGGCTTTGGTTTCCTCAGAAATCTGGTTTATTGGGTACATCCTATCGGCAGGGTCAAAGGTAAAACCAACAGTGAATAATTTTCACATGTTTGGTATCATTAAAGAATAGATATTGTCCACCCCTCTTGTGTCACAGGTCACATTAGCCAACCAAGTAGGTGATGAGCTTCCCTCCTGCAATTGCTAGGACATGCTGATTGGCCTTGGTTCTCAGGAGCCTTATCATTGTTATGTCTGGCATATTGGAGGAAAACTTTCAACATTCCCTAAGTCCCCCTCCCCCACCCTAACTATAGCAACTAAAAAACGAAGCAAGAAAAATATGGCTTCAACTAGAAGAGAGTTGAGAGTGGCATTGAAGAGGGCAAGTGAATGCTGGCAGGAATAGCTGACACCCAAGAAAATAGGCTCAAGATCCAGATGGATCTTGACAGACTAGAATACTAGGCCGTATCTAACAAAATGAAATTCAATGTAGAGAAAAGTAAAGCACTACATTTAGGCAAGAAAAAACAAAAATACATATATAGACTGTTAAGTCCTGGGCATGGGTGCAAAAACGGAGACGAGACATCGGTCTGTGACTTCAACTCTTTATTTAACAATAAGAATGGAGCACTAGTCTGTGTGAAGAGTTTCAACCCGGGATCAGACAACCTTCAGAAAAGATCTTTTAGTTTTGTTTATGTTTTATTGTGTTCTCTGTAAAATTAATAAAATTTGTTTAAAAAAAAAAAAAAAAGAATGGAGCACTAAACCTAGGCAGCAGTAGCTCTTTTATAGGGCTTGCTGCCGTCAAACGACCAATGAACTGAGTCTATTGCTTCTACAAGCGTCCAATCAGGGGTTTCTGTTAATAGCCAATCAGACTGGCCAAACCTGACCAATCACGACTCGCTATTCATGGGCCAATGAGATTTGCAGGATTACAAGCCTGTTTTAAGGCGAAGCTGTTTCGGTTGTATAGCTGCTATGTTTAATCCATAACACCCCTCCCCCCTTGGTTCCATCTGAGGGGTGGGGTGACGTATTCATGCAGATAGGCAGGCCGCTTCACCTGTCTGCTCAACCTGCGCTGTTCCACCGGGTTCCGTTCTGGTTCTGGTTCTGGCTCTGGCTCCACTGGGCTGGATAGCGAAGGCTGTAGTTCCAGGTTGCCCTCATCGGTGCTGTCTTCCGGGTTCTCTGGATCCGCCTCCGTCACGGTGTTGTCACGTGGCGAGGTTGCTCCCTGGTCTGGTTCTCCCATGGATGGTGAGTATCCCCTGGGCTGTTAGGTTTCGATTTCTTCTTTGTCCTCCTCCATGTTCCTTCCCCCCCCCAGCTGGAGGTTCCAGCACTAATCAGGAATGGAGTTGGTCTATGTGGCATTTCCACATCTTACCATCTACCGTTTGTAGACGATATGATCGGGGTCCTGTAAGTTGCGTTATGGTAGCGGGGACCCGTAATGGGTCGCCCGAGAAGTTTTTCGCAAACACGAGGTCACCTTCCTGGAATGCCCAACACTTACTGCTGGATCCCGGGGGCTGTTCTGGCATATAGTTTGGATGGAGGCGATCAAGATGCGAGTGAAGTTTCTGGCCCATCAGGAGTTCTGCTGGGGTTTTGTTCGTGGTGCTTTCCATTCTTTGGACTTCAAGCTAGTTTGAATAGGCATCCACCATTAAGAGGAAAGTGTGTCCTCTTGTGGGTCCCACAAAATCGATGTGGATTCGGGACCACGGACCTCGAGGCATTTCCCACTGAGTTGGGGGAGTCTTTGGAGGAGCGGGGCGAGTCTCCTGGCATTTACTGAATTTTTCTACCCAAGTTTCTATTTGTCTATCTAAACCAGGCCACCATGCGTAACTCCTGGCCAATGCCTTCATCCGCATGATGCCTGGATGTCCCTCGTGCAGCATTTTCAATACCCTATATTGTAGCTTCTCCGGGACTATGACTCTGTCTCCCCATACTATGCAATCCTTCTGGGAGAACACTTCCGTTTGATGATTTTTAAATGGCTTGAACGTGTCATCAGTTTCACTGATCGGCCAACCACGTTCTACCCAGCTGAGGACTCGTGCCAAAATAGGGTCCTTTTTTGTCTCTAAAGCTATGTCTTGAGCAGTTAATGGCGGCGATTTGAGGGTTTCTATTTGTAGTACAGTTACGGTTGGAGCAGGGTCCTCTATAATGTCTGGTAGTGGAGAGCGGCTCAAATTGTCTGCGTGGGGGATGGTTTTCCCCGAGTGATGTTGCAATCAGTAATCGTAGGCTGCTAAAAATTCTGACCAACGTGTCATTCTTGGTGATAATATATGGGGAGTTTGTTTTTTTCCCGCCAAAATCCCAAGTAGCGGTTTGTGGTCTGTAATTATGGTAAAGGGTCTCCCATACACATATTCATGGAAACGTTTAATTGCGGATACAATAGCGAGAGCCTCTTTATCAAGTTGGCTATAGTTCCTTTCGGTCTTAGACAAAGTTCTCGAAAAGAACGCAATGGGTGCCTCATTTCCATTTGGGAGGATGTGGCTTAGGATGGCTCCTACTCCAAATGATGAGGCATCACAGGTGACCATCAAAGGGAGAGTTTCGTTGTACTGCATTAATACGGCATCGGAGGTTATAAGGTTTTTACCTCTTTGAACACTATCTCTTCATGCCATCCCCAAACCCAAGGAGCCTTTTTATCGAGGAGTCTATGTAGGGGTTCAGCTACGGTTGCCTTCTGGGGCAAGAAAATGTTATAAAAGTTAATGAGCCCCAGGAAGGCTTGAAGGTCTGTCTTATTCCTAGGTCTTGGGCCTTTTTTTTATTGTGGTTAGGTTTTTTTCGGTGGGGTGGATTCCCTGCCTATCGAGAAGGTATCCCAGGAACTCCACTCTCTCCGTACAAAGTTGGCACTTGTCTCGTTTTACCTTAAGACCCACGTCTTTGAATTTCTGCAGGACTTTTCTGAGCCGTTGTACTAATAACTCTTTAGTGGGGGCAGCTATTAGGACGTTGTCAAAATAAGGCACGATGCCTTTTATGCCTTGTAATAGTCTCTCCATTTAACTTTGGAAAATGCCCGGCGCCACGCTTACTCCAAATTGGTGTCTATTGCACTTAAAATTGCCTCTATGTATAACTATTGTCTGGGCTTCTGCAGTTGCTGCGTCCACAGGGAGTTGCTGGTATGCCTAAGCTAAGTCCAGTTTCACAAATATTTTTCTGCCACCCAAGGAATGAAGAAGGTGTTGAACCACCGGTACTGGATAAGCGATCTGTTGAAGAGCATGATTTAGGGTGGCCCAATAGTCCCCGCAAATTCTTAACGAACCATCTGGCTTCATGGGCGTTACTATCAGGGTTTCCCAATGGGCGTGATCAATCGGTTCCAACACGCCCTGGTCTATCAGTTTATCTAGCTGCTTGTCGATTTTAGGTTTTAAGGCAAAAGGTACTCGATGGGGTTTAAGCCGAATGGGAGCTACATCGGGGCTCACATTAAACGATATAGGGGTCCCCTTGTACTTGCCTAATGTTCCTGTGAACACGTCCTGGAATTCCTGGATGAGATTCTCTTCCCAGTCATCATTTCTGGTATGGTGTATGCTGGCTAGTTCAATTCTGAGTGGAGCAAACCACTGTAGCCCTAACAAGCTGGGTTGGTCACGATCCACAACAGTTAGGGGAAGCGTTGCTGTGCGGTCCTTGAATGATACTTGGACGTTGCTGGAACTGACAACTGGAATTCTGTTTCCCTGATAGTCTTTCAGGATGACTCACTGCGTGCTGAGGTCCTGGAGGGAAATGGCAGGGATCAGTTGTTTGAGGGTTTTCCAGGATACCATCGACAGGGACGATCCTGAATCAACTTCCATCACACATGGTCGATTCTCAATAATAACCTTCATGTGTATCTTCTTTGCATCGAGCGATGAAGCGTGGCCGATAATGGTTTGGTGGGCCTCTTCTCATCTCGTTGAAGAGGCAGGTGCTTGGTTTCTGTAGTAATAGTGGTTGTTCCATTGGTGGTTCAGACGGTCCCGGTTCTCAGGATGTTTGCCTATCTCCTGGCAGAGGTTGATCTCCTTTCGGCTGGGACTGAATTCTCATCTGCTTCTGCAGACCTTAGCGATATGGCCTTTTTTTCCGCAGTTACGGCAGAGCGCGTCCAGGAATTTGCAGTCCGATCGTGGGTGGTTTGCCCTGTAACCCGCACATTGACAAAGATGTCTCTGGTTCCTTTGCTCTCATTCTGAGCGGAGCCGGTTGACCTCCTCTTCGTCACTAACTGAGGATGACTTGAGGTCTTTGTGGTGGGTAGTGGTAGCATGCTTCTCAGCGGTGAGGGGGACTTCGTCGGCGAGTTGGCAAAGCGGTCCGTTCGCTCGGCGCATTCAAGCAGCTGACTTCCTGGTTGCTTCTGCTGCAGTAGCGTCGGTGATGACATCTGTAAGGCTGATGTCACCTTTTGCCATCAGTTTACTCTGCACATGCGGTGCATTTAATCCCAGAACTGTTCGGTCTCTTAGGGCTTCCTCTAAGTTTGCAAAACCACAAAGGCCTCCTAAGTTCCGGAGGTCAGTTACAAAATTACCAACGCTCTCGTCCTTCCATTGGTCCCTCTGCTAAAACTCATGTCTTCTTCAGTGTAGGTACTGTGGGTGCGTAATGGGCCCTGAAGATTGGAGCGAGGGTGTCCCAGTCCATAGTCTTCACTTCCGCTAGTTTTGCTAACGCTTTAGCCATCTTGAAAATGGCGGGGCCGCAATGAGTCAGGAATACCACTCGTTTCTTGCCAGACGTTGCATTTTTTAAGTTGTTGGTCTCCAGGAACATCTGAAAATGGTCTATATATGAGTCCCAGTCTTCGGTTGCTGGGTCGAATAGAGCGGGTGGTATAGCGCCGTTAGACATCTTGCCGTCTGTTGTGTGTGCTCTTTCACCACGTGCACTGTCTTTGTCCAATCTGTTCTAGGTGGTTCTATCGTCTCCGCATCCCATCCTTGTTGCCAGTGTTAAGTCCTGGGCATGGGTGCAAGAACGGAGATGAGACATCGGCCTGTGACTTCAACTCTTTATTTAACAATAAGAACAGAGCACTAAACCTGGGCAGCAGTAGCTCTTTTATAGGGCTTGCTGCCGTCAAACGACCAATGAACTGAGTCTATCACTTCTACAAGCGTCCAATCAGGGGTTTCTGTTAATAGCCAATCAGACTGGCCAAACCTGACCAATCACGACTCGCTATTCACAGGCCAATGAGATTTGCAGGATTACAAGCCTGTTTTAAGGCGAAGCTGTTTCGATTGTATCACTGCTATGTTTAATCCATAACATAGACTGCGTGAAACCAGGCTCAATAGCAGTAAATGTGATAGGGATCTTGGAGTCTTAGTGGACAACCAGCTAAATATAAGCCAGCAGTATGCAGCAGCAGACAAAAAAGCTAATGCAGTCCTAAATTGCATTAACAGAGGGATACAATCAAGATCAAGTGAGGTACTAATACCACTCTATAAAACCTTCGTAAGACCACACCTAGAGTACTGTATCCAGTTTTGTTCACCACATTATAAAAAAGATGTTGAGACTCTAAAAAAGTACAGAGAAGAGCAACCAGGATGATTAGGGGACTGGAAGCTAAAATGAAGAACGGTTACAGGAATTGGGCATGGCTAGTCTAGTGAAGAGAAGGACCAGGGAAGACATGATAGGGGTCTTCCAATATTTAAGGGGCTGCCACAAAGAGGAAGGGGTCAAGCTATTTTCTAAAGTGCCTGTAGGCCAGACAAGGAATAATAGATGGAAACTGAACAAGGAGAGATTCAACCCGGAAAAAAGGAGAGATTTTCTGACAGTGAGAACAATCAATCAGTGGAACAGCTTGCCCTCAGAAGTTTTGGGAGCATCATCACTTGAGACTTTCAAGAAGAGATTGGATTGCCATTTGTCACAAATGGTGTAGGGTCTCCTGCTTGGGCGGGGGTTGGACTAGATGACCTACAAGGTCCCTTCCAACTCTGATTATCTGTTATTTGCTTTTCCTCAGTGTTCTGTCCTTCATTAACATACTCGAGATCCCCGCGCTTTGCTTGGCCAAAGCACGGGGCTCTCCGATTGGTCAGACGAGCCGCGCCGATTGGCTCGCTAAGAATCTCCCGCGATTGGTCCGTTCAGACCGTGGGAGATTCAAAGCGGTGCCATTGGCCGCGGCCGCTGCGGCGAAAGGAATAAAAGCCGTGGGCTTTTTTCCTTTTGCCAGTTCGGTTCCAGCATATCAATAAAGAGCTTTGCACTAAGTCACCGACTCCTGGCATCACTTCGCGGACACAACACTGGTGACGAAGGTGGGATCCAGACCCTGAACCGAACCACGTGTCAGACGGAAGCCAGACGAAAACACCGAGATGGCGAAAATCGCACCGCCCGCCTCCTTCAATCCCGCCACCGAGGACTGGGAATCGTTCTCCGACCGATTCCGCATGTAGCTCGAGTGCACCGGCATGAAGGACGCCTCCGGCCCACTGAAACGCGCCGTCTTCCTCACCCACTGCGGGACCGAGGTCTTCCAGATGGCCAAAACATTGGCCAAGCCCACCGATGCGACCGCGATGGACTGGGACGTCCTCGAACCCATTCTTCGGCGGCACTACGCTCCAGAGGTACCCATCCTGATCCGGCGCAACGAGTTCTACCGGCGGGACCAGAGATCGGGTGAGAATTTCAGCGACTTCGTCGCCGAGCTGCAGCACCTAGGGGGGCTCTGCGAATTCGATAACCTAAACAACGCTCTGAGAGACTGAATCGTGCTCGGTTTGTGGGACCCCGCCCTCCAGAGCCGGCTGATGGCTAAGGGCGACATCAGCCTAGCAGACACCCTCACCGCAGCCGCAGCCGCAGAAGCAACCCGAACTTCCGCCGACAGCATGCGCAGACCGAACACGGGGGACCGCGGCGGAAACAACAACCCGGCAAGGTCGACCGAGCCCAAAACCGAGACGACAACACACCAGGGCGACTTCCACTCGGCATCCGGCACGTCTGATGACGAGGAGGACATCCACCGACTCCAGACAGGGCGCGACCCACGGAACCGGCGAGGTCGTAAGTCGAGGACCAACTGTGCCAGCTGCGGCGGCGACCACCCCAGGTCGGAATGCCGGTTCTTCGAATCAATCTGCCAGCATTGCGACAAAAAGGGACACATCGCCCGTGTTTGCCGCCTGAAGAAAAACTGCAGTCCAGCACGATGGGACCAGAGCGACCGGAGGAGGGAGAGCACACCACTCCGGACCAGAGATCGCCCCTTGGACAGCCGATGGGACCGGAACAGACGATCCTCACGAGGCGGCGACAACCGGCAGAGAGAGGAGACCCACCAGACGGTCACCATCGGCCACGCCATCACCAACGACGCCCGGAAGGTCCACGTCGATGTACGCATCGAGGGCCAGCGTTGCAAAATGGAGGTGGACTCTGGGTCCTACCTCTCCATGATTGCATGGCACGAGATAAAGCGGTTGGTGCCTACCCTCCAAAGGAGGAGCGTAGACAGCCAGAGACTCATTGTAAAGGACTACCAGGGAAACCGCATCCCGGTAGTCAGCACCAAAAGCTTTAACATCACGTATAAGGGGTGCACCGAACGACTCCCCCTAACGATCGTCGACCACGACCGCCCAAGCCTACTGGGACTGCAATGGTTCGCCCCGCTCGACATCGCCCTCACGGGAGTCGACCACGTCACCGACGATGGCTGGGAGCAGCAACTAGCCTGGGAGTTCCAAGAGGTCTTCAACGGAAACCTAGGCAAGTACCAAGGGCCCCTTATCTCATTCGACCTAGACCCTAACGTCCCCCCCAAATGCCTGAAACCAAGGCGGGTGCCATTCGCACTGAAACCCAAAATAGACGAGCAAATTGATAAGCTCGTCAAACAAGGGGTCCTGCAGCCCATAGACCACGCCCAGTGGGAGACCCCCATAGTCACCCCGATCAAGCCCGATGGGTCGGTGAGGATATGTGGGGACTATAAGGCCACCCTAAATGGCGCGCTGCAACAAAGCGCCTATCCCGTCCCAGTAGTGCAACACCTACTGCACTCACTGGGAGGGGGCAAGGTTTTCGCCAAGCTCGACCTCGCCCAGGCATACCAACAGTTGCCGGTCGACGAGCAAACGGCAGAAGCGCAGACCATTGTCACCCACCGGGGAGCATTCAAATGCAACCGACTCCAATTCGGAGTCAGCGTGGCACCGGGCATATTCCAAAGCCTCATGGAGAGGCTATTGCAAGGTATCAAGGGGGTGGTACCTTATTTCGACGACGTCCTAGTGTCGGCAGCCAACCAAGCCAAACTAGAAGGTCGACTAAGGAAGGTCCTAACTAAATTTAAAGAGACGGGGCTAAAAGTAAAGAGGGAAAAATGCCAACTTTGCACGGAACGAGTGGAATTCCTGGGCTACCTCTTAGACCGGCACGGCATTCACCCCACA
The DNA here is from genome assembly GCA_033807585.1 of Hydrophis major. Lineage (NCBI taxonomy): Eukaryota > Metazoa > Chordata > Lepidosauria > Squamata > Elapidae > Hydrophis > Hydrophis major. The sequence continues at coordinate 167,144,227 of CM066328.1, forward strand.
AGCAAAAAAATCAAGGCCATCAAAGAAGCCCCCACACCCAAATCAAAGACTGAGCTACAAGCATTCTTGGGGTTACTGAACTTTTACAATGTGTTCCTACCCCAAAAGGCGACGGCGGCGGAGCCCTTGCATAGGCTCCTGGACAAGGCGGCGACCTGGACTTGGGGGAAATGGGAGCAAGCCGCCTTCCAAAGAACAAAGGACCTCCTCACCTCCGACACCGTCCTCATACAATTCAACGAGACCCTACCTCTGGCCGTCACATGCGACGCATCACCCTTCGGCGTCGGCGCTGTCCTCAGCCATACCCTTCCCGACAGAAAAGAAGCGCCCATTGCATTCTTTTCAAGGACCCTCACCAAACCGGAGCGGAACTATAGCCAACTGGACAAAGAGGCTCTGGCTATAGTTGCCACCATAAAACGATTCCACGAATACCTCTACGGCCGGACTTTCACCATAATAATGGACTACAAGCCGCTGCTGGGAATCCTTGCAGGGAACCGGGCCACCCCGAACATTCTGTCTCCCCGAATGACAAGGTGGTCCGAGTTCCTGGCAGCCTACAACTACGAACTCATACACAGACTGGGTAAGACGATCTCCCATGCAGATGCCTTAAGCCGCTCGCCGCTACCGGAACCCGACACCGACCCAGCACCCACGACGACCACCCTCAGCATAGAGACTCTACCCAACCTGCCCATAACCGCGTCAGACATTGCCCGAGAGACTAATAAAGACAAACGTCTGGCACGGGTGTTGCATTGGGTGGAGAAAGGGTGGCCGGAAAGGGACAACGATGAGTCGGTCAAAACGTTCCGAAACCGCCAAACGGAGCTCTCGTTGTTAAAAGGGTGCATACTATGGGGGAACAGGGTGGTCATTCCGGAAAAGCTACAGGGGAAGGTTTTGGAAATGCTACACGAGAGGCACCCTGGCATCGTGAGGACTAAAGCCCTGGCCAGAAGTTACGCTTGGTGGCCAGGGATGGACAAACAAATAGAGGCCTGGGTAGCTAGATGCCAACGATGCCAGGAAACGAGGCCCAGCCCACCCACAGCACCCGTCCTAGAGTGGGAAACCCCAAGTGGACCTTGATCTAGAATCCATATAGACTTCGCCGGGCCCACAAAAGGACACACCTTCCTCATAACAGTTGACGCTTACTCCAACTGGCTGGAGGTAAGCAACATGAAGACGACAACCACGGAGGCCGTGATCAAAGAACTCTGCAAACTCTTTGCAACACACGGCCTCCCAGACGTCGTCGTCTCCGACAACGGGCCCCAGTTCACCTCGCTGGAATTCGAAAAATTCCTAGCGGAAAGGGGCATCCGCCACGCGCTGACAGCACTGGTGCACCTGGCGGCGAACGGTAGGGCGGAACGGATGGTCCAATTCACTAAATAGACCATCCGGAAAATAGACCACGGGGAGATCCAAGAGAAAATCAACAGACTACTCTTCACCCAACACATAACCCCGAATACCACAACCAATAAAAGCCCAGCCGAACTACTAATGGGTAGAAAGCTAAGGTCCCCACTCGACAGGTTACACCCCACGTATAACCCGGAAAGGCCCCCAGACTCAAGCACCAAACACCGAACTTTCGCACCTGGGGACCCCGTATATGCAAAAAACCTGACGGGAGACCCTCTATGGATCCCAGCCGTCATCACCCAAGCAACAGGCCCACACTCGTACCGGCTACAAACAGCAGACGGACGAGCGTGGATACGCCACATCGACCAACTTAGGTCGAGAACTGCAAACCAACAAACCACCAACGCACAAACAAACAAACCCAACCCCCGCAACGCAAGCCAAGGGGGGAGGGAACACCCAGGGGACCGAATCCAAAGAAAAATAAACCAGCAGTACTCACCGGAATGCAGCCATCACGACCCCTCGCCAGGAAGGAACAGTCAAGCCAGCTCGACCGACCCGGAAAGACCGAGCGGGAACGGCGAAACCCGTAGCTCAACCAACCCGGAAGGCCCAGGAGGGAGCTAAGGAGAAAGGACCGGCCCGATCGACCAGCCGGTTCCCACGACAGCAGCAGGAGCAACGGAGATCCCAACCGAACCGGCTGGGATCCAGCCTACAACTGAGTTGCGCAGGTCAAGTAGGACCAGACGGAGCCCCGCCTACCTACGTGACTACGCAACGTAAGGACTGAACCAAGAGGGGAGGGGTGTTCTGTCCTTCATTAACATACTCGAGATCCCCGCGCTTTGATTGGCCAAAGCGCGGGGCTCTCCGATTGGTCAGGCGAGCCGCGCCGATTGGCTCGCTAAGAATCTCCCGCGATTGGTCCGTTCAGACCGCGGGAGATTCAAAGCGGTGCCATTGGCCGCGGCCGCGGCGGCGAAAGGAATGAAAGCCGCGGGCTTTTTTCCTTTCACCAGTTCGGTTCCAGCATATCAATAAAGAGCTTTGCACTAAGTCACCGACTCCTGGCATCACTTCGCGGACACAACACTCAGAGTGTTAAAGCAGCTGCATCCTTTGCAGGCACATGCATGGATAGAATAATAATCCTGCCAGGACTGCGAACAAGCTGAGTACTACTCATGTATCTGAGGATGTAGACTGTGACAGTTTGAGCCAGCTTTCAATACAAGCCATACAAGTATTTCAAAGGATGCGGTTGATTTTAATACTCGGGAGAGAAGATTTTCACTCCTGTGAATACACTTTGCCAAAGCCCACTTTCAAATGCTTTGTGTGACCCTCTTTATTATAAATCATTTACATAACATTTTAAAGTACAATCGTTTTTACACCTTCTGTTTTTCACGTGTTACTTTTTTTTTTTAAACAATCCACAAAAGTTGGTCAGGTAGGTCAACATTATTTCTGCTTTGAAAATGAGATAATGGGGCACGCAGCAAACAGCTCAGAAAAGATTTTAAGTTTCTTTCTCAGCATGAAGCCTGAGCATTTGTTCTGTTCCCTGGGTTGCCATAAATAAATATTCTGTCTTGGATTTTGGGATTTTGGAGCTGCAGTAATCACTGCTATCTGCAAAATTGGACTTTTGTGCGATGCAATCTCCAGTGCTTCTAATCATTGTAGATTTGCTGTCCATCCTAATAGAGTGTCACATGTTGCAATGTTCATTGTGCAACCAATTTAGACTTTGGCTCATTGTTGACTTCAGCTGTAGAAATTTATCTATTGTTGTTCTATTTCCTCCAATGTGTTGTTAAGTCATTAACTCTGGCTCATTATTAAGCTGCAACAGAGCTATTGATCTCAGTGACACAGTTGTGTGATTCAGATCAACAACTCTGTTGTGGTTTAACAGTGAGCCAAAAATAATAATAGAAAAAGGTTATTGTACCTTACTTTATATACATTTTACAAAGTTTACTGTAAATATTTTAAATATTTATTGACCCTGCACCTGCAGCAACTACTTGGCATATGTTGATTATATATTACAATCATCTTACCTTCTCAACTTCTGTTCTTCATATTGGACAGGATACAGCGATAGTGTTTTTTATGAGCATAGAACACACCAATCATAATTGGTACACATTTTTCGTATTCAACCAATCATACCTTTTTCTCAAATATCTATTCTAGTCCATTCATTTACTTCAAATATATATAAAAAACTTTATTAAGAGAACTGATCCACTGCCTTTCCTACTTTGGAAATATTTGATTCTTTTCTTGGTCTTAATATTTATGAGAGCTGTTTTCTCTTAAGGTGGCAAGCAAGGTTTGTTTTTGTTTTTTTAAAGTAAGATTTTGCTTGAAACAAATCTTTCTGACAGTGAGAACAATCAACCAACGGAACAGTGTTCCAGTGATGTGTGTTGTTTTCTTTCCATTTAAGTGAAAACAATTATCTTCTTCCATTTTCTTCTATTTTCTCCCCCAAAATACTTCTTAAATTAGCCAACAACTCTGGGATTTTCAAGTGATTTCCCATTCAAGTGCTAAGTCTAACCATGTTTAGCCTTTCCGAGGTGAGTTGTGGTACTGCCTACCTAATAGATTTTGCTTTCTAGACCAGGGACTCCCAACCGTGGCAACTTTAAGACCTGTGGACTTTAACTTTCAGAATTCCCAGCTAGCATGAAATTCACAGGTATTTTTTCAAGTTTTATTAGATTTTTATTTTTAAGTATACATCAATATCAATACATGAATAGTGCTGTCCCTGAGTATAATTCATTTTGATACAAACATCAATAATGATAATCATTATCTATCTATATCTATCTATCTATCTATCTATCTATCTATCTATCTATCTATCTATCCATACAGGTGTGTTTGTGTGTGTGTGCATGTTTCAGCATAACTCTGGAATGCCTCAAGATAACTTACCCTCTGAAAACAAATACTGTGGGGGTAAGACAACTTTTGAGTGTGTGTGTACCTTAAAATGGATTCTACTGTATAGCACAGTGCATGGTAATGGTTTCACAGTACTCCAGTACTTCATAAGGGGGCTCACTCTCAGTCCTCCAAGGAAATGTCAGGTGATTGGCCAAGTGCAATTAAAGAAATGAAACACCAGTGTAGACAAGAAACTCCAGAGGAGAGGAATGGAAGACTTGAGACACTGTGTGAGAGACAATACAATAGCATGAGTCCCGACTACAGGATTTTCCTGTCTAATACTGGATTGGGATAAATAAGTACCCGGGCAATGCCGGGTTACCGGCTAGTAGTTGTTATATTAATCAAACTTATATAATCCTAGTATCAATATACATTTTTTAGAGAAGTTATTCAATATTTCAATGTTCCATTTTAGTGCTAATATTATACACATACATAGTAATACCATCTTTCAACCTCTGATCTTTTCCATCAAATTATTACTTATAAGATATAAAAATTATATCTCCTAATATTCCCCCTATTTCTTATTTCTACCTCTGTTCTTGCTTCTAATCAAGTCACCATTATTAATCCTAGTATTAGTACATATGTTTACATTAAGACATAGTCCTTCATTCTTTGGTTGTTCAAAGTCACAATATGCCATTCAAGTACCAATCTTCCTATTATTTAAACTTGCCTAATAATACCATCTTTCAACCTTCAATCTTTCCATCTAACTATTGCTTCATGTAAAGGTGTGTATTCCTATTTTTACCTCGATTCAAATTTCTAATCAGGCCATCAATATATTAGAAAAAAAGAATGCAGACTTCCGGTATGAGCTTCTTTGGCAGCAGACCGAAACCTTGTCTCTCCGAGGCTTCGATCTGTGCTCGCCGCTGGAGCACCTCAAGCCAGCTGGTTTCGGGGCTAAGCCACCCCGTAGAGGTGGTGAAGAGGGGACAGACTGCCTGCAGGGTTGAGGAGAGCCACATCTCTCCTCCCCAGCTGGCCATTACTCCCTTTCCTGAAGGCGGTTGTTGCGGTGGTCAGAAATGGCCACAATAAAGAAGAACTCGACTGGAAAAGAATGTGCAGAAGGAAGATAAGAAGAGAAAGTTTTGGTTGACCAGGTCAAACAGCAAAAGCAACAAATAAGGTACCCTGGAATTTAAACTTAACAACATTGTTCCCAAAGAAGATTTTGAAGCTGTGAAGGAGAGAGAGAAGGGAAAGGATTAGGGTTTTTTTCTTCCCTTCCTTACACTGACAGCTAAGAGACTTAAGCAAGAAATCCACTTTGACATTAATAGGCAACTAAGCTGAAAATAAAACTCAAAGGGATAATAAAGATTTCTGGACATTTAAAAGTTTTTAAAAGCTGGAAAGGAGAAAAAAAAAAGAATAGAAAGGCAGGATCTGGAAAAATGGAGGAGACTGCCTGGAAGGAATGGAACTGTAACTAAAAGGAACTTACAGTGAAATTTTAACAAGATTCCTCAAAGATACATTTTAATGGAAACTTGGTAACAAAATAATAGAATCCCAGGGAAGAGAAAGTGGAAAAAAGAAGCAAGTAGAAACAGCCTTGGATTATTTGGATTACTGGGTGATTTTTGGTTTTTGCATCTAGATGACTAAAATTAACTGGGTGGTTGTTTAAAAGTTTTTAAAATGGTATCACTCTTAGAAGAACTGAAAATGGAACTTTAAAAAATGGAAAGAAGACGCACAAGAAGGGAGAAGTTCTTTTGGCTTTGTGTTTCAATTCTTAGAAATGGAGATCTGGAACTATGAGAAGCAACAAAAAACGCTTGCAGAACAAGAAGATTGAGACAAAGAAGAAGCCACCTTTAATGATCAAATAATTTTAAGTGGGGGGAAAAAGAAAAGGGGGGGAAAGAGAGTGAAAGGTTTAAGATTAGAAAAAACAACCAAAAAGAAGAACAATTTGAAAGATAAGTATAATATTAGAAAGCAACAGATGAGGGGATTACAGATGAAAGAGTTAGAAGTAGAGAGACAAGGAGGTAAAAAGGGGAGAGAGAAGAAGAGGGGGAAGAAGGCAAGGAAAAGAAGTTGTAAAAGACAGAAACAAGAAATGGAGAAGCAGGGAAAAGATATAAGGATTGTAACCATAAGTTTGTTTAGAGATAATGGGTGAAAAATTAATTGTAAAAGGGATTCTGCAAAAGTACATAAGATAGCTTTGTTATATTACAAATAGAAATAACTTTAGAAAATATGATGATTGATAAAATATTTATTGTAATGTAGTGGGATGTTTGTTAATAAATGAATGAATTAAAATGATTGAGAGAATTAAAAGCGAACATTTTTAATTATTAGTAATGATTTATAAAAATATAAGTGAGAAATATGGAAAAAAATGAATTAACTATGGAAAGTTTATAAGTGTTTCCAAGGAAGTATGATATTCAATTGAAAAGAAATATTAAAGATTTTAATGCATATTAATGATAGAATTGAATTGGAATGGAATGTGTTTTATTTACATACATACATATACATATACATATACATATACATATACATATACATATACATATACATATACATATACATATACATATACATATACATATACATATACACACACACACACACACATACATACATACATACATACATACATACATATATGTAAATAAAACACATTCCATTCCAATTCAATTCTATCATTAATATGCATTAAAATATATGTGTGTGTGTGTGTGTGTGTGTGTGTGTGTGTAGCAACGTTTCAGCAGAATCTCATCTGCCATCATCAGGCTTCTGCATAATGTTCATATGTGAAGCCTGATGATGGCAGATGAGATTCTGCTGAAATGTTGCTACAACTTTAAAAGCACAACTACAATGACGTGGGAAAATACCTGAACAAAGCTGAATGCCAGACATGTAAGTACCCGCGAAAACTTAAGAATATATACATATTGTGACTCTGGGTTTGGAATCTGCTCCTGTGGCAGATATGAGTTCTAGCAACGAGGATATGGCAGCAAAATATATGCCAGCATTGCTTAGTGACTTGGTTAGTAGACAGGATGAGGAGATGGATTTAATAAGGGGAGATAAACCTGATTTAATGGAGTTGTCAGGACCTTCGACCTTCTCTGGTTCTTTATCTGAGCAGCAGCCAGGAATGGCTGACAAGGAAGGCATGAGAGAGTTTTCCAGTGAAGAAGAAAACTTGGAGAACCTATGGCTTGACATCAGAAACAGAAGGAGGCTCAGACGCCAATCTCAATTAGGAAGGAGGCGTCGAGCCAGTAACTAATTAGGGAAATTAACATGCTCCATAAGTGGATAAAAGGACACGGCTGGGCTGGTGGAACTCGCCAGAAGCAAAGTGTCTAAATGGAGTGAAGACATGCAGCAAACTCTCTGAGGCTTGTGAATTACTGCTATGCCAGGATTGCTGGACAGAGTGTGGATTTATTGCTGGGTTTTTTAATTACTCCAGCCGTTCTCTTGTGGGGGTTTGTTTTTGATTTGAGTTAATTCTGAAATGGCTGAATTTTGTTTTGCTCACCTGAAATTAAAGTGGAGACATAACATATATATGTGGACAAACACTGTGGACAAACACTATACAGAAGCCTGATGATGGCAGATGAGATTCTGCTGAAACGTTGCTACAACTTTAAAAGCACCACTACTATGACATGGGAAAATACCCGAACAAAAAGTACCCGTGAAAACATAAGAATATATATATAAATATATATATAAGAATATATATATAAATAAACCTCAGAAAACAAATATATATATATATATATATATATATATATATATATATATATATATATATATATGTGTGTGTGTGTGTGTGTGTGTGTGTGTGTGTGTGTGTGTGTGTGTGTGTGTGTGTGTCTGGCATTCAGCTTTGTTCGGGTATTTTCCCACGTCATAGTAGTGGTGCTTTTAAAGTTGTAGCAACGTTTCAGCAGAATCTCATCTGCCATCATCAGGCTTCTGTATGTTGTTTGTGAGTCAGACTTTTACAGTGGTTTCAGATTTAAATTTGGGGCAACCTATTGCTATGTCAGAATGGTTTTTTTCTTCCTCCTGATTGGTTGAGAGTCTTGGTCTGTGTTTATTGGTCTTGGAGTTTGCTGTGTTCTGCTACTAATATCTTCTGTCTGTTTTTTTTTTTGGGGGGGGGGGCTCTTTTTGTATCTTGATTGGCTGGCAACATTGTGTTGCTTTATTGGAGGCCTTTAGTGCAGCTTGGCTTCGGGTAAGTTTGGCCCCATGGACAAGAAAACCTAAACAACTTCCTAACACACCTAAACAGCGCACACCCCAAAATCAAGTTCACCATGGAAACAGAAACAAACAAACAACTACCATTCCTAGATGTACTAATCTACAAGAAAACAGATGGCACACTAGGACACACCATATACCAGAAGAAAACACACACCAACTGCTACCTCAACGCCCAATCCCACCACCACCCAGCACAGATAAACTCTGTGGCTAAAACACTAATTACTAGAACCAAACGCCTGGCAGACAAGACACACATTAAGACTGAACTATGCACCCTGACTAAAATATTGACAGCCAACGGCTTCCACAAAAGCAAAATCACCAACTTGATCCACAAAAACACACTGAGACATAATAGAGACCCAGAAGATGAACAGACCCATGGAACAGCTGTCCTGCCCTACATAAAAGGCACAACAGACAAAATTAGTAAGATACTAAAGAGGCACCACATCAAGACTGCCTTCAAAACAGAAAGAAAGAAAAATAGCAGCCATCCTCAGAAACCCCAAAGACAAAATTGACCTGGAAAACCAAGGCATATACGAAGTCCCCTGTGCATCATGCCCGGCCACATACATTGGACAGACCAATGGAAGAATAAGCACCCGCCTGGATGAACACAAAAATGCAGTCAAAAAGCTGGAACACACTTCCTCACTCGTCCAACACATGGAAGCCACAGGTCATAACATCAACTTCAATGGCACCAAAACCCTAGCCACCATAGAAAATCCCAGTCACAGAATCATCAGAGAAGCCATAGAGATTGGAAAAAAGACCAGAAAGCATGAACAGAAGAGATGATTCCACCAGGCTGTCAATCATTTGGAAGCCTGCACTCACAAACAAAAAAATCTCCACACCACAAGCCAGGCAAACACCTGGGCACAAACAGATCCCCCCTGATACCTCCAGCTCAAACACACCCCAACCAGGCACCCAGATGAAACCCAGCTTCCTAACTAATGATAGCCATCCATTTACCCGAAGCCAAGCTGCACTAAAGGCCTCCAATAAAGCAACACAATGTTGCCAGCCAATCAAGATACAAAAAGACCCCCCCCCAAAAAAAAACAGACAGAAGATATTAGTAGCAGAACACAGCAAACTCCAAGACCAATAAACACAGACCAAGACTCTCAACCAATCAGGAGGAAGAAAAAAACCATTCTGACACAGCAATAGGCTGCCCCAAATTTAAATCTGAAACCACTGTAAAAGTCTGACTCACAGACTAACACTATACAGAAGCCTGATGATGGCAGATGAGATTCTGCTGAAACGTTGCTACAACTTTAAAAGCACCACTACTATGACGTGGGAAAATACCCGAACAAAGCTGAATGCCAGACATGTAAGTACCCACGAAAACTTAAGAAAACATATATATATATATGTATATGTATATGTATATGTATATGTATATGTATATGTATATGTATATGTATATGTATATGTATATGTATATGTATATGTATATGTATATGTACATGTATATGTATATGTATATGTATATGTATATGTATATGTATATGTATATGTATATATTAAGAATATAGTGTCTATTTTAAGAATGTACCAAGCAGAATTCGATTGGAAGTTATGTATTATATTGAATGCTATAATCTTAAAGCTATACATTGAAGCTTAAATAAGAGCTATACATTGAAGCTTAAATGGATAAAATTAAAGGATATAAAAGTGTCATACTCTAATTGGAAACTGCAGGGAAACATTTGCTTAATAAGAAAAGATAATGTGAAATTGTAACAGGACAGATAAAAGTATAAATATAATGATTTGAATTGAGATAATTAAAACAAAGTTGAGAAAATTAGAAGAGAGGAAAAACTATGTAGAAAATATAAAATGGTAATAAGATATGGAATAGAATATAAAAATGAGCATGAAATTGAGTTTTGTGTCTGTATGAAGAAGTGATAACCTGGGACCATGCTATTTTCAAAAAAGATGTTTTATTTGTATTTTGTTTTTGTGAAAACCCAAATAAAATTTTCAAAAAGAAAAAAGAATACACACACACACACACACACACACACATATTTTCTTAAGTTTTTGCAGGTACTTACATGTATGATATTCAGCTTTGTTCAGGTATTTTCCCACATCATTACAGTTGTGCTTTTAAAGTTGTAGCAACATTTTGGCAGAATCTCATCTGCCATCATCAGACTTCTGTATTGTGTCTGCCGAAACGTTACTCTGCCGAAAGGTTGCTACAACTTTAAAAGCACAACTATAATGACGTATATGTATATATGTATATATGTATATATGTATATATGTATATATGTATATATGTATATATGTATATATGTATATGCATATATTTAAGTCCACAGGTCTTAAAGTTACTAAAATTGGCATCCCCTGATCTAGACCATCCTATAAAATGGAACAACCAATTTCAGATGTGGAACATCACACATAATCAATATTCCTTTCCTTCTTTCCTTAATAGCCAACAATGATCCCTCATATCAAATATGAGAAGCTTACAGCTGGGCCCCACAGGGATATATCTGGGATCAGATGAACCATAGACATTTTCCACTAAGCTTGCCCAATAAGCAATTTACTGTCTTTGTTACAAACAAATGAAGCTCTGGGCAGCTTCTCTTGGGAATGGGAATGCATTATGCAGATGTATTCTTGTTATTTTTGTATCTTTCTTGCTCCACCCTGGTTATTTAGAAATGAGCTGTTCTGGCCTCAGAGATACTTCCCCTCCCAAATCTCATCAATATAGCACAATCTCTGATGTAAATACTGCTGTTTATTGCCATTAAGAGATGACTCCAACATGAAGCGAACTGTATGCCAAGATTCCACTGTCAAGCATCTGTCATTTGTATTTTTTTAATGAAAGCATAATAACTAGTAATGGCATGCATGTCACAGAGAAAAATATGTCTTCCTACTTTTCTCTGGCAATAGAAGCTCCCGAGAATGCATCTATAATTGCTGCAAGATTGTTTTTAAGAATTCGAAACAGGTTGTCAGGAAGGTTCATGCGGTCTACTTTGTTTGCCATGTTGCCGAACCAAGTTTCCCCACCAGGCAATATCAGCTATCACCCTTCCTGACAGATAACATTCATTTTGTCATTTGCTACAGACCCTGAGTAATACACATAGCCACCATGGTTGGAAGCTATGCAACACACTAAGCCATGTTTTATCCCCTGGTTTCAGCAAGCAATTCTGTAATAAAACAATGCAATACTATTTTAAAATATTTAGGGTGATGCATTATGTTGGCCCACTAAAATGACAAAAATACTAACTAGTCCTATCTAGGTTGATAAGAATTTAAAAATGAGCCTGTGCATGGGAGAGATGTAATGTAATATGTTTTGGTATTATGGTATTGCTGTATTTCCCCAAAAATACGACCTACCCTGAAAACAAGCTGTTCTGTCCTTCATTTGCATACTCGAAATCCCCGCGCTTTGATTGGCTAAAGCGCGGGGATTTCTAATTGGCCAGGCGAGCCGCGCCGATTGGCCCGTTGAAAGTCTCCCGCGATTGGCTCGCTCCAAGAGCGGGAGACTTGAAACGCTGCCATTGGCCGCGGCCGCCGCGGCGAAAAGAATAAAAGGCGCGGGCTTTTTCCTTTTCGCCGGTTCGGTTCTCAACTTCCAAATAAAGAGCTTTAAACGTAGTCACCGACTCCTGGCGTCTTTTTGTGGACACGACACTGGCGACGAGGATGGGATCCAGACCCTGAACCGAACCCCGTGTCCGACGAGAGCCAGACTTAGCACCGAAATGGCAAAAATCGCACCGCCCGCCCCCTTCAACCCCGCCACCGAGGACTGGGAATCGTTCTCAGACCGTTTCCGCATGTACCTCGAGTGCACCGGAATGAAGGACGCCCCGGGCCCACTAAAACGCGCCGTCTTCCTCACCCATTGCGGAACCGAAGTTTTCCAGATGGCCAAAGCATTGGCCAAGCCGGCCGACGCAACCGCCATGGATTGGGACGTCCTCGAACCTATCCTTCGGCGACATTACGCCCCCGAGGTCCCCATCCTGATCCGGCGCAACGAATTCTACCGGCGGGACCAGAAACCGGGTGAAAAACTGAGCGACTTCGTCGCCGAGTTGCGGCGCCTAGGGGGGCTCTGCGAATTTGACAGCCTGAACAGCCTCCTAAGAGACCGATTTGTGCTCGGCCTATGGGACCCTGCACTCCAGAGCCGGCTTATGGCTAAGGGCGACATCAGTCTAGCAGACGCCCTCACCGCAGCCGCAGCTGCAGAAGCAACCCGCACTTCCGCCGACAGCATGCGAAAACCAGATGCGAAGGGTGGAAACAACAACCCGGCAAGGTCGGCCGATCTAAAGAACGAAACAGCCGCACACCACGGCGATTTCCATTCCGCATCCAGCACGTCCGAAGATGAAGAAGACATACATTGAGTGCAGACGGGGCGCGACCAACGGAACCGCAGAGGTCGTAGGTCGAGGACCAACTGTGCCGGTTGCGGCAGCGACCACCCCAGATCAGAATGCCGATTTTTTGACTCCATCTGTCGGCATTGTGAGAAAAAGGGACACATCGCTCGGGTTTGCCGCCAAAAGAAGACTCGCAGTCCACCCAGATGGGACCAACACGATCGAAGAAGGGAAAGCCCACCGCCCCGGACCAGAGACCGCCAATCGGACAACCGGTGGGACCGGATCCAATGACCCTCGAGAGGCGGCGACAACCGGCGCAAAGAAGAGACCCACCAGACGGTAACCATTGGCCACGCCATTTCCGACGGCGCCAGAAAGGTACACGTAGAGGTCCATATCGAGGGCCAACCATGCAAAATGGAGGTGGACTCCGGGTCCTACCTCTCCATGATTGCATGGCACGAGATAAAACGATTAGTGCCTACCCTCCATAAGAGGAACATAAACGCCCAAAGAATTATTGTAAAAGACTACCAGGGAAACCGCGTCCCGGTAGTGGGCACCAAGAACTTTGATGTGACATATAAGGGGCGCACCGAACAACTCCCACTCACAATCGTCGATCGCGACCGACCAAGCCTGCTGGGCCTACAATGGTTCGCCCCGCTCGACATCGCTCTCACGGGAGTCAACCACGTCACCGACGACGGCTGGGAACAGCGGCTAGCCCAGGAGTTCCGGGAGGTCTTCGACGGAAGCCTGGGCAAGTACCAGGGGCCCCTTATCTCATTTGATCTAGACCCTAGCGTCCCCCCCAAGCGACTAAAACCTAGGCGGGTACCATTCGCCCTAAAACCTAAGATTGACGAGCAAATTGACAAGCTCGTCAAACAGGGGGTGTTGCAACCAATAGGCCATGCCCGATGGGAGACCCCAATAGTGACCCCGGTCAAGCCAGACGGGTCAGTGAGAATTTGTGGGGACTATAAGGCCACCCTAAATGGCGCGCTGCAACAAAGCGCCTACCCCATCCCAATCGTGCAACACCTACTGCACTCACTGGGAGGGGGCAGGGTCTTTGCCAAGCTTGATCTCGCCCAGGCATTCCAGCAGTTGCCGGTCGACGAAAAAACGACGGAAGCCCAGACCATCGTTACCCATCGGGGGGCATTCAAGTGCAACCGACTCCAATTCGGAGTCAGCGTGGCACCAGGCATCTTTCAGAGCCTGATGGAACATTTGCTGCAGGGCATCAAGGGGGTGGTGCCCTATTTCGATGACGTGTTAGTGGCGGCGCCAAACGAAGCCGAATTAGAAAACCGACTCAGAGAAGTCTTAACCAAATTTAAAGTAACGGGACTTAAAGTAAAAAGGGAGAAATGCCAACTGTGCACGGAACGAGTGGAATTCTTGGGCTACCTACTAGACCGGCACGGCATTCACCCCACAAGTAAAAAAGTGAAAGCTATCAAAGAGGCCCCCACCCCTAGATCAAAGACTGAATTGCAGGCATTCTTGGGGTTACTGAACTTTTATAATGTTTTCCTACCCCAAAAGGCAATGGCGGCGGAGCCTTTACATAGGCTCCTGGATAAGGCGGCAACCTGGACTTGGGGGAAACGGGAGCAAGCCGCCTTCCAAAAAACTAAAGACCTCCTCACCTCCGACGCCGTCCTGATCCAATTCAACAAAACCTTGCCCCTGGCCGTCACTTGCGACGCATCACCTTTCGGCGTCGGCGCTGTCCTCAGCCATACCCTTCCTGACAGAAAAAAGCACCCATCGCGTTCTTTTCCAGGACTCTAACCAAGCCAGAGCGGAACTATAGCCAACTGGACAAAGAAGCTTTGGCTATAGTTGCCGCCGTTAAGCAGTTCCATGAATACCTTTACGGCCGCCCTTTCACCATTGTAACAGACCATAAGCCGTTGTTGGGCATCCTTGCAGGGAATCAAGCCACCCTGAACATTCTGTCTCCCCGGATGACAAGGTGGTCCGAGTTCCTGGCAGCCTACAGCTATGAACTTATACACAAACCGGGTAAGAAGATTTCACACGCGGACGCTTTGAGCCGCTCGCCGTTACCGGACTCCGACCCTGACCCAGCACCAACGACAAACACCCTTAGCATCGAGAACCTACCCAACCTACCCATAACCACGTCAGACATTGCCCGGGAAACTATTAAAGACAGGCGTCTGGCGCGGATTTTGCATTGGGTGGAAAAAGGTTGGCCAGATAGGGACAACGACGAGTCCGTTAAGACATTTAGAAACCGCCAAACCGAACTCTCGCTACTTAAGGGGTGCATCTTATGGGGTGACAGGGTGGTCATCCCGGACAGACTGCAAGGGAAAGTTTTAGAAATGTTGCATGAGGGGCATCCTGGCATCGTAAGAACTAAAGCCCTGGCCAGAAGTTACGCTTGGTGGCCAGGGATGGACAAGCAGATAGAGGCCTGGGTAGCTAGGTGCCAGCGATGCCAGGAGACTAGACCCAGCCCACCCACAGCACCCATCCGGGAGTGGGAAACACCAAGGGGGCCCTGGTCCAGAATCCATTTGGACTTTGCCGGTCCCACGAATGGACATACCTTCCTCATAACAGTTGACGCTTACTCCAACTGGTTGGAGGTAAGCGACATGAAATCCACAACCACGGAGGCCGTGATCAAAGAACTTTGCAAACTTTTTGCAACACACGGCCTCCCAGACGTCGTCGTCTCCGACAACGGGCCCCAGTTTACTTCCCTCGACTTCGAGAAATTCCTGGCGGAAAGGGGCATCCGCCACGCATTAAGGGCACCGGCGCATCCAGCGGCGAACGGTAGGGCGGAACGGATGGTCCAATTTACCAAAAAAACCATCCGGAAAATGGACCACGGGGAGATCCAAGACAAAATTAACAGACTCCTCTTTATACAACACATCACCCCGAACACCACTACCAACAAAAGCCCAGCCGAGTTACTAATGGGTAGGAAGCTGAGGTCCCCACTCGATAGGTTACACCCAACGTATAACCCAGAGCGGCCCCCAGACTCAAGTACAAAATACCGAACATTCGCACCCGGGGACCTCATGTATGCGAAAAACCTGACGGGGGACCCCCTATGGATCCCAGCCGTCATCACCCAAATCACAGGCCCACGCTCATACCGGCTCCAAACCACAGATGGGCGAGCCTGGAAACGACACATTGACCAACTCAGGTCTCGGACAGCAACAGAATCCACCCCCCAAAACACAAACCAAGGGGGGAGGGAATACCCGAATAACCAAACGAAAGAAAAAATAAACCAGCGGTACTTACCGGAACGCAGCCATCGCGATCCCCCACCGGAGAAGAACCACCAAGCCAGCTCAACCAACTCGGAAAGACCAAGCGGGAGCAGCGAAACCCGTAGCTCAACCAACCCGGAAGGCCCAGGTTGGAGCCACAGAGAAGGAACCGGCCCGATCATCCAACCGGTTCGCACAGAAGAGGGAGCAGCCAAAAACTCGACTGCTCCGGCCGAAATCTAGCTTGCAACTGAGTTGCGCAGGTCAAGTAGGACTAGACGGAGCCCCGCCTACCTACGTGACTACGCAACGTAAGGACTGTACCAAGAGGGGAGGGGTGTTCTGTCCTTCATTTGCATACTCGAAATCCCCGCGCTTTGATTGGCTAAAGCGCGGGGATTTCTAATTGGCCAGGCGAGCCGCGCCGATTGGCCCGTTGAAAGTCTCCTGCGATTGGCTCGCTCCAAGAGCGGGAGACTTGAAACGCTGCCATTGGCCGCGGCCGCCGCAGCGAAAAGAATAAAAGCCGCGGGCTTTTTCCTTTTCGCCGGTTCGGTTCTCAACTTCCAAATAAAGAGCTTTAAACGTAGTCACCGACTCCTGGCGTCTTTTTGCGGACACGACACAAGCCATAGCTTATTGTCTACTTCTTGTCTACGCCTGTATCTAAAATAATCTCTACCACAAAATAAGCCCCAGTTAAGCCCTGCCTACCGAGGGGCTGTATGAGGTCAGGTGAGGCGCAGGCTTAAAAATCAAGCCAGGGTGGGGAGGGGAAGGAGCTGCCCTATGTGTTCCACACGCACTTACCTTAGGACCACCACAGCCAGACCTCCTACACCCTGAAACCTGTCATGCTGCTGCCCAACTTCTTTTGCAGCCGCTGATGGCCACTCGCAGTAAGACGTTTCTTCCCGCTTTAGCTTTGCCCTCAGTCGGGAGTGGGGTGGTTCATGGCAAATGGTAGTTGAAGCCTCAGCAGGAGAGGAGGGTCACTTGGGTAGTAGGTTGAGAAAGTGGGTTTAATATATGAGGTGAGGGTACGGGTTGAGCTTGGCATTTCACTTTCCTGCCTTTTGTAAAACTTAGGCTGCAAGCACAAAAGCAGAAGCATCAGAGACTCTGGCTTGTTTCTCTCCTCCAAACTCTGCCAGAAATGGGTCTTTGTGAGGCTCGTTACACTGGCGCAGCCTCTTGCAGGATGCTGCATGGTTTGTTATAGCATTGCACTTGAGCAGCAGCAATGCTGCAAGGTTCATCCTGCTGGTGCAGTGTGTGGTCTCTCATCAATAAGTCCCATCAGAATATTTAGCTGAAACTCATGTACATTCATTTATTGTACAGTATTTTACTTTTCTTCAATGCAGTTGCACAGAAGAATTTTTTTTATAATTGTTTTTTTTTTTTTTTACAATTGCTTTTACAATTGGTTAACATAATTTGAATTGACAATTACCAACTGATGATGCATATGGCATATTACTGTACCACAATTGCTGGCAGGCACCACAGTTGCCACTTCTAAAACTCTGACTGAAGGACTTCAAGTTTTAATGCCTTATAGTTGGGCTTGAAGACTGAAATCTCTAAAATAAATTTCGGTGGGAATGTCTTGTAGTGAATATAGTGGAACAAACCCATTGAAAATTATATCGTCCATTTCTCTCCCTCTCCATCTCATAAGGGCAAAAAACAAAGACATCTAGGAGCAATATATTCCTGGCTTACTCAATATGTTTGAAGTGGAAAGCCTGGTTCTTCACTACTAAATGATGCCTGTGGAATATGCACCTGTAGAAGTAGTGAAGACTTCTGGCTTTCCCAGAGAGTAGCCCAGATTAAGAGGTTGTTCAATCCTATGCTGGACAGAAGAGAGGGGAAGAGAACCAGGGTAGCTTCACCCTAGAATTTGTCAGGATACATCTAATAGGTGACAATCCTATAATCTTAGTTTGGCAAGATTCTGTCTATTGAACTTGATTGGATTTCCCTGTGTTGTCTTTGGAGGGAGTAATAAGAATCTGACCCTAATATCATGTATCTATGCCACTCAGCTTCAGGTCAGTTTGAAGCACCAAACACGAGCTTTGCTCTATCCTCTTCATATGGAAGTTTCTACTGTGTGTGTAATGGATGTTGAGTGTCCCTTCTCCAACCAATAGGTCTTTGCTGCTAAAGATGGAGTAGCAAAATGCTCCTTTTGCCAGGCAAGACCTGGCTGTGATGAGACTGGATCCAAGGAGGAATAAGTGCAGATGGATAACCTGACTAGTTTCCCAAAATAGTACAGAAAGATGAGAGGGAAAGGCTCGTCTCTTTGTTTGCTGGATGGTAAGGCAGGGCTGATGCTCAAAGCTTTGCCAATTTAATTCTTGTCAAAGTTGCTTCTAACTTGTGACTTTGCTTTTTTTTTCTGAGTTCCAAAGGATCCCACAGGTAGAAGGGCTAATGGCCTATCATGTCCTCATGTCTAAGTTTCTAAATTTAAAGCCAGCTAATTAAATTTACATTATTACTAATATGAAACATTGAATAGTGACATGAGTAGTAAAAAGTTTCAGTGAAAATTTCTATGCATGCTATACCTACCCTACCTTAAAATTAATGGACTGATAGCTGAATACAGATACAGTATGCCAATTCAAGCTTTTGCTGTCATTTTTATCTTTATGTATGTGTATCCCACTTTTATTTTACAAATAATGCAAGGCTTTGGAAATATCCAACACACCTTCCTCCTCCTATTTATCCCACAACAACAGCCCTTTGAGGTGAGTTGGGCTGAGAGAGAGTGCCTGGCCCAAGGACATCCAGCTGGCTTTCATGGCTAAGGAGAGACTTGAACTCATTGTGTTCTGCTTTCTAACCTTGTACCTTAACTGCTAGACCAGACTGGCTTTTTTTTTTTTTTTGCTAGACTACAAACACAGGGAGAAAGGGACCAGCCCAACTAAAACCAACATATAATTAAAGGCAACTGATGTTGAAAATACTTAGTATATAATCCACAACCCACACTTCGACATTGAGATTCATGCTATATATATTGTTTCTTTACAAATCAGAACTATACCAAAAACATGAATATAGTGCATTGAATTCCCTAATATGCAGCTTTCATTTAGCAAAAACAAAACAAAACATCATTCCTATAAAATTATGCAATTGAATATGACACCAATAAGCTGGGGCAATCCAGTTAAGCCAGAAAGAAACAAAAAAGAAAACGAAATGCTTTAGTTATAGTTAGTATACTTCATGTTCCATTATCATAAATTGTAACTATAACTTTTAAATAAACATCTTTGAAATATAACTGCATATACTTTAGATAACTGTCTTGGTAATAGCCAATGATTCATGATAGTTTTATTACAATAACAAAATTTGGGCACTTTGGAAACCACACGGACTATAATTGATATAACTCATTTCATATGTACATTACTTTTCCCAACTTACAAAGCAAAAGATCAATTAGGCCAAGGAACAAAGCTGCTATAGTTATCCTAATTAAAATTTTGTTATTTATGGAATTACACAAGGAAATTACATTCATTATCCCATAAACTATGCACCAAACCATTAAATGCAGTAATAAAACCTGTCACACATAGACATGCAAAGCCCGATTATAATACATTCACGTAAATCATTTTGTGCAGTAAATTTGAAGTAGCACTTGTCATTGCTTCTTTGCTCAAACATGGGAGAGCCATTTGTGCATGCTCAAATCTGTCAACATGTCATATTGCGAGTGGAATAGATTTAGACTGGTCTATGATGAATCAAATAGTCTGCACATTTTGCTCCAATATCTGGCCACTTTTTATTTTTATTATACAAATTGCAGATAAGAAATCCAAGAAATGTGAAATTCTCTCTCTCTCTCCTTCAAAAAAAAAAAAAAATACTAAATTGTTTCATCACCTTTTCAAAAGGTGTTGATTTATTCCCAATTAAGAATTGATGAAGCAGCATTTGGTAATCTTTCTATCAACACAAGACACATGATTAACTCAAAAGTAATCAAGGCATTACAGGAAAATTAGAAGTTGGATTGTCATGGTGTTGATGATCCACACCTGCAATACACATCTGCCAGAATTTAATTTGCAGCGTGAAAAAGCCTGCTTTGTTCCATGCTTTAACTATTCTACCCATTTGTTCATTTTTATCACTCTAGAGATGAAGAATGGGTTACACTCCAAACAGAATATTATTTTTTCATCCAAAGATTCACTCTTCTAAATAAAAAAATCAGATTTATTTCTGAATCTCTCAATTAACTTATTCCAGAGTTTCCAGCCAGCTAGGTGGGAGAAGATTGATCTTGTTTTCTGTTGGCATTAAAATACCATATGCTCATACTATAAGATATAATAAAAGTATGGAAATTATTTTAAAAAAGTAAATTTGGGAATTAAGGATGCAAGGTACCTATATAAATTTAGGTTTTTCTACCATTTTCCTTGCTCTGGATTAAAATTCCATTGAGAAATAAAAGCATATGCTGTGCCTAAATTCAAAATCGCCTTAGAGGAGATGGGTGGCATAGAATTTGATAAATAGATAAATAAAAATTCTTCAGTTCAATTTTTTTCTCCTTTAGGACAACCTATGACACTGTAAGCAATGGCAAATAAGATTTCATGTTTGCCAAATAATTTTTTTTTTCTCCATGCTGGTGCTGTTCTCCTTGTCAGCAAGCCACTACCATCATAAACCAACTGGTCTGAGCTGATGACAATATAATTTCCTGTTTTGATCCTGAAATGATATATACTTATACAAAGGAGTATGGACCCACCAAAACCAGTGGAACATTGTGATAAGATTGGATTTACTGTTTTTTCTATCAATTATTGCATGCATCTAGTAACACATTTCATTGTCATATCTTTATAAATCCAGTAGCAAACCCTGCAACCAGTTTAAATCCTAGGAAAGGCACGATTCAGTATCCAATCCTGCTACATAAGGAAAACAACTCTAATTCTCTACTGCACTTTTGAAACTTCATGTTTGATGTCCATTCCTTTGATCTAAGTCAAAGATACAAAATTGGAGCCTCTCTAAAAAGGAAGCATGACTGAGATTTGCATATTTAGTGTTCAAATCTTTTCAAGGCATCAAAGCATTAGAAAGATTGGAAGTTCATGAGTCATGAAAGAAACAAAGAGTCCCCAAATATCCTTCACCAAAGAAAGCAAGGAAATGTTGCACTTAATTGTGCATTTAGTACTCCTCTGCCCTTCCGGAGTGGTACTTTATTAAGAATGAAGGGCAAATCTGGAAACTTCCGGTTTGCATGGCTTCGGGGCAGCAGGAATTCGCGACAGCTCGCGATTCCTGCTGTGCTAGCCGTCGAGGTACCCCCGATCCAGACGGGTCAGGGGGATATGGCTGCCCTGTAGGGACAGCTGAAGAGAGAGGGGAGTCGGATAGGGAGGTGGGGGTATCGCAGACCCCCCCCCTTCTCCGGGAAAACCCCTTTTTCCCAAGGCGGTGGAGCGGCGGTCAGCAATGGCCGCCATGAAGAAGCCAGCAACCGGGTAAGAACTGTGCTGGAGGAAGTGTGAAGAGTGAAAGTTCTGTCTGAGCCGGGTCAAGTAACACCTTTTAAACTGCCTGGAATTGAGCTGCTTGAATTGCTGGAGGATACATTGTATCCCTAAGAAGAGCGAAAAGCGGCGGAGAAGCTGTTAAAGGGAACTCTTTTTTTTTTTACTCTCCCACCCCATGGAAAAAGCAGAAATATTTGGATATATTAGACATTGAAAGTGGATTGCTTTGAAAGCTGAAGCTAAGAGACAAAGGGATTTTTGGACATTGAAAAATTTAAGAAATAGGAAAATCTCTGCTGGAGGTATGGATTTTTGATTATTTAAAATTGTCATTGCAAGTGGGAAGGGAGAAAAAAAAATTGGAGCAGAAGCTGAAAAAGGAGGAGATTGTCTAGAACGTCTTTGTGGATCCCAAAAGAAGATACATGGTAATTGGACCTCTTTGATTAAAAATTAATCCAGAAAGAGAAAGAGAAGAAGGAAGAAAAGTATTAACTTTTGGAATTTTTTTTTTAATTGTTTTTGATTATCTTTGATTAAAAATACTTGTGGTTGTTTTGGAAAAAGTTTCCCTTTTTATAATGGCATTGTTTGTGGATGAACTAGAGATTGAATATCAAAAATATAAAAAAGAAGATACTTTGGGCACTTTGTTTCAATTCTTAGAAATGGCGTTGTGTTCTGTTGAAAAGTTGATTACGCAGCAGAAGGACTGGGACAAGGAAGAAGAGGAAGAAGAAGCCATCTTTGATGAACAATGGGTCCCTTCCGGAGAGGAGGAGAAAAAGGATAAGAAAAAGGGGATTTTAAGAATTATAAAAACAACCAAAAGAGAGAAAAATGAGCGAAAAGGTGGAGGCAAGGTAAGAAAGCAAAGGAAAAGGAGTAAGAAAAGCGATGGGAAAAAGCAAAGGGGTAGAAAGGGCAAGGAGAAGAATAAGCAAGAGAGAAAGGGGGGGAGGAGAAGCCTTAATGGGGGGAAGCAAGACTTAAAGAAAAAAAGTTTATTTAGAGACAATGGGTGAATTTAATTTAGATTAAAAGAGGGATTCTGGAGGGTATATAAGATTGTGTTTTTATGTAATTTTAGAATCTTTTAAACAGAATCCCAAGAAAGATTGTAATGTGTAGTATTTCTAAGTTAGGGTAATGAGTTATAGATGTTACTCCAATTGGTGTACAGGAGAAGTATAGTAAAAGAAAAAAAAAGATGAATGGATAATTGGAAATAAAACAGACAAAGAATGTTGTTGAAAATGGTAATAAGATATGGAAGGATATATATGCTTTTTTTTTTTTTGGATTTTGTATATTGATAAAAGGCAATAAAATTTTAATTAATAAATAATGTGGATGGAAAAGAGAAGTAGGGACAAGATATGAAGTTAATATTATATGAAATATTGATATTATAATCTGGAAATGTTATGCCTTATTGGTCTTTTATTATTATTTTTTCTTAGAAAAGAATTTATAAGCTGTTATGCCTTGATTCTTTGTGCATTGTTCTTATAAAACTGATAAAAATGGTTTATATATATATATATATATATATAAAAGAAAATGATAATAAGATATGGAAGGAGATATGGGTTGAATATGATGTTTGAATTTGTGTCTGTGTAAAGAGTTTTAACCCGGGAACAGACAACCTTCAGAAAAGATCTTTTAGTTTTGTTTATGTTTTGTGTTTGTATGTTTGTGTATTGTGTTTATGGTAAAACTAACAAAATTTGTTTTTTATAAAAAAAAAAAGGAAAAAAGAATCAATAAAACCTTGGAGGAATGTTAGACGAGAATAATTTAAACAAGCCAGAAAGAAAAGAATATGATGACTATAAAATGGATAAATATGGAAGAGAAATGAAATTGAATAGGAGTAAAGAGAAATAATGAGAAATTTGCTGGAAGATATTTGTGTGTCCATATGGAGATGGGATAAATTGGAATTATGCTGTATAAAAATAATGTTTTGTTTGACTTGTAAGGATTTACAATGTTAAGAGGTTTTATGTGTTTATGTATTTAATGGTTAATGATGTGTTGTTTTATCTTTAAAATTAATAAAAATTTGTTTCAAAAAAAAAAAAAGAATGAAGGGCAAATCTATTATCCTTTCCTTGTTTGAGCTGAACTGCATAAGGGAACCCCAGGATGTAAAACAAACGTTATTGTCCACATTCTCCTTGGCATTCTGTCACATTTGGAAAACGTTCTCCCAACTTGCTTGTCACTAGATATTAAGTTAATTAATTGTCCCAAGGAGTCACTTAAGAAACTGGGATTGTTGTGGAGGACCAAACCAACAGAGCTGTGCAGGTGTGTTGGCACACATGCATGCACTTAAGTAAATTAGAAAGAAAAAAGCATTCATGTTCAAAAGAAAAGCAATGCAGTTGTCTGGCATGTATGGTATTTACTGTACAGTACATACATTTGATTTCTAATTTCTGATTGACATCATGAGGGCCAGACAGGATTATCAGGACAGGAGAAAGGGCCAAATGTGACCTGAGGGCCATAAAATGCCCAGGTCTGCATTAAGGAGGTCCAATAGAAGATAATATTTGTAGCTTAGGGTCAAACAGCTCTCTGTGTTTGGTTGTTGTCTTGCAAACATTTCATTATCCAGCTATTGGCTTACTAGCATTTAAACTTTTATACCTCTTCATATTGCTTCCCAGCATTCTCTAAGTGGTTTACAGCATATTGTCTCCGACAATCTGGGTCCTCATTTTACTGACCTCAGAAGGATATAAGGCTGAGTCAACTCCTTCAGTCAGGATCGAACTCCTAGCTGTGGGCAGAGCTAGACCGCAATACTGGAGACTACCCAGCGGTTTGAACCCTAGCATTGCCTGGTAGGACATTCTTTCAGTTGCCTCAGCATGTTCTATGCAAATAGATAGATAGCTACTACTTTAGTAGGGAGATGAGCTGGCGCTTTGTGCAGACAGTTAGAATTCTGCTGGTGCGGAACCTTCCTGGTTGCAATGCTTGTTTGTGAGGCAGCTTCAGTAGAGGGAGAAGACCTTGGATGATACTGCAGAAAGAGGGCTGTCTTTCTTTCTGGTGTGGAACTAGCTGGTCGTCTTGTGGTGTATCTTGGGAAGTACACAAGCATGTAGCAAAGCAGAGGTAGTAAATTGACACCCAAGCTACTACTTTGCTTTAGCATTGTAATCTCCTGGCTAATGTAATATCTCTAAACAAATAAATTATCTAACCACATCATATCAACAATGCTAGAAGGGAGTGGGGTTTGTTTACATACAAGTGGCTTGCCTCGGCAGTGGAACTGTTTTTAATGGGTCCTTGATTAGGTCATTTCAAACACATTAAGGAGTATGCTTACATGGAAAATGTTTCAGAAAAAAATGGATTTGCACTCCTCACAGTCACACTTATTCAAAGTTCATTACAGCAGCCCTTCTTTTAAAAGCTTTTGTGCCATCCTGGAGGGCAAAAATATACAGCTGCTGGAAGAGGGACACATTAATTGAAATTAATTAACTTTCTTAAGGCAGCCTTTAGTCCTACTCTTGTGGAAGTCTGAAAAAAAAAAAAAGACAGGCTACATTCAATAAAGACCTAAAAGAGCGGTGTGCTTATGCAAAATCTGACATAGTTTCTTTCCTCCAAACTACTATTGAAGAGTATGTGGCCCTAAGAAATTGTACACACAACAATCTCTATTTGGCGGAAATTAAAAACTCATCCCAAAAGGGATTACCTGAGAAAATGGACATGAAAGATGAGATCCCTAACCAAATATGACCTACATTAACAAAACAAATAGGATTTATGATGTAGAAGAAGCAAATTGAGCAGACCTTACACAGAAGCAATAAAGTGGAAAGGAATGTATCTTTTTTTTAATTTTTATTTATTTATTTATTCAATGCAGTTCCCACACTGACTATAATAGAGAGACTTGGTGCTTAAAAGGAGGACAGAAGAGAGGATTTTGCAACTCAGCTGCAACGGTAACAGCTACCATAACTAGAATTTATTCTGATGTTTATGAATCCTAAAATATTGCAACCCTAGGCAAAACTTATTAAGCAATTATTTTTACCTAAAAGTCAATGGAATTACTTTCCTTTCCTTTCTAGATTGTGCTTAGTGCCACTCTGTCTTCATTTCTCTCTCTAAGTGCTGGTTTTGAGCTCTTGAAAACCTGTTCGTGACCAAGACCTTCTTGGCATTTCCCCCCCTCCTTTAGTCACTCTTATTTCACATTTTTTTAATGCAATGGGTTCTCCAAAAACATTTCCCCAAGGGCTTGATTGAAATTAGAAAATCTTATTCATAGCTCTAGAAATTAAGCAAGTGGTAATATTTTTTGGATTGAATTTTGAATAGCTCGTACCACACTAGACATCTTGAATCACAACATTTGATCAAGTTTACTTAGGTTTTGTTCAGGGGTGGGATTGGACCGGCATAACAACTGGTTCAGGGAGCGTGCAAATGCACGTCAAACACATGCTGCATGCGCTTGTGTGCTACCAGCTCCAGCAAGCATTTACCGCTCCAACTGATGAGCAGCATTCAACTGTGCCATGCTGAGGAGGAAAACACAGCCACTAAAGGACAGCCTCGAACCCGGGAGGGTGGGAGGGCCAAACAGCAGACCAAAACCTCATCCCAGCAAACTGGTTCGGTGTCAGCTGCTCTTTGGAGCTACTGGTTCTATAGAACTGGACCGAACCGATAGGATACCATCCCTGGTTTGGGTGGATTATACCTGTATTGAATGCCATGTTATATTGAACAGCATGTTCAATATAGTTAGCAGGCATTCGGCAAGCTAAGCATAATTTTCAAGAACAACTTTCCTGAAAAAAATTTGATCAGTGTACACTACCTGCTCTAACATATGCTGGTGAATCATGTACATAACCTCACAATTGATAAAAACTATGAGTGGCACAAAGAGCCATGGAAAGATATACACTTGGCATTACAAGGCTAGCTAGAAAGACCTGCACATTGGTTAGAGAACAAAACAGAAGTATACAATATCATTAGGAGAGTAAAACAACTTGGCAAGTTTAAGACTTGTGGACTTCAACTCCCAGAATTCCTGAGCTAACATGACTGGAGGAGGAACTCTGGGAGTTGAAGTCCACAAGTCTTAAAGCTGTCAAGTTTGAAGATTCCTGGAGTAAAAGAATTGAAATGGAAATAGGCTGGTCACATAGCCGGAAGAACCAATGGCAGGTGGACCAAGGTAGTCCTAGAATGGATCCCACTCAGTGGTGGTATTCTGTTGGTTGGGCCCGGTTTGGCTGAGCTGGTAGCAGTGATGAGCAGCGGAGACCGAATCAGTTCTCTCTGATGTTCTGCTGTTGGGCTCACCCACCCACCTGGTCTCTCATACTCACCTTTATCCTATGCTTTTGAAGTGCAGTTGCTTTGCACGGCACAGAGTGACATGCAGCAGCTGATGAAGCACCTGGGAGAGTGCAGGTTTGCAGGAGGTGAGTTGGAAAGCCTCTGCACCTGCACAAAGTGCACATTTGGCATGCATGAGCATGCAAAGTATGAGCATGCACACAAAATGTGCCCACTAAGCCACACCCATCGAACCGGTGATAAAACTTTTTGAATCTCACCACTGATCCCTCTTGATAAAAAGCTTCCATAAAAGAGATCTAAAAGAAGATGACATTAGCAAGTATTGTGGGCCCACTTGGCAAAAGAAAGCTCAAGATCACATTGGTTGGAAACACGCAGAAGAGGCCTTCATCCTGTAGTGGATAGACAATGGCTTAAAGGATGGTGATGATAAAGACACCTGTATTCTACAAATTCTATAAATTTTTCCTCAAACAAGGACTCCATATTCTGCCAAGGGTTTCAGATTCTATATACAATTATAGCTTGTATGAGACAGAAATTTGTCAGGATATCTCTAAAAGGTAATTAAGGATAGATCAGGGATGTGCTGTGTTTTTGACTGGTACGTAAATATGTGAAACTTTGGGGAAGGATTATGCATCAGGCAGAAATGTACTTGGGTCACATCTACAAAGTTATTGCAAAAATTTACAAAATAATCTAGACAATTCAATTCAACCATAGGCTTCGAGGACATCCAACCTAGCATGGAAAGTCAGTATAAACTAGTGAAAATTTAATATCTTACCTCTCATATTCAGCTAAAAGATTTATGTTTTATTTTTAAAAAATAATGTTACACAGGTAGTCCTTGACTTATGATCACAGTTGAGCCGAAAATTTCAGTTGCTAAGGAAGACAGTTGTCAAGTGAGTTTTGCCTCTATTTTATGACCTTGCTTGCCACAGTTAAGTGAATCCCTGCAGTTGTTAGTAACATGGTGATTAAGTGAATCTGGCTTCCCCATTGACTTTGCTTGTCAGAAGGTTGCAAAAGGGAATCACGTAACCCTGGGACACTGCAACCACCATACATATATGATAGTTGCCAAGCATCCAAATGTTGATCATATGACCACAGGGGTGTACAGTGTACAGTGATCATAAGTGTGACAACCAGTTAATAAGTCACTTTTTCTATACCGTTGCAACTTCAAATGGTCACTAAGTCAAAAGAGTCAAAAAGAGGGCTGTGAAAATATTTACAGACCCCTGACATCCCAGACATAAACTGTTTCAACTTCTTCCCTCAAAATGATGCAAAAGAGCACTGCACACCAGAACAACTAGACCAGGGGTGGGCAAACTACGGCCCATGGGCCACATCCGGTCCGTTGGTCATTTTAATACAGCCCGCCTCTGAAAAAAAAATTCCCCTCTGAAAAAAAAATCGGGGCCAGCCAAAAGAGACCCCGCGTCGCACGCCAAAAAATTGCACACACAACACGGAGCTGGGCAGCCGCTTCCCTGGTGGTGGGGCCGAGGTCGCCACCTGGAGAATGCCCACTGCTTTCCCTTGCCAGGGCCGGGTGGTGGTGTGTTGCCCTGTGCCGCGTGGCCCCCGCCTGGCAGCAGGTTTCTCACTTGGTCTCCTCCTCCTTGGCCATACAGAACAAACAGGCAGAGAAGGAGGAGACCAGCCGGCTGGTTGGGGGAAGCTTTCTGTGCTGAAAGAGGCAGTTACTAATCTCCGGCTTTGCTCCGCTTTTCCAATGGTCTGGCACCACCCTGTTCTATGCGCCGGCTGCTCGGATTTGCTGGGCCTGACACATAGAACAGGGCAGCGCTGGATGTTGGAGAAGCAGAGCGGAGCCGGAGATCATTAGCCGCTTCTTTTGCAGTACAAGAAGCCTCCCCCAACTGGCCAGCTGCTCTCCTCCTTCTCTGCCTGTTTGTTCTGTACGGCTGAGGAGGAGGAGACCAGCCAGCTGGTTGGGGGAAGCTTTCTGCGCCGAAAGAGGCAGCTACTAAACTCCGGCTTTGCTCTGCTTCTCCAATGGTCCGGCACCACCCTGTTCTATGCGCCGGCTGCTCGGACTTGCTGAGCCTGACACATAGACACATGCTGCAGACATCTCATGACAAGCCCCAGGACATGTGGTCACCTGCTGGCTGACCAGGCCAGGCCGGGCAAGAAGAGGCATGTTCTCCAGGAGAAGGAAGAAAGCGTGCTCTGGGAGGGCAGGTGACGGGCAAGTTGGCGGATGTTTTGGGACCACTTAAAGGTCGACTTTAAGAGTGCCCCCATGGAAGAAGCCAAGCAAACGTAGTGGCGGCAGGGGTGATGGGGCATGTGTGTCCCTCCACAAGGAGTATGAAGGGAGGCAGACAACGCACCTCTCAGCAAAAAAGTAAGTGCCAAAGCCCTGGCTGTCACCTGGGAGGGGACCGTGGAGGGACCCATCACATGCCCTTGTTGCCCCCACCGTCTCTACTTTTGTTCTCATTCTTGGCTTCTTTCATGGGGGTGCTCTTAAAGTCAATCTTTAAGAGCTGGAAGATGTTTTGTTAGATCGCCACCAACTCATCGTTGGGAGAGGTGTAGCCCCTGAATACACAAGAAGTCTTGGGCAAAGTTCTCTGACTTTTAAAATGCATCCGTGCGGTGTTTGCCTCCCTTCATGCTCCTTGTGCATGCCGGGAGCACCTAACTGGAGCAAAAGAGAGCAAAGTTGACTGCTATGAAATAAGCACCTTGGCTTCCCCTCTTGCTCCTCACAGTTGCCCTGAGCTGGTGCAGTTCTTTACTTGGGCAGCTAGATGCCCGCAGCAGCGCCCGCAGCAGCAACAGGCAGTTCCGCCCGGGCTCTGCTCAGGTGTCCGGCTGGTGCTGTCAGGAGTTGCTACCACTGGCGCAGCTCCACGCAGGTCCAGTCCCACATTGCCTTGGGAAGGGAAAGGCAAAACCAGGAGCTGCTGAGCCTGAGCCTCCGGTGCTGCTGCTGCCGTTGCAAAGTGCCACCGCGGCTCTTCCTTTTTGCCTTTCCCTTCCCGAGGCAATGCGGGACTGGAGCCGCGTGGAGCTGTGCCGGCGGAAGCAACTCCTTACTCAGGGGGCCTCCAAGGGGAGGGGAAGGAGGAGAAGAAGGGGGGGAAAGGGTGGGGGGGATTCCCAAAAAATCTTGTGCTGACCTGGCCAGTCTGTCAAATTTTAAAAGTCAATGAGGCCCCCGAGCCAAAAAGTTTGCCCACCCCTGAACACGAGGACAGTTTTTTTTCCTGAATGCCATCACTCTGATAAACAAATAATTCCCTCAACACTGTCCAACTATTTACAAAGTCTGCGCTACTACTATTGTTAATCTTCTCACCATTGTTTATCGCCCATTCCCTCACACTTGTGACTGTATGACTGTAACTTTGTCACTTGTATCCTTACGATTTATATTGACTGTTTCCTAATATGATTTGATTGCTTATTGTACCCCATAACTATCATTTAGTGTTGTATCTTATGATTCTTGACTCTTGACAAATGTATCTTTTCTTTTATGTATACTGAGAGTATTTGCACCAAGACAAATTTCTTGTGTGTCCAAACATACTTGGCCAATAAAGAATTCTATTCTATTCTATTCTAAACCTGTAAGTCAATGATTACCTGTATAGAACTTTGCACACTTGTATTGTGCTTTAAGGTATTGCTTCATTCCGGGCCATTCAAGCAATTTAATTCAAGGCAAAGCCTTAATTCAGAAAACTGCTAGTCAATCTTGCTACCCAGAGTTGAAGTACTAATGGGGCAAGCCAACACTGCTTTATTTGTTGGACATCAGCCTCTGAGCATGCAAAGATGCCCCTTTTAGCACCTACACTTCTGAAACTTCAAAGGAAAATGCTGTTTTGGTCAGTGCTTCAACTCCAAGGGGTATTTCAATCAAAGCTTTGTCAAATCAAACTTTTTTTTTTTGAACAAATTTTATTAATTTTTTTTAAAAACACATAAACCAGCAAACAAAACATAGGATGTAATAACATAAAATATCTTTTTCTAGAAAACACATAGAATATCTTATTTAACAAGCAAGAAAATTCCAACTTATCCCATTTCTATACAGGCACAATTTAATATATATATTTATCTGTTCAACTTCATATCCTTTCCCAACTTTTCTTTACTGTTCCCTTTCATTCTGTTTAATTGTATTTCTTTTATCTTAAATTATGTATATTCATTATATATATTTTCATTAGTTCTCTTCCAACATCCTTTCAAACATAAACAAACATTACACAAAACATAAATATATAAAACTTCTTTTTGGGAAGTGGCTTACCCCGGGTTAGATCTTTTTGTACAGACGTAAATCAAATTTGTGCTCACACAATATACTATTTCATATCTTAATTAACATTCTATATTTTCTGTATACTTTCTCTCTTCTATTCATTCTTTTAATTCTATTTTATTTATTTCATCTCAATTCAAATAATTATACTTGCATCTTTTGTCCATTCTCTTTCAATCAACTATTTTCCTTCCTTTCTAATACAATACTTTCCCTGTAACCACTGGTTGAAGTATGACAACTTTTTATCTTTACCCTAAATTTTACACTTAAAATAATACATACTTTCCATACTGATTCTGCTTCGTACATTCTAAGTACTACATTTCAAAATAATAATATTATTTAATTTAGTAAGTTTAATATTAAATTTAGTAAGTAATAGTAAAACCAAAAAAAGGAATGTTGAGTTTATAATATAATAAAATCAATATTTCATAGTAAATTAAACTCTGTTATCAAATCTTAAACATTTTCAAGATTCTCTTTAATGCATTATTAATTCATGTAATATTTTAATTTTCTAATTCAATTTCAAATACTAATATCTACCATACAATCTTATGTACTTTTGCAGAATCATTTTTATAGAATTATATCTTACCCCTTATCTCTAAAAAAAACCTTGTTTTTTGGCATCTGGTTTAAAGCTTTTATGACTTCTCTTTCCTTTTTCCCTTCCTTTCTTATCAATTCTGGCTTTTTGACCCCACCATCTCTCAAGTTTCACTCTCTTAATCTTCCCTCTCTGTTGTATTTCTCTTTTCTGTTGCTTTCTGACATCGTATTGATTTTTCATCTTAATTTTCTTTTCCTTGGTTGCTTTTTTAAGTCTTGAATTCACCATGTCTTCACCCCCCCCCCTTACGCTTTTCTTCCTCCACTAAAAGTATGTGTCCATTAAAGATGGCTTCTTCTTCTTCTTCTTGGTCCCTGTCGCTGTTGTATTTCATGATAGGTAGAAACCGCCATTTCTAAAAAGTGGAAAATAGATCCAGAAGAGCCCATGCCTTCCTGTTCCTCTTCTTTCAATTTTTGAAATTCCATTTGTAGATCTTCAAAAGATAATACAATTTTTTCCCTTTTTTTGAAACAACCCAAATATCTTTAATCTTTCAAGAAGTAGTTCACAAAGATCCCAAAGTCACAAAGCAAACCAAATCAAAACAGTTCCATTTAGCACTTTCTTCTTTCTATATTGTCTCTTCCTAGGGTAGAATTCAAATAACACAGTTCCAAAGTAATCTTCTGGAAGTCCTTAATATCTTTTATTTTGATCTTATAAACTCAAAGTAGTCCCCTTCAATACAGTCTTAAAATAAATCTTTACCTCTTCCCTTCCACTTATAACAAATAAAAAGAATTTTAAGTTTTTAATTCCAATGTCGAGAAATCCTTTATCCCCTTGGCTTAAAATTTCAAGTTTACCTTCTATGCCCAAGCAGGTTTTCCAGATTTCCAACTGCTGTTTCTGTGGGAAGTGAGAGTAAAAGAAAGTAACTTTCCCTTTCAGCTTTTTTTTTTTTCTGCCGCTTTTATGATGTTCCTTGGGAGACAATGTATCCTTTGAACATTTCAGTTTTCAGGGTATTTAGAGGTTTCTTGTAGTCCCGGTTCAGCCAAAACTTTCACCTTCACCTGCTTCCTCCAGCACAAATCTTACCCGGCTGCAGGCTTCTTTGTGGTGGCCATTGCTGACCGCCACTCCACCGCCTTGGGAAAAAGGGCTTTTGCTGGCTGAGGAGGGGGTTTGCGATACCCCCAAACCCAAATCCGGATCCCCTCTCTCTTCGGCTGCCTCTATGGGGCAGCCCTATCCTCCGGATCTGTTCGGATCGGAGGAACCTCGGCAGCGAGCGCAGCAGGACTCATGGAAGATTGCAAATTCCTGTCGCCGCCGAAGCCTTGCAAACCGGAAGCCTCAAATCAAACTTTTTGAGTCTCTGCCCAGCTCTGGGATTGTATATAAATGAATATTTGCATGAGGATTCCTTTGGTGCAGTTTTTTTTTAATCAATGTGCCTACACTCTCATATACATTAAAAACAATATTGCTGCATGGACGTAACTTGAAGTCACTTCTTCTGGGTGAAACATTTTAGAAAGCAGATCACACTGACAACAGGTTGTGTAGCTGCTTTATAGGCTAGTAAGAAAAGATTTTTAAAATCCATTCTACCTTTTTGAAGAACTTGGCAAGATTGCAAGAACATTGGTTTTGAATATAATCCTATTAAGCATTTAAAACTGTCACCAAGTCAGGAAAAACATGAGAATTGGACCCTAAAATTACAAATTAATGCTGTCATAATATTTCCTGCAACTTATTATTTCACAATGTGTTCATCTGTTTCTTATCATCCAGCCACACTGACAGAACTATTAATCTTGGCTACAGAGAAAACAAGCCAATTAAAATATTACCTTCTTTCTTAAGCCCTTTGGAAGATTTAAGCTCTGTCATTTCACACAGAAAAGGAAAGCAATTTAACCTTACTAGCATTCACTCCTACTAGTGGCGAACTGCCTGCATGTAAATCTGCTCGGTAAGTGAAATCAATGCATTTTTAAAAAGGTATTTTACATGCTTTGGGCATGAAGAAAAAGGAGAAAATATAAACCAATCATTCATTTAATGCAGCTTTGTGCATTTGGAAACGACACAAATACATGCACTCATCACCAATTAGTTTTTAAAAAGGGTGATTGAACTTTAGCTAAAATGTATTATGGAATTTTTGGATGTTTACTTTAAATCTCACTGTTCTGACCCAAATTATCTTTACTTGCTCTTTATATTTCCCACTGTAATCAGTATGAACTATCAAGATTATGTTTGGAACTGGAGTTTATATTATGCCAGGTATGCCCCTAAATACCAAAAACTGTTCTTTGTAAAAACCATCTCCATTATATTTGGGCAGTTGCAATGGAGACTCTATTCATTCTTTAATTTATCCTTTTTATCCACCCATCCATCATCTCCTTAATCCTTTATTTTCTGCTCCATTATTTCTCAATAAAGTCTTTCTCAATTTAGCATACAGTCTCTTAGGCCATCTGTATCAGATAAATTTAAGAATGCATTAAATGTACAATCTATATTTGAAATATCCATTATATTGAAATGATGATTCTACCACAAGGTTTTACTGATCATTTGTTTTTAAAGGTGCCATTATGAGCCATGGTGGCACAGTGGTTAAAATGCAGTACTGCAGGCTACTTCTGCTGCCTGCTTGCTGCTAGCAGTTCGGCAGTTAGATTCTTACCGGCCCAAGGTTGACTCAGCCTTCCATCCTTCTGAGGCTGGTAAAATGATGACACAGATTGTGGTTGGGGGCAATATTCTGACTCTGTAATCCACTTAAAGAGGGCTGTAAAGCACTGTGAAATGGTACTTAAGTCTAAGTGCTATTGCTATTGCTATTTTTCTAAAGAAACAGCCCATTCCTTATTTTAGTTTAGTTTCCTCCTAATATCCAAATATTAGTAACCCTTGCTCTGTCTGCACATTAGTTAGCTCTCCTAGGTCTATGATTTGGTGTTAAAAGTTTAGCTGTGGTTAGAAACCTACTAATGACCTATCAAAATATAGCTGAAGGTGTGCTGGTCTTCAATCATCTCTACTTGCTGGTAGACCAATGCAGTGGTTGGATTCAATTTTTCTTACTATCAGATCTGTGGGCTTGGCTTGGTGGGTGTGGCTTGATGGCCATGGTAGGGGAAGGATACTGCAAAATCTCCATTCCCTCCCCACTCCATTAATGTAATTTCCAGCTCTGTTCTCCTGTGCAGGGCAACAAAAGAAGACCCAGCCAATCAGCTGGGACTTGGGAGGAAGAGAATAGATGGGGGCAGGGCCAGTCAGAGGTGGCATTTACCAGTTCTCCGAACTACTCAAAATTTCCGCTACTGGTTCTCCAGAACTGGTCAGAACCTGCTGAATACTACCTGTGGTCCAATGGGAGGACACAATCCAGATCTATTAAAGAATATATTTAAGACTCAGGAAGCATACCTACCCTATCACAATTGCTGTTCTATGGAATAATTTGCCTTCAGAGGTTGTCGTACCCTTAGTCAGAGTTTTCCTTCCCTCCTATGTTAAATAACATCAAAATACCTCAAACACATTCATAAAATCACCACCAACAATAATCAAAGCAACAAAAACCAAAAGTGAATACTTAGTAGATTTTCAATAGTTATTTCTGTGAACTACAACTGGTTGCATTCTTGGCCAACGTAGGGCAAGATTCAACTACCATTTAACATGCTTGTGTTCATATTAGGATAAATTTATGCCAATAAGCAGAAATTAGGAGGCTTTTATTACAAGTGACACCACTTTTTTTAAAAAAATTACCTCTGCCTGCAAAGTTAGTTTTTATG
This sequence comes from Hydrophis major, assembly GCA_033807585.1. Taxonomy (NCBI): domain Eukaryota; kingdom Metazoa; phylum Chordata; class Lepidosauria; order Squamata; family Elapidae; genus Hydrophis; species Hydrophis major. Next base: position 167,180,249 of record CM066328.1, read on the forward strand.
TGTTGGCTAAAACAACTTCTAATTATTATTATGCTGCTGATGTTTGATTACCAAGTTTTTGCAGGAAGGTTCTGAGAAAGAATTCAGTGAGAAAACATCTTCACACAAAACTGCAGCTGCTTCATAGTTTAAATTTCACAATAAAAACATATATTGTAGAGATAAGCAATTAAGCTAGATGCAGAAAAAGGAAAGCAAAGCTCTACTAACCCTTTCTTTTCATTCCTGCTTTCTACACATTTTTCATAAAAAGTTGAAAACCCTCAGGAAGCTTTAGAGAAGTAAAAAAGTTGCTCATTTCTATTTTAAGTTGAATGTGTAAACATAGACCACAAATTTCTAGAAGGTACTAGTATTCAGAGAATAGTAAGCTTTCAAACATGTACTGAACTGTGACTAGAACATGCATTGAACAATAGATGACATCAAGGTGTCTTGCCAATAAATTGAGATCATAATCCTAGTAGCAAAACACTTAATTGACACTAATACAACATTCTCTTTCTTCAGACTATTTTTTTTTATTTTATTTTTATTTGTCAATTGCTTAAAAGATAATAAGTATTAGTAAAAATATAGTTATGAATACATGGATACATATAAGAGAAATAAAAGAATAACAGAAACAATAGGACAGGGACAGTAGGCACATTGGTGCGCTTATGCACGCCCCCTACAGACCTCTTAGGAAAGGGGTGAGGTCAATAGTAGACAGTCTAAGGTTAAAGTTTTTGGGGTTTGGGGAAGAAACTACAGAGTCAGGTAGATTATTCCAGACGTTGACCACTCTGTTGAAGAAGTCGTATTTCCTGCAACCAAGTTTGGTGCAGTTAACCTTGAGTTTGTATCGTGTGCTCTTCTATTGTTATGACTGAAGCTGAAGTATTCATTTGCAGGTAGGACCTTGCAACGTATGATTTTATACACCATACTTAGATCGGACCAAAGGTGGCATAATTCTAGGTTTTCTAAGTCTAGAATTTCAAATCTGGTGGTATAAGGTATTCTGCAATGAGTAGAGGAGTGGAGAACTCTTCTTGTGAAATATTTCTGGACTTTCTCAACTGTGTTAATATCAGATACGTAATGTGGATTCCAGACGATGAGCTGTATTCGAATACTGGTCTAGCAAATGTTTTGTATGCTCTAGTTGTTAGTGTAATATCACCAGAGAAAAAGCTATGTAAGATTAGGTTAACAACTCTCAACACCTTTTTGGCTATGTAGTTAGAGTGGGCTCTAGCACTTAGGTCATTTGAGATGAATATTCCAAGATCCTTGACAGAGTTCGGATCATCAACAAGGTCTTGACTATTTAGCCTGTATTTTATTTTCTGATTTTTTTTTTGCCAATATGTAGGACAGAGCATTTATTTGTTGAGATTTGAAGTTGCCATTTGTTTGACCATTCTGATACATAGTCAAGGACTTTTTGAAGGGTAGCAGTATTGTCTGTGGTGTTGAATAGCTTTACATCATCAGCGAAGAGAACGCAGTTGCTCTTGATATGATCACAGAGGTCACTTACGTAGAGTATGAAAAAAGTTGGTCCTAGAACACTGCCTTGGGGAACACCATTGTTGACAGGTACAGAATTTGATAGGATGCTCCCAATTTTAACAATTTGTTGTCTGCTTGACAGGAATGCTTCTATCCAGTAATGCAGATGTCCAGAGATACTGTAAGTCCTCTTTGTCAAAGATGATAGTATGTTTTTGATTGGGAGCCATCCATAATTGGTTGCAATCATGTGGCCAGCATGGTTATATGCCAAATGTGCAGGGAATGCTGTTATTTTCCCACCAAAGTGGTACCTATTTGTCTACTCACATTTGCATGCTTTCAAACTACTGGGTGAGCAGGAGCTGAGGCAAAAAAATGGGAGCTCATCCCATTGTGTAAAGTTCAGATCTCAAACCTGGGCTGTCAGGTCTCCATCTTGCCCCCCTTCATGAAAGTAGTGCATACATATTCATAATTACAAGTTTGTGTATTCATGAGACCTGGGATGACATAACAAAGAAGGAATAGGCCATGGTTGGCCATTCTCTCCCACACAATTGTCTGTTTTTCTATTCTCTTCCTCTCTCTCCCTCCCTCCCCCTCCCTCACACACAAAGTGATCTAGGTAAGTGATGAAATAACTGGCCATATCCAGCATTGAATAATCAGCAATTTCCATAATTTCAATTCAACACATAGGTGGAAAAATAATTTGATTTCACTTCTTATCACCAACAATAACATCTGTTTATGCAGGCACATTAATTTCAGGTTCTGCTTGATGTATGATAAATGGTCTAAATGATGTATCATTCAGTGCCCAGAAGAGAAAAAAGAAAGAAAGCACTCCTGTCATATTTAAGAAAATATCATTTTTATAGAACCACTAAACATTCTGTTCTAGGAGGAAATAAAATTAAACTAGTGTTTGAGTCTAGAATCATTCCTATAAACAGGCATCTGAATGGCTTTTATCCTTCTACTATTAATATTTCACTTTGGCACAGGGTGGGACAGAGGACACTCTCTGGGAATAATTAATAGTGTATCTTGCTAATATTTTGACTGCTGTTGAGGAGAGTTCTTAACCACAACTTGAAAGTGATAGCAATAGCACTTAGACATATATACCACTTGAATCAGAATTGAATTCCTGGCAGTCGGTAGAGTCAGCCTGCAATACTGCATTCAGATATTGTTTAAAAGCAGATGTCAGCATGTGGTTATGCTCACAAAATTTTCTATAACAACTTGCTTGGGAAATTTGGTTTATTGATACTTTTAATTATGCATTAATAAGAGTTTTTCCCTATTAATGACACTAAAAACAATCTACTACATATATTTGCAGATATCCTATAAATGGTTATAGGATTTTAATAATATACATACAAGACACAGTCATTCAAAGACAATTCTCATGCACAATTAAATGGATAGTTGCAATTTTTAGTCCTAAGCTAAGGAATGTAATTGTTTTTATATCTGTGAATAATACTATTTCTATTTACTTTCCATTTAGTTTTTTTTAAGCCCTAAACCTGAATACCAGTCATATTATTTAAATTTAAATTAGGTGCAGCTGTTTGGATACAATATTCAGTATTCTCTATCAAAGAACCTGCTTCACTTGGTGATACAGATAATTAATAATGGGGATTTTGCAGTAACCTTCTCCTGAAGTGGGGTGGGAATGGAAATTTTACAGTATCCTTCCCCTGCCATGCAAACACACGCCAAACCATGCCCACAGAACCGGTAGTAAAAGTTTTTGAATCCTACCACTGGTCTAGTGGTTAAAGCACTAGGCTAGAAACCAGGAGATGGTGAGTTCTAGTCCCCCTTTTATACATGAAAACCAGCTGGGTGACTCTTTCTCAATCCATCCCACCTTGAGCTATTCATAAAAATAATAAAGATGGGATAAAAAAAGTCTAAAAAATTGTCATAGCTGTTACTTAGCAATATGAGAGCTTCACCAACATAGAGATAATAACAGTTCAAAAATGCCAATTAAATGTGTGACCAGAAAGATTCCTGCAATTGGTTTCTACATGATTGCAGTCAAATATGCCATCTATCAAGAAATGGATGCAAATTTTCATTTCACAAAGGCTGTCCACACATTATGGATACCAAATTTTCAAAAAGCAATTTATAACCAGAGGCTCCAATGCATGCAAGCTATCCTTATTATAGGGAGATGAATGTCTATGTTGACTTCAGCATGACTTAGTGTTTAACTCTTAGTCAAGCAAAAGAGCATCTCATTTTCGTTTTGAAATAAGATAAACATTGCTTTTGAGAACGCTGATGTCTTCAACTAATCAGAACTTTTCCATTTGATCACTCTTAGCACCTGCAAATCTAAGCAATTTCCTGATATGCTTATTTTATGCTTTGAAAAAAATTCCCCTTGTGCTGCTTCTGATTAGTGTTTAAGATAAAGTTGATCTCTGATCATACCAGACAGCAGTTGGAGTTTAAGATGGTTCTTCAAGAATATATTCAGGAAAAAAACATCCTCAGTAAAAATAAACAAACAATCTTTCCATCCTTTAAGACTTTATCCACAGAACACTTAAAAATATTTTTTTCTGAGGAGAAATGTGCAATATATAATTTTACACCCTGGTGACTGCCATTTGACATTCAGCATTTTACTTCAGAGTATGGAGTATTTGTGAAAACTTCAATTTGGCAGAATAACTCTCCTGGATATATTTTCTTAGAGGAAGGTACATTTTATGCTGTTGAACATAGAGATGAGCTCTTTGTAGGTGAAATTCAAAGAGGAAAAATATTGGAGAAATAGAGTAACACAAGCAGGATGTCAAATTCAATTTAGGGGAAAAATATAATAAAAGCAACAGTTTTCCTGAGATCTGTGGTCTAACCACTACTTCCATTGACATTTTATAAAAATATGTTTGTTTGTTTTTAAAAATGGCCATTTTGTGGAAGGCAAATGATCTTTTGCATCAAAAGCTGAAGGCCAGATGCAAAATGTAGTTTACTGTTTGAATTAACTTCTGGAATGGCTTTCCTGAGATATAAATGGATTTGGATATGTATTTAAAATGTTCTTAAATATAACTCAAAAGTATCTGACATTCAGAAAGGTCAGGATTCCAAATACAATAACTGTGGCATAAATTGTATGCATTAATAATGACTGTTTCTTCATTCAAACAACCGCCTTCAGCTATATGACTTAGAAATTAAGCTACAGGGATATTCAAGAAAGTCATGATGTTGGCCACAACAGTATGGCCATGTCCATGTGATACACATTTTTTTAAAAAAAGAAAAAACAGGCAGAGCTTATCTTGGATCATTGTGACAGCCACCTTGACTTTTTTTTTCTAATTCTGCAGACACAACTACTAAGCTTATTATCCCAAATAGAAGTAACAGGACAAGGGAGTAATAATTCATCTAAGAAAAAGGAAAGGGGATAATATTTGAATCCACTGAATTTCATTCAGCAAATATTTATTTCCAACTGAGGGAAAAATGAATCAAAACCCCAACAGTTTTAGTTCAATCTTATGACATTCCTATAACTAATATGGCACATTGCTTAAAACCAGGTTATGACATAATCAACCATTTTTGCAGATCACAACACACTCAGTCTCTGTCATCTAATGCAATTAAGGAATATGTATGATTAACCTCTCACCAAGACAAAAGCTGAATGACTCATTTTTAAATGATTAGATAAGCATGAGTGGCATTTATATGTGAGGGAGAGGGAGGGAGGGAGAGGGAGAGAGAGAGAAAACATAGAACATAGAACAATGGAGTTGGAAGGGACCTTCGATCTTTTACTCCAACTATTCTGGATTTTCTTTGGGCTTGATGGGATGGATAAAAATGATTGTAGAATACAATAACAGAAAGATTAATAGAATTGGAAGGGGTTCCAGAAGTCCTCCAGTTCAAACCCCCCCCCCAAAAAAAAAACAGATGACCCTATACCTCTTTCAGACAAATGGCTCTCCAAACTCTTCTTAAAACCCCCCAGTATTGGACCCCCCACAATTTCTGGAGGCAAGCCATTCCACTGGTCAATTGTTCTCACTATCAGTAAGTTTCTTAGTTCTTGGTTGTATCTGTCCTTCCTTCTTGTCCTACCTTCAGGTGCTTTGGAGAATAGGTTGACTTCCCTTGTGGCAGCCCCTCAAATATTGGAACATTGCTATCATGTCACCTCTAGTCCTTCTTTTCACTAGACTAAACATACCCTATTCTTCATATGTTTTAGTATCTGCTACCCTAATCATATTTGTTGCTCTTCTCTGCACTCTTTCTAGAGTCTCAACATCATTTTTATATTGTTATGACCAAAACTGGATGCAATATTCCATGTGTGGTCTTACTAAGCCATCATAAAGTGGTACTAACACTTCACATGATCTTCAATCTATCCTTCCTTAAGACTGCATTGGCTTTTTAGGCAGCTGCTGCACACGGCTAGCTCATATTCAAACAGTTGTTCACTAGGATTTTGAAGGTCCCTTTCACAGTTACTATTATTGAGCCAGATTTCAGCTATTCTATACCTATACATTTGTTTTTTCTTATCTAATTGTAAAACATTACTTTTCTCACCATTGAATTTCATTTTGTTAGATAGGGCCCAGTATTCAAGTCTGTTAAGATCCATTTGGAACTTGAGGTTGTCTTCTGGGGTGTTGGCTATTCCTGCCAGCTTGGTGTTGTTAATAAATTTGATGAGTTCCCTTTTATCCTCTCATCTAAGTTGTTTCTGATGATGTTAAAGAGTATTGGGCCTAAGACAGAACACTTGGATATTCCATTGCTTACTTCCCTATGTGTAGTTCATTAAGGACTACACATTAAATGCAGTTTGTCATGAAGAGAGAGAGAGAAGAGGGGAAGGAGAGAGGAAGAGAGAGGCTGATGTTTATATCCAAAGCAATAATATCAGATAGGTATATATCATTTGGTCCTGCACTGTTATGTTTCAGATGAGACACAGAATTTTTCAGAATCTATTTCTCCATCCTGTAAGGGTTCATCTCAGTGAGCATATGTAACTATAAGGATACCCCAAGTCACTTTTGGGGTCCACCTATTGTCAGGTAAACATACTGTCAACTTGTAAAGCATTCCTGTCCATGGCAACTCGATAGCAACACATACTGTTAAGTCTGGAGCATGGGTGCGAATAATGGAGACAAGCCGGTAGAAACAGTGAACTTCAAACTCTTTATTTACATTGTGTGACAGCTCAAACTGGATGGCTGCTGTTGTGTCCGCGAAATGATGCCAGGAGTCGGTGACTTCAAATCATGCTCTTTTATTAAAGTAGGAACCGAACTGGCTCTTCGCAAAAGGTTCGTGGCTTTTCTTCTTTCAGCCGCGGCGGCCGCAGCCAATGGCACCGCTTTGAATCTCCCGCGATTCGAATGGACCATCGCGGGAGATTCTTAGCGAGCCAATCGGCGCGGCTCGCCTGACCAATCAGAGTGCCCCGCGCTTTGGCCAATCAAAGCGCGGGGATCTCAAGAATGCTAATTAGGGACAGAACACCCCTCCCCTCTTGGTTCAGTCCTTACGTCGTGTAGTCACATAGGTAGGCGGGGCTCCGTCTGAGCCTACTGGACCTGCGCAGCTCAGTCGTAGGTTGGATCCCGGCCGGTTCGGTCAGGATCTCTGCTGCTCCTGATGCCGTCGTGGGAACCGGCTGGTCGGTCGGGCCGGGCCGCTCTCCGTAGCTCCCTCCTGGGCCTCCCGGGTTGGTTGAGCTGCGGGTTTCGCCGCTCCCGCTCGGTCTTTCCGGGTCGGTCGAGCTGGCCTGGCTGTCTCTTCCTGGCGAGGGGTCGTGCTGGCTGCTTTCCGGGAAGTATGGCTGGTTTATTCTTCTTTGGTTTTGGTCCCCTGGGTATTCCCTCCCCCCTTGGTTTGTGTTGTGGGGGTTGGTTTCGCCTGTTTGTGCGTCGGTGGTCTCTTGGTTGGCAGTCCTCGACCTTAATTGGTCGATGTGGTGTTTCCACGCTCGTCCGTCTGCTGTTTGTAGCCGGTAGGAGTGTGGACCTGTTATTTGTGTGATGACGGCCGGTATCCATAGTGGGTCTCCCATCAAGTTTCTTGCATATATGGGGTCGCCTGGTGCGAAAGTTCGGTGTTTGCTGTTTGAGTCTGGGGGCTTCTCTGGGTTATACGTGGGGTGTAACCTGTCGAGTGGGGACCTTAATTTCCTCCCCATTAATAGTTCGGCTGGGCTCTTATTCGTTGTGGTATTTGGGGTTATGTGTTGGGTGAAGAGTAGTTTGTTTATTTTCTCCTGGATCTCCCCGTGGTCTATTTTCCGGATGGTTTTCTTCGTGAATTGCACCATCCGTTCCGCCCTACGGTTCGCCGCCAGGTGTGCCGGTGCTGTCAGCGCGTGGCGGATGCCCCTTTCCGCTAGGAATTTTTCGAATTCCAGCGAGGTGAATTGGGGCCCGTTGTCGGAAACGACGACATCTGGGAGGTCGTGCGTTGCAAACAGTTTGCAGAGTTCCTTGATCACGGCCTCCGTGGTTGTTGTTTTCATGTTGCTTACCTCCAGCTAGTTGGAGTAAGCGTCTACTGTTATAAGGAAGGTGTGTCCTTTTGTGGGCCCGGCGAAGTCTATGTGAATCCTAGACCAAGATCCCCTTGGGGTTTCCCACTCTAGGACAGGTGCTGTGGGTGGGCTTGGCCTAGTTTCTTGGCATCGTTGGCACCTTGCTACCCAGGTCTCAATTTGTTTGTCCATCCCTGGCCACCAAGCGTAACTTCTGGCCAGGGCTTTAGTCCTAACGATGCCAGGGTGCCCCTCGTGTAGCAGTTCCAGAACCTTCCCTTGTAGCTTTTCTGGAATGACCACCCTATCCCCCCATAGTATGCACCCTTTTAATAACGAGAGTTCCGTTTGGCGGTTTCGGAATGTTTTGATGGATTCGTCGTTGTCCCTTTCCGGCCACCCTTTCTCTACCCAATGCAACACCCGCGCCAGACGTTTGTCTTTATTACTCTCTCGGGCAATGTCTGACGTGGTTATGGGCAGGTTGGGTAGAGTCTCTATGCTGAGGGTGGTCATCGTGGGTGCTGGGTCGGTGTCAGGTTCCGGTAGCGGTGAGCGGCTTAAGGCGTCTGCATGGGAGATCGTCTTACCCGATCTGTGTATGAGTCCATAGTTGTAGGCTGCCAGGAACTCAGACCACCTTGTCATTCGGGGAGACAGAATGTTCGGGGTGGCCCGGTTTCCTGCAAGGATTCCCAGCAGCGGCTTGTGGTCGGTTATGATGGTGAATGTCCGGCCGTAGAGATACTCGTGGAATCTTTTTATGGTGGCAACGATAGCCAGAGCCTCTTTGTCCAGCTGGCTATAGTTCCGCTCCGGTTTGGTGAGGGTCCTTGAAAAGAACGCGATGGGCGCTTCTTTTCCATCGGGGAGGGTATGGCTGAGGACAGCGCCGACGCCGAAAGGTGATGCATCGCATGTGATGGCCAGAGGTAGGGTCTCGTTATACTGTATAAGGACGGCGTCCAAAGTGAGGAGGTCCTTTGTTCTTTGGAAGGCGGCTTGCTTGCGTTTCCCCCAAGTCCAGGTCGCCGCCTTGTCCAGGAGCCTATGCAAGGGCTCCGCCACCATCGCCTTTTGGGGCAGGAAGACATTGTAAAAGTTAAATAGCCCCAGGAATGCCTGTAGTTCCGTCTTTGATTTGGGTGTGGGGGCTTCTTTGATGGCCTTGATTTTTTTGGTTTGTGGGGTGAATGCTGTGACGGTCTAGGAGGTATCCTAGGAATTCTACCCGTTCCGTGTATAATTGGCATTTCTTCCTCTTGACTTTGAGCCCGGTCTCTTTGAATTTGGTTAGGACCTCCCTTAGGCGACCCTCTAGTTCGGCTTGGTTGGTTGCCGACACTAGGACGTCATTGAAGTAAGGTACCACCCCCTTGATGCCTTGCAATAGTCTTTCCATTAGGCTTTGGAATATTCCCAGTGCCACGCTGACTCCGAATTGGAGTCGGTTGCATTTAAATGCTCCCCAGTGGGTGACTATGGTTTGCGCTTCTGCCGTTTGCTCGTCGACTGACAACTGTTGGTATGCCTGGGCAAGGTCGAGCTTGGCGAAAACCTTGCCCCCTCCCAGTGAGTGCAGTAGGTGTTGTACTACTGGGACGGGGTAGGCATTTTGTTGTAGCGCGCCATTTAGGGTGGCCTTATAGTCCCCACAGATCCTTACCGACCCATCGGGCTTGATCGGGGTGACTATGGGGGTCTCCCACCAGGCGTGGTCTATGGGCTGTAGGACCCCTTGCTTGACGAGCTTGTCAATTTGCTCATCTATCTTGGGTTTAAGTGCAAATGGCACCCGCCTTGGTTTCAGGTGTTTTGGGGGGACATTTGGGTCTTGGCTGAATGATATAAGGGGCCCTCGGTACTTGCCTAGGTTTCCGTCGAAGACCTCTTGGAATTCCCGGGCCAGTTGCTGCTCCCAGCTGTCGTCGGTGACGTGGTCGACTCCCGTGACTGCGATGCCGAGTGGGGCGAACCATTGCAGTCCCAGTAGGCTTGGGCGGTCGCGGTCGACGATTGTCAGGGGAAGCCTTTCGGTGTGCCCTTTATATGTGATGTTGAAGTGTTTGGTTCCAACTACCGGGATGCGGTTTCCCTGGTAGTCCCTTATGATGAGTCTCTGGCTGTCTAGGTTTCTCCTTTGGATGGTAGGCACCAAGCGCTTTATTTCATGCCATGCTATCATGGAGAGGTAGGACCCGGAGTCCACCTCCATTTTGCATGGCTGGCCCTCGATGCCTACCTCCACGTGGACCTTCCGGGCATCATTGGTGATGGCGTGGCCGATGGTGACCATCTGATGGGTCTCCTCTCTTTGCCGGTTATCGCCGCCTTGCAGGGATTGTCCGTTCTGGTCCCATCTGTTGTCCGAGGGGTGATCTCTGGTCCGGGGTGGTGTGCTCTCTCTCCTCCAGTCACTCTGGTCCCATTATGCCGGGCTGCGGTTCTTTTTTTGGCGGCAGACACGGGCGATGTGTCCCTTCTTGTCGCAATGCCAGCAGATCGATTCGAAAAACCGGCATTCCGACCTGGGGTGGTCGCCGCCGCAACCGGCACAGTTGGTCCTCGACTTACAACCCTGCCGGTTCCGTGGGTCGCGGCCTGTCTGGAGGTGATGGATGTCCTCCTCGTCCTCGGAAATGCCTGATGCCAAGTGGAAGTCGCCCTGGTGGGTGGTCATCTCGGGTCGGGCCTCGGCCGACCTCGAAGGGTTGTAGTTTTCGCTGCGGTCCCCAGCGTTCGGTCTGCGCATGCGGTCGGCGGAGGTTCGGGTTGCTTCGGTGGCTGCGGCTGTGGTGAGGGTGTCTGCTAGGCTGATGTTGCCCTTGGCCATCAGCCAACTCTGGAGGACGGGGTTCCACAAACCGAGCACGATTCTGTCTCACAGGGCGTCGTTCAGGTTGTCGAATTCGCAGAGCCCCCCCTAGGCACCGTAGCTCGGCGACGAAGTCGCTGAAGCTCTCACCCGACCGTTGGTCCCGATGGTAGAATTCGTTGCGTCGGATCAGGATGGGTACCTCTGGAGCGTAGTGCCGCTGAAGTATTGGCTCGAGGACGTCCCAGTCCATTGCGGTCGCATCGGCGGGTTTGGCAAGCGCCTTTGGCCATCTTGAAGACCTCCGTCCTGCAGTGGGTCAGGAAGACGGCGCGCTTCATGGGGCCGGTGGCGTCCTTCAGGTCGCTGCACTCAAGGAACATGCGGAATCGGTCGGAGTACGATTCCCAGTCCTCGGGGGCGGGGTTGAAGTGTGTGGGGGGTGCGATTTTCGCCATCGTGGTGGTTTGTCTGGCTTCCGTTGGACACGTGGTTTGGTTCAGGGTCTCGATCCCACCCTCGTTGCCAATGTTGTGTCCGCAAAATGATGGCAGGAGTCGGTGACTTCAAATCATGCTCTTTTATTAAAGTAGGAACCGAACTGGCTCTTCGCAAAAGGTTCACGGCTTTTATTTTTTCAGCCGCGGCGGCCGCGGCCAACGACACCGCTTTGAATCTCCCGCGATTCGAATGGACCAATCGCGGGAGATTCTTAGCGAGCCAATCGGCGCGGCTCACCTGACCAATCAGAGTGCCCTGCGCTTTGGCCAATCAAAGCGCGGGGATCTCAAGAATGCTAATTAGGGACAGAACAGCTGCTATAGCCTTCCTTATATAGGCAACTTATTAACTATTCAACCAATAGCAATCCGGGAGCGCTAGCTCCGTTAACCAATGACAATGGCCTGTTAATGGCCAATCAGATTCTCCTGAACGGACCAATCCGATCTTGCCATTAACAGCCAATCAGAAGTGCAGGGCCAGAACCCTGCACTTGACTTCAAGCTCAAGATAACTTTATTTAACATTTATTCATTCACAACACATACAATGTGTCCTGCCCATTTACATTTCAGTTTTAATTCTATTTACATGGCCTCTTTAACATTAGCTTGTTGTTAAATGTCCTTGTCTCTGATTCAGTGTCTGAGTAAGTATTTGAACATTTGTCTTCATATTGTAAAACTTTTCTGCCTCTTTTTCTGTGGGATGAGATCTGCTTCAGTGGTGGTATTCTACCAGTTCAGCCCAGTTTGGCCGAACCAGTAGTAAAAAATGCTACCGGTTCAGCTGAACCAGTATTTCATTTTTTTCCCCTCCTGATGATCAGGTCTTCCAATGATCAGCTCTGCCAGGATCCCGCTCGGTCTCTTACTGCTATCCCCAAGAGGCTTCCTTGAAGCCCAGGAGGCAAAGAGGGGTACATGCGGGGTGGTGGTGGTGCTGCATGAGCCCTCACATTCTGTTTTTTCACCTCCTGGGCCTCAGGGAAGCCTCCTTGGAGCAAAACAGCCTCCCAGTAAGCTTCCCTGAGGCCCAGGAGGTTAAAAAAAAATGGAGCATGGGTGGGGGGGACAGAGGTGGTATTCAGCAGGTTCTGACCAGTTCTGGAGAACCATTAGCAGAAATTTTGAGTAGTTTGAAGAACCGGCAAATACCACCTCTGACTGTCCCTGCCCCCATCTATTCACTTCCTCCAGAGTCCCAGCTGATCGGCTGGGTCTTCTTCTGTTTCCCTGCTAAGGAGAACGGAAATGAAAAGCAGGTTAGTGGGTGGGGAGGGAATGGAGATTTTGCAGTATCCTTCCCCTGCCACGCCTACCAAGCCACAGTCACAGAACCGGTAGTAAAAAAAAAAAGAATCCCACCATGGGGGGGGGGGGATGCTGCAAAAGAGAAGAAGAAGCCACATCCACCCAGTCAAATGGCCACGCCCACCTAGCCATGCCCACAGAAATGGTAGTAAAAATATTTGCATCCCACCCCAAGTCTGCTTCTTCATTGCAGCTGTTGCCTTTTGCTGCTGATTTAATGAAAGGGTTTTTCTTTCCCCCTGCAAGATCTAGCAAGCATAGAATCTAAACCTATGACATTTTTTACTAAGTGGGCCCTCTGCTCACTAGACCTGCAAAAGAGCAAAAGCTTTCAGGATTTCCTATTCTCTACAGCTGAAACAGCTGCAATATTGTTCAGGCAGAAATGCACAAAGCAATGGCTTGCAAGTTTCTCCTTGCATTGAGAACAGAATGTGTGTTTTTCCCCTGTAGGTACATCATTTAATAGTTATGGAATCCTTGACACACCAGCCAGGATTTCAAACATCCCTAATAGAAGTGCATTTGCTACATTCAATTCTCCAAAGTCTGGACTGGGGTTTACCTGGGACTATATAGGCAAGAATCTCAGAAATGTTTTTTTAAAAACAACTCCGCCATGGAAAATATATTTTCCATGGTGGAGTTGTTTTTAAAAACCTTAGTCACTCACTTCAGAGATTTCCAATCACATATAATATTGGGAAGCGAGCCTTGAACATCACTGAATCAGTTGCCTTAAACTCTCTGGAAATGAGGCCCCAAGGTCTCTCTTGTTTTGGCCTAGCTAATGAGGTCAAAACCCCTATAAATGTCACACTTATGAGTAACATGGTGCATGATACACATGGAAGTGAGTCAAGGGAGTTGCAATTATAACCCTTACTAATACTATTAGAAGAGGTCAAAGCCATACATTAAGCAAAATTGGAATAGCAAAGACATTATTTTGTTAAAAATGATATGGTTGTTTTTGTTTCCCCTAACAAGTGGTAAAATTTCAGTGTTGCACTGTTTAGTCTTTTTATGGCAAAATCTCTTCAAATTCAGTGAGACATATTTCCTGATTTGGAGGTAAACATTTGTATCCTCAGCTCTCAAATAAGGAAGAAATAAAACTGAACATTCTTTCAGGTAAATTCATTCCCTGGTACATTCTTAGCCCGGAGGGTGTTATTATTGATTTATTAATGTACACAAGGTAATAGGCATGTTATGGAGTAAAAGCAAAGCCCTGTTTCTGCCACTGCATAAATGCTGATTTGATTTTAGGCTTCTTCTCAAGCAAGATCAAATAATAAATTGATTCATCACAATTCAGCCATTCCTTCTTTTATGATCCTAAGACATGAAGTTTGCAGAGCACTTGCAAATTTGAGAGAATATTCATGTCCCCACTGCTCTGGGGACATGAATACTCTCTCAAATTTGCAAGTGTACATCTTGAATGCTGTGAAACCAGACCAGATGATCTCCCAGCAGTGTTGCCTTTTGGGGAGAGCCCCTGTTCAGTCTTGTTAAAAGTGTTACACAACTCTGAGTCCCTAGCGAAAATTGTCATTTGGAGCTGATAATGTTTAACTCTAGATAAGCTGTGCTCCTCTCTTTCATGCTCGCCAGTGAAGCCACATTAGTCATCAAATGCCAGCATGAATCTGCTAACAAGATCTAATTCTGAGAGCAACCCAGTGCATATTTTGTTGCCGTTCTTTCTAGCTGAGTGCTGAATTTAGCAAGCAATATGTTTTCCCTAGTGTTCCTTATCACAGGTCTGCAGTGCAGATTTCCCTTACTGGATAATGTAAAAAGATGTAAGTCATCCAAACTGAAAAAAAAACCCGCTTTGGAGATATGGAGGGCATGAAAAAGTTTAATGCAACATGTCAGAGTGTTAATGTGACATCTCTTTTAAAAGGTCAACAACGAGAGGCAAATTTATCTGTCAGAAGTGCAGGACACAGGAAATGACACACAATATCTATATTTCAGGGTTTACTGGGTAGAACTTTCGTGATGCATTTGGTTTGAGAATAGACCAAAGCATATTGTTCTCCTATTCTTGAAATGATTGTAACAGAATTTATTTTACCATCAGCTGGTTCAGAAAGCTTCCTTTTTCACCTCCATCCAAAATATATTGAAGTGAAAAAGAGTCATTTAAAAGTAGCTGTTAAGAGGGGAAATGTCTTTTCTTCCCTGGCTTTAAAACACAAGTTTATTTCACATTTGTTAGAAGTTTTTTGTCTGAGTTTTAAGAGATGTGAAACTACTTTTTGTCCTGGTTTTCTTAACTGGAAAAGAATCTGAACATGCTTTTCCATAAGCTTCCAAACCTTTATACCTTTATTTAAAAAGTGACCTGTAGCCAGATCATTAGATAAATAAAATTTATAAATAAAATCAGGAGAAAAAAGAGAATAATGTTAGCAGAGGTTAAAGGTGTCTCCTCAAAATTAGTTGAAGTTAAAGCTGGCTTAGAAATTAATCTAATCAGCAGGTTATTTCTGGGGAAAAAATGAAGATGAAAAGTCTTTCGTTTTCTAACACTTGACCAAATTTAACAAAGCTGGCTGAGATTTCAAAAAGCAATATATGAGATTTTTTTTTTTTAATAAAGTACAGCCAATATGGAATTTTGACTCCCAGAAAAATGTTTCCTTGGCTTGAGGCCATTCTTGGAAACATTGAGCAAATTCACACTTATTAGGGGCTTTCTCTATTTTCCTACTTTTACAAACTTTGTCAAATGGATTGGATTGCAGGAGACGAAGAGAACAGGTGATTTTCTGGTAAATCATGCTAAGGGAAGCAGGATTCATTTTATTATCAACCCAATGTGAGATCCTTGGTGATCTCTGAGCTTGGGTGTTTTCTTCAAGACATGTACCAACAGTGATGATGTTACCTAATGTGGTAATCTGCAAGAAAACAACCAAGCCCAGAAAGCTCCAAGGATGCCACAGTTCAACCTGAGCTTGATACAGTATATTCTCTTCTATCGGCAACTCAATTATGTTTAATTTATGCCAGAGAATGGCTGATTTTGTTCAATTCCTAGTGTCTCTTCCACCACATACACAAACCTTTTGTAGTGGAACAGAGCAGGGCTTTTCAAACAGAGTTCCATGGAACACCAAGATTCCACAAGACGTTGATGGCATTTCACGAGAGATTAAGGCCACAAAAAGTTTAATCAGATGCAGCCAGTTTTCTGCTACTCAACCTATGCTCCTTGATCAGGAGTTCTGCAGGTTTTGCTTTAACAAATTATGTGACTTGAAAATGTTTGAAACCCCCTGGTATTGATCTTATGAGCTTTTATTTTTAAAAAAAAAAAAATCAAGGCTTGCCATTTTAGAGTATAAATGCCTTATGTTTTCGCTTTCTCATGCAGGCTACCAATTATCACAATTAACACAATGAAGCTGGAGTACATAAGTGTCATTAGCATCATGGGTGTTTGAAATGTGACCTTGTGGAAATTGCTGAAAAGTGCAGCCTGTGTTTTAATTTGATTGTTGGAAACAAAACTAGTTTTTCACTGAACAGTATCTTTGTGACTTGGAAGTCCTATTTACTGAAGATGAGAGGGATGGAAAACAACCTCTTCTCTCTTGGAACATAATGCAAGCAATGTAAACTGCCTTAACTAAGTGCTAAAAGCCAGTATTATCATCAGTCTCTTTATTCATGAAAGGTTGCACCTTATTCTGGGCTGAGTACTTATTTTCCTGAAAGAATATGTCAAAAGCTGAAAAGTACTGGATCAGATGAAAGCAACAATTTTCTTGCCAAAGAGATAAAGGCAAAGGATATTATGTAAGCTATAAAATTCAGGGTTCAAGAATTATGTTGCATAAAATCAAATGAATGCTCACCTGAAAGTATACTTAGTGTCCTAAATTACAGGTGCACAATGGCAGATCCTTGCTGCATTACCACATTCTTCCCCACAATGATTTCTCAAGGCCAGTATAATTGTTAGATTTAATGATTCCCCCACAGCTACAACTGTTCGGACGTAGGTTAGGTGGAGAGCGAGTAACTCAGTTGCCCAGTGTGTGTGTGTGTGTGTGTGTGTGCGTGTGTGTGTCTGTCTATCTGTTTATCTGTTTATCTGTGTCTGTGACTGAAAGTGGGTTACAACCAGGATCTACATTACTATGGCATGCTGGCTCTCTTAATAAATATGCTTTATAAATAATATGCCAATGCTTTATTGACTCCCAAACATCAGAAAGAACATATTCCACAATGCAATGATGATTCACTCAGGTCCCTATCAAGCTCTTTTTAACAGGACATAGATATGGAAGGAAGGTTTGTTCATTTGTTCATTCATTCATTCATTCATTTGATAGACTTGATAAGGCTGCCTCATACAAATCAGTGTGATTCTGAGCAGTATTCAAAACAAAAGTAAAACAATAACCCCAGTTCCAACCATAGAATATTGAAACATGTAAGATATATAAATATAAAACAGTGATTAGCGCCATAACAGAACAACAACAACAACAACAAAAGGGTCACCATTCAACAACCCAGGATAAAGTCAGATTTGCATAACTTTCCTAAAGGCGGGCAGAGTTGAGACTCATTATATACTATGGGGAAGGGGGAGAGATCATCCCAAAGAACAGGAGCAACCACAAAAAATTGATACAAGTGTGGGACACTTTGAGCAAGTTTCTGTTGTGTACCTGTATGCCCGAAGAGCAGCTACTCCAGATACAAAAGAAATATTTCCTATAAGAATCGGTGATGCTATCTCTGTGGGAAGAGGGGAAATGGGGAGCTTTAAGTCTGCAAAGGCCACCAGATCTCTGGATTACATTCAGAAAATTTATGGCATGTGGATTTTTTAGCACTCCTGGTGACTAAATGGGACACAGTGGTTCTGTGGTTAAGATGCTGAGTCTTAAAACATTAAAAGTCTACAGTTTGGAAGTTCAAGACCAAGTGCCACACAATACAGTGAGCCCCTTTCACTTGCCTAATTTTAACCAGGGGTGATGTACTTGAGCAGAAAAAGTTTAATGTTTAAGCTTCTCTTTTTCAAATGCTGTCTCATCTTCAAATCTTTCTGGAAAAAAATTGTGGCCAGCATTATTCCACATCACTTATTTTCTGATTTTTTTTATTTTACTTTTTTTACAAGCTAAAAAAAAAGACCTAAATTCACTACAATACACATAGACAATTAATAAAACAATATTTAAATTTAAAAGGATAGAAAACATTGATAGAAACTAAAAGGAAAGGACTACAAGAAAAAGAAAAGAAAAGAAAATAACATACTTGTATAAAGCACTTATTTTCTGCAGCAGTGCAACCCTGCTTCAGCAGGTAGTAAGAATAAGGCATCTAACTTCGCACATTTTAAAAAAAAAGTTTATTTATCAAACTTAAAAGGCACCCATCTCCCTAAGGTGCTTTTTCAGGAGGCAGCTGGGCTTTCTTGTTTTTCTTTGAAGATGTTTCAAGAAGCTTCTTCAGCTCTGAGAGGGATTGTAGACTACAGGAATTATTTGCACTACTCAGGTGGCTGTGAGGACATAGATAAACCTCCAAGTGATTCAACAACCATCTAAAAGGATGCAAATGACCAGCTGTCTGCGAGGAATATAAATCCTTCCATTCCCCACCATCCAGTCAGAGCTGAAGAAGCTTCCTGAATGAGAAGAAAAATGTATTCAAAGAAAAACAAGAAAGTCCGGTTGCCTCCTGAAAAATCACTTTTGGGACAACCATGAACTGGATGACTAAGAATCTCCATAGATTTTCACCCATCTCCCTCATAGAGGGACTCTAGGTGGTATATACAGATAATATTAATTTTATCCTCCCAATTGTGTATGACAGTACAGTAAAGGAACTTCAGCCTACACTTGAAAAATCAAAGCTATTTACTAGTATTGCAATAGTGGTGAATATTTAGTTGTATGTATCAGTAACTAGTTACTTTCTAGGAATCAATCACACATAATTATTATAATGAGAATCCTGTAAATTTCATCAAAATTAGACATGGTATTGGTTAAAACATTTTTGAAAAACATTTTGGGGGAAAGAAATCTCATGAAGCAATTTTGGGATATGAAGTGCCAATCACTTAGCTAAACGAATCGTGGCCTGACTCAATAAACTTCATTTTCCATGAAATGCAAATCTATTTTTTCTGAGTGTCTGTAGGGAAATAGCTTAGGCAGCATTCAAAACACAAAAGATATTGGGTTTTTTGTGTCAGTTTGTAACTGAGGACAACTTATTTATTTATTTAGAGGCTGCTGCAATCAATAGACTCATTCCCACAGTCCCTAATTCGGGATTAAAAGAAGAAAAATCTGCAAACTTTAAAATTAAAACCATGCATTATAAGTAGCCATATAAAAACTGGAAATCACTCTTCATCTGGAAGACAGAGAACATTCCTCACTATATATGTGTCATATGAAAACCGAAAGAGGCAGGTCCCCAATATTCCAGAATAAGTGTTTTGTCAGCATAGGAACCAGTCATAGTCCATAAGAAACTAAAGAAAATAGATGGTTCCATTTGAAATACCATCAGAAATGCAGGCTTGTAATAATGGCATCCTATAAGTATATAAAACTCTTTTCAGTTGTAACAATGATGATAATGCATTGATTTTTCCCTCAGATACTGCTAGGACATCTGAAACTGGTAGGCAGGTTGGACCTAGAGCTTAAAAGAGGCATGCCCAGAGGATACAATCACATATTGTATCACTGGGGAAGGCTAAAAGAATTGGCATTGACTCTACATCTTCCCCTCAATCTAATATATCTACCCATCATGCTGTAATTTCACAAAAGGGCATCTTCCCAACATTGGTTCAAGGTCACAGTGGCAGCTATCTCTTGTAATCATTCCAGAAACAGGTCATATGGAAGAGTCTGCAGATCTTCAATAAGTGGAAAGGTAACACATTTAGCTAAAAGCTAAAAATAGAAATCACTCTTTAAAAAAACACCTCATGATTTAAGCTTTTTTCTCTACAGTTCTTTCTCTCCCTCCCTCAAAATCACACCCACCCCCCACACACATGCACACCTGGAAGCAGAAATAAAAATAAATCAGAAAGAGATAAAAAGTAAGTGCATGTTTTTCATACTATCCCACTGAGAAAAAAAATAAAAGCAACAAGGATCAGTACTAAACATTTAAGTTTTTGTGATTTCAAATTATTTATGTGAGCTTGCTGTCATTATAATAATGTTAAAAAATTAGTTTTGCCTACATGTCTAATTGCACTTTCTGAATCTATATGCAAACCAGAATGCAATTATTCATCAAGAAGCCATACACAAAACACATACATTAATATAAGGGTGCTTTCTATGGCATTTTTTTAAATGCCTGTGCACATTAAATAAAATGAATATGGTGACTTGTTTAAAAACATGCATAAATGGGAGAGAACAAAATTAGGCTTGGAAGATATCAAATTGAGTATAACCATATTTGGCAGATTTCCTCTTCCAAAATATAATAAGGGAAGAGAGATCAGAGCTGGCCTTCTCTTGTTTAGGCTCAGATCTCAGAATTTCCAAGCAGTGTGAAATATTTAGTAAATGTATATGCCACCTATCTCACTATCTATTGATTTTGAAATACCATTCAGCTAGAAATGTTGGAGTCCCAATACATCTAGAATGTGACAAGATGGGACATGTTCTATTATGAAAGATAAACCCATTGCATTGGTTCCAGATACCATCTCAATCTCAGGGACTAAAATTCTGTGGAGTATTACAAATATAAATCTGCTATACAAAAGCTATACATTGAGTTTAGCATCCTTCTTCTGCCAAAGGCTTGAGCGTGTTGAGGCCATGTATGTTAGTGGATAGTGGCCCACGCTCTCCCTTTCTCTTGAGTAAATACATTGGCACTTGGGAGGACTCTTTGGGGCAAACCATAGAGACACATTTCTTTCTAAGGCAAACAAAAGGGAGATGTGGCCAGTGGGTAAAGTGTGGGCATTCTCTGCATAGTCTTAGGGTGCCTCTTGTGCTTGGAGAAAGAAATGCTTACAGTGGAAGACAGAGTGGACCTCAGCAATTGAAAGCACACTATAAAGTACAACCAGTCAGTTTGTAGAAACCCTAGAGAATAGTCTTGAAAGACTGAAGGAAAAGATACTATCTTTACATGGCAATGATCAAGCAAGTGCAGCTGGAGCTCTTTCCAATAAATTAATGCAAGCCTCTCCTAATTTGCATGATAATAAAGTGAGGGAGGAGGAAAGCAAATTAGACTTGAAAGATTCTGCTACTATAGCTGTACCAATGAAAGTAATTTTGGACCCGATGTCATTGGTTTCTTCATTTGGTTACACTTATGGGCTGACACTCATATGGAGTGTTACAATATTGTCCAATTTGTTACAGTTTATTAAAACTGTGTAATTCTACATCAAGCCTGATATAGAATTACAACCTTGCATTCTATTTAAGGACACCATAGTTAAGGTGGATAGAATATTTGTTTGGGAGAGTATAGGGTAGATGATTTCAAGGGGCATATAAGATCCGAGCCACAGGCCAAGTTATCCAACCTCCACTGTACATTGCAAAAAAAATGAGAAACATCCAGTATTATAAACAGGCTTCATATCTGCTCTGATGGGTCTGCAAAATTTGGATGGTAAAGGTTGTTGAAAACAAAGGGAATGAATCAGAATTAATACTTTTTCATATACATATTTTGGCAGTACAAGCAGGAATTCCTACAGGATTAAATATTTGCTTATTATATAAAATTACATTTTGTTCTTTATAATCATGACATATTCCACATGCCTCTGAATTACAAAATATTATTCACATAGCAAAATTATATGCAGATCTATACAGACAGAAGCACAGTAGAATTCAAGGAAACCAAACTCAATTCCCTCTTTAAAATCTTTTGATTGCTCAGTTACAATAGACTTTAGTTATTCAATCTGTTGTGTATGCAATATAATTAATAAAGTGTGAGCAAGTCACGATGTAAATAAAGAGCTGAAATTCACCATTCAGAAACTTGTCTACATTCTTTCTCACCCATGCTCAAACTTAACACTGGCGACGAAGGTAGGATTTGGAGACATCTGAACCAATGAAACTTCGAAGAACACTGAGCACGTGACAGACGACGCCAACAACGGAACCATGTCCGGTGGCATCGTACCACCCGCTCTCTTCGATCCAACCCAAGAGGACTGGGAGTCCTACATGGATCGCTTCCAAATGTTCCTAGAGACGAACAATTTAAAGGACACCACACCAGGAAAGAAACGGGCGGTGTTCCTAACGCATTGCAGTCCAACCGTATTTAAGATGGCTAAAGCACTAGCCAAACCCCGAGAAGTGAAGGCCATGGATTGGGATGACCTCGAACCTATCCTGCGAGACCACTATGCTCCGACCGTGCCTACGCTCGTGAGATGCCACGAGTTTTATCAAAGAAGCCAGCGAAAAGGAGAAAGCGTGGCCGACTTCATAGCAGACCTCCGAAATTTGGGAGGCCTCTGCGGATTCACCGATCTACAAGAAGCACACAGCATACTTACCTTTAACAGTCATCAATAGAGATAGGCCTAGCCTACTGGGCCTCCAATGGTTCCCGCCACTCGGCATTGAAGTGGCCGGCGTAAACCGAGTCTGTGGCTGTGACTGGGAGGAAGACCTTATCTCTGAGTTCAGGGACATCTTCACGGACAGCTTAGGCGAGTACAAGGGGACCCCGATCTCATTCAGCTTAGATCCAAAAATAGCTCCCATTCACCTAAAGCCCCGTTGAGTTCTGTTTGCCTTAAAATCGAAAATCAACGAACAACTCGACAAACTGATAGCTCAGGGGGTGTTGGAGCCCATCGATCACTCCCCATGGGAAACCCCTATTTTAACACCCATTAAGCCAGATGGGTCAATCCGAATTTGTCAGAACTACCGGGCCACTTTGAACCATGCCCTGCAGCAGAACGCATATCCAGTTCCGGTGGTGTAGCACCTCCTCCATTCCCTGGGGGGTGGAAAAGTTTTCGCTAAATTGGATTTAGCTCAAGCATATCAGCAAGGTCAAGGTCAAGGTTTCTTTATTGTCACTCCAATACATGACAGTCATATCATATATAGGGATGAAATTTCGTTCCCACTCTTCCACAGTACAGTAAAAAGGTAAACAGACAATATACAATAAAACAATGGACAAGTAACACTAGTGCGACAGATTCAAGGGCAATAAAATGCAAGATAAAAAGTTAAAACATTAAAAATGCTGTAAGTGCAAAGTGCAAGGGAAATAGCAGCAATTGAGACACAATGTAAGTATGTGTATATATGTAGTGTTTAGTCCGGGGGCAGCGGAAACAGACTGGGGGGGAGAGCTGGCAGGGAGTTTAACTGCCTGACAGCCTGGTGGACAAAGCTGTCCCTTAGTCTGCTGGTCCTAGCCCGAAGGCTCCTCAGTCTCCTGCCTGATGGCATGAGGCTGAAGTAGCTGTGTGTGGGGTGAGTGGCGTCGCCTGAGATCTGGATGGCTTTGCGGGTCAGTCGTGTATTATAGATGTTGTGGATGGGTGGGAGGGGGGCACCGATGATCTTCTCAGCTGCTCTCACTGTGCGCTGCAAGGTCTTACGGCAGAATGCTGTGCAGCTGCCATACCACACAGTGAGGCAGCTGGTCAGGATGCTCTCAATGGTCCCACGGTAGAAGGAGTGCATGATGGGGGTAGGGGTTCTAGCGTTTCTCAGTCTGCGGAGGAAGTAGAGGCGTTGTTGTGCTTTCTTGTGTAGTGATGTGGTGTTGGTGCTCCAGGTGAGGTCTTCTGTGATGTGCACGCCCAGGAATTTGGTGCTGCTCACTCTCTCCACAGCTGTGCCGTTGATGGACAGTGGGGGGTGCTGGGTGTGTGCTCTCCTAAAGTCGATGATGATCTCCTTGGTTTTGTCGACATTGAGAGAGAGGTTGTTGTCACCACACCACGTGGTCAGCTGGCTCACCTCATCCCTGTAGTTGGACTCGTTGTTGTTGTGGATGAGACCAACAACAGTTGTGTCGTCCGCGAACTTGACAAAGATGTTGGTGCTGTGCTTGGGTGTGCAGTCATGGGTCAGCAGAGTGAAAAGTAGGGGGCTGAGCACACATCCCTGGGGGGCCCCCGTATTCAGAGTGATGGTTCTCGATGTGTTGCCGCCAACCCGGACTGCCTGGGGTCTCCCAGTCAGGAAGTCCAACAGCCAGTTGCACAGTGTGGTGTTCACGCCCAGCCGATCCAGTTTTTGTATAAGCTGCTGGGGGATGATGGTGTTGAACGCTGAGCTAAAGTCTATAAACAGCATTCTGACATGTGAGTCCTTGGTGTCCAGATGGGTGAGAGCTGAGTGGAGGGAGGTGGAGATTGCATCGTCGGTGGACCTGTTGGCCCGGTATGCAAACTGAAAGGGATCCAAGGTGGGAGGAAGGATGGATTTAATGTGCTGCATGACTAACCATTCGAAACACTTCATGATGATGGAAGTCAGTGCGACGGGGCGGTAGTCATTAAAACAGGAAGGGGAAGCCTTCTTAGGTATTGGAATGATGGTGGTTAGTTTGAAGCATGTGGGGACAGCAGCCTGGCTCAGAGAGGTGTTAAAGATGTCTGTGAAGACATCCGTGAGTTCCACTGCACAGTCCTTTAGTACGCGACCAGGTATGTTGTCCGGCCCCGCAGCCTTGCGGGCACTAAT
The DNA here is from genome assembly GCA_033807585.1 of Hydrophis major. Classification (NCBI taxonomy): domain Eukaryota; kingdom Metazoa; phylum Chordata; class Lepidosauria; order Squamata; family Elapidae; genus Hydrophis; species Hydrophis major. The sequence continues at coordinate 167,204,705 of CM066328.1, forward strand.
CCTGGAAAAGGATCGTCTCACGCTGGCTGGAGACAGGCGCAGCACATGGTCGTCAGGTGGAGGTGCGGACTTGCGTGCAGGAGTGCTGTTCTGTGCCTCAAAACGACCGAAGAAATCATTCAGGTTGTTCAGCAGAGTGGTGTCACTGTCACAGGTCCGAGGTCGGGGTTTATAGTCCGTGATGGTCTGAAGACCCTGCCACAGGCTCCTGGTGTCACTGCTGTCGCTGAAATGGTGGGCTATCTTCCTGGTGTACTGCCTCTTTGCCTCTTTGATGCCCCGGTCCAAGTTGGCCCTGGCTGTTCTCAGGCCGACATCATCACCTGCTCTGAAGGCGGCATTCCGGGCCCTCAGTAGACTGTAGACTTCTCCTGTAAGCCAAGGCTTTTGATTGGCCCGTGCTGTGATGGTCCTTGTTTCCGTGACATCATCAATACATTTAGTGATGTAGGCAGTAACAGTCTCTGTATATTCCTCAATGTCAGTGTGGCCATTATAGGTGGCTGCCTCTTTGAACATGTCCCAGTCTGTAGTTTCAAAACAGTCCTGGAGCACAGAGGAAGCACCTTCTGGCCACACTCTAATTTGTTTCTGAACCGGTTTATTGACTTTAGTCCTTGGTCTGTATGCCGGCATTAGCATAACTGTAATGTGGTCAGAAGCACCCAAATGGGGGAGAGGGGAGGCTTTGTAGGCTCCTCGCTGAGTAGTGTAAACAAGGCCCAGTATATTGTCTCCCCTTGTAGGAAAGTCAATGTGCTGGTGTAGCTGTGGACACACCGACTTGAGGTTTGCATGGTTGAAATCCCCCGCCACGATGAGAAACCCGTCTGGATGTGCTATCTGTTGTTCACTGATAGCACTGTTCAGCTCCCACAGTGCCCCTTCCCTGTCCTTGTTGTTGGAGGAGGGAGGGATGTAAACAGCGGCTAGCAAGACGGCTGTAAACTCCCTCGGCAGATAGAAGGGCCGACACTTAAGTAGCATAAACTCCACAAGGGCTGAGCAGTGTTTTCGTATCACTACTGTGTCCTGGCACCAGGCGTCTTTGATGTAAACACAGATCCCGCCACCGCGGGTCTTACCTCTCTCAGTAAGAGTCCTATCAGCCCGATAGCATGTTAGCTGCTCAAGCTGAATGGCGGAGTCCGGAACGCCATCGTAGAGCCATGTTTCGGTGAAAACAAAAACACAGCATTCTCTCACGGACTGCTGAGATGATCGCAAGAGCCGTATGTGGTCCCGTTTATTGTCCAGAGAGCGTACGTTGGCGAGAAGGATGGATGGAATAGCTGGCTTGTTAGGGTTAGCCGCTAGCCTCGCTCGGATACCTCCATGCTTGCCTCGCTTCCTCCTTCTCGCGCACCGCCTGCGGCGCGTCCAAAGCGGGCGCGTAGCTCCCATGGGGGTCGGCAGCGTAGCAGGCCGCTGAAGAAGACCGCAGCTCCGCAGCGTCTCCACGCACGCCAGATTTAACTCAATAAGTCCCGTTCTACCGACTTCTAAAAGTCTCTCACGGCTGTATGTTTGCCTTGAAGCACATAGACGTGACAAACGCTTATACATACACAACGAAGAACACATAAACACCGCATTATCAGGAGAGCGAGTAGCCGCTGCATCTGCACGCGCCGCCATCTTCCAACAACAAACCAGTAATTACCAGTAGATGAAAAAACGGCACAGGCCCAAACTATTGTGACGCACCGAGGTGCCTTTAAATGTACCCGGCTGCAATTCAGAGTAAGTGTAGCCCCGGGGATTTTTCAGAGCCTTATGGAAAGGTTATTGTAAGGGATTAAGGGCGTAGTCCCCTATTTTGACGATGTATTAATTGCAGCCCCTACAAAAAAAATCTTACAGGACCGGTTAAAATTAGTCCAAAAAAATTCCAAGAGGCCGGTCTTAAGATTAAAAAAAACAAATGTAAATTGTGTACTGACAGTGTTGAGTTTTTAGGGTACCTGATTGATAGCCAGGGCATTCACCCTACCGAAAGTAAATTAAAAACGATCAAAAACGTTCCCAGGCCAAGAAACAAGGCCAATCTCCAGGCATTCCTAGGCCTCATTAATTTTTATAATGTATTTTTACCGCACAAAGCAACTGTCGCTGAACCATTACACCGATTGTTAGATAAAAAAGCAATGTGGTTATGGGGTTACCGTGAAGAACAGGCGTTCCGAAATGTTAAAAAACTGCTCACTTCTGACTCTGTACTCATGCAGTATAACGAGACTTTACCGTTAGTTATAACCTGTGATGCATTGCCTTTTGGGGTGGGCGCCATTTTGAATCACGTACTGCCTAATGGGAACGAAGCCCCTGTTGCATATTTTTCAAAGACTCTGTCAAAAACAGAGTGGAACTATGGACAAATTGATAAAGAAGCCCTCGCAATTGTCTCAGCTGTGAAAAGATTTCACGAATACGTGTATGGTAGGATTTTTACTATTGTGACTGACCACAAGCCGTTATTGGGGATAATAGCCGGAGATAAGCCAACTCAATACATGTTATCCCCTAGGATGAACAGATGGTCAGAATTCTTAGCTGCTTATAATTATCGGCTGCAATACCACCCAGGGAAGGCCATTCCCCACACTGACGCATTGAGCCGAGCACCGCTTCCAGAGACTCTCGACGATCCTGCACCAACGGTAACCACGTTGCAAATTGAAGTGCTCAACTCGCCGCCACTGACCACCCAAGATATCATGAGAGAAACTAAACGCAACCACACCCTAGCACGCGTCCTAGGCTAGGTAGAACGCGGATGGCCATTGGACCAGTTATCAGATGACTTCACACCATTCAAAACTCGACAGACCTTTCTTCTCCCAGAAAGGCTGTGTCATCTGGGGCGATAGAGTCGTTATTCCAGAACGGCTCCGAAAAGCGCTGCTGAGAACTTTGCACGATGGCCACCCCGGCATCGTGCGAATGAAAGCCCTTGCACGAAGCTACGCATGGTGGCCGGGCATTGACAAGCAAATCGAACAGTGGGTTAAAGCTTGTCCCAAATGCCAAGAAGTCAGCAACGCCCCTCCAAAAGCCATGCCTACTGAGTGGGAGACACCACGTGGACCTTGGTCCCAAATTCACCTGGACTTCGCGGGGCCAACCAAGGGCCACACCTTCCTGCTTACCATCGATGCCTACTCCAATTGGCTCGAAATTCATCGCATGACGACTACGACCTCCAAGGCGGTCATCAAGATTCTAAACAGACTCTTTGCAACCCATGGATTACCAGACATCCTGGTATCCGATAACGGCCCACAATTTACTGCACAAGCGTTCGAGTAGTACCTCGCTGACTGCGGCATCCACCATGCGCTCACCTCGCCTGCGCACCCTGCGAGCAATGGCCGAGCAGAACGCATGGTTCAATTTGTGAAGAAAACCTTGCAAAAGGTAGACTACGACAACATTGACGACAAGGTCAACCAAATCCTCTTTTTGCAACACATCACCCCACATAGCATCACCAACAAAACTCCCGCTGAGCTGCTAATGGGACGAAAGCTCCGCTCCCACCTTGACCGGTTGCACCCTGCATATGAACCAGAGAAACCACTAGGATCCAGTGGTCACTGTCGCACCTTCCAGGTAGGAGACCTGGTTTATGCAAAAAACCTATCGGGCGACCCGTTGTGGGTGGAAGTAGCGACAGTAGTACGTGTAACCGGCCCTAGATCCTACCTCGTGCAGTGCCTTGACAATAAACTTTGGAAACGGCATATCGACCAATTACGGTCGCGGCTTGCACCGGCCAATTCACCACTCCCCTATGACCAAATTGAGGGGGGGGGAGGTACGGAAGAAGATGAAGCCGTATGAAACCAGTTCGAGGGACACGGCGATTTAATTGAAATTCAGGAAGTGGAGCCGGAGGGAGAAACGTCTGCACCTTAGGGAATCGAGGAAAATGTGTGCAACGACGTAGAAGTGAACTCTGAACCAGAGACAGCCCCTCTACCAGACAACGATCTACCTCAGCGAGATTGCAACCAGCCGATACAATGAAAAACAAAGAGACTAAAAAGACAACCGTCCTATTTAAGGGACTATGTAACTGCGTCCTGAACTAAGAAACCAGGAGGAAGGGGTGTTGTGTATGCAATATAATTAATAAAGTGTGAGCAAGTCATGATGTAAATAAAGAGCTGAAATTCACCATTCAGAAACTTGTCTCCATTCTTTCTCGCCCATGCTCAAACTTAACACAATCCTTTTCTTCATAGTATTTGCAGTTTTTCGGTTGGTATTTGTTTTATAGAGAGCCACTCATTTTCTCTCAGTCCTAGGATATAAATATATTTCTTTAAAATATGGCAGAGGTGTCATCATAAGCTGTTCCTGATAGGATAGTCTTTAGCCAAATTATGACATCGGCAAAATTTAAATGTCTAAATATATGGCAAACTCCAATTACAACTGGTATGGCAATTTATTTTTTTTGGTCAATCTTAAAACCACAATTTATAAATTAAGGTATTTTGTTAAATTTGCCAGTTGTTTTGCATCAATTGACTATCTGCAAGTATTGCTACCTCAAATAACCTCTTGGTATAATACGTTAGAAATGTCTATCAGTATGAATACTGTAAACCCTCCAATATTGCTCACAGATGGCAAACCTTTTTTTCAGATTTGTGGTTGTTGCTTTTTTGTAAAGCTGGATTTTCTACCTCAATTCCTATGGACATGATTGGCAACACTGCTATAGGCTTGTCTATTGAAGCAAATTGGTTTTTTTTTTTTTTCTCTTTTCTTTGAGGCCCTTTAGTTGATTAATAGTTGGTGTTTTGAATTTTTGCCATTGTCCTTTTAGGAGTCTATAGTTTGTTCTGCATTTTCTTTCAGAATAAATGTATGTGAGATTTGCATGATTTTATTAAGTCATAAGAACGGTAGGTAAATTATAGGGCTGTAGATAGCAGAGGAAGTTTCATTTTCCTTGCTTTCCTACTAGAGATGTTCATCCAGATGCCATCTACTCTTCCTTTCTGCTGTCTGCAGAAGGTCATTTAGCTGAAATGAAGGCTTGTCAAATGTGTGAGCCAAAAGCCATACAGTTCATCTCTTCCTGGGGCACTGCTGGTTTTGATCTTTTTGATGTGTGTTTGAACCATTTTTGTGGTTATCAGCACATCTTCCATCAAATTCTTTCTCAACATTGTTTGATGCATTGAGGGTATTTTTTTATTCTATCTATCATTTTACCACAAAGTTTTCCATATTTAACTCTCTTTTTTTTCTTTATCAGGATTTGTGAGCAAGTCAAATGTTCTGGCTTTTGTAGCAGAAATTTTAATTAGTTCCAAGCTAACCGGTGTTTCATTTAGACTGAATAATTCAGTCTAATAGCACTGCCACAAGGATTGCTTCATTTATTCTAAATTTTCTGAGTCTAATGTTCTTTCATACTATTAGACTAAGCTTACACTTTTTTCTTTTTAAACATAGCCTAAATTCTTCAGATTGCTCAAATTTACTTGAAGGTTTGGTTTGTGTTTTTTTTTAACTCTGCTTTTTCCTTTCCAAATGCTTTTTCTATATGTTTGTTTTTATGCACACATCTTTCATCTTAATTCCTTGAGATTGCCTGGATAAACCAATTTGTTGGCAACATTTGTTGCATTGCCAGTGAGATGCACAGCATAAACTTTAATAAAAAATGAAACGAACAAATAAATAATAGAATAAACATTTTCAGAAATAGTTGGCCATTTCTTCTTCTCAGTGCCAAGAGAGAGTGACTGGTCTGAACTCAAACAACTGGTGGTATGTCTAAGACAGGATCAGACTCACAGTCTACCAATTTCTAGACCAACTTTAACTACTATACCAAATTAACACTTACCAGTCCAAGTTTTGGTTACAACAAGCAATGGATTACATAAGTTCATTCATTTAATAGATTTTGCTGGAATTCCTTTGATGATGTATAGAAGATTTTCTCCATTCTTGGAGATGGAATGGAATACATAAGTTCATTCATTCCTTTAATAGATTTTGTTGGAATTCCATTGATGATATGGAGAAGATAATCTCCATTTTTTAAAATTTATTGGCTAATTGTAGTGTGTTTCTATTTCCCAAGTTATTTACTGTTGTTTCAAATCAAAATTACATTCTTCTAAGGTTTCCACAATTTTCTTCACTTTTAGTTGTCTAAATTTGAATTATCTATAATGTCAGGTTGTTTAGGAAGGACACATATATTATTTACTCTTCACATTTATCATCGGGGAAAAATGTTGTTCAGAATAATGTGATACTAATCTATCTACTTGTGCTCAGTAATAATTGAATCTGAGGATTTTTCTTTCCATATAGGAACTTCTGCCTCTTTCTAATGATCTAGTTTGATAGTATCCGTAATAAATTTGTCTTGTAGATTTGTACACCTCATTTGCTATTTTGTTCACTTCCGATTGTCTTGCGGTTCATTGCACTGGTTGTCTAGAAAAGGAATCTGAGATGCCTAGGAACATTGGGATGTCAGTATCATTTGATGCTCAGGAACTATTTTATCTGCTGCACCCCGTGTTTTTTTTTTATAATAAAAGTTTTATTTAAGTTTTCACAAAATATACAAATACAAATAAAATATCTTTTTTTTTTAGAACAGCATGCTCCCAGGTTATCACTTCCCCATACAGATATAAACTTAATACATATTTATCTTATACATTCTAATCCATATCTTATAACTATTTTTGCAATTTTTTCAATAGCTTTTTCCTTTCTTTACTTCTTGTAGCCTTATTTTAAATTATCTCATTCCTTTCTTAATTCAATTACATATCTTTTTCTAATTTTTAAAATCTTTCTAATCAATGTTTTTATACTTTTGTCTATCCTGTTTACAATTTCATATTATCTTTTCTCATAAAGCAAATTTTCCCCTGTAATTACTAGACTGGAGTGTAACACCTTTGTATCTTTTTTCAAATCTTCTTTAAAAATTTAAATTGCACCTTTACAGTTATAACATTCATTTTCTAACCTCTATTTCATAACATGTACCTATTTTCAATTGAATTCTGCTTGGTACATTCCCTTAAAAATACACACTAAATTCTTAAAAGAAAAAAGTATATATGTATATATATCTATGTATATGGATCTTTGGTTATTGGGGTTTTCTCCCACGTAAGATTGGAAGTATCTAGGCAACATTTGTGTACACAGCCAAGCCCCCACCCAATCAAGTCACACCCCCACTAGCAGTTAAAAGGAAGAAGCAGCTGCAAGCTCACATCACTCTGAGAAGCACAGAGTCCAACACACAAGCCTGAAGATGATGAATGAGATTTCATCAAAACGTTCCCTAGATACTTCCAATCTTACGCAGGAGAAAACCCGAATAACCAATACCCGCGAGAACCTCAGAAAACATCTATGTATGTGTGTGTGTGTGTGTGTGTGTGCGTGTGTGTATGAAAACATATACAAATATATATATATATATATATATATATATATATATATATATATATATATATATATATGAAAACATTATATATATATATATATATATATATATATATATATATATATATATATATATATATATATATATATATATATATACACACACACACACACACACACACACACACACATACATATATATCTTTGGTTATTCGGGTTTTCTCCCACGTAAGATTGGAAGTATCTAGGCAACGTTTCAATGAAGTCTCATTCATCATCTTCAGGCTTGGTCTTCAGCTCTGTGCACAACTATGACGTGGGAAAATACCCGAACTAAGCTGAATGCCATATTCAGCTTTGTTCGGGTATTTTCCCATGTCATAGTAGTGGTGCTTTTAAAGTTGTAGCAACGTTTCAGCAGAATCTCATCTGCCATCATCAGGCTTCAAGCTGCACTAAAGGCCTCCAATAAAGTAACACAATGTTGCCAGCCAATCAATATGCAAAAAGAGCCCCCCCCCAAAAAAAAAAAAAACTGACAGAAGATATTAGTAGCAGAACACAGCAAACTCCAAGACCAATAAACACAGACCAAGACTCTCAACCAATCAGGAGGAAGAAAAAACCATTCTGACACAGCAATAGGCTGCCCCAAATTTAAATCTGAAACCACTGTTAAAATCTGACTCACAGACAAACACCATACAGAAGCCTGATGATGGCAGATGAGATTCTGCTGAAACGTTGCTACAACTTTAAAAGCAGCACTGTTTTGACGTGGGAAAATACCCGAACAAAGCTGAATGCCAGATATATATATATATATATATATATATATATATATATATATATATATATATATATATATATATATATATATATCTCAATAGTAAATGGAATAATTATTCTATTCAAGTACAGCTCTGCCATTAATAGTAATAACAATCTTTTACATTTCTATTTTTTTTAACAAACATTACCTAGTAACATCAGTTGTCTTTCACTTTAATTATCTATATTTCATATTTTACTTATTACTGTCTTTAAATAAGAAATCAAACAATAGGTATTAACAGTAATCAATAGTTACTATTCTTATTTAAGTTCATCTTCTCAACTGATAAAAATCTTCCATGTTTCTTTTCAGCTTTTTAAAACTTTCTTTTTAAATCATTGAGAGCTTCATTCTCTTTACAAACAATTATTCCACTATACATCAATAGAATTTTTTTCTGTCACTTTCATCATCTAACATATTTTCTAACCCTGTCCTGTTTCTAATATAACAATGCTGTCCCATGCATCCTTGCAGAATCCTCTCCTTAAGTTAAATTTTAACCATTGTCTCTGTGTCTTTTAAATAGGTTTATACCTTTAATTCTTGTACACTTTTCCTGTACCTCTATATCTTGTTTCTGTCCTTCTGTCCTTAGCTTCCTTTCATTTCCCTCTTCTCTCTCTTCTTCTCACTCCCCTTTTTATTCCCTTTTCTATCTGATTCTCCCTTCTATGATCCTCCTTTCTGCTTCTTCCTGAGATTATGATTACTTTTCAAATTACTCTTTTTTTTTTTGGTTGTTGCTTCAATGCTTAAGTTTTTAACTCCCTTTCCCCCCTTTCCCTTTTTTACCCCGCTTAAAATTGCTTGGTCATTAAAGATGGCTTCTTCGTTGTTCCACCCTTCTTGTTCTGCCAGCGTTTCTTCTTGTTTTTCATAGTTCAAGACCTCCATTTCTAAAATTTGAAATACGAAGCCAAAAGATCCTCTTCCCTCTTGTGCTTCTTCTTTTTGTTCTTTAAGTCTCATTTTTAACTCTTCAAGGAAATTTAAAAAAAAAATTAAACAACCCCCAATTGCTTTTATTTTGTTTCATTACGCTCCTCCATCCAAAGTTCCAGGAATCATCCAATTATCCAAAACTGTTTTTTGTTTCTTTTCTCATTTTCTCTTTCCAGGGGCTTTGTTATCTTGTAACAAAGTTTCAGCTACAATGTATATTTTGCAAGCCTTGTTAAAATTCCACTATCATTTTTTTTTTTTAATGTTCCAGGTGATCTCCTCCATTTTCCAGATTCCACCCTCTTTTTTCCTTTTTCCCTCCACTTTTTTTTCTTTTTTTAAAGAAAAATTTTAAATTATCCAAGAATCTTTATCCCTTTGACACTTTATTTTCAGCTAGAAATAGCCTATTAATGTCAAAGTGGATTAGTATCAATTTTTTATTCAAATCTCTTCTTCTTAACGTTCCAAGTCAATTAAAATTGTCAATGTGAGAGGAAAAAAAGCCAATTCCATTTCCTTTCCCTTTCTCTTTTGCCACAAAATCTTTTTTAGGAATAGTATTAGTCTTTAAAATTCAGGTTCCAGGTACCTTAAATAGATGTTCTCCATTTAACCCGGTCAATCAAGCTTTCTCCTTTAAACTTCCTCCTGCACAATCTTGTCCAGTCGGGTTCTTCTTTGAGGTGGCCATTTCTGACCACTGCTGCAACCGCATTTGGGAAAGGGAGTAATGGCCAGCCAAGGAGGAGAGATGCGGTTCTCCTCAACTTGATAGCTCTCCCTTCTTCACCACCTCAACGGGGTGGCTTCAGCCCTGAATCCGGGTAGCTTGGGGTGCTCCAGCGGTAAGCATAGATCAAACTGTGCATGATCGCAATTTCGGTCCATCGCTGAAGAAGCCTAAACAGGAAGTTTCTGCTGCAGCCCTTGTTGATCCAGGTGACAATTGACCTGGTATGAAAAATCTTTCTAGTTCTTACCTTTGCAAGCCGGAGGTGATGCAATTAGTGGGGTTCCATTGTAGATACACGTAGTCAAGACTGCATCTGAGATCTTTCTGATATGGATAACCCTTTTAGAAGGTAGGATCTCACCAGGATATTCTCAACATCACTGATGTATGCAAGTTCCTCCACTGCAACAAGGTGGCATTTCATATATTATTCCCTAGAGGAGGAGGATGGTAATGATGACTACTGTGGGAATTACACTTAATTCCCACAGCACTGTCCTATATCTAAGGATATTTACCCCTGTAATATGTGTATATTATGTTATTCTTCTCATCTTTCCTACTATCATCTCCTGTTGTAACTTATGTTTATATTACTTTGTTGTTTCTATGTATACTAAAAGCTTTTGCCTCTGAGACAAATTTATTGTGTGTCCAATCACACTTGGCCAATAAAGTAGAATAGAATAAATAATATTTTTTTCTACTATTGCTGTTGTTTCTTTTGAGAGCAATATGAATACTTCAGTTATAATTTATTTCCCATTGAACTTTAAGATTGTTCTAGGAAAACAATACTTTTAATCAAAATCTAAATGAAAAGTTCCTACTGTGCCACCCAAGTAGAACTGCTTCAAAGATATGAAAAGTATATTGTCATATAGCAGATGTTCTTGAGTAAACATCTTTCATTATGCTCTATTACAAATTAAGATGATTTTTTCTAAAAAAAAAAAAAAAACCAATTAGCCCAAATGTTCACTTTCTTGTTTTTCACTGTGCTATTTAACACATTTAGAATCTTAAATATTTAATGTAGTGTTTTTTCAGTTAAAGATAAGAAATTCAAGCTAGTTTATAAAATAAATCATAAACTTATATGTAAACACCCACAGAAATATATATAAGATAAAGATAAACAATTACTACCATTATTAAATATTCATAACTAACCATTGGTCTCTTAAAACAACATTTAAAAGATAAAACTATGCAATATCACACAATACTTGCAGATAATTATTCCATGTATTGTTTGCAAATTTGTGACTGCCGTAAGAAATTAATATTTGAGCATAGATAAGGGTGATAGAAATAATTTATCTATCAATTTATCTCAATGATAATTTAATGATATAGATAGTTTTATTGTAGATTATTTATATATTATAGTGACAAAACCTCCCTCTTTTGGAAACTAATTTGTAGCACCGGAATAGAATAAATATAATGTAGTAACTGTGGGTGCTCTCTGAGCATGAAACCTTACCACTAGGTAACATGATCAAAGCTGTTATATAACGTAGTATATGCAAAGTTTTCAGTTATATGCATACCTGAAGAATTTAGGAATTAATAATATCTTCTCCAATATGACCTCAGTCTGTATCTCTCCAAACACTATGCTAATGTGGAAAAGTGGTACATATTGGACAGCAGTTGCCTTTAGCAATAGCACTTAGACTTATATACTGCTTCATCGTGCTTTATAGTCCTCTCTAAGTGGTTTACAGAGTTAGCATATTGCCTCACAATTTGGATTCTCATTTTATCCACCTTGAAAGGATGGGAGGCTGAGTCAACCTTGAGCTTGGTGAGATTCGATCTGCCAAACTGCTGGTAATCGACAGTCAGCAGAAATAACCTGCAGTACTGCACTCTAACCAATGTTAGAGGCCAAGGCTCTTTAAGCCCTTATTCAGTCTATAAATACACTCAAAATTATCATACCCCTTTTGTACTTTGAAAAGGAATGCCTAGTCATTCAGATCAAATGCATCTAGATAATGATTTTGTTACTACACATATGTCTATACTTCTGAGCCTATCGAACAATAGTTATTATTGCACATCTGGTTCTTTCAAACTGTAGCAGATTATTTTGACCTTCTACAAAAATCAGAGATATGACCTGAATGTAGGATTCTACTTTGCATACAATGATATGGAACAGAGTGTTTTTTATTCTTTCTGTTTTAAACGTAAGTCTCTCCTTGGAATTATTGTTAAGGATTATTCCCAAATTAATGCTACTGCTGCTATTTTGGAGGCATATAGCTATCTGGTGCTTGAGGAGGTTTTTCCTTTAAAAAAGGTTTAAAAAAAGAAAAAGGTCTCCATTTCTGCCCATTTTTAAAACTCAACTTGTCTAGAAAATAGGGCCCAGCAAGGGTAGGTATGAAGAACTAAATTTCACAACCTTAATCTAGGAGATGGTGATAAATATATTATTGTAAAGTTCAAAAACAACCTATTCATAATCAATCATTTCTCTCATTGCTTCTATTACTTTTATCCTTATTATTCCAGAAGCATGTTGAAATTTGACAATTCATTGACCAAACGTGATATGGATGTTTTTGCTGTTTCTTTAAATAAATAAACATCACATTCTAAAAGCAACCAGATCTGGGAAAAACTGAGGAATAAATGCAAATGAACAATAAATGTTTTGGGGTGCCATTTTATCCTAATTAAAATCCAAAACGTTGTTTACTGCATAATGATTATTTAATTGGGACTTGAGAGGCACAAGTAACTATTTACTTTTATTGTTCAGTAATTCTGCTCAGCTTCATTTTGATCACAGACACAAAAGAAGAATTTTCACATACTGAAGCTTTGCAGTCCCCCTGGAATTCACCACTAGAATCTCTCTCTCTAATGGATTAACCATTTCAGTTCGAACTTTGACGCTCTTACAGTTGCTCCTCATATTCAACCTATCACATCAAATGAGGGACTAAATTAACAGAAACAGTGGATAATTTAGCTCCTTCAAATTATATTTGCTCTCTGGAAGACAGCCTATTATATCTTAAGGAAAGGCATAATGAGTAATTTTATGAGCTGATGGTTCACATCAAGAAGAGGGCACGCAAAGAATGCAATTTGATTAAGGTTCACCTGGAACCTTAAGCTTCAGCATATCCAATTGGAAACAAGTTTTAAAAAATGAAAACAATTCCTTACATAATAGGAAAATTAAATGCAAGCCCGAGACACAGGGGAAATTGATTTGTTTTTAGTTTTTTAGGCAACAGGATGTTTAGAATAATTCAATGTCAGGCTGAAACAATGTTAGGGAAAGACAAACATTTAATTTATTATCAGTCTGTATTTGAACATTCGAAAATGATTGCACTGTCACCCTTTTGGAGAGCTCAAAGGAACAAAGCAAGGTTGCTTGGATGTTGATATGGGAAGAAACATGTGATCCCAATAATATACCCATTCTGATGATTACCAGTGTTTTGCCATTAGGAATCACTGGGAATGAAAAGGCATAAGTTTAATCCTCTTTAACTAAAGGAATCTCCTTTGAATATAATTTCCCCACAACAAAATTCTGTTGACTGGCAACATCAGAGCTGGAATGAATGTTAAATACAATTCAGCATAACAAATCCATAAAGCCAAGAGATGCAGGTTGAAATACTGAGGCTGATTATACAACAAAAATGGGGTGGGGGAGGTGGAAATTTGGTATTAATCACCAGCACATTATCCTTCAAAACCAGTTTTTTATTATTAAATTATATATATTTTAATATCAAATGATAACAATACCTAGGAATAATCCCATTGACTGTGATTAATTAGGATAACAATTTAATGTTCAAGCAGCAGTTGAGGCTGACAGCAATTCATGAGTCATCGAGCCTCCAGGGTTGATAAAATAAGAAACAATTTTATGTCTAAATTTGTAATTCTGACATGGTAGGAAAATAATTTGAGATGTCTTTCACAGCACAGCAACCACAGGTAGAGACTTCAATTTGAATTTATTTATTCATTATTCAAATCTGTACTGTATAGCTGTCACACTGGGTGGTGTACAGCAATCCAGCAGAACAGCACCTACATAAAACAACTGATTATAAAATTATAAGAATACAGATTAAAAGATAAATGTCATAAAAAGAAGTATACAAATCCTTGACAGACAGAATAAAAATGGCCACCTCATAAATTATTTATTTATACAATATATGAATTCATACAGTTGTTTACATCTCAGGAAAAAAAGCTGCAATTTTTCACTCAAAAATTCTGCTTAAAACCAATTGAATTTAAGCAGCCAATGTGAAAGAAAGAGGCTGGCAATCCCACTCCTTAGGATTTTTGGTATAGATTTTCAAGGGAGTGCCATTGCACTATGAAGAAGTCATATAAAACCACATTAGCAGCCATAAAATAATTTATTTCTGTACTTTGGAAACACTATGCTTCTTTGAACAAGTCAATCTTAAATTGATAGTCCTGTTAAATCCACATTTCTTCAGAGTTTGGTGCTTTGTTCTCAAATAACCACTTTGCAATAACAAAGTTCTCACTCCTGTCATTTTAAAAATATCCACACTAAGTTTGCTAAATTCCAAAGACGCCTTCTGCCAAGTCATTTGCTTCAGTATCTTAAATACTTCACAACAGATTACCCAGAAATTCAGAAATGCATGTGCAGATTAGGGTTCAAAATCTAACTGAAGTACATAGAGGAAAATCTAGAAAAATTCAGATCCTTCAGAAGAAGTTGAGGGGAATGGGGGGAGAGAAAGACAATTGCATCCTTGCAATTAATACATCCTGTTGTGAACGAATAAATGTGTTAATAAAGTTATCAAGAGCTTGAAGTCAAGTGCAGGGTTCTGGCCCTGCACTTCTGATTGGCTGTTAATGGCGACATCAGATTGGTCCGTTCAGGTGAATCTGATTGGCCATCAACGAGCCTCTCCCATTGGTTAATGGAGCTAGTGCTCCCAAGTTTTCATTGGTTGAATAGTTAAGAAGTTGCCTATATAAGGAGGCCCGTTGCAGCTGAGCTGTCACACCATGTTAATAAAGAGTGTTGAAGTTCACTATTTTACCAGCTCGTCTCCATTTTTCGCGCCCACGCTCAGTACTTAACACTGGCGACGAGGATGGGATGTGGAGATGTCAGAGCTGACTGAACAACAAAGATCAATAACCGAGCACATGACCGAACGCACAACGGCGGAACCATGTCCAGCGGCGTCATACCACCTGCTCCATTTGACCCAGAGCAAGAAGACTGGGACTCTTATATGGATCATTTCCAAATGTTCTTGGAAACCAACAATTTGAAGGATGCCACTACTGGAAAGAAATGGGCGGTATTCCTAACGTATTGCGGGCCGACCGTATTCAAGATGGCCAAAGCACTAGCGAAACTGGCAGAAGTGAAATCTATCGACTGGGACGTCCTTGAACCTCTACTGAGAGCCCACTACGCGCCAGTCATTCCAACACTCGTCAGAAGGTATGAATTTTATCAAAGAAGTCAACAGAAGGGCGAAAGTGTTGCCGATTTCATAGTGGATCTCTGGAATTTGGGAGGCCTATGTGGGTTTGCTGATCTCGAAGAAGCCTTAAGAGACAGAATAGTTCTGGGATTGGATGCACCACACATCCAAAGCAAGTTGATGGCAAAAGGCAACATCAGCCTTGCCGATGCTATAGCTGAGGCTTCTGCAGCAGAAGCAACCAGGAAGTCGGCTGCCCAGTGCACCGCAACCACGCCCCGGTTCACCAACCGACCTGCGAAATTTCACCTCAGTCAGAAGGGCAGCTCCTAACGGCCCACCACGAGGACCTTTCTTCGTCATCAGACAGCGACGAAGAAGAGGTCCATCGACTAAGGTCCGAACGGGACCAACACCAGAAATCTCAATGTCAATGCGTTGGTTGTGGGGCAAGCCACCCCCGATCAGAATGCAAATTCCTCGACGCGCTCTGCCATGTGTGCGGGAAACGAGGCCATATCGGATGGGTCTGTAGAAGCCAAATAGGACCCAGCCAGCCCTCGAGGGGGGCTAACTATTGCCAACCGACAGGAAGCCATCCTGTAAGATGAGAACCAGTGAACCACCAATGGAACAACACTCCTACAGAAACAAAACCATAAACCGCCCCACGAAGTGAGAAGAGGCTCACCAAACTATCACGATCGGTCACGCCTCCTCTTTGGATGCCAAGAAGATCCGAGTGAAAGTGGCTATCGAAAACCAGCCCTGCCTGATGGAAGTCGACTCAGGATCATCTCTCTCAATGGTTTCATGGAAGACCCTCAAGCAACTCATCCCTACCATCCGGCGACAAGATCTCCGATTCCAAAGACTCATACTCAAAGACTATCAAGGGAATCGGATTCCAGTCGTAGGATTCAGTCGAGTCCAGGTATCGTTCAAGAACCGTACAGCATTCCTACCCCTGACTGTGATCGACAAGGACCGGCCTAGTCTACTAGGCCTCCAATGGTTCGCTCCGCTCGGAATTGAGGTGGCAGGCATTCACCGAATCGGTAGCAGTAACTGGGAAGAGGACCTCGTCCAAGAATTCAAGGACGTCTTTGCAGAAAAACTAGGCGAGTACAAGGAGACCCCGATATCATTTAACCTCGATCCCAAAATAGCTCCCATCCACCTTAAGCCTCGTCGAGTGCCATTTACCCTTAAACCAAAGATCGACGAGCAGCTTGATAAATTGATAGCCCAGGGTGTGTTAGAGCCAACTGATCACTCTCCCTGGGAGACCCCAATCGTTACACCCATTAAGCCGGATGGTTCAATAAGAATTTGTGGGGACTAATGAGCCACTCTGAACCACGCCCTTCAACAAACGCATACCCGGTACCAGTGATGCAGCACCTCCTCCATTCCCTGGGGGGCAGAAAAGTCTTCGCTAAACTCGACTTAGCCCAGGCATACCAACAACTGCCGGTAGACAAAAAGCGGCAGAGGCACAGACAATCGTTATGCACCGAGGTGCCTTTGAATGTACCCAGCTCCAATTCGGAATGAGCGTAGCCTCGGGAATCTTTCAAAGTTTGATGGAAAGACTACTACAAGGAATCAAAGGTATTGTTCCATACTTTGATGATGTGTTAATTGCTGCACCTACCCCGAAAAGTTTACGAGAGCGCCTGAGATTGGTTCTCCAGAGATTCAAAGACGCAGGGCTTAAGGTCAAGAAAAACAAGTGTAAACTATGCACTGATCGTGTCGAATTCTTAGAGTATTTGATTGACAGTAATGGTATTCACCCTACCAATAGCAAATTGAGGGCAATCAAGAATGCCCCAAGACCCCGAAATAAGGCCGACCTCCAAGCGTTTCTAGGCCTTGTCAATTTTTATAATGTTTTCCTGCCGCACAAAGCAACCTTAGTCGAACCCGTACATCGTTTACTGGACAAGAAAGCTATCTGGGTATGGGGACATAGAGAAGAGCAGGCATTTTGAAATGTAAAAAATTTATTGACTTCTGATGCTGTAC
Organism: Hydrophis major; assembly: GCA_033807585.1. Classification (NCBI taxonomy): domain Eukaryota; kingdom Metazoa; phylum Chordata; class Lepidosauria; order Squamata; family Elapidae; genus Hydrophis; species Hydrophis major. Next base: position 167,222,181 of record CM066328.1, read on the forward strand.
TAATGCAGTACAATGAGACTTTGCCATTAACGATCACGTGTGATGCATCGCCTTTCGGAGTAGGCGCCATTTTGAGCCACGTTTTGCCAAACGGTAGCGAAGCCCCTGTTGCCTATTTTTCAAAGACGCTTTCAAAAGCAGAATGCAATTACAGTCAGATTGATAAAGAAGCCCTTGCCATTGTGTCTGCTGTCAAGAGATTTCATGAGTATGTGTACGGCCGAGCCTTTACTTTAGTGACTGACCACAAACCTTTGCTGGGAATAATAGCGGGAGAGAAGCCAACCCTCTATATATTATTTCCCAGAATGACTCACTGGTCAGAATTCTTGGCTGCCTATAATTATCGGCTGCAACACCGCCCGGGGAAGGACATTCTCCACGCCGACGCATTGAGCCGAGCACCGCTTCCAGAGACCATTGATGCCCCGCGCCTACGGTGACAACATTGCAGATCGAGACACTTTGGACACCACCATTAACAGCCCGAGATATCGCGATGGAAACAAAACACGACCCCACCTTAGCACAAGTTTTCAGTTGGATCGAGCGCGGATGGCCATTGGACCAGATACCTGATGACTACACCCCATTCAAGAGTTGACAAATGGAATTGTTCTCAAAGAAAGGCTGCATTATCTGGGGAGATAGAGTCATTGTCCCAGAGCAGCTACAACGAGCGGTACTAAGAACCTTGCATGATGGCCACCCCGGCATCGTGCGCATGAAAGCCCTCACACGTAGCTACGCATGGTGGCCAGGCATCGACAAGCAAATCGAGACGTGTGTCAAAGCTTGTCACAAATGCCAGGAAGTAAGCAATGCCCCACCGAAAGCAACCCCAACCGAATGGGAAACACCGCAGGGACCCTGGTCCCGTATTCATCTGGACTTTGCGGGACCTACCAAAGGCCACACATTCTTACTAATAGTAGATGCCTACTCGAACTGGCTCGAAATCTACGAAATGAGGAATACAACAACTGAAGCGGTTATCAAGAAACTAGACAGACTATTTACAACACATGGATTACCAGATGTTCTGGTATCCAATAACAAACCCCAATTTACCATGTTGTCCTTTGAGCAGTACCTGGCGGACCGCGGTATTCGCCATGCGCTGACTTCGCCGGCACATCCTGCGGCCAATGGAAGGGCCGAGCACATGGTACAATTCGTCAAGAAAACACTACACAAAATGGACTATGACAATATCAAAGAAAAGATAAACTGGATACTCATCTTGCAGCATATCACTCCGCACAGCGTCACCAACAAAACTCCCACTGAATTGCTTATTGGACGGAAGCTCCATTCCCACCTCGACCGACTACACCCATCGTACGAACCTGAGAAACCACACGGATCCAGCGGGCGATGCCGTAACTTCCAGGTAGGCGACTTAGTATTCGCTAAGAACTTGTTGGGTGATCCGTTGTGGGTCGAGGCGACTGTGGTCTGAGTAACCGGCCCCAGATTGTATCTCGTGGAATGTCATGATAATAGACTATGAAAGCGCCACATTGATCAGCTACGATCAAGGCTACAGTCAGGAATCTCCGAGTCCCCTGATATCCAAACTGAGGGGGGAGGAGATACGGAGGAAGATGAACTTGGAATAGCAGAAAGTTTTTATGATAGAAACGACGGCGAAACGGAAACACGTGAAGAAGAATTGGGGATGGGAGTGAGTTTGTCTCATGGTGATACCGAGGATGTTGGGGACAGCAAAAATTCGAACTCAGAGTTAGAGGCACCCCTTTCGCCAGATAACGCCCTACTTCAACAAGACTGCAGTCAAATACCGGGCGCAATACGAAAATCAAATAGACTAACAAAACAATTGGCCTACCTCAAGGGCTACGTAACCACACCCCGTAAACAGAACCCAGGGGGAAGGGGTGTAGTTAACGAATAAATGTGTAAATAAAGTTATCAAGAGCTTGAAGTCAAGTGCAGGGTTCTGGCCCTGCACTTCTGACTGGCCGTTAATGGCGACATCAGATTGGTCCGTTCAGGTGAAGCTGATTGGCCATTAACGAGCCTCTCACATTGGTTAACGGAGCTAGCACTCCCAAGTTTTCATTGGTTGAATTGTTAAGAAGTTGCCTATATAAGGAGGCCCATTGCAGTCATTGAGCTGAGCTGTCACACCATGTTAATAAAGAGTGTTGAAGTTCACTATTTTACTGGCTCATCTCCATTCTTCACGCCCAAGCTCTGTACTTAACACATCCCACCCCTCTGCTCCACCCCATATAGGAGCTGCTGAGTCATAGTGTAGATACACCCTTTTCTCCTGCAGATGCAATTCACCTAAAAGTATGAAGTTGGAGGAGGAAATACAAGCAAATTTAAAATAGACCATGTTCTATAAAACCATAGGGGACACTCTTCCATGGGAGCATATTAAATATTTCAGGATAATAAACCCAGTTCCAGCAAACAAGGACAAAATCCTCTATCTGGCTCCCTTACAGCTTAATATCAAAATGTTTTTCTTGGGCTTTTTTTTTTTTTTTTGGTGTGTGTGTGAAATGTCTTGTTAGAATGCTATTTTCCAGGTAAATTGCATTAGCCAGATTTCCAATTCCTACATCCCATGACCGACCATCTTTCATTTACTTCTTGCTTGGGTTCACAGCTCTGAATTAGAGAGCAGTCAACCAGAGGCTGATGATCCCTCCTGAACTTCTGCAAATCACTGTGTAGACATTAGTAGTAAAGTTCAGGAAAATAAGAATTAACTATTTTTATGTTGTGTAGGTTTAAATAGACCAGGAGTGGGCAAACTACGGCCCACGGGCCACATCCAGCCCATTGGCCCACCCCGAAAAAAAATCACTGGGCGTGGCATATTGCCCTGCGCTGTGTGCCCCCCCCCCCAAAGCTGCAAAACAGTGCGGAGCACTCTTGGGGTAGGAAAGAAAAGAATGTTGCAAAGGCCTCAGCTGGGAGTTTGAAATCACCTTTGAGTGCGACCTCTCTGAAGGTGAGTCCCCGTCGATCCCCCTTTTTTTCCCGGGGCTTCCAGGCTTAAACTTTGCAAAGGCAAAGTTTGCAGGTGGTGGGAGCGTCTTCCCGCTGAGGAGCGGGAAGGTTTCTGCCCAACGAGCGGGCGGGCTGCTTGGAGCCACCTAAAGCTAGGCTGCTGCTAGTGGAGTCTTGCCCTGCCTTGGTGCCCCATTTCCCAGTTTGGCGGTCCTGTTCGGGCGGCACTTTAAAAGCCCTCCTCCTCGTGTACTTGCCCAACGAGCCGCTCACCACGACGGCAGCTCCCAGCACCCGAGCAACTTCCCAGCAACTTGAGGCTTGCTTTTTCCTCTCGGGCACTCACGCCTGGCCCAGAGCCGTGCGGTGGAGGGGAAACCTGGAGCGCCACCAGGTCACCTCCTCCAAGCAGCCCGCCCACCCGCCAGGCGGAACCCTTCCAGCTCATCCCTCAGGTGTCTGCCTCATTCCTCTCTTAGTCACTTTCTCGCTTCTTCACCAGCCCAGGAAGAAACTGCTTCAAAGACGCCGGCAGGGTGGCTTCCTGTCAGTGCAGCTCCTCCAAAGTACCTGTTCACCCCCACCCAGCCACCCGCGGTTCAATCCAGTGCCCCGTTCTGCCTTCCTGACTTCGTTTCTAGTTGTTTCGGAGCAACTTTGGCTGAGAATAACTATTCGGGTGCTGGGAGCCGCTGTCGTGGTGAATGGTTCGTTGGGCACATACACGAGGAGGAAGGCTTTTAAAGTGCTGCCCTAGCAGGACCGCTGAGCTGGGAAATGGGGCACCAAGGCAGGGCAAAGCTCCACCAGCAGCAGCCTAGCTTTAGTTGAGCTTGGATGCCCCTGAGCGTGGTTTGCTGTTTGTTCTCTCCTGGGACTCGTAGTAGCAGGAGCAGCCGCGGTAAAATGGCATTCAGCTTTGTTCGGGTATTTTCCCACATCATAGTAGTGGTGCTTTTAAAGTTGTAGCAACGTTTCAGCAGAATCTCATCTGCCATCATCAAGCTTCTATATAGTGTTCGTCTGTGAGTTAGACTTTTACAGTGGTTTCAGATTTAAATTTGGGGCAGGCTATTGCTGTGCCAGAATGGTTTTTTCTTCATCGTGATTGGTTGAGAGTCTTGGTCTGTGTTTATTGGTCTTGGTCTCAACCAAAGGATTCAATTATGCTATAGCACCCCAAAAAATTGGAATCCAGCCTAACTAAATTAAATACAGATGAAGCTGATAAAATAAGACACCAAGTTACCAACATCCTATGCACAAGCAAACCACCCAAAAGCAACTTGCAGCAAAATGAAATTAAAGCGCTACAAACCCTGAAAAGAGATAGCAGCATAATCATCCTCCCAGCAGATAAAGGGAATGCCACTGTAGTAATGGATAGAAAAGACTATGAAGCTAAATTGACAGACCTACTCCAAGACTCCACATACAAACTCATAAACACAGACCCAACCACATATCTGAAAAAATTAACCAAGAAGAAAATTATAACCAGCCACATAAGCAAAGAGATCCAACACAAGATCATACCAAGAGAGAAATCTTCCAGATGCCCCAAACTATATGGCCTCCCAAAAATACACAAAGAAGGCATACCTCTCAGACCCATAGTCATCTCCAGAGGAGCACCACTACAAAACCTGGCTAAACACCTAGCAAAAGAGCTACAGCCCCATGCTGAAACAGCAGCTTCTCATGTACAAAACTCATACCACTTCTTGGAAATGATCAAAGATCTACATGTGGAGCAAGAAGATCTGCTTGTAAGTTTTGACATGGTTTCACTATTCACTCAAGTCCCGATAAAAGAGACCCTCGAAATCATCAAAAATAAATACCAACCAGCTAAACACCTCATGGAACTAACAGAACACTGCTTAACCAACACTTATTTCATATACAAAGGACAAAGATACAAACAAATTGAAGGAGCCCCCATGGGATCACCACTGTCACCTGTCATTGCAAACCTGTTCATGGAAGAATTCGAATCCAGAGCCCTGGCCAATGCCATCCTCAAACCCAAACTATGGTTAAGATACATCGATGACACATTCATGATTTGGCCCCATGGACAAGAAAACCTAAACAATTTCCTAACACACCTAAACAGTGCACACCTCAAAATCAAGCTCACCATGGAAATGGAAAAAAACAAACAACTACCATTCCTAGATGTACTAATCTACAAAAAAACAGATGGCACACTAGGACACACCATATACCAGAAGAAAACACACACCAACCGCTACCTCAACGCCCAATCCCACCACCACCCAGCACAGATAAACTCCGTGGCTAAAACACTAATTACTAGAACCAAACACCTGGCAGACAAAACACACATTAAGACTGAACTATGCACCCTGACTGAAATATTGACAGCCAACGGCTTCCACAAAAGCAAAATCACCAACTTGATCCACAAAAACACACTGAGACATAATAGAGACCCAGAAGATGAACAGACCCATGGAACAGCTGTCTTGCCCTACATAAAAGGCACAACAGACAAAATTAGTAAGATACTAAAGAGGCACCACATCAAGACTGCCTTCAAAACAGAAAGAAAAATAGCAGCCATCCTCAGAAACCCCAAAGACAAAATTGACCTGGAAAACCAAGGCATATACGAAGTCCCCTGTGCATCATGCCCGGCCACATACATTGGACAGACCAATAGAAGAATAAGCACCCGCCTGGATGAACACAAAAATGCAGTCAAAAAGCTGGAACACACTTCCTCACAAGTCCAACACATGGAAGCCACAGGTCATAGCATCAACTTCAATGGCACCAAAACCCTAGCCACCATAGAAAATCCCAGCCATAGAATCATCAGAGAAGCCATAGAGATTGAAAAAAGACCAGAAAGCATGAACAGAAGAGATGATTCCACCAGGCTGTCAATCATTTGGAAGCCTGCACTCACAAACAAAAAAATATCCACACCACAAGCCAGACAAACACCTGGGCACAAACAGATCCCCCCAAAATACCTCCAGCTCAAACACACCCCAACCAGGCACCCAGATGAAACCCAGCTTCCTAACTAATGATAGCCGTCCATTTACCGAAGCCAAGCTGCACTAAAGGCCTCCAATAAAGTAACACAATGTTGCCAGCCAATCAAGATACAAAAAGAGCCCCCCCCCCCAAAAAAAACCGACAGAAGATATTAGAAGCAGAACACAGCAAACTCCAAGACCAATAAACACAGACCAAGACTCTCAACCAATCAGGATGAAGAAAAAACCATTCTGTCACAGCAATAGGCTGCCCCAAATTTAAATCTGAAACCACTGTAAAAGTCTGACTCACAGACAAACACCATACAGAAGCCTGATGATGGCAGATGAGATTCTGCTGAAACGTTGCTACAACTTTAAAAGCACCAACCACGTGGGAAAATACCCGAACAAAGCTGAATGCCAGACATGTAAGTACCCGCGAAAACTTAAGAAAACATATATATATATATATATATATATATATATATATATATATATATATATATATATATATATATATATATATATATATATATATATCATTCAGCTTTGTTCGGGTATTTTCCCACGTCATAGTAGTGGTGCTTTTAAAGTTGTAGCAACGTTTCAGCAGAATTGGTTCGGCCCTCGAACGCAGATCTGATTTTCCATGTGGCCCCCAACAGAAATTAATTGCCCACTCCTGAAATAGACTGTTCTCTCCCCTCTGGCAAATGTTGGACCACACCAATTACAATGTCACTACTGCAACATAGGTTACATTTTTAAGGAAGCAGAAAAGAAAAATATCCAGAATGCTTTCCGGAGGCTGCACTTTTTATCCTTGGAGCATCAATCAACTCTATTCAATTTGTTCTTCAAATGTTTAAGAGAGAAGCAACAGGGCAGAAATATCAATAGAAGAGAATATTTGTAGTGCAGGCTTAAACTTCAGATCCTTGCTGTGTTCTGAGCTTGCAGATGTTTCATTACCCAACTAGGTAACATCATCAGGGAGTGGGGTTTGTTGTATGTTTGCATACTAGATGCTTGCCCTATGTTGGTTCTTGGTTTTTTTTTTAAATTCACTGTTGTTTATTGTTTACTGTAAAAATGTATTCACTCTAATCTAAGCCACTGGCAGGGTTGTGCTCTCCTTTTTTAAAGCTTTTGTTTACCTACCTCTACAGGTCAACAGAATAACTCATTTGAGAATCAGAAACTCAGAATCTTTAAATAACATTTTTGTCTTGTTTTCTGAATGCAGTTCTTAGCTTAAATAAAGATCAGTCTTCCCATCACAGTTCAGGAAAGGCATGTTGGAAAGTTACATGTAATTTCCACATTCCCAGTATAAGAGATCAATGTAGGCAAAACATTTGAGAAATTTGAGAAAAGCCAATGGAATAACATTTCTCATCAATGATTTACAGGTTCCAAGTTTTCTACTCAAATGCCAGTACAAAAATAACAGCTGAAAAATTCCATTTATCGCCCATGGTCATTGCCATATATCAAATGCATGGATCAAACAATTAAGCACTCTTTAACCATTCATGGTTTCTATTCTACATAGGTTCAAATCATTATCACTCTAAGTGTGGTCTTCTTTCATGCAGTATTTACTACAGAACCAATAGCTAAATCCAAATGGCCAAAGAAAACTTTACGTTAATAAAACCAAATAACGGATTTGAAGTATCACAACTGCACAAGATTTTTTAAACATTATTTTCTTTCCCTCCTGAAATATCCAATGACATTTTGATATCTTACCAAGGTTGTGAGATGGCTAAGCAATATCATTTATCAAAAATATTCCCATCAAACCAATGGCCCCAAGGCCCTACGCATCAGCTATGGATTAAAGCAACCAATATCTCTGACAGCCTAGAGCCAGTTTGTAATTATGGTTAAGGCATCAGGTTAAAAACCAGGAAACCATGACGTCTAGTTCTGCTTTCAACATGAAACCCGCTGTGTGACTTGGCCCAGTCTCCCTCTCTACCTCTACCTTTATCTGTATTTCTGCCTCTACTTCTGCCTTTATAATTTCTGTCTCTATTTCTAGCTCCATCTCCATCATCTCTATCTTTAACCTCTCTCTCTCTCTCTCTCTCTCTCTTTCTCTCTCCACACTGGCTCAAACATGCAGGGAGAGAGAGGGGAGGGGGAGGGAGGGAGGAAGGAAGGGAGAGGGAGAGAGAGGGAGAGGGAGAGAGAGAGAGAGAGAGAGAGAGATCTGGCATACCCAGTTTCTCAACTCATGGGTTGTTGCATAAACAGGAGAGTGAATGAGTTTCTGGGAAACAATATATGTCAGAAACGTGGATTGTCAGGCCAATAAATAGGTACCAGTTTGCTGTTTTAATATGTAGACTACAGGCAGGAGCCTGACTTACCAAAAATGAGTAGTAAAGGGCAGTTTGGTATAACAGTTAAATTGCTGGTCTAGAAACCAGAAGATTGCGAGTTCTAGTCTTCACAAGGGCTGGCTGACTTTGGACCAGTTACTCTCTCAGCCCAACTGTATTGCTCTTTCTCCAGCACAGCAAATTTGAGTGACAGTTTTATGACCTGAACAGGAGAGTGAATGAGTACCTGGATATGGAAGTGACCATATCACCATGACTACTTAAAACTTAAGTGGACTACTTAATTCAAGGCAGTACAAGAAAAGAAACTTCTTCTGCCAAGAATGAGACCATTGAGGTTCACAGGTAAGGATCTCTGGCAAGAAAGGTAGTATCAAAGTTAAGGAGTATTTGTCTATAGCAGAGGGCAATGAGATCATCTCAAGGTTAAGGAGTATTTGTTTACAAGATGAAGACGAGAGAGATTATTCCACTTCATATACTGTAGCTATCTCATAAAGAACAAAGTGCAACCAAGATATAACCTATTAGTGATTGAAATAAATCTTTATTTAATTCTGTATTACAAGCCTAGCCATTTCAAGAGAATATAAATTTCTATGTATTATTTATCTAAAAGAAAGATATTCAGTTCCTCCTTGTCAATCTCAGACTAATACTATCCTAACTACCATAACACTATCTTGGTCACCACAATGTAAAAAGATGTTCATTCTCCAGAAAGAGTGCAGAGAAGAGCAGCAATCATGGTTAGGGGACTGGAGGCTAAAACATATAAAGAATGGTTGCTGGAACTGAGTATGCCTAGTTTAATGAAAAGAAGGACTACGGGAGACATGATAGCAGTGTTCCAATATCTTAGAGGCTGCCACAAAGAAGAGGAAGTCAAACTATTTTCCAAAGTACCTGAGAGCAGGACAAGAAGCGATGAGTGGAAACTAATCAATGAGAGAAGCAACTTAGAACTATGTAAGAAGAAATTTCCTGGCAGTTAGAACAATTAAATCAGTGGAACAACTTGCCTCCAGAAGTTGTGAATGCTCCAACATTGGAAGTTTTTAAGAAGAGATTGGATAATGATTTGTCTGAAACTGTATAGGGTTTCCTCCCTAATCAGGAGGTTGGACTAGAAGTTCTGTCAGCCTCAAGATACCTTCCCCTTCTACCTTTCTGCTAAGATACCTTCCCCTTCTACCTTTCTGCTATTGTTTCATTATTTCTCTCGGCTGTCATGGCAACGGTGGGAGGGGGGATTTTATATGGGAAGAGAGCTGGAGGTGTTTGCATTCCTTGCTGGGCTAGCAAGGGGAGGGGGGATTCTTGTCTTTAACTTTCCGTTTCTTGGCTATCTTTTTCCTCTTTTGCGCAACTGCGAACTTTTATCAAAATATGTCAAGGTCATTTGACAAGACGTCTCATCACCATCTGAAGATGACTACATGAGCTGTTTCAAAAGTTTTAATTGGAAGAATCATTTGAACTTTGGGGGGTGGGAGCAAACCTATTTCTTTGTACGTGCATTCTACCCGCCAATTTCTCAGTTTCGGAATTGCTTTGTAGCTACCACTTTATTTCCCAGTAAAAGGATAACTTTGCTCTACACCATGGAGTCTGAGTATTTCTTTCTTGGGATCTAGAAGGAGCGCAGCCTGACATTATTCCGAAACTCACACATCAACCCACCCGGAGAAAACAGCAACTTTTCTTCCGAGGGGGTTTCATCCCATGTCGTCTCCAACCGGCAATGAAGAGGATCAGGGAGCTGCGGGGGGGAGCCGATTCCGCTACCGGAGGCGTCGGTGGCTGACCTGCTGGCCGAATTGACTCTGGAAGAAACCCCAGCCGAGATGCCCAGATGGTCGTTGGGGGTTGGTTGGAGAGACCCTGAAGACCCCCCTCCTCCCAGGATCACTGTAAGACGAAAAGGTGCGAGGGGACGGCTATGGCAGGAGGGGGAGGAGATGGCAGGCAAGCTGGATCAAGCCGAGAAATTCTCTATGGATGTTCCTGAGGAACCCGGCACAACTCAAAGGTATGAGGGGGAAGAGGGAGCGAGATCAGCCCGGGGGAGCCAAGCTACCTCTACCCCCCTTGCCCAGCTTCCGCCAGCGCAGCCGCCCGCTGCCGCCCGGGGAGCCCCAGCAATAGGAGTGGCTCCTGGAAGACGCTACCTGCCCCCCCAGATGTAAAGTTTGGAGGAAATCCCAGAGATTTGGGATTTTTCCTGGTACAAGTTGGGAGTTATATGGCAGAATTTGAGCGGGAGTTCACCTCTGAAGCAGCCAAAGTGAGATGCGTTACCAGAACCCTGGAAGGGATGGCAGCAGATTGGGTGGTGACTTTGTACAATGATAACTCCCCCCAACTGCAAACCCTCGATGCTTTCATGACTGCACTGAGGAGAAGGTTTGAGGACCCTCTGGCAGAGAGAAAGGCCAGAATCAGAATGAAGACCCTAGTCCAAGGGGGGAGATCGGTGGCAGACTACACCCAAGAATTCAGGCAGCTGGCATACCACATCCGAGGTTGGTCCCAGGGGGCCCTGGTGGAAGCCTACAAAGATGGCTTAAATGAAGATGTATACCACACGTGCATCTCCAGAAGGGATCCACGTGAGTTACAGTCATGGTACTTGCTGGCGGAAGAGGTGGACATTGATCTGGCCAGAAACAGATGCAGAGGAGGTCCCGCCTGGAGAAAACCGCTCCCCCCCATCTCCGAGAGACCTCAGGGCCCCAACCGAGAGGGACGGCGGCAGGAGCCAAGACCACGGCATGTTTCCGTTGTGGAAAGGAGGGCTACCGGATGGTGGATTGTCGAGTAAAGGTGAACCCACCGAAAGTGCGGGACCCCGGGAGAAAGCCAAAAAACCCCTCAACCAAACCCCGCGAGACCGGGCTGAAGACAGGAGAGGTTGTAGAGGTCGCCCTTTCGGCGGGAGAGGAGCTGGGACCTCCAACCCCACTCAACGAGAACGAGACAGATTCGGAAGATGACGTCCCGGTAAGTCCTAATCAAGGGCCCATGACCATCCCAATAAAGTTAAGGTGGCCCACCTCGGGGACTGAGGGAGTGATGATGGCCTTACTGGACTTGGGGTGCATGAGGTGTGTAATTAACATGAAAGTGGTTAAGGGGATGGGCATTGGACTGAGAACTTTAAAAACACCCATATCCTTTTGCCAACTGGATGGGTCAGTGGCGGGAGGTTGCCCTGCACGTTTTGTAACCGAATCTCTAGAGATGACCATGGGAAACCATCATGAGACCCTGTGTTTTATTGTGGCCCCTGGGATGGAACAGCCTCTAATATTGGGACTACCATGGCTTCGGAAGTAGAATCCCCATGTAAACTGGAGAGAGGGGTGGATACGCATCCGCACCGATCGGCCACCGGAAGGGGAGGAGCAACCCTATCTGGAAGGGGAGGAGGAATCCCATCCGAAGTCCCAGGCACCCGCCGAGATAGCTTCCACGGGTGCCGAACACGTGGAAGGAGAGGAGAAAATCCCGAAGGAGTATTGGGACTTAAGAGAGGTGTTTAGTGAAGAGGCTTCCGACGAGCTCCCCCCACATCGGTCGACCGATTGCAGCATTGAATTCCTGCCGGGGGTGACGCTCCCGAAACCGAAGATGTATCCGATGACACCGGGGGAGTTGGAGGAATTGAGGGCGTTTATCGACAAGAACTTGAAACGGGGTTTCATCACGCCTGCCAGACCTCGAGTGGCGGCCCCTGTGATGTTCCGCGAGAAGAAAGATGGCTCCAAACGTCTGGTAGTTGACTATAGAAACCTGAACGCAGTATCTGTAGAGAACATGTACCCCCTCCCTCTGATGAAGGACATGTTAGCCCACCTGGCAAAGGGGAAGATTTTCACAAAGCTGGACTTGAGGGAGGCATACTACCGAATCCGGATAAAGGAGGGAGACGAGTGGAAGACTGCGTTCAACTGCCCAATGGGTTGTTTCCAGTTCAATGTTCTCCCTTTCGGCTTACAGGGGGCGCCTGCTGTTTTCATGCAATTGATCAATCAAGTGCTTCACGAACATTTATACAAAGGGGTTCTGGTATACCTTGATGATATTCTTATCTACACGGAGACAAGAAACGACCACGTGAAGTTGGTACGCTCTGTGTTGCACAAGCTGAGGGCCGCCAAACTGTATGCCAAACTATCCAAATGTGAGTTCCATCAAGAAAAAATCGACTACTTGGGATATCGTATCTCCCCCGAAGGCATTGAAATGGACCCAGAAAAGGTGCGAGCCGTTTTGGACTGGGCCCCACCGAAAACTCGTAAGCAGCTTCAAAGTTTTCTGGGATTTGCAAATTTTTACCACCAATTCATCCCGTCTTTTGCAAAAATAGCTATGCCCATCACCAACCTCCTAAAAACAAAAGGGGAATTGAAACCAAAGCCCAGTCAACCATTGAATTGGACTATGGAGTGCCAAGCTGCATTTGAAAAACTTAAGAGACTTTTTGCTGCAGAACCAATACTGAAACACCCTGACATGGACGCCCCTTTTGTGATCCAAGCTGATGCAAGCGATGTAGCAGTGGGGGCGGTCTTACTCCAATTGAACGAGAAGGGGACACTACAACCATGCGCTTACACTTCTCGTAAATTCACTGAGACTGAAAGGAGATGGGCCGTTTGGGAGAAGGAAGCATTTGCAGTCCGTTGGGCTTTATTAGCTTGGAGGCATTTTCTGGAAGGAGCGAAACACCCATTTGAAGTGTGGACCGACCATAAAAATTTAGAAGCTTTAAAGACCCCTCGGAAACTATCCCCTAAACAAGTTAGGTGGGCTCAGTTCTTCAAGCGATTCAACTTCTCCTTGAAATATATCCCAGGGGGAAAATTTTTTTATGGCAGATGCTTTGTCTAGAATGCCTCAATACAACAGTATCCGAAAAGAAGTGATTAGGCCAATCGTATCCACTACACAACTGGCTGCCCCTGTGGTTACCCGCGCACAGAAAAGAAACCAGGAGAGGGATCTACCTACTGATCTGATGGAACAGTTTAAGGAGGCTTTGAAGACAGATGAGTGGTTTCTGGCAAATGCGAATAACTGCACCATTCGAGATGGCCTAGCCTGGATGGGGGCGAAATTGTATGTACCACAAACCCTGAGAAGCCATGTATTGCAACAAACCCATGATTCCAAAGTGGCTGGTCATTTTGGTTTTGTGAAGACCTTACATTTGGTGAAACGACAGTTTTGGTGGCCTTCCTTGAAAAAGGACATTGAGACTTATGTGGCGAGTTGTCCGATTTGCGCCTCAGCAAAAAGACCGCCAGGTAAGCCACCAGGACTGTTACAGAATGTGGCCAGACCAACTGCCCCTTGGAAGGAAATTTCCATGGATTTTATAGTAGATCTACCTGAAAGCAGTGGACACACGGTCATTTGGGTGGTGACTGACTTGTTTTCCAAACAAGCTCATTTCATTCCTTGCTCAAAGATCCCTTCGGCGAAAACCTTAGCCAGACTCTTCATTCTTCATGTTTACCGATTGCATGGTGTACCTGAACGTGTAGTTTCTGATCGAGGAGTCCAATTTACCTCGAATTTCTGGAGGGAATTTCTGAAGTTAATAGGCTCCACCCAAAGCTTAAGCTCCGCCCACCATCCCCAAACTAATGGAGCCTGCGAGAGGACTAACGGGGTACTAGAGCAATATCTCCGATGCTACATAAATTTTCAACAAGACAACTGGATGGATCTGTTACCTTTTGCGGAGGTGGCGTATAATAACTCTGTTCACAGTAGTATGGGGTTCACCCCTTTCAAAATTGCAACGGGGCAAGATTTTGTACCCATACCTGAACTGCCTGGTGAAAACCCAACTGTCCAGTCATTGAGTGATTGGATATCTCAGCTTCAACTTAATTGGCCAGTTGTCCGCAAAGCTTTGGATGAGGCGCACTAATCTCATAAGAAATTTGCTGACAGAAAGCGAGCTCCACAGATGTCATATCAAGTGGGCGATAAAGTATTCCTTTCGACCAAGTATTTACAAACTACCCAAAAATCAAAGAAGTTGGGTCCTAAGTATGTAGGACCTTTCCCCATTGAGAGGATTATAAATCCTGTAACTGTTCAACTGACTTTACCAAAGACTCTTCGTCGTATTCATCCTGTTTTCCATGTTAGTTTGTTGAAACCAGAACGTACCTGTGCCTTGAGACCGATCCAATCTGATCCCCCTGTGCCAATATTAATTGAGGGGGAACAACATTTTGAAATTAAAGAAACTCTGGACTCTAGAAAATGGAGGGGTCGTATCCAATACCTTGTAGCTTGGAAACATTTTCCTCCGTCCCATTCTGAGTGGGTAAATGAAAAGGACCTTAGGGCTCCTGAACTGTTAAAGAAATTTCATGCCAAATATCCTGATAAACCATAGAGATGTACATTAATGTTAACATGTAACTATTTTGCTTTATTTCAGGGACTTATGTCCTTCTTCTAGGGGGTCCGAATGTCAGCCTCAAGATACCTTCCCCTTCTACCTTTCTGCTAAGATACCTTCCCCTTCTACCTTTCTGCTATTGTTTCATTATTTCTCTCGGCTGTCATGGCAACGGTGGGAGGGGGGATTTTATATGGGAAGAGAGCTGGAGGTGTTTGCATTCCTTGCTGGGCTAGCAAGGGGAGGGGGGATTCTTGTCTTTAACTTTCCGTTTCTTGGCTATCTTTTTCCTCTTTTGCGCAACTGCGAACTTTTATCAAAATATGTCAAGGTCATTTGACAAGACGTCTCATCACCATCTGGAGATGACCACATGAGCTGTTTCAAAAGTTTTAATTGGAAGAATCATTTGAACTTTGGGGGGTGGGAGCAAACCTATTTCTTTGTACGTGCATTCTACCCGCCAATTTCTCAGTTTCGGAATTGCTTTGTAGCTACCACTTTATTTCCCAGTAAAAGGATAACTTTGCTCTACACCATGGAGTCTGAGTATTTCTTTCTTGGGATCTAGAAGGAGCGCAGCCTGACAAGTTCCTTTCCAAGTCAAGCTCCGTTATTGTATTCCACCCCACAGGGTTTTTCCTCTTGAGAAAATAAAGACAGGGGCATTAGGTATGCATGCTGCCTTCATTTGACCAAAAATAAAGGAGAGATAAAATAAATCAAATAGATGAATGAATAGGCTTAAAGCACAGTGCACGTACATTTATCCAGTTTTTAAAAATATATATTTTGAAAAAGATAGAAGCCAGCAATTTCTAATCCAATTACCTTACATTAGCCCTGGCAACAGTATTCCATTCTGTACAAATTAAGTGCAACACTACTGTTAGGGATACACACCCTAGCAGAATGTGCAACGGCAGTCTAGCAGGCAGGCAAATGATGTGAGATAAACGTTGTTGTAGTTTACACTCAGTAAGACAGATACACTGTGCCAGTTAAATAGTTTTTATTCCAGCAAGAGTTATAGCATAGTCAAAACAGTCCATATGTCATACACTAGTTCAGTCCATCCGGGGATTAATCAGTTGCAAAGTCCAGTGTTGAAAATAGAGGTCAGTAAACTTACAAATAATCAGTCCAGCAATATATCTCTTTTGCAGTCAGAGATATGAAGAAAACCTTTTCTTCGTTTCAGCAACAGCAGGGAAAACACGCAGTTATCACCATCAATCTAACATTGTCAGCTATCCATAAAAGCCAGCTAACAGTGAGCTCTCTTGCTCCCTCTTATGGTGATTTTACAACCGCACCCAAAATACATGTTTTGCAGTTAAAGTGATACACACACTTATACTCACTAACATAGTTTATATATTATTTTTACCCAAACTAAGTTAGGTAACCAATGTTATCCCTAACAACTACTCAGAATATATTATTAAAGCTGGCCTCAGAATAAAGTTTAATTAATTGATACATCTGCATTGAGTGCCAATGTAGAAGTCATGTGACTGGAATTCTGGGAACTTTCTTTTACTCCTAGATCTTCAGCAGCTTTTGCCTTCCAAAAAATAAATTGGTGATGCTAATTTGAGAATTAACATTAGGCAGTGAATAAAGCAGGGTCCTTTCCCCCATGCTTAAGGTTAATATAAACCAGCCTGATAATCCAAGCTGTTTCTATGTTTCCAACCTTTTTTCTATTGTAGAAAGTCCTGACACAGGCAGTCCTGACTCGACAGCCAGCACATATCATAGATGTAAAGAAAAATAGCTTGTTTTGGTACTATTTATCCCTTAATGTTCTTTCAAAACTTGCCATGCTGTGCCACCCACTCGTACCCTAGAATTAGTTTCCAGAACCACAGAGATCCTAGCTCCTGCTGCTGAAAGATTTGAAGATCACTCCTCTAATGAGATTGCCAGCCTTCTCCTTGTTAAGAATCTGCCTCACTTTCTCATCCTCAAAGGAATAATCTGTCACAGTCCCTATACTCATATTAACTAAATTAACCTTTACCGGCAAGTTTGTTTTTATGCCTTCAAATCAAGTTTTTAAGTCTTGACGATTGCCTGGACAAGTCTCTGCATTTTGGGGGGTGAGATTTTTCAGAAGTGGTTTGCTCTTGTCTGTTTCCAAGGGCTGAGAGAGAGGGGTTGGCCCAAAGTTATGCAGCCAAAAACCGTAGAACTCACATTCCCTTTGGTTTCTAGCCTGAGGCCTTCACTGCTATACCAAGCTGGCTCTCTTATACCTAAATGGCTTAGGAGTTTATTCTTCATGGCATCACTTTCCTGTGGCACCCACGCATTGACTTATGCTGATGATCTTAATTCTCCAAACATATGTTGGTCGTTGCTTGATGTAAAAGCATTATGGAGGAATTGCTTAGAACGGGTACACATATAATATGGAAGCATGCTTTCCATCACTCACAATCACAGCAATAATTTTGGGAGTTCAGAATCTGGCAGTCATCCCCTAATTAGCAATTTCAGGAAGCTGGTATGTATCATAACAACATACTTTAATTCTACATTCTGAAGATTACAGCTTGTAGTAATCTAACAAGACTTTGAGGTATAACTATATAATCAATAACATTGCCTAAATCAGAGTTAATGGTTTGTAAGGATTTATGATGGAGCAATTAATGTAGCCTTCTTTTACAGGGAAGTCTCTATATGGCTTCGGACTGACATTCCCAGAATCTTCAGCAAATGTGTTTTCAGAGACAGTTTGGGAAAGGTGATGCAATCTATGGGTTATAAAGAGGTCAGCTGCTCTGAAATGAAGGAATCTGATCCCACCTAGCAGTAGCACTGGAACTTCCACCCAAGACCACTAAAATTTCTTGATCAACAGCTTTCCTTGAACAATCACAAGGCACCCATACCATTTTTTAGAGAAATTGAGTTCTTCCCTTCCTGTCATTTTCTTATTTGTCTATGATTCATGTGGCCATTCTGGAGCATGAAAGTTCCAGAAATTGGCATAACTATGACTACAGTAGCTGTTTCTGGGCACCCCAAGGAATGCACATAACAAATTCATGGAATATTTATGAAATGTGGTAACAATCACAAGCTCCAAAGACATGTAATAAGAGAAAGAGAGTTCTAGAAATCACTCATTATTTTAACTAAGAATTAGAAACAAGTTCTAAAGCAGTGCACCTATTAACAGTACCTTCCATCTAGTGGTGGTATTCAGCTGGATCACACTAGTTCAAATGAACTAGTTGTTAAATTACCCCCTCCCCTTGCACACTATCAAAGTGGATCCTGGGTTCTGTGCTGAAATGGAGAAACAGGCAACAGAGTGTCTGGCATGAGGGAAGAAGGAAACCACCTGCTACTCCTCCTTCCGTCATACCAGACACTCCATTGCCAGTTTCTCCATTGCAGTATAGCACCCAGGATTCATTTTGATAGCAGAGGGAGGAGGTAATTTAGCAACTGGTTGTCCCAGGGTCAGGTTGGCCATTGTGAGAGGCTCATCCCACATGTACGGTGGAGCTGGAGGATGGAGATGGGCCATGCCTCCCACAATAGCCAACCTGACCCTGGGTGAACTAGTTGTTAAATTATTTGAATCCCACCATTGCTTCCCATCTACTAAAGAATGGGAATGTTCTTTGCCTTCTTGGTCTCATGGGACAAGAGACTGATCTTTGTGAAAAGTTGTCCTCATAATCAATGCAGAGCCAAGAATTCTGCTTGTCTGACTTATCTTTCATTTATTTAATCATGTTGCAATTCAAGATGGTCTGCTGGATCAGGCCAATAAATGTATAGACTGAGTCTGAAATAGGAGCAGGAAGAATTTGTCTCAGTACCTTTACCAGTTTTTCTAGGAATTAAAAACAGATGAATTAGATTTGGATAGGAAACCTTAATGGATTGTGGTCAAGCCAGGATAAAATCCGAACTAGTTACATCATATTGAATGGGTTATACATTGGACTCAGGGATAACATTTTAGTTGTACTTAATTTTCATTTCTGTCAATTCAAGGACATTTTGTTGGAAAACAACCACAATTGGATGTTTCCATTATTTCAATGGACAATGCATGGCTTACAAGTAATTATCCCAAATAAATAAATAAATAGTAAGAGGACTTAGCATAATGCCAAAATTTTAACCAAATCCAAATTTCTTTCTGAGATTAAAAACATAATGCAACCACACTGATGTGATGAGAATGCGAGTATGAGTATTTCCTGTAGAATAGAGAATGTTAAACATATTCTTATATATCCTGTATTACATACACCAACCATGCTTAAGTTTTCTATACTTTCACCAAAAGTGTGAAACAATTAGGAAGGCTACTTGATCGGATTTGTCAGAGATAGATTTTGTACTTGGATATGGTTAATTCAGAAGTGTGAAAGGCAGAATGTTACAGTACTGTGGCAGCAATATGTCCATTTGGTAAAAAATTATGAAGAGGCACAGGTGCCAGTAGATTGACAGACCAACTAAAGTTGCTCAAAGATTGGTCATGCTGTAATTGATGGGAAGACAACAGGTAAGTTTCAGGGTTTAAATTAAAGACAGTACCAAGATGAAGAAATGGAGGAAGATAAATGTTGATTACCCTTCACTTGGATAGGTCATCACAAATCTTCATGTTGTGAGTGCTTCTTTTTATTCTCAAGAAAATTTTTTTCGAACTGACTTCCAGTATTTAGCAGCAATAACTTTGAAAGAGAGTTGTATCCATTTCAAAAGCACTAGATTAAATGCACCGTTTTAAAGGAACTGCAATACTACTTATTACCCAGCCAGGCCAACACAATATTTACAGTATATTTTCACTTGCACAGCAGCAATAAAAGGAACAGTGTGGTGCAGTCATTTTTCCAAGTTTAAACACCAAGGTCAATTAAGCATCTCATTTGAAAATAAACAGCTATGTAGAACAGATTTTTTAGAGATCAAGAAGATTCTATGGTATTTAGAAATACTGGTTTAAACTGCTTAATATCTGGTGTATGAGCTTCAATAAGAAATTATGTTTAATTTTAAGAGTGTGCATCTTGCAATTATTAGATATGCAAACAGAATATGATCCAGTCACTTCAAAGACACAAACAGAATGTGAAAAATTCAATGTATTGGCGTAACTGGTAATTAAGGTCATTATGTTACAGCAAGATTTCTTAAAGTTCTGCAGACACCAACTGGAATTTATCAATTGTAGATAATAGAGTTTTAAACTAAGCTAAGCTAAACTTTTAAATATAGGAAGAATTAAACGTTCACTAAATGCATCCATGCACAATCTGGGCGGTTCTGCTGGACTCATGGTTTCTCCCAGGACAGCAGATGGAAACCATGCCCAGTTGGAGGTCTATGGAGATTCTCAGTCATCCAGGTCATGCTTGTCCCAAAAGTTTTTCAAAAGGCAACTGGACTTTCTTTGCTTTTGCTTGAAGACATTTCGCTTCTCATCCAAGAAGCTTTTTCAGTGGAAGATGCTTCTTGCATGAAAAGTGGAATGTCTTCAAGCAAAAGCAAAGAAAGTCCGGTTGCCTTTTGAAAAAGTACCTTTGGGACATGCCTAGTTGGCTTACTAGGGCTACCAACTCCTGGACCAGGAGAGACTGAAGGCAGTAATTTGTTATCTCTCACTTGGACTACTACAGTTTGCTTTATATATGAATTTTGCAGGTGATTTGGAAGCTGTAGCTGGCACAGAACACAACCGTATGTTTTCTGGTAGATGTTAAGGCTATTCTATAAGAGTTGCATTAATTACCCAGAGGCCTTAACCAAGGTGCTAGTAATTACTGTAAAAGCCTTTGAAGCTTGGGCCTTAGTTACATCAGGGACCATCTTCTTTCAGTAGAATCTGTCCATCTCAGACTATTTGAAAGGGAGAGGATGTTACTGGTCCCCGCCCTAAGAAAAATGAGAAGGATTGGAATCCAGAAAATAACATTCTCAACAGTAGCTAAGCCTCCCAAATCAGATATGCTCCTATACCAATGGTATTTTTATTAATAGTGACATAGATGGCAGTAGGGTCTCCATGTTTCCCCAATATGGCTGCTTAGACCCATTTTCTAAAGACATGTTGGGAAGGGTGGGACAAAACCACTTTTAAATCTTAAGATCATCCATTTGTTCTCCAAAGTGATAATAGCAATAGCACTTAGACTTATATACTGCTTTATAGAGCTTTACAGCCCTCTCTAAGTGGTTTACAGAGTCAGCATATTGACTCCAACAATCTGGGTCCTCATTTTACCCACCTCGGAAGGATGGAAGGCTGAGTCAACCTTGAGCCTAATGGGATCTGAACTGCCAAATTGTAGGCAGCTGGCTGCAGAAGTAGCTTGCAATACTGCACTCTAACCACTGCGCCACAGAGACTCCTATACTGATAAATATAAATATAAACATAATACTGTTGCTAGCACAATACAGTGTTTTTGGAACTGTTTGCATAGCTTTATATAATTTCATAATAATTTTGCACAACTTTCTTTAATCAAATACCCTTTGGGGGAGCAGAATTATGCCTCTTCCAGAATTTCAATTGGCTGATGGCAGGGAATTCATGGAGGGATTGGGTCCAGAGACTTCAAATTCACTTCATTAGTGTTTCTGGAAGCTTTCTAAATGGGTAGCTTGCTGATAACATATAATATAACATCTTGGATCTCCTTCACAATTCTCCTTCCTTTTTATATGTTCCAGCCAGTCCCCTACCTCTCTTTTCAAATCCTGTTCTGCATCTGCATTCATTCACAGTCCATATTAATTCTATTCCATATTTCTAAATTCAACATTGATTTTTTTAAAAAAAAAACTTATCAAGGCCATTTCTATATCAGTGTTCAGCTCATTAGCCATCATGAACTACCATCAGTGGCTGTATTGCAAAAGCAGACTTTCGTTTATGCAACAGGACTTCATTTTTTCCAGACGGCACTCTCAGTTTTGAAATCTGAACTAGAACATTTATTTTATTTGTAAAATTGTTTTGCTGTCTAACTCACTATGGGACTTCTCTGGGCATCTTACAACAATAAAACTAAAGGGGAAAAAAGGATTAAGAGTTGTAAAAATAATAACAGTAAAGAAATAAAATAATACAGATAAAAGTACAATAATATGAAAATAAGAAGATGAGCGGAGAAGGGGCAGGAAGTGCAGGCGGGGGAGGGGAGTAAGTTATTCCAGCTGCCACCTCCAGTGATGTACTCCCCCACTTGATCCCCAGGCCAACTGGCCAACTGGCAGAGCCAGGTCTTCAGGCCCTTGAGGAAGGAGAGGAGATTGGGGGCCAAGCACATCCTAGGGAGAAGGATGTTGCATAACCTTCAAAATAAATGCAATTATATATTATAGAGTAGAGGCCATGAGGAGGATATCTGCTTTGCTAATGAATGCAGTTCTTAAGACTGAACCCTATAATTCCTCTGAATTTTATTTTATTCTTGTTTCTGGGTGCATAAACAGTTCTGCTCTATTTTTTAAGGTCCTGTACACTACTGATCTGATAGACTGGAACATTCCCAGAAAACAATAAACCTCTTCCTCCTCTCCCCCTTCCCCCTTCCTCTTTCTCTGCAATATTTGATTCTGCATATTCCATAAAATTTCCTCTGGTTTTAATTGTGAGGAAAGCCACAGTTTTATCAAATCAGAGTATATTCATTAACTGGTAGAGACATGGTTAACAAAGCAAGCATGGCAACAGATCAGCCAATGGGAGCTGACAGCCTGGGTGTGGTTTGGCTCTGTGTGCTTTGCTGAGAATTGAAAGTGAAACTAGACTTCCTTGCTTGCTGAAACTGATATCTGCTCTGAGCTGCTGCTGCTTGTGTTTTTGCTTATGTTCCATTGAACGAATCTACAAATGGTGTTGTAAATTTTATTTCAAATATTACGATTATAAATAAGTTAATGATCCTGCTGAATCAGTCATCTGTGTGTTTTCTGGACTTGAATTTCTGCTGCAAACTCTAATACATCATAAGCTCAAATCCACTTCTTTCCTTAGCCAAAGCCATGTTACTCTCAAACTTGCCTAAATCTATTCTAGGTAGCTTCTGGTAGCTCAAATGAGTTTTGTATTCTGTGACAATGTGTATTGACAAAGGAATAGAGATAACCTGCTGGGGGAAATGTCAAGTCACAGCCTTATTTTAATGTATTATTTCATATTTTTTCATAAAAATATGAAAATAACAACATTTCATATTTTTTAAATTATTTACAATAATTGTAAAATAATAATAATGTTTGGGTACCTTTGGTAGCATATATGCCATATCATAATAGAGGGACAATAAACATTAGCTCAGATAGAAAATTCATCCCAACCCAATGAAATATGACATGCCGTAGTAAATTCAGATTTCAGCTCTAATATTATGAGAAGGAAAGGAGGAGTTTGGGAGGAAAGTTGTTTATAGAAAAATTGTTTATACTGTGCAAATTTCCTATGCTAAGTGTTGTGCACTGTTTAAGATAAACAAATGTAGGAGAATGAGGGACTGAGTGAGGGTGGGAGTATGTTATACAGTCATCTCTCTCTCTCTTGGCTTTTTAAATCAGCGATCCCGAGATCATTGATGATGTAATTAATTTCTCTAAAATTAGCCATTAAAGTATTCATTGTTTTGGGTAGTGGTGGTGGGGGAGTGGAGCATCAATCGATAATAGGGTTATTGTTCATAAGGGAAGCAGTCACCAGAAAACATTTTCAAGCACCAGCTAATTAGCAGACATTTATCATATATATCATTAATGCTAATAACAGAATGTGACTTAGTGAATAGGATCCTGAAATTTGAACTGCGAACACTTGGTCTTAGCAAAAACAAACAGAGCATGCAACTGCAAGTTCCAAATTTGGAACCATTAGACATTCACATAGCAGAGCTGTTTACAGAATATTGACTGGAGAACCTTTGACAAGATTAGTTCACAGTTGCAGATAACCTATCTAGGCAACAGGTCGCTACAGCCTTGGATTGAGCAATTCTAGAATCTACCCAGTTGACAGTGGTTTTTTTCTTTGCTTTTTAAGGGAATTGTAGGATCAAAGTGGTGCTGAATCTAAATAATCATACTCATAATCAGGATGAGTTCTGAGCATCAAATTTGGGTCAGGTCCCCCTCCCCCATCCAATAGTGAGGCTAAATCAGAAATTTAGTATTGAAATCCAAAGCTTTAGGTTCCCACTATCTTTGGAAACCAACTATTACTGCATTTGTTTGACACAACTGCAAAAAAAAGAAATCAGGGGATGACTGGAGCACCAGTACAGTAGTTACAATGCCATACTGCAGCAAACTCCATCCACCCCCAGCCCAAGTACAATCATAGCGAGGTTCAAGGTTGACTCATCCTTCCATCCTTCTGAGGTCAGTAAAATAAGGACCCAGATTGTTGAGGGCAATATGCTGGCATTGTAAACCACCCAGAAAGTGCTATAAAGCACTACGGGGCTGTACATAAGTGCTACTGATATTGCTAAATGTTCAAAGCATAAAGTCTGCCATTTGAAATAAATAAGTCAAAAAGTTTTTGTTGATGTTCAATATGCCTTGAAAATTGTATTTACTTAAAGACGTTACAGCAACTTTCCTTTCTTGGCAAAATGGGTTGACATTTGCAGACATATTGCCTTTTATGGAAAAGCAAAGATTTTAAAATTTCAAATGAATGTGATGAGATATTTTGCTATAAAAATATGTACTATTATTTGGTAATGTTAAAAAAAAAACCCGATAAGTCAATATCTTACAATCTATCTGACAATTTAAGGTTTTGTATGGTACCAAAGTCCAGAAAGTGAGGACAGCAAGGTAAAAGTTGAATAAAGAGGAACAGAGACAGAAGCATATGTAGGATTAACCATATAAGTACCTAATTTCTTTCTATTACCAAACTGGGAAGCTTGACCAAAATTGCTATAATTATTCTTGCTTCTGGGAGAGAAAACTAAAAATATCCAGAATACAGCTCTGGTAGGTATATTCCAGATCATTATAGATGCCACATAAAAATATTTACTGAAGTTATAAAAACTTTGTAAAACTATATTTGTTTTCCATCTCCCTGTTTTTGTACTTTCTTTATCATGGAAAACATGTGAGATGGGAATGTAGTATCTGTTAAGCCTGGGTTCCCCAACCAGTGTTAAGGAGACAAGCTAAACAGAATGTGCAGTGTTAGTCAGATAGGCATACATATAAATGTGTGAGATAAGTTTGTATATTAGTTAACATACAGTAAAAATAACAGATACGCTTGTGTTATCAAAAATATAGCTTATTCCATTTAGAGTTTTATAGCATAGTCAAAATAACAGCCCATCAGTCATGTATCGTTTTAGTCAGTCCATTCAAGGATATTCAATTAGCAAAGTCCGTGTAGAATATCCAATGTCAGTTCACTTACAATAAATCAGTCCTCTCACAATTGATAAATCAACAGTCCTTTCTCTCTCTCTTCCAGTAGGGGAAAAACGCAGTCTTCAGTCTATCCAGTAATTAGGGATCATCAAGCCAGAGAGAGCAAGCTGCCGTGCCTTACTTCTTTTATGGTGCTTTTACAACCACTCCCTTAATTACATTCTTACTGTTAAAGTTACAGACACTTTAACTAACAAACCATGATAACATATTTATTATTTTACCTAAACCAGTTAGGGTAAACAATGTTATCCCTAACATTCTCCCCTTTTAGGTAATAATAATACTATAACTATTTACACCTTTAAATCATATTTGTTACAACTCTCTTTAAACTTAATTACTCCTTGAGCTTTTGTAAATTGGTCTGCAATGTTTTCTTCCATCATGCAGTATTCCAATTTAATTAGCCCATTTTTTTACAGATTCTCTAACATTTAAGTATCTTAAATCAGTATGCTTTGATCTAGTTTTTACAGCAATATTAGCAGCTAACTTTATAGCTGCTTGGTTGTCCTCGTACACAATAATGGAATCTTTAACAGTTATACCCATGTCTAATAATAACTGTTTGTACAAAATTAAGTCAGTGCATAGTGATGACAGACATGAAAATTCCACTTCCATCGTGGACAAGCTGTTGTCTGATTGACCTCCACCCTATTAGTGTCTTACCAAATAATATAGCCATCCCAGATGTTGATTTTCTAGTGTTTATGTCAGTTGCAAAACTTGCATCTGCATAGGCATTAAGACTCAAATCACCCTTTGGTTCTATATACAATGTATGGTTCATTGTTCCTTTAATCTTAAAATATCTTAAAATTCTTTTTAATGATTGCCAATGACATTGATGTGGATCTGAATTAAAACGTGCCAGCTGATTAACACTATAAGCTATATCTGGCCTTGACCAATTGCTTCTATATGATAAGCTACCAATCAAAGATTGATATATTGACTTATCAAATTTGGGACTTTGATCATCAGTTTGGCAAACTTCTTGACTCATTGGAGTCTTTTCCGGTTTACAAAGTTCCATCTTATACGTTTTAATTAATTGGCAAATTTTATCTTCTTGAGATATCTTACATCCATTTTTCGTTTTGTTAATTGTCAATCCTAGATACCTTTTAATTTCACCTAAATGCTTTAATTTTATCTTTTTGGCTAATAATGATATAATCTCATTAGCTTCATTATTAGTCTTAGTTATCAAAGCAATATCATCTGTAAATAATAACAATAATGACACCGTTCCATTATTTTCTCTTTTAAACACACATGGATCTGCTAAACCAGATTTAAAACCTATATTGTTTAACTCTTTCCCAATATATTGGTTCCACTCAAAGCCAGATTGTTTCAACCCGTAAAGACTCTTTTTGAGTTTCCAACAATCATTACTATTTACTTTATTGTCTTTTATAATAACTGGCTTTTTCAAATATATTGTGCTGCAATGGTGCATGCAAATAAGCAGTTTCTACATCTAAATGGTTAATGACATAGTTTTTCTTAGCTGCCCACACTAAAGCTGCTCTCAAAGATGTTGCTTTAAGACTTGGTGCGAAAACTTCATCGTAATCAGATGCAGTTTGATTAAATCCTTGAGCTACCAACCTAGCTTTATGGGAAACAGCCCCATCATTTCCAGTTTTTACTTTAAATATCCATTTGCACCCAATGGATTTTTCTCCTGGAGGTAATTTAGCATCTTCATATACTTGCATTACCTTTAATGAATTTAGTTCTTTTTCCATTGCCTTTTGCCAATTCTCCTGATCCTTATTAGGATACATCCTAAGCTCATCTACACTAGTTGAAACTTTAGTTACTTGGCAAACTATACTTGCTTGATACCTATCAGGTGGTCTAGTTACACGTGTAGTACGTCCAGGTATTACAGGACTTACAGGTGGACTTTCATTTATTAATTGTTCTTGATTATCTAACTCTTCCTGATCAATTGTTTCCTCTTGTTCTGGTTCTATTTGCTCTTTGTGGACTTCTTCTTTTATTGGACTCTTCTTATAACTAGTCTGATCCTTTTGCCTTTTGTAGGGTTCAATAATTACTTCATTATTTAAATCTTGCTCTAATCTATTCCATCCTACATGTTCTAGGAATTTAGCACTAGCACTGGTGTAAACTCTAGACGTAGCTGGTTCCCAGAATCTATAAGATATGTGATTAGATTCATATCCTGCAAAAAATAATCTTTTAGTTCTATGCTGTCCTTTGTGTTTGTGTAGAGATATGCACCCATGCTGGTGCTCCAAATGTGTGCATGTAACTTAAATCAGGTTTTGTACCATGCCACAGTGTGAATGGTAATTCCCCTGTTGTTGAATTAACAACATTATTTAATATATGATTACCACACATTATTGCTTCTCCCCACAAATTGTCAGGTAATCCTGAATCAGACAACATAGTACGTGCCATTGATTGTAGTGTTTGGCCTCGTCTCTCTATAAAGGCATTATGTTGTGGCCTATATGGTGCAGACTTTTTATGTTGAATACCTAACATTCTAAGTCTATTCTGGAATTTATTATTTGTAAATTCCGCACCATTATCTGTTATAAGAGTTACTAATTTCTTTTTAGTTTTTCTTTCTGCAAATTTAATCCAATTAAATAGATTTAGATACGTTTCAGTTTTGTTCTTCATTAAATAGCAAAACCCATATCTAGAATAGTGGTCCATTATACTTAATATGTATCGAGCTCCTCCTACACTTGGTTTTTTCGGACCTATTAAATCGGCAAATACTACCTCTAAAGGCTCTTTGGTAGTAAATCCATCAACTCTATTTGCTGGTATGACCTTGCTTTTGCTTTGATTACAAGCAAAACATTGCAAATACTTATTACAAGGTTTCAAACTTATTCCTTTAGATAGTTGAACAGTTCTCTTAAGCATTTTAAAATTTAAATGCCATAGCCGTCGGTGTAACAAGTGAATACATTCATCATGAGGTTTCTTATTTTCATAAACTGTGTTAGCCCCCTTTAAACCATTATCATTTAACACATATAATTCACCTCTTAAAGATGCAGTAATTTTCTTATCTTCTTTTTCAATTATGCCCTAAAGGTAACTACATATCCTAGTTTAACCAGAATTCTAACTGAAATTAAATTAAAGTTGTGGTACATATAACATTTTTACATTCTCTTTTATGAAAGAACAATATGCTACCTTGACCTTTAGCTTTCAGTTTCCAGCCATTGGCTAATGATATCTGCTCTGGGACATTTTAATAATTTTTTGTTATCATTTGTTACACAGTGGGATGCTGCACTGTCAACCACCCATAAATTATTTTTTACAGCTCCGTTAATATACATGGCTAACTCTAAATTTTTATTTTTATTTTGGTTACTTTTAGTATTCTGGCCAGCGTTCTGGCACTTTGCTTTTTTACAAAATCTTGCCAAATGTCCTCTTCCTCCACAATTAAAACACTTTTTAATTGCGTATGCAGTAGGAGATTCAATATCTTCTTTTTGAGGTTGCTCCCTCCTTAACTGATCTCTTTCAAGTCTTCTTCTTGCCTCTTCAATCAATCTGCCAGTTATATCAGTTAAAGTTAAACTTTTTAGGCAAAATTTCAAGGGAAGTGACGTAGTTATCATAATTTTCGTCTAATGAAGACAGAATTATGTGGACTTGGTGTAGTTCAGAGAAAATAAGTTCTTTCTCATGCAGTTCTTGAAAAATGCTTTTTATAGTATTCAAATGACTCAGCATATCACCATTCATTTGGAGATGCGTCCTGAAAAGCTTCCGTGTTAGATTTATGTGAGCACCAACGTTATCTCGGACATAAATCCTCTTCAGCTTCTGCCAACACCCAACAGCAGTTTGTTCTCCATGGATATGAACAAGTTGCTGGTCAGATAGTGTTAGTCCTATTATGCAAAGAGCTTGTTCATTCTTCTGTTTAAAGTCTTCTATCTTTTGTCTGTCTTCCTCAATCTCTGGATCCCATTCCTCTACGTTTGGTGCATTTTCAATTATGTTCCACAGACCTTCTCTTCATAGAAGTAGACTACATTTCATAGACCATGATACATAGTTTGTTCCATCCAGCTTGGATATTAGGGACAAACTTTGTAGATTGACTTGTGCCATGTTTTCTTATATGGATATAAAAATATAATTAATAAAACACAGCTGTCTGTTTACTGTAACGTATAACAACACAAACTCTCACTTTTTACATAAATCTGTTTTATCCTAATTAAACTGACTTTGCAGCCTCTGGGCCCATAACCAGTGTTAAGCCTGGGTTCCCCAACCAGTGTTAAGAAGACAAGCTAAACAGAATGTGCAGCGTTAGTCAGATAGGCATACATATAAATGTGTGAGATAAGTTTGTATGTTAGTTAACATACAGTAAAAATAACAGATACGCTTGTGTTATCAAAAATATAGTTTATTCCATTTAGAGTTTTATAGCATAGTCAAAATAACAGCCCATCAATCATGTCCTTTCTCTCTCCCATTCCAGTAGGGGAAAAATGCAGTCTTCAGTCTATCCAGTAATTAGGGATCATCAAGCCAGAGAGAGCAAGCTGCTGTGCCTTGCTTCTTTTATGGTGCTTTTACAACCACTCCCTTAATTACAGTCTTACAGTTAAAGTTACAGACACTTTAACTAACAAACCATGATAACATATTTATTATTTCACCTAAACCAGTTAGGGTAAACAATGTTATCCCTAACAGTATCAACTCACGTCTTCATGATAGTTAAGAAAGTTTATGGGGAGGAGGTTCCAGTTGAGTTTGAAGATCAGATTCCTAAGATGGAAGATCAGCAAGTGAGTAGAGTGGAATGGAATAGAATAGAATAGAATAGAATAGAATAGAATAGAATAGAATAGAATAGAATAACAGAGTTGGAAGGAACTTTGGAGGTTTTTATTCCAACCCACTACTTAGGCAGGAAACTCTATACCATTTCAGATAAATGGTTGCCAATCTCTTCTTAAAAACTTCTGTGTTGGAGCATTCACAATTTCTGGATGCAAGTTGTCCCACTGATTAAGCCTGATTCCAATAAACATCCATTATGATCATAAATGTCATCGTCATCATCATCATCATCATTATTATCATCATCATCATAATCTGACATGGAAATTCATCTCCTTCAAATAAATGTATGGATAAAAACAAAGTTTTTAAGAAACATATATTTATTAAAGTATCTTGATTCTTTGAATACAACCATACCTCATTCTTTCTGAGAACCTGGATACCATTATCTTGACGCAGGATAGATGTGCTTTGCCACTGTTTCATTCAGGATGTTTTTGGACCTTTCAGGTTTCCTTCCAGCATTATATCACCTGATAGCATCTCATCCAAGTACTGATTTTTCTGACCCCATTTAATTTCCATGCTTAGAGTGGTTTGGTCAGAGTCTTCTGACATGCATGACTAATAAAAACTGAAGTAAACATTTCCTGTACTGAAAAGGTGAGGAAAAGAATAGTGTCTTCCACAGTGTCCTCAGAATTTATTTTCTACTCAAATCCACAATCTGATCTTTAATTGTCAAATAGTAATGCTATAAACAGATAATTCTTGATACAGAAAAATCTTAGTTTAATGGACCTTTGGGGGAAAATAGGTGTCCATTAAATCAAACTACCCATCACAGCTGAAGATCTGTCATTTGTCTACATTTACATCAGCTGCATAATTATCACATTATGCCATCTGCATGTGGACTTAGTGGGTTTTGTTCACTAAATGGGAGTGAAGTCAAACTCAAATGTCCATTAAATCCAAAGTCTGTTAAGTCAAGGCCCATTAAATTGAAAGTTTTGCTGCACTAATTTTCAGCGCATTTTATTAGAGCAGCATGTCTGGCTCAGATGCCTTTTTTTTTTTACTCTCATGTTTCACAAGGAATTTCATCTTGCTTACATTTTAAGGACTGGAATCGTAAATAAATGCATGCACCATCCCTTAGTGAAGGGGACACAGGCACTATCCAGATGCTGTATCTAATGGCTGCTGTGCTAATAGGGCAATTATCACACAAGTGGCAGAGTTTTCTGTGAGCTCCTCATTAGCACAGCCATCAATGGCATATTCTGTGGATTCTTTGCTTTGACTAAGACAGTATGGTGTGTGTGGGCGCATACATTCACACACACACACACTTTAATTTGACTGCCATTTGCTTTTCCCACATCTATACCTAGCCGCTAATTCATTCCTTCTTTTGTGATTTATTTTTTCCCCCAATAGATCTTAACTAAAGGGGTGTCATGGTGGAAAAGAAACTGTGAAATGCTGAAGCAAAAATTTAAGAGCCGTATTATTCTGTTCTAAATTAAGTTTAACAGGTTGTGTTCACATTTGTGCAAGGACTTGATTAAGGTAACAATATCCTTAATCCTATTTTCTCCCTCCACACCTTACTCACAGATGCTGCTGACAGCTTGCTAAATGGCACACACAACTATGAAGAGCACATTTATTTCATAGACCTTCATGCTGCAATCAATCATTAAAACAGCCTCCATTTGTCTTGGTGTTGGTTGTTATTGAGACTAACTGCCATGTAGGGGTGGAAATTTTAAAGAATTGTACTGCTGAAGAAGAAGGAGCCAGAAACTTCATCTAAGAATGCTATCCATACTGCAATCAGATGTTGAATGAGCAATTATTCTGAAGGAGAAGATCTGGAGGAAAGACTTAAGACTTCCAGGCAAATACATTGAAAGGCAGCCTGCCAAAGCTAGTTCCATTATAAGCTATCCTTGACCATCCTTCAGGCCTACATTTTTTTTTTAAAAAAAAACCCTATTATGTAGTTAAAAGTGGGGAATATTATTGGATAATACAGTAACCAATGTGGGCAGGAAAAAAGCTTTCACGGCCCAGGTATTTCTATAGGAAGCTAGGAAGGTAACCTGAATATAGAAGTATTAATAATAAATACTTTCCAGGATTGGTCTAATCTGTATGTTTTGGGGAAATGGGAAAATTGATATTATTTTATTCATTTATTAAATTTATATGCCTCCCTGCATCTCTCCTAGAGGTGACACTAGGCTGCTTTACAATTATTAAAATCAACATGATGAAATATTAGAACAAATGTTAACTTTAAAATTGACTTTAATAATAACAAAGAAGGGAAGGAAGGGAGCAAGATGCCCACAGGGAGAAACTGGGGTCTTAGTCCATTTACTGCTTCCAAAATGGGGTGCCCCCATTGGAGCCCCAGTTCTCTTGGTAGAGCCAGGTCTTTTGGCCCTTTCAGAAGGCCAAAAAGAGAGGTGTGGATCTTACCTCAAAAGGTACAATATTCTAGAGGATGGGAGTCAAGGCAGAGAAGACTCTTCTGAACTCCCATCAGCTGGATTCCTTGCTCAATGAGGTCCATAGCCTGCCCCATCTGCCATCGCAGATTGGGGGGGGGCGGGCGGCAACCTCATTGAGGCGAGATGGTTTCTCAGATAACCTGGATCCATGACCTGAAAGGCTTTAAAGGTCAAAACCAACATCTTTAATTTAATACCTTTAATTTAATTTAATAAGAGCAATCATGGTAGTTCATGGTAAATGAACAAGTGCCTGATCCAACAGAATTATTTTTATTTTTTTCAAATGAAAGATACATAATCCCAGAAGTATGGCTTTGTTCTGACCCACACCCTTTTCCAACAAATCAAACACAATCCAAAGGGAACAGAAATATTTTAATGCTTCTGCAAAATAATTAGCTGTGATAAGCACAAGCCTTGCCAAACTTGCCAAAAGATAACAGACAAGAAATAATTTGCAATACAAGAATCTTCAAATACAAACTCAGGATACTGGAATGTCCATGAGGCTGGAGTTTTAAAACATATTTGCCTTCTGCAAAGAACTTTCATTTCACAGCTGGCTTTTATCTTCTTGAAGGAGGGGCCATTACTTTGCAGCCTTACTCCCAAGTCACCCATGCTGTTCTAGCTGCTCTTTCCTATGAGCAATCCTGCAACCACACACACTTGGCACAGGCTCCTCGGGAATCTCTTCATCACTGCTGCCAGCCCCTACAATCTCTGAAGGCAGCAGTCCATTCCCTAATGAACCTGGCCCTTCATCTGAGTCCTTGCTCTCCTCAGCCATCCGCACCTGCTGCCGGCTAACCACAACAGGCTTAGACAAGTGCTATATACAATATAAGGTTGTCAGCAATAAGAATTTGACTATTGGTTAAAATTCAAACATCTATTACTAGTTGTACTAAAGGGATTTATGCATATCCAGTAAGAGTTTTGATACTCCCGCTCCTCCAAAACTTCTCATTAATGACATTTATAGCTTCCTGAAACTCTTTTTAACTTATTAAAATCAATTTATCACATAACAAAGAACACTGTGATTTGAGAAATGTTGAAATCTCCAAAAGTTATATTTACATGGTTATATGAATCTAAAGTAATGGTCAGGTTCTTAATGCTTTCTTAGGCTTACCCAAGTTTCTGCAAATACTTCTGAAAACATAGGGGGTCAGCGCTAGTTTCTGAAGGAATAAATATGCTTCAATATCAATGGTATTTCAATGCTACATCTGTTGTTGTTACATGTGCATTTTATATTGTTATGGAAATAATGTTCCTAGAGTATTCTTGCAACTAATTGACCTGAGTCCTTTTGATGCCACAACACCAATTTACAAAATGAAGTAGAAATTAAAATGCATATACACTGAACATATACCATGCACCATTACAATAGCTATACTAATTAGAGAAATGTTACTGGAGTTTCTTAATCAGTTTTCACTGTTTTAAAATAGAAGCTAAATGGAAGGAAGATTCAGTGGAGAATGTAAAGTAGTTAAACCCAAATTATGGTATGCTTCCTTATGCTCAGCAGCTAAGTTTGTTGTTCGTTCTTCTTGTCTTCTTTTTTCCTAGTGCTGTTAAATGACACCTCTTACAATACAGCATTATTTATCCTCCAAAGTATAAACTAGGTAATTCTGAAAGGGAATGCATCATGTTAACATTTGCATGGTTTTTGCTAGTACCCAGCTCCAGCCTAAATGAGAATCAGTTTGTTATGTCCTTTGGTTTAGTAATGCTAGAGGAGAAATTGATTCAGGTCTTAAGTTTGAACCAAAGTCTATTAACTTATGGTTTATGATTCATTCTTTAATTGGGACTTTCACCTTCTATAGAAGAAAGGGTACCTAGGAAAGGCAACCCAATGCCTGAAAAGAGGAGAGAAGGAATCATTTGTGCTCAAGATTCCACAGGCCACCTTACTGGTGTCCAGTGAGCTGTCCATGGAACTGCAAGCTATTCTGAACTTACACATCTATTTTTGCTACAATGGATGTTAGATTGTCCTCCTGTTTGATCCTGTTTCTTATACAGGATAACAGAGTTGGAAGGGACATTGGAAGTCTTCTAATTCACTCCTCTGCTCAAGTAGGAAACTCTATATATACTGGGCAAATGGCTGTCCAGTCTCTTCTTTAAAACCTCCAGTGATGGAGCACCCACAACTTCTGAAGGCAAGCTGTTCCATTGGTTAATTGTCCTCACTGTTAGGAAATTTCTCCTTAATTCCAGAGTTGCTTCTCTGCTTGATTAGTTTCCATCCATTGTTTCATGTCTTGCCTTCTGGTGCTTTGGAGAATAGGTTGACCCCCTATTCTCTGTGACAGCCCCTCAAATATTGGAAGCCTGCTATTATGTCACCCAGTAGTCCTTCTCTTCATTAGGCTAAACATACCCGGTTCCCACAACCATTTATCATACCATTTGGCTTCTAGTTCCCTACAAATCTTGCTTCAGGTAATATCCCTACCTTCCAAGTCACCACTGGCATGTGTGTGTGTGTGTGTGTGTGTGTGTGTGTGTGTGTGTATCTGTGTCTGTGAATTCTGAATGTAGTTGCTGGCTACTCAAACCAAGCAAAATTTTGGCCCAGACCCTAATGAATCCTTTTTCACAATAAAATATTCATTATGCAACCATGAGATCTTTGTTATTGGATCAAGGAAGGAAGGAATAAAGGAAGGAAAGATTCTATTATAATCACAAGGTTCATGCTACATAGTAGGTTAGCAGCTGTTTCTAGGCCAGCACCTGAAACAATGCACCAAACTGGATCTCATTATTACTGGCTCTTGTAGTATGACATTTAATTTCAATGCAGTGGAGGGACATTGTATGTGATGTTTTTTTTTCAAACAATTATAATGATTCCAATGGGATTAATTTAGGGTAAACCCCACAGAGGTTGAGTGAGTGGCAATTGGTTTTCAATCTGCCTTTTCTAATATTTTTTTGGCACATAACCTAATAATGTTGACAACTAATTCTTTCACAGCACAATTGTTTCAGTCTCAGTGTTTCTCTATAGTGAATTTTAAATACACACACACACACCCAAACACAGAGAGAAGTGTTGAAGGAAAAGAAATGAAACATGGGCAAAAAGCTATGAACCAGCAAAATAACAATAAATAATTATTAAATAATAATAATGTAAATTGCCACAACATGGCATTAAAAATGATTAAAACTTCCAATTGATATTGAAAGTTTACCCTCACAGATATTCAGAACAATTTGAATAATTTGTAACCAGTCAGTTGGACATGTGTGCTTGTGTGTGCACATGTATATCAACAAATATTTTCACATAAACATTACAATTCTGTAGATTCCATCTCAGATTTTCTACAGCCTGCTTGATGGCATTTTATATTCATAAAACATTTACTTTGTCAAAATTTAATTACTGAGTGTTAAATTTCTTGGTCTATTCTGAGATATGTAGGAATATAACTATTATAATTGATACAGTTTTATTAATGTGGTCTGAATGGATAAACAGCTGATCTCCAGACTGACAGCAGCATACACATGGAAATGACAACTGTTTGGTTTTTTTAAAAAAAGCTATAGGTCTTTCACAGCTAAGGTACATCTGGAATGAAATATGCTCCAATAGTTGGCTTGTTTACTTATTGGACTGAAAGCACTTCCTATCTCATTTCCCCAAAGACAGATTCCTAGATTGGTTTCCATTCAGTTAGTGAAAGCAAGATTGTTGCTTCCTGGTATAATCTAAAAGGCATATCACAAAAGAAAGAGACGAGCAAGCAAAAGAAAAATAGCACACCTGGGCACCAGTCCCTCATACTACATATTAGCTCTTCTATGTTCCAGGTGAAATAGTTTGAAAAATGAAAATAAGTAGAAGTAGTGACAAGCCAGATGGAATGGCCATCACCTCTTGCTTGGCTGCAGCTCAGTTCAATTTATAAGGAAATGATAAGGAAGAATTGCTCAGAGATTTGCAAAGGCAATAGCCAAAAATTTGAACTTTTGAAATAAAATATATAAACTTAGGTGCAGAGATGTTTTGATACACTTCTATTTCAGGAAATTGATATTTCTATCCAGTTCTAGCAGGCTTTTCTCCTTTCTTTTTCACTCAAAGTAGCTTATTACAAACACAAACGCAGAACTTAAAACGTAACAATTGAAAACCTCAAAACTAACCATAGCTACAACTAAAATCATTTAAAAAGGTCCCTCTTGCTCCTCTAATTACTAGGTAGGGTTATTATGAGAGAGGTGGTCCAAGAGATAGTCAGATATTAACTATTCTAAGGTCAGTACCTAACTTGTTCATAGAAAGCATCTAGTTGTTAGCCCAAATCTTTCAGTGTAGAGCTTCATGTTAGATGCAAATTACATCCCTATACATTGTGCTGATCAGCAGTCCAGCTGCTTCATTTTGCACTAATTTGCAGAATTGTAAAACTCTGCAATTTGTAGAATTGTTTGTTGCAAAATCAGTTGTAATTAAGGAAAGGATTGGTGGATCAGGAAGAGTCACCATTGCTGCTCTAATCATAACACTGAAAATGTGTTCCTCACCTCAGTCACCATCTACAAATCTAATTTCTTTGTGGGGCAAGAGCATTCTCAAAACTGAGAATCCTTTTGAGGGATTGAAAAACCTCAAAACTAATCATAGCTACATAGACATCAAATGAATGTCTATGGAGATTGTCAGTCATCCAGACCATTGTTGTCTCAAAGGTGCTTTTTCAAGAGATAACTAGACTTTTTAGTTTTTCTCTGAAGACATTTCACTTCTCATTCCAAGAAGCTTCTTCAGCTCTTCTTCAGCCACCATTTTTCTGGATTTAATTTCTATTTATTTACTGGTTCACAATCACAGTAAAAATGGATTTGTTTGTTTTGTCCTGTTCTTCCTTATTTGGACCATTTTAGGTAGCACATTTACACCTTGAAGTAACTCCCCCACTCCACTAAAAGACAGATTTCCAGTTTACATTTTCAATTCAATTCTTGGGAGAGGGGCTATCGTAATGCATGATACTTGGAATGTAGAGTATTCCTACATCTTTGGGTTTTATGATTTTATAATTTTGCAATTTTTTCACCACAATTGCTTTATACATTTAGGTTTTACTATTGTTAAATACCAACAATATTGGATTATAATGAAAAACAAAGCTAAACAAATGAATAATTAACATTAGCTGAGTGTTCACTGGTATTGATTGCTGCCTTGGTGTGTTGGAATATGGGGCTGAGTTGAGGGGAGGAGTGAAATGGCTGACTAACCTTAAGTCTCTTGTGGGGAGGAAAAGGCTGAAAGGAGATCCTCCCTAAAAGTTCACAGTATCCAGAAGCTAAGTAATATGTGCTTCAGTCCTGTGTACAGGCAAACAGCAATAAACATACTGCTCTGATCAGCTCATGTTTTCCTTGTGTCTAACAAACTTTAATCTCATTAGACTGAAGCACACTGCATAAATACTAGATAAATACTGTGAAGTTTTAGGGAGAATTTCCCATCAGTCCCTTCCTCTGATATTGTCAGCATCTGGAGGCGTTGGCTAACTGAGGAATTCTGAGAGTTGAAGTCCACAGATCTTAAAGTTGCCAAGGTTGGACCCCCCTGATATATATATTAAACAGTAGAGCAGTAAAGACAGACCTGTGTAGAATACCATCAATTAATATTTTTTCATATCCATATCATTTAACTCTGCTGTTCTAATAGTTGATACAGGTGTATATATAATTAATCAATGAAATATACCCTTCATACAAGCAATATGCATATAAATATTGTGTTTCCTTCTCTCCCACCTGCCTCATTTTATTATTTTATTGAATATAGAAATTGAGTTTTTGCTTCTATAGTCTTCCATGCAATACTGTAAGTTCTGTTGACATTTTTGTCTGCAATCATTTTTGCATAAAACATTCTCCCTCGAGCCGCTTGGAGCATCCAGAGAGTGGGATGTGCTTCCGAGTCTTCTTCTTGCAGGCTGAGCTGTAGCTGAGGAAACACTCCGCCCCCTCACGTGACTCCATGTAGCGTTCCCCCAGTCTTTTGCTCAGCCTCGAAGAGGCAGGCTGTTATTGAAAGGAGCTCCTTGGCTGATTCAAACTGCGTGCATTAGTCTGGCTATTTCTTCAATTTCAGATCGCATATTTCCTTTCCTTCCTCCTGTGCAAAAGGTTGGGATTTAGGGGAAGTCTCCCCTCGCCCCTGCGGGCAGGTTCACAGCGCTTCATGCAACCCCCCCCCATTATTAGATCGCATCGCTATCTCCACGCTCCATTGTGGTGCGAAACTCGCTGGATTCCCCCCCACCCTAAACGCCGACCGGGAAGGGCTAGTCGCTCCTTAAGAGCACCAGGCGTGCTAAGCTAACCGGACAAGCCCTCCTTGCCGTCCCGAAGGCGCCCAACATAGGTCAGCTTGCGGCCGCCATCTTGGGGCCGCATCGTGGTCAGGAGCCATTTTATTTCTGATTTTGGCTGCTGTGGTGGAAGTACAGTCCAAGACCTCTTGGGTCAGAGTTAGTGGCTTTTAGCGTCCCTCCGGGCTCGCTTGCATTGTTTTCTGTTGGCCTCCCGCAGCCTCTATCGGGGCGAAATTAGCAGCACCCCCCCCCCCTCCGGCTTGTTGTCTGGAGGCCTGCTGCCAGAGGCCTCTCTCCTTCTAGGCCTCAGGCATTTATTTGGTAAATCCAGCCTGTACTGTGGTACCCCCTTGATTCTTTTCCTACTATTGTTTATATATATATATATATATATATATATATATATATATATATATATATATATATATATATATATATATATATATATATAAGAAAAGAAAAGAAAGAGAAAACAATTTACAGACGAAATTATACGTTTTTTATACGTATACGCAAAGATAACCTTTGCATGCAGATAGCATAATAATAATAATAATAATAATAATAATAATAATAATAATAATAATAATAATAATAATAATAATAATAATAATAATAATAAATAAATCTCCACATATCATATATATATATATTTAGACTTTACTACCAGTTACCACTGTACATATTAAATTCCAAAAGGGGGAGCGGGCCAGCTCAAACCTCACCAGGCCCTACTCAGGCCAATTCCAGGCGAGCCAACCACCCTTTACTATTAACACTGTTATTATTACAGTTATTATAATTATCAAAATGGCAGATAACAATCTCTCTAAACGACCTTCCTTGAAGGCTAAGGCAAAGTCCCACTACTTGCGCAGGCAGGACAAGGAACCCTCCAAGGCTTCTCAACGAGACGCCTTAAGGTGCCATAAGGCGTTGGAAAAGGAGTTTGATAGGCATTCAAGGGAGTCCCGCTCGGGGCCTACAGCCCTTCCTTCCCCCACCCCCACCCACTCTACCTCTACCCAACCTCTTCTCCCTCCAGACCTGTCTTCCCTATCAAGCCACAGCCCATTTCAGGGTCACTTGACCCCAGGATCACCTACCAGACTGACCCCTGAAGCTACCTTTACGCCTACGGCTGCTGGTCTGCATCAGCAAGAACCCTCTACATCTGAGATTCCAGCCCACATCAAGGCTTGGATGGAATCGGCTATCTGCCAGGGCATTGCAGAAGGCCTGCAGCACATGTCCAGATCAGGCTTCTCTCCACGGGCTCCCGACCACGACTCCTTATCCATCAGATCCCTTCCACAGCCGGATCCCCAGGTTGGTCAGGTACTCTCTCAGAGGGACAGCCCTCCTCCAGTAGGGGCCCAGGAGGAGGAGGAGGTAGGGGACTTTGGTGACTTCAGGGAAGAGGAAGAGGACTCCCGGATGGGATCCTCCCATTATAGTGAGCCCCTCTTAGAGGCGGACCTCATGGAGGGGGAGATGTCGGAGGATGAGGGGGCTTCTCCCGACCAACCCATATTCGGGGGGCTGTTCAAGCCACACTTGTTTAAATCCCTCCTCTTTAAAGCCAAGAATGTCTCTGGTCTTCTTCCCCAGTCTCCCTCTGACTGCCCCCCGCCTCAGAGAGACCAGAGGACTCCATTTTAACACAACCAGTGGTGGAAGCTGAGATCATCCCAACCCCACCAATCTTCGTAGACCTAGTGATGAAGCAACTTGCTTCCATGGGAGCCCCCCCTCACCCTCTAACCTAGATAAGAGATTCTTCAATCTCGATTCGGCAATGTCTACCCTGCTAAACATCCCGGAAGTCGACAATCCCAATGTGGGCCTTGCTTCCTCCTCTACCCCCAGTGAGGCCCTAGAGGCCTTGAAACCTGAGGACAAGAGGACGGAACTAGCGTTGCACCGAGCTCATCTATCCGACGCTTGGGCCATTAAATCGGCTATGGCCACTTCATTTTTTACAAGGTCCTTTATCCGCTGGCTCCGGCAGCTGAGAGAACACGTCTCCACGTCCAATGTGTGGGCGCACCAAGACATAGCAAAACTGGTGGCCGCAGCTGAGTTTTCAGCTGATGCCACTTACCAATAGGTAAAGTTCTCTTCCAGAGCGATAACATCCCATGTCACAGCTCGCTGCCTACTGTGGCTCAAGCACTGGCAGGCGGATATTAAAAACAAGGTCAAGCTGGCCACTGCTCCCGTCAAGGGAGACAAACTGTTCGGCCGGGCCTTGGAACCCCTGCTGGTTGAGGGCCACAGCAAGAGGAAGTACCTGCCCTCCCTTTTTCGGAGGCCAGACACAAGAGACCCCCAGCCCTTTCAGAGGGGCTTCCCCCGCCCCTCCTACCAACTCCCCTTCCCGCCCAGAAACCCGAGACCCCCTTCCTTCCAGTCTCAAGACCGCTCGGACTCAGGCGACAGAAACAGATGGAGCGGCAACTATAAGAGGCCCTTTAGGGGATCAGGGGGGAGGCCCTACCGCTGACCCAGATAGATTTTCTTCCTCCCTCCCCATCGGCAGCCGCCTTAGACACTTCGCCGCTCAATGGGACAAATCCACATCCGATGCATGGGTTAGGGACACCATCAGGTTCGGTCTCGCCCTTGAGTTCCAGTCCGCCCCCACTGATTTCTTTATGACATCCCCCACCTCAAGAGATCCCGCCAAATGGGCACTAATGGATGCAGCCATCCAACACCTGCTTGACATTCAGGCCATTCAACCCGTTCCACTGGCCCAGAGGGGACGAGGATTCTACTCCCACCTCTTTGTGGTTCCCAAGCATTCTGGGGGATGCAGGGCTATATTAGATTTAAAACGGCTAAACCGCCACCTTATCCAGTGCAAATTCAAAATGCACACCCTGCAATCGATTCTCTTGGGTACCAGGCGGGGTGACTATTTATCCTCCATAGATCTCTCGAAGGCATACTTGCACATTTCAATTCAGCCCTCTCACCACAAATTCCTTAGGTTCTGTTATAATAACCATCATTATCAATACGTGGCCCTCCCCTTTGGTCTGGCCTCGGCCCCCAGGACCTTCACCAAGGTCCTCGCGGCCCTGGCTGCTCACTTCAGGAGCGTGCCCATCCGCCTTCACTGCTATTTGGACGATATCCTGATTCTCTCCCCGTCCAAGACCCAGGCAGTCAGGGACACCAGAGCCACCCTCTCTGCTCTCCTGGCACACGGGTTAATTGGAATAAGAATCAACTGACCCCATCCACCCGAATCACCCACTTGGAAGCCATAATTGACTCGGTTGCAGAAAGGGTCTTCCTCTCTTTGGAGAGGTTTCTCAGCATTCAAGCTCTGGTCAAACAGATTAGGCGATTAAGGAGGGTGGCATTACTTGACCTTTCTAAATTATTGGGTAAGATGGTTTCATGCATCTCAATTATTCCCTGGGCCCGTTTACACAGCAGATCCCTCCAGTGGTTCCTGCTCCCATTCCAAAGATCCGGAAGAAGCAACTCGAGGTCCAGAGTCAAGGTACCTCCGAGGATCCTCACATCTCTCCTCTGGTGGACCAACCCCGCCATCAACAGGGGCCACCTCTTCTCAGAACCTCAGTGGCTAACCCTCACCACGGACGCCAGCCTATCTGGTTGGGGCACTCACGTCAATTCGCTCTTGGCACAGGGCAAGTGGTCGCTGATTGAGCAAAGATGCAGCATCAACTGATTGGAGCTTCACGCTGTCCACCTGGCCCTGCACAGATTCCCCCCCTTGGTACGCGGGCGTCACGGCCTTATTCTCATGGACAACGTCACGGCCAAAGCCCATATCAACAGGCAAGGAGGCACCCAGTCTATTCAGTTGATGAGGGAGGCCGAGCGCCTCTGCCGTTGGGCAGAATCCAACCTCCTCTCACTCAAAGCCGACCACATCTCTGGAATCTCCAACATCCAGGCGGATTGGCTGAGCAGGGCCATGGTGGACCAAGCAGAATGGTGCCTTCATCCATCCCTATTCAAGGAGGCGTCCAGAATATTCGGCCTTCCGAGGGTGGATCTCTTCGCCTCCCCATCCAATGTACAGCTCCCACGGTTTTTCTCCAGGTACCCATCTCATGGGTCAGAGAACCACAACGCGCTACAATGTCCATGGCCCCCAGGGCTCTTATATGCCTTCCCGCCGCTGCCGCTGATTCCCAGAGTCATAAAGAAACTCATTCACGAGAGGGCAGACCTGCTCCTGGTGGCTCCTTATTGGCCCAGAAGACCGTGGTTTGCGGACCTACGCAATCTTTCAGTAGCGCCACCATGGAGGATCCCCCCGGACAGGATCTCCCTCTCTCAGGGACCCCTTCTGCATCCAGAGCCCCAATGGCTCCAGCTAGCCGTCTGGAGGTTGAACGAATCCGTTTGACAAGAGAAAAATTCTCCAGTCAAGTAATCGACACTATTTTGGCTGCCAGGCGACCCTCCACCACACGAATTT
Source organism: Hydrophis major (assembly GCA_033807585.1). Classification (NCBI taxonomy): domain Eukaryota; kingdom Metazoa; phylum Chordata; class Lepidosauria; order Squamata; family Elapidae; genus Hydrophis; species Hydrophis major. The sequence continues at coordinate 167,265,631 of CM066328.1, forward strand.
ACGATGCCACTTGGAAGGGCTTTTCCAAGTGGTGTAGCGGGTTCCAAGTTGACCCCCTCTCTCCCTCTATTGCGCAGGTCTTGGAATTCCTTCAAGAAGGCCTACGTAAAGGGCTTGCCCTCAACATCCTGAGACGGCAGGTCACTGCCCTCTCAACCGTTGTTTCTTGTGATAACTTCAGTTCTCTCTCTCATCACCCCCGGGTTAGAGCTTTCCTTAGGGGCGTCACCAACTTGTGCCCTCTGACTGTTCACAGGTTCCCCGCATGGGACCTCAACAAGGTCCTCATTTCACTTACAAAGCACCTCTTTGAACCCCTGAGGGAGTCCTCCCTTCAATTTCTAACATTTAAAGTAGTCTTTCTAGTGGCCATTACTTCTGCTCGTAGGGTCTCGGAAATAGCAGCATTGTCAATCAGAAATGATTTATGCGTGTTCCACGCTGATCGCGTGGTCCTTCGGCCCAACCCCACCTTCTTACCCAAGGTTAACTCACCTTTCCACAGGTCTCAGGAACTGGTCCTCCCAAACTTTTGCCCCAGACCCTCGAGGGACAGGGAAACCCTTTGGCACACCCTGGATGTTAGAAGGGCCTTGCGCATATACATTAAGCGCACTCAACCCCTGAGAAGATCAGAATCCCTCTTCTTCTCTTTTCAGCCCAGGACATTGGGGCTCAAAGTCTCCCCCTCAACCATCAGTCGCTGGATTAGGGCGACTATCGCCAGGTGCTATCTATCACAATCTCTGCCCGCTCCTGGGGGAATAACCGCTCATTCCACCAGGAGTGCAGCTATTTCGGCGACTTGGGCCACGCAAGCCCCAATTGCCAACATATGTCGGGCAGCCACTTGGGCCTCTCCGTCCCCATTCATCAGACATTACAAAATAGACTTATACGCCTCAGCAGAGGCCTCTTTTGGCCGATGAGTCCTACAGAGGGTCATCAGTGACCCGGAAGGGCTTCTGGCCCAGACGGAGTCCCACCCGTAGGACAGCCAACTTTGGCATGTCCCACTCTTTGGATGATCCAAGCAGCTCGAGGGAGAATGGGCGTTGGTTCTTACCTGATACGCCCCTTCTCGGCGAGCCGCGAGGAGCATTGAGCCCCACCCTAACTCCTCTGTCTGGCAGGTACTCTAGTTTCAGCCAAGGAGCCAATAGTTGATTAGAAGGATTTCTTAACCTTTCTTCTCGTTATTGCAAAAAACTGGGGGAAAGCTATGTGGAGTCACGTGAGGGGGCGGAGCGTTTCCTCAGCTAAAGCTCAGCCTGCAAGAAGAGGACTTGGAAGCACATCCCACTCTCTGGATGCTCCTCTCAGCTCGCCCAGAAGGGGCGTATCAGGTAAGAACCAACGCCCAATTACTTACTCAATGTTTGCCATAAACATTCATAATAAAAAAGGCATTATTCAGATTTTATTAATACTTCCTCTACATTGATTTTAATACCTCTTCAGAAACTTGAAAATAAATTTCTCTACCATTTGGTCTTTTCCTATTTGGTTGGTATTGTACCTAATGGAGCTTGAAATTAACACAACTTTTTTATTTACTTCCTGGTTTTGCATAGGCAATATCATGAATGTAGATCTAGCTTATTAGTTAAATGCTACTACAACAGAGTCCCAAATCAAAATACCTAGCTTCTCACTAACTTCTCAAACTTCAGAAGATAACTGCAAATCTGTCTAAGTGCAAAATGGAACAGTCAATGGGGATGGCTGAACCTGAATACTGTCCCCCCCACCTTTTTAAGCCTATACAGGTTCTCAAATCTATCTGAAGATTTCTTAGCAAAAGAAATGCCAACCTAAGAAATTTCTTAGCAAAAGGAATGCCAGCCTACACTAATAACATACACTGAGCAGTCTGCTTACATAAACTTCATGTATGCATGGAAATATTGTCCTACACTATTTCTGAAGAAACTACAGTGTTTTTCTTAATGCAAATTACATATGCTCATGTGAAATTGTTACATCAGCTAAAACTATTTTTTTTTTTTTTTTGTAAGGATAATTCATTGTTCTATGATTTGGAACTTCCAAATCAGAACCAGCTGTCTCTTCCTCCTCCTCCTCCTCCTCTTCCTTTTACAACAGTAAGGTAGATATTTCCATCAGAGGCAAAAGCAAAAGTACTGTATAAGGTAAGCAATCTCAAAGGGTGATTTGGTGGAGTGGAATTGGGAGGGGAAAAATCATTCCCACAATGGTTATCATTTTCTTGATAGGTTACATATACCTAAGTGCCCAGGAATGAATAAAGGTTGTATGCTACTTTCAGCTAATCTTTCTAATAAAATTCAGGGGCCTCCAGGTAGCAAATTCACACTTTCTTCTGACTATTTGTGTAGCAATCATTTATTATTTAAAAAAAAATATTTTTCCAGCAAGTAAAATACATATTTTCAGTCATATGCCTTTTTTTGGATGCATGCATCTAAAGCAATCTAATTTCCTGTTTATTTTTAAAATACTTTTCTGACTCAATATCTTTAATTATCTATTTTTAACTTTTCCTGGATTTTTATTTCAGTAAGTATGAGCAATCACTATGAATACCAGCTATGCTGACTTACAGAACTCAGTTTCCAGAAAGGAAATCTTATTTTCATACTCAGTAATTGATTGTCAGCCACAATGTCCATGCAATTCTGGAGCTAGCATGGAGGTCAAAAAACATGTGTACTTTTTTCTCAGATTCCTCAAGAATCAGACATACAGGAGCTACGTAATCGAATCAGTGCAAAAGTAATCAGAGATAGAATGGTATGTTGGTACTCAACTGTTTTGAAACTCATTGAATTTGGTACTCAACACATTTTGACATGGAAATATTGTCCCAGTACTTATCATTTGTTTAGTACTCAATGCTTAAGCTAGAGCTTGTTGGTACCAGCTACCTTGTGACTCACTGCATTATTCCTTATGGGGAAAATGTGTTCGATATTCATTGTTTCTGGTACTTATCATGCCTCCCAAAACCAATTAACAATGAGTACCAAGGTATCACTGTACTACTCTAATCTTAACCCGATGCTCTCCAAATTCATTTTAGGATTGTAGTTCTCAGAATTTCCAGTCAATATTGACACCAGTATGAGTAAGACTTTTGCAAAAATTCTTAAGGATCCATTGAATTTTTCTACAGTATTTTATAGTACACAAAATTGTCTGCTACAGTGTCTTGCCTGTCAATGACTTCTTCAGCTTCAACCAATAATTAATGGGCAACGATCGATACAAACTCAAGGTAAACCTTCAAACTCAATTGCAGAAAATATGAATTCAGTAACAGAGTGGTCAACACCTGGAATGTTCTACCCAATTCTGTTGTTACAGCCTCAAACCCTCACAGCTTCAATCTCAAAGTGTCTACTGTGGACTTCACCCCATTCTTAAGATGGCTTTAAAGGGGGAGGGCCTACTGTCCCTGTCTTACTGTCCCCATTTATCTGCATTTACTTCCTTTGTTCATGTTTATGTTCAAACCTTTACTTGTCATCTTGTACATGTTTGACAAACCAATAAAATAAATAAATGTTTTTTTCAGTGCTTCATGTGTACAATTGGATTTTTCTTCACAATAGTCTTTTTGTTTCTAGAAAGAATATACTGTATTCTTCACTTTTGTTGAGTCAGAGAAATATTAGCTAATTTATTGTGCACTAAATTATTAATGTTTAGGTCCTAGTAAAAATGGATACAATATTATAAGAAGGGATAGATAGGCAATAATTTAGATTATTTCAACTTTGTTTAATATTATTCATAATTTAAACAACTTATAACCCAGGAAGATAAATAAAATAACAAAAAAATTAAAAAAAAACCTATATTAGAAATTGAATTTTCTTTATTTTCTGGCAGGATATTATTGGCAACTTCCTATCCTCAGGTAAAAAAAAAAAACTTTTATTGACTGAATTTGTTCTATTAGATCGAATCACTGGCTGGGATCACATACAACATTAAGCCAAAATCAAACAAATCACAATAATGCTTAGTCTGATCTCTGGTTTAATCACAGAAAGAAAACATATTACGTCATTATTGTTTTTCCACTTCTGAGACTCTCTTTCAGAAATTGTTTAGCTCTATGCTGGTTATAATTAAGGCTATGCAGCACTTTGTATCTAAAAAGGAAAAGGTACATAGTTGATATGTTTACGTTAGCAACTACAGGTAGTCCTCAAATTGCAACCACAATTGAACCCAAAATTTCTATTGCTAAGCGAAACATTGGTTAAGCAGGTTTTGCCCCATTTTATGACATTTCTTACCAGAGAACATCTCTTAACAACCCTAACCCCAACCCTTACTTAACAACTGTCTCACTTAACAATAGAATCTGGCTTTCCCATTGACTTTGCTTGTGAGAAGATGACAAAATGCAACCATTACAAATACGAGTTCAGTTTCCAAGTGTCTGAATTTTGGTCACATGGCCATAAGGATGCTGTAATGGTTGTAAGCATGAAACACAGTGATAAATCACTTTTTTCAGTGTTGTTGTCACCTTGAATGGTCTCTAAATGTGTTATTGTAAGTCAAGGACTGCCTGTGTTTAAATGTATTTCCTAGGTGCACACTGCAGCTGCTAAGAAGAAGGGCTGTGTAATTCAAGAACAAAAAAAAAAAAAGCAACAGTTTTAGGAGATGGTGCACCCCTCAATTTTCCAAAGATTCTTTTTCCCTTCAAAAGCATAATACATCAGAGATAGAGAGATAGAATTTAAGGAACAATGTCTGTAACAAAATTAAGGGTGCATTAACTAACAGTCTTATCATCCATTGTTACAGAACATTCAGATATCTCTTCTGACATTTTGGAGTGCCTTGCATTCCATCTGAACTAGCACTGCATGCCAAATAGCCAGATATATGCTAAATCATTTTGGATAATGAGCCAATATGTAGGGTATAGGGAATTGCCTTGCAGGAGCAGAGGAAGGAAAACCACGGCAAAGGCAATGGTGAGATAAGAGAAGTTTGAACCCATCCCAAGAAATCAACTTGAAAAAATAGCTTGGACAGATCCATCACTGGTTCCCATCGATAAAGTGTTACTATAACAGAGAGCCAGTTTGGTACAGTGATGAAGGTACTGGCTGAGAAACCAAGAAACTGAGAATTCTAGCCCTGCCTTAGACATGAAAGCAGTGGTGAAATGCTACCGCTTTGGCCCAGTTGGGTTGAACCGGTAGCAAAAATTGCTACCGGTTCATCCCAAGTGGTAGTAAAAAAAGCTCTGACGATCAGCTGAGAGGAGAAAGAAGAGAAAAGTGCAGGATTGTCCCTCTAACTCACCTTTATGTTCTTTATCCTCTTAAATGATTGGTGCAGCAGAGGCTCAGCTGGTGTTTGGAAAGCTGCACACAGGCGCACATGTGCAAAGTACATGATCGCTGAACTGGTAGGGAAACTGGTAGAATCCCACCAATTCATGAAAGCCCCCTGGGTGACTTTGGGCCAGTCTTTCAGCCCAACTCATCTCAAAGTATGTAGTTGTGAGGCAAATAGGAGAGAAAGGAGTATTAGGTTTCTTTTTTAGTTATTATTTACTTATAAAATAATAAAGGTGGGATAAAAATCTAATAAATAAATAAATAACTATTCCAATCAAAATTGTCCTGACATGGCATGATTAGTCCAGTTGAGGGGTCTCCAAACCTGGCAACTTTATGACTTTTGGACCAACTCCCAGAATTTCCCACTCAACATGTCCAGTAATCTTAGAGACCCATGGTCTAGTTTATCAGGTTTTTTGGCTTCCAGTCAAATATCTTATCACTTGTTAATGTACTTGTTAATGTAAATTGTTTTTTTTTTTACACTAATAATAGTTTCAGGTTCATTTTTGTTTTGCATCTTAAAAAAACAATTATATCCTATGGGGATATGAATGACATTATTTATTTATTCATCACAGTTTTGAACCATTCATGTCCCTCACAGAAGGACTTTGGGCATCCTATGAGTTTGGATGGCACCTGTGGCCTGCAGATTGCAAAAATATGTGTACATGACAGTAGAATTTGCATACAATTATCCTTGTTAGAAATCTCTGTTCTTCATTATAGATTATTTTTGCATTGTAATTACTGAGATGTTCCTGGATTGTTCTTTCGTAAAGATATGATTGTCTAAATGTAAGACGTGTGACATCCACCATCAAAGATTTATGCATGTTTACACATTATTCTGATGGGTTTTTTAAAATATAAATCCTTGTTATTATTTGATTTTGCTAAGAGAAAATTAACCAGACAGTTCATCCAGAAAATAAAGAACAAACTTCGTTTAGTTTTCTGCAGAACAAAATGTTCCACAGAAATTAAAAAAAGACCATCCTGTAACATATTCCAAGTTTCAGAAAAAACATTTATTGGATGTAAGGTAGCAACTATTGGAACAAAATATGACAGAATAGATGTAGCATTGTATGGGGGGGAAATGTTAATACGCTGGCTACATGCAGAGAAATAAAAAGGATAAAATCGAAGAGTGACCATCTAACAGTGAAGGGATAATTCCCTCAACACTGTTCAACTATTACAAAGTCTGCACTACTGATACTATTAATCTTCTCATCACTCCTAATCACCCATCCCCTCCCACTTGTGACTGTATGACTGTAACTTTGTCGCTTGTATCCTTACGGTTTATATGGACTGTTTCCTAGTATGATTTGATTACTTATTGTACCCTATGACTATCACTAAGTGTTGTACCTTATGATTCTCGACTCTTGACAAATGTATATTTTCTTTTATATACACTGAGAATATTTACCCCAAGACAAATTCCTTGTGTGTCTAATCACACTTGGCCAATAAAGTATTCTATTCTATACTGAGCAAATCATGTAGATTGTGCCTTTCTCCTGCAACCTTTCCTAGTTTACTTTAAATTAAAAATGGAGATGCTGAGAAGAGAAGAGGAAAAAGAAGTGCACAATACAAGTGAATGTTGCTTTGTAAAACAATGTGTCACATTCCAAAGACATGAGAGCATAACTACCCTAGCATAACTTTGATACTGAGATTTAGACATCTGTATCTAGCAAAATACAATTATTAGAGAGCAATTGGAATGTCATGAAACCCAGTTTTCAATTCTTTGTTGTTAAATACTTGCCATGTTCAAAGTTGACTTAAGGTTGTATATAACACTATTGCATTTTGCCTACTCTATTATTACTTTAATAACACTGACATTACACCAGTTATGTTAACTTAGTTTCCTGGCAAACCTAGTCTATTTTAAAACATCTACAGTGTTGCCATCTATCTGGGTCTCATTTGAAACAGAACCTCTCTCCCCCCCATGAGCAAGTTGATATTTCTTAACTATTGTTCTGTTACTTCGTAAAGCTTTTTAGCATATTTATCTTGTTTAGCTGAGTTAAAAGTTTTAAGTTCGTCGCTGGAAGGAAACTCGGGAGCCCGTGACTTAGTTCAGCTCTTTTATTAAGTCCCGAGATCGGCTCGGGGCGGCTAGGCTAGACCGCGGCTTATATCGACCTAGCCAGCCAAGCCGCGGCCAATGACACCACTTTGAATTCCCCGTGATCGGTTCCCTCCAATCGCGGGGAATTCATCGCGGCCAATCAGCCGCAGCCTGCTCAGTCAATCGGGTTGCCGCGCATCTTAGCCAATCGGAAGGCGTATTTACAAGAATGCAAATTAACCATACAGAACAAAAAGTGTAAAAGAGAGAGGGGGAGAGGGGGGGGAGGGAGGAGGGAGAGAGAGAGATTGAGACTTTAATGTTAATCCATTGTACCAAATGTTGACTGTGATTCTTGCATCAAGTAGGGCAAGTAATAAGAAGAAGAAGAATAAGGAGGTTGTGGGATTTAATCTATATGTAGTCAGACCACAAGTACAGGTAGTCCTCAATTTGCAATCACAACTGAGCTCAAAATTTCTGTTGCTAAGCGAGACAGTTGTCAAGTGAGTTTTGCCTCATTTTCCAATCTTTCTTGCCACAATCGTTAAGTGTATCACTGCAGTTGTTGGGTTAGTGACATGGCTGTTAAGTGCATCTGGCTACAAGTTTACAAACGGTGATCACATGACCCCGGGACGCTGCAACTATCATAAATATGGGAAAGTTGCCAAGCATCTGAATTTTGATCATCTGATCATGGGGATGCTGCAATGGTCATAAGTGTGGAAAAACTATCATTAATCACTTTTTTCATTTTTGCTGTAACTTTGGAGGGTCACTAAATGAATGGCTGTAAGTTGAAGCTATCAGTGGAATAGAACTATAAAAGTGACACACCCACAGCAGTGAAGAGAAATTTTATACATTCAATGGTTAGATTATCCTCCATGCTAGAGGTGGTATTCAGCAGGTTCTGACCAATTCTGGAGAGCCAGTAGTGGAAATTTTGAGTGGTTTAGAAAACTGACAAATACCACCTCTGACTGGCCCCACCCTCATCTATTCTCTGCCTCCTGAGTCCCAGCTGATTGGCTGGGTCTTTTGTTGTTGTCCTGCACAGGAGAATAGAGCTGGAAAGCAGATTAGTAGGATGGGGAGGGAATGGAGATTTTGTAGTAACCTTCCTCTGGCACTCCCACCAAGCCACACCATGCTTATCAAGCCATGCCCACAGAACTGTTAGTAATTTTTTTTGAATCCCACCACTGCTCCATGCCAACTTGATAAATCCCATAGTATGAAAGGAGGAGCTTCTGGAAGGGAATCTCTGTTCTCTTATGCCAGTCCAACACTTTTCTTCATATGTTGAGAAAGAAAATGAGAAATCATGGCTCCCTTTTTCATCACAGAAGTTTGTATGGGTGATTTATTGACTGATTCATTAGAATTTGAACCTCACAATAAACCCCCTGGCAATTCTCTCTGAGCAGTCAGATAGGATACTAGGAGAAAGCAAAAGTGTTCGGGTGCTAAACTATTATCTTGAATATTCATACATTCTATATACCAGTGGTGGGATTCAATTTTTTTTTTTTTTTTACTACAAGTTCTGTGGGTGTGGCTTAGTGGGTGTGGCAGGGGAAGGATACAGTAAAATCTCCAGTCAGAGGTGGGATTTGCTGGTTCTTCAAACTGCTCAAAATTTCCGCTACCCGGTTCTCCAGAACTGGTCAGAACTTGCTGAATACCACCTCTGATACAAACATAACTAAATATAAAAAAAGACCAAAGAAACACAATGCAGAAAATAATAAAAGAAGAGGAGGGGAAACTAAAAAAGAAACAAAATATACAAAACATATATTTGCAGACATATCAATACATTGAAGGCATGGTTCATTAGCTATCCATAGCTGATTTATATTAATTCTGCAAACCACTGAGTATTTGGAGCCATATATTTGTCTTTCTGATGCTGAATAGTCTTTTGGCTATAAGTCAACTTCTGTGTGCTAGAGAAAAACTTCCAAAAAATATAAACATCTGAAAATATTAAATCTGAGATTTGAGTTAGTGCATGTTATTACTTCTTACCAAAATGCAACAATACAATATATTTAATAAAGCATCAGTTTCACAATGTAAATGCAACAGGTTATATTATCTTTTGTTCTTTCGAATTGAAAAAGGTTGTAATCTGAAAATTTATTGACATTTGGCCATTTTTTTTATTGGTCAAGTAAAAAAAACATGGAGGCAAAAAAAGAAAAGAAATGTACATAAGGGATTTGGGGGAGAAAAACAAACCTAAACACACACACACACACACACACACACAAAGAGAGAAAGAGACAGAGAGACAGAGACAGAAAGACAGTGAAATTCATTCTGATAGCTTGTCCTCCCTCCCTCTCCTTCCTTCCTTGCTTCTTTCCTTCCTCATTCATTCATTCATTCATTGGTTCCTATGTCTCTGTTAGACCTTCTAATGTTTCAGCTAACTCAAAAGCCAGGAAAAAATGAAAAAAAAAAAAAAAAAATCTCGAGAACAGGTAAATGCTACTTACAAAATAGATCAAAATTTTCAACTGCTCCTGTAAATAATATCTTGATAGAATGAATTATATCAGCAGTTGCGGCCATCATCTAATTCTTTCAGCATATCTAAGAAATTTTCACAAACCAAACTGTCTACTCTTAGAGGTATTTGCTTTTCAAATTCAAGCTGTTCGTTAGACATTCAGAGCTATTTCAAAAAAGCTTCTCTCTACTTGATAATGAGTTAGAATGCTCGGATTTTTTGCTTGATGTATGGTTGTATTGTCAGCTATTATTTTTACTTTTAATTTTGATGTTCTTATTTATATTGTGTTTATTGTTAATTCAAATAGCAGATGTACAGGACTGTATACCACTCAGAGTTAGAGAAGCAGGTTTTCTTAGGAATGGGGTTTGACATAGAGGTTGTATTCAGCAGGTTCTGACCAGTTCTGGAAAACCGGTAGCAGAAATTTTGAGTAGTTTGAGCACCACCTCTGACTGGAGATTTTATGGTATCCTTCCCCTGCCACACCCATCAAGCCACGCCCACAGAACTGGCAGTAAAAAAAAATTGAATCCCACTACTTGTCTGGCACACAATACAGTTCCTTGGTTTTGGGATCTATACACCTAATTCACATTAATATCGGGTCACTATGGCTTAACGTGAACTATTTATTAAGCTACGGAAGAAGAACAAGATCACAAGAGAGAAAAGTAAACAGATTTATTGTAACTTCAGAACTACAGCTCTTTTAATATACAGTCTACAAGCTTTGACTAGCAACAAAACCTGCTTGGGAATATGTGAATCACATTGAGTGAAATGTCAATATTACTCAGGTCATGGTAAGACGACATCTTCAAGGAAATGTAAAGCTTTGTTTGGGTAAAAGTTTTTTTTTTTTGCTAAATATTCTGTTCTTTAGAGCCTGCAATTTGAAATAAGCATTCTTTTATTGATTCCTCCACATCTTTCTTTTCACAGAGATGGAAGCGACATAACTGTGTCATTCTCTATATATGCTGAGCCTATGACTAGGTAACATAAGGATGAAAGATATCACAATAAGAAATAAGATTCCCCAGGGTTCACTATGTATGATTGTTGGGAGGTCAGAATAAATAAATTCCACAGACATCAAACTTCATTTTTATTTCCTGAGAAGTTAACTGTATTGCTCTCAGCAAGTCCTCTTTTCAGAGTTTCCCTCATTAGGTAATCCTCAGTCTAATTTTACTTGAAAACACCTCAGGGTTTCACCTTACTTTGGACTTGATGGTAAATTTAGATGATGTATACCTTTTTTTTTCAAAATGATTTCTACAAAGTGGTATGGTTTTCAAGTATCCCTGAGTAATATTGCTGATAGCAAACAGAAATTTGAAAAACTGTCTTTAGGAGAATATGAGTCAGTATTGTTATGTTTCCTAACAAATAAGTCAAACTTTACTTCCCAAAAGCCCACAAAAATTATTTATGGAAAAGGAAATCTGGGAGAATCCTTCCAAGCACATAGAAAGTTCCCCAAACTAAGTACTATTTATTGGAATGAAAATGATTTCTGAAACTGGATCTGTTCAGTACAGTTGTTTTCATTCTCCTTCTTCCCTTTCAATAAATCTGGTTAAAGAAGCTTCTGTAAGAATTGTGCTTTCAAGAGTAATCACCTGTCAAGAGGCTGGCATTAATCTCAATGACTGGATTATTTTCACTTTCAGAAGCCATTTTATCTCTTAGCTGTTACAGCAGAAATGTTCTCAGCCACTTAATCAAGATCTCTGTGTGAACTAGTAAAGAAGCCATTCTTTTGACTGATAACAGAAGAAAGTCTGCACATTCAGAATGGGACATCTTTTTCCAGCTGTGAACATACCATTGTTACCATATTGTTTACCTCTATCTTTAGTTTAGCCAAGATAAGAGAAGATTACAGGTTTTTGTTTCCTTTTTGTCATCACTTTAGCACAACCTGTGGAACGTTATGACATAAAAATAAAGATAAACACAGTCATTGCCATTTTACAGATGCAACTGTGATATTCTTCCCACCCTAAACAACTCATTAATCCAAATAATACTTTGCTGATCTAATCCATATCTGTAATGCTATAAGTGCATATCCTTAATATATATTTATTCCTCACAACAAAGTATGTTATAAGGAGAAAAATTGGATGTTCTAGAGAATTCAGTTATCCTGCTCATTCATTCTACTATGAAATGTAACATACCAAACTGCAGAACCACATAGAGAAATCTGGGGTATGACATGAATTCTAATTCCCACATAAATCAATAGGATTAAATATGTATCTCTATACTTTATTCAGTGAGTGAAATTTATTTGGCATCTAATAAAATAGAGTTAATTAACAGGCCCAACAATATGGTGCCTATTGGATTCCAATATTAGATTCCAGGCAGTCAGATTTTTCCACTATGCCTACAACAAGAAAAAAAATTATTAGAAATCACAGGTGTGAATAGCAAACAAAAGAAGAATTGGTTGAAAAATGAAACTTGGTCATTTTTAGTTAAATAGTTGCCAAAGGTAAGTTGTAATTTATTTAGTTCTCTATCTACAAACATGAGTTCTTTTAAAGAGTATTTTGAATTATTATCAACAGATGGCAAAACATGATAGCTTGTTGCTTTTGTAATGATTTTAATACTTAGGAATAAAAATTTAATCATTTGCATTCAATACAGGCATATAATAGAACTCTATCAAACCAAGCCAACCCAGAAAAGAGATTTCTGCCCTTTAGAAAAGAGAGATTAAAAAAACATGAGAATGAAGACAGGACGTTAGATCCTATTAATGCTACCACTAAGATAAGTAGGACAAGATTGAATTGCTTGTTCTCTCAAAATAGGATAGCTATGCGTTTCCCCAAAAAGGTTCAGGAGAGTTTTAAACTGTGAAAATACAAGCAGAGCACCTCTTTGTATTCATTAAACCAAGGTTACATTTTGCACCAGACTGAAAATTGATCCCACTGTTTTAAGGAACTGATTCATTAAACATACAACACTTAAAGTAAATGTAACTTGTGCATCTTCTTTTTTTAATAAAAATGGTGAAATGTTGATATGAAATAAGCAACAGCATCAGGAATTTAATATGACTATCTCAGTTCTCCAAATAATCTTTTTTATATTTAGCATAATGTCAATAAATAACTCATTTCATTGCAGAAAATGTAACAAAGATTATAATATCTGAACAGTCAAATCTAAATTTATAAGTTATTTTGATGCTGCCCATATAAAAGCCTTTTGTGCTGTTTCACAAAAGAGAGCCTACTGATTTTTTTTCAAATATACTGCTATATAAACACATACACCCTTTTTAAAGCATGATAAACAGAAAAAGAGGCAGCTTGTGAAGAATTTTCTAATAGTTTGGAATGTCACATCACAACAGCTTTTGAAAAACTGAATTGTCTTGTACTGGTTCCAAAACAGAATTTACGTACCATCCACTGGAAAAAAAAATCAAATTCTAGGACATTATTTGAAGGGCCTAAAGTTCAAGATTGTTAAAAGTAAAAGTGACTTTATATGCTGTTATTTTGGGTAACCCTTAATGGACTTTTGTTGATCAGAACTAACTGATAAGATTTTAAGGATTTATTAATAGATAAGAAATGATGTATAAGAAGAGATTATTTGTTATATTGTAACAGAAGCTAATAAATTACTAAGATTATTTACATTTGTTGTGATGAAAAAAGAAGTAGTTCTTTATATGTTCCTTTCCTCTTTTCCCTATATTCTTATTTTTTCTTTATTTTCTCTTTTCATTTTTTTTCTTTTCTGTGCTTTTTATTATTTTTCTTTTATTTCTTTCAGTTTGCATTTTTTTAACCTTTTTAATTGCATTTTTTTATAAACTTACTGTAAAAAGAAATCCTTTATTAGTGTTCTTTTTGATTTTTGTGGAGATTTTATAAGTATGTATAGATAGATAGATAGATAGATAGATAGATAGATAGATAGATAGATATATTATAGATATAGATATACAGAGAGAGTTATATAACTATAAACTGTTGGTAGAGATATTTAATAACTTGTTTCCTGGGAAGTTTTCAGAAAAGATTAATACATTCTAAACAAAGTATCTATGACAGAACAAAGCAAACATAAAATGAATGATGTGAAAATTGTAATTAAATCAAAGACCATGGGATGTAAATAGCAAATAAACTCTCTGGAGAAAACAGTCTGTAGTTAGGAAGATGGCAAGATCCATTGTTTACTTGTCCTTTCTCCTATGTCCTTACACTTGGAAGATATATTTGGAGGAAATCTTCTGAAGGCAATTACAGTGTCCACAAAGATATGAAGAGAGACATATTTCTTCCATTTTTCACTCAATTGAGTGTTACAGGGACGCTGATAAAGTACCAAACAAAACCCCAATCCATATAATTGCACTCGGATTCTCTTTCTTTTATTGCAAAAAGTCTCCCTTCCCCAAACCCCCACTGTTTTGTCATTTAGGCAACAAGTGATTTTTTTTTTCCCTCTGCAGTTTCCAAACCCAAATATGCCCACGCAACTACCAAATTGAAAATAAAAAAACGAGATTCATTTCTGACATTCAAAGGAGAAAGGAAGAACAACAACAACAACAAAAAACCCATAAGCAATGCAACTCTTTTGAAAAAATGCTGTGTCTCGAAGGGAAAATGCAAGAGAAAAAAACTCCGTGATTGGTATGATATACTGTCTCACTGCCTAGATCTGGAAAAGATTATTTGGCTGCTTTGATGGCTACAGGGCCTTTGAATGTGACTCAATGATTGGGAATAGCATAGGAAAGGACAGCTATATTATTATTATTATTATTATTATTATTATTATTATTATTATTATTATTATTGTTGTTGTTGTTGTTGTTGTTGTTGTTGTTGTTGTTGTTGTTGTTGTAGCTGCTGTGGTGGATAAGCAACATTTTGTATTTCTCTTGCAAAAAAGTGAAATGCATAGAACTTCGTATCAGCATGCGGTGTCTATTCCAGAAGCATTCTTGCTGTATTAGGAGAGGCAGCTGGGTGGCATGGTAAATGTGTCATTTGCTATTTGCCTTCTCTGTGACCTGGATTTAAATTCACAGAGGTGCAGAATGAGACTTCAGTTCTCTCACAAAGCTATTAAGCTCTACCACACAGACAGGGCTTGTGAGAGATTGAAAATTAACCAAAACCCTTCCCCACCACTGGTTGCCTTGTATATCCCAGCATTGATGAGTGTCTGTGTGTGTGTGGTGGGAGGAGGGGGTTCGCACACACACACATGCACTCATAGAGACACACTCACACACTTGAAAGCTTTGAGAGGGAAAAGAAATGATTTCTTATTAAAAGGATTCTTTCTCTGGAAAAGCAAAGTGCCATGAATAAATCTTCTGTTCGCTCTGAGAAGCCCTGCAGAATAGTCTAAATGGTAAAACAAGCAAGACGAACTAGTATCCATTTCAATATACACTATCTATTCACCATGCTTGCCAATTTCAATGGTTTTTAAGCAATGGTGGAAAGGAACACCAATGGGAAAAAGAGATTCACTTTTCCACTGTTTTGCACCATAGCCTGCTCAGTTATGTCAAAGTCTATTTTAAAAGATTCACTTGTAAGAGATTCACAGTCTCCCCAAATTAACAAGGTGATAAATACATTTATCTTTTACAATAAACCCTCACGCTTATTGTACCGCTCTTTCACACCATATCATATGATGTGATATGTCCTCACTGGCAGAAGCATAAATAGGATGAGCCAAGCCACTTCTGTTCTCTAGGTATGCATTGTGCCCCAAAGCTAATTCAGGAAAATCATTTTGCACCGCTACAATTTATTGGGGATATTTGGTAAAACTGGGATAGAATAGAATATTGGGAACAGTCAGTATTTGGGAATACATAGGAAATCACAGTAAATTAGAATTCCTAGCAAAAAATGACGGAGTTATATAGTGAGATTCTCTCTCCCTCCCTCCCTCTCTCCCTCTCTCTCTCTCTCTCTCTCTCTCTCTCTCTCTCTCTCTCTCCTCCCTCCCTCCCTCCCTCCCTCCCTCCCTCCCTCTATCTATCTCTATCATCTATCTCTATCTCTCTATCTCTATCTATCATCTATCTCTCTATCTCTATCTCTATATCATCTATCTCTATCTCTATCTATCTTTCATCTATCAGCTATCACTATTTCTCTATCCTATCTCTCTATCTCTCTATCTCTCTATCTCTCTATCTCTCTATCTCTCTATCTATCTATCTATCTATCTATCTATCTATCTATCTATCTATCTATCTATCTTTCATCTAGCTATATTGTTCCATAGTTGGGAGAAAACAATGGCTGAGTTCAACTATCAAGTTAACTCAAACAATGACTTGGTTGATATTGGGTTACTATATTCAGTGAACAAAAGCACTGCAGATTTTAAACCATAATTGCTGAATTGTACAGACCAGTAATTACAGATTATTTCATAAACCACAATTACACAAATGGTTTTAGAAGGTTAAAGAACTGAACTGATTGATTGTTCAATGTCTGGAATAAGAGTAGTCAATGTCTGGCATACTCTACCTGACTCTGTGGTTTCTTCCCCAAGCCCCAAAAACTTTAATCTTAGAGTTTCTACTATTGACCTCACCCCTTTTCTAAGAGGTCTGTAGGGGAAATGCATAAGTGTACAAACGTGCCTCCCGTCCCTGTCCTATTGTTTCTTTTATTTTTCTTATATGTATCTATGTATTCATAATTATGTTTTTACTTATACCTATTATCTTGTAAGCAATTGACAAACCAAATAAATAAAATAAATAAACTCTTGAAGCTTGGATGTTCCTCTACCTCTACCATGTATTATGGTTGGAAATTGTTAATAGCACAGGGATATGCAAAATTATTTTTCAATAGTGAATTTAAGAGGGAAGAAGAGCTGCATATCTTTCCCAGATGGCAGGGAAATCATTAATAATAAAGCAGTGATAACTCTCCGCACCCAGTACACATTTGATATGGTACCTCATGCTGCAAGGAAAGACCAGTCTTTACATGAGAATTTCTCCCAAAGGATGATATACTTATGAAGAAATAATAATAATGAAAAATAGTTACTGTTCTATTCTGGCTTGTTTTTAATCTTCATTTATAAATCAAGGTTTTTAAAAAAAAATCATTTGAGAATGAGTGTTATGTATAAAGCCAGTAGCTAATGATTTACCATTTAATTGCAAGCTATAAGAACTTAAAAATAGTGCAATTCATTTCTTATGTCATTTTAGCCTTTGAGTAAATGATGTACATTCAGATGCTGACAGCTTTTAGATGCTTGAGCAATGGCATTTAATCTATTTTGACATTCTTTTATTCCAAAATCAATGTCCGAATACCACAATTTAAAATGCGTTTTTCAAAAATTACATAAAGATATTAGACTCTTACAAGTTTTTCCCCCCAGTAAACTTATGATGTCCAAATATATGCTTGTCTATGAATCTGAAAATGTGATTTTTCTACCCCTTTCATTAGTGAAAAAATAGTGCTGTGTGCATAGCTTATATCAGCATGCCTCAAATATGGTCCTTTCAGATGTACCAGATGACAATGCCCAGGTAACACATGATGGACTAATTGGAAATTATGGGTCCTGTAGTCAAATACATCTGGTACAATTGATTGAAGAAGGTTGATTCATACTATTACTCATAGGACTAGACAAGGACCATAAAGCAAGGCCATATATTGCTATTTATACAATTGTTGATATCATATGATGTCAAACTCCTGCCATACAGCTTTATTAGCAGCATCTTTGTTTAATATAATGGTTCATCTATTCATCTTGAAATGTGAACCACCAAATAAAAGAAATCACCTATGCCTGGGTAAATTGGGGCTGCATAAACTTACAATCTATCTTTTTAAACACCCTAATGAAGTACAGAGAAGGTGAGAACAAAGGATCCTGCAGTGTAACGCAACCAAACCTCCTTTTCAGTTCCCATTTTAAGATAAATTACTAAGAGGAAAAAGTCTGCACCCAGCTTGGTCAATTTTGAAGTAAGAGAATTAAGCACCTCTGGCCTTTCAGCCCAGCCATGCCTACTGAAGAGAAGGAATTAAATGAAATGTGTAATTAGATCTGCTTTTCCCCCCACATATGTACCAATTCAGCCATTAGCCTATGTAAGACAATGTGATATGTTTGGAGGACATCCACTGAAGTATCACAGCAGGTTCATTCCTATTTTTCTTTAATAGGAATGCTGTTCAGCTTATACTAAATTCCCATTATGTTTTGCTTGCACTCATCACAGATTCACTCTGTGGAGTATCAGTATTATCCTACAGTTCATTTAAAAAAAAATACACAACTGTAAAATCATTTGCATACACAACTTTCCCAATACAATACAAGCATTTTTTGTATGCAATAAGAATTGCTCATAAAATCCCACAATGTGTAGAGTACCAAAGGTAACTGTGTCCTAATCAGCAGGGCAATGAATTAGGTTAGTTAAATCCATGGATTTAATTTTAATTTTAATTTAATCCACGGATTTCACAAAATTCTCTAATATTGTTTTTGTGCTGTGGTTTGAATATGGCTTTTTTATGATTAGGAATGTAGCATCTGCTATGCTACTGAGAGATTGTGCCTACATGCATGCAATCAGGAACTTCCTTCTTCCTCCTCTGTTAAAATAACTGAAAAAAAATCCCAGTAAAAGCAACATAAGAAAAACAATTAGCACTTTTCTCTGATAAATAACTCCTTAAAATAATAAATTCATAATTTATGAGTGGAATTAGAGAAATAGAATTAAAGCATGACTATGGCTTGATTCATGAAGATTTATGCCTTGTTGGCATTGCATTTTTACAGCTGGCATTTCCTATCGCCTAGAGAAAAAGGACATACACATGGAACTTAGACATGGACCTGTGCCTTATAGGATGAATTTAGTGAATTCACCAAATTTACTTTGGATTGTTGATTACATAAGACATTTGTAACAAATGAATGCATCCCTTCTCACATGAAAATCCAAGCAAAATGAAATGTTACAAAGTAAAGGAAGACAATGTCCAGCAAGGAAGTTCAATGATGTAAGAATTAGGGCATTTAGCAACACACACACACACACACACACACACACACACTTTAAATCTGTGAAGTCTAGGAGTGTGGGAGTTTAGCAATAGGACTTACACTTATGTATTCCTTCATATGCTTTACAGCCCTCTCTAAGAAGTTCACAGAATCAGCATATTGCCCCCAACAATCTGGGTTCCCATTTTACCAACCTCAGATGGATGGAAGCGTGAGTCAACCTTGAGCCAGTCAGGATCAAATTCCTGGACATTGGCAAAGTTGGCCTGCAATACTGCATTCTACTCACTGCACCACCATGGCTCTTTATCCTTCTGTATTGAAACAGTATTACCAGAAATATGTGGTATTAAATCTATCACCCTTTTCCCAAGTTGAGAATCTGTGCTGCTACACACCTATGTGTGATTAATAATCTTTCTAAATTTCCCATGTACTTCAGATCAGATGTATGCCAAGATTCATACAGTTGCAAATAAAATTGCAAAGCCAAATGATCTAGGAGACTGCAGGCTTATTAAAGTAGGTGGATAACATTGCAGTGCCCCAAATGAGTTCTCATCAGTTTCAGTGGAAATGCTGCAAACACATCCAAGCCCAGGAGATACGAAAAGTGATAGGATAACTAATGTCACTTGAAAATGAATGTAAATATCACATTGCACTGTTATTCTTTGATATTAACAACAGCCTCTGCCTTTATAAGAGAATCTCATCCTTAGTTAAGGCTTCCCTGTTTCAAATGCTCGATATCTGTTTTGTGATATTTGAGACAGCAGCTTAAGTCAAATAAAGAAGGAAATTCATCAGATAGATTGCCTACCCAAAATCAGCAATAAAAGAATGAGGATACTTCCGAACAATAATATGGCAGAAATTGTGCACATATTTCAGTAAGATAAAAATATGCAAATAGCATGCAATTGCTTGGAAATGAAGAAATGATGCGATCCTGTGAAAACACTATAAATCTATGATATTTTTGAATTCCCAAGATATATTTCATGCTAATCAGATGATTCAGCTGGCACTGCAATAAGCATAGGCATGTAAACTAGGATCTCTTTGATGTTACATTTATAGTCAAAGAGTTAAATAAATTTCTAACTGGCTGTGTGATCTATTAATAAATCTCACTACAAATATCTTCATTGACCCACCTCAAAATTGTCCCGTGAACATTTCACTCTCCCAGGTCTATCAGCAATATCTACTGATGACACGAGCCCTTTAAAAATTTATCATATGAATTTCTGTAAAGTCTCTACACAATCTTTTGTAGTACCCAACTCAATGCTGTTAGTTGCTTTTCCTGAAATCATATGACATGAACAATCAAATCTGTATTACTTTCCCTAAAATCTTGTGTGCAATTCCCTCTAAAGGCTGTCACTGTTTGAATTATTGTTCTCTTAGAAGGAAAAAAAAATCATTCTTGGAAATAATTCCATCAATTAAAGAAATTGCATATGATTTAATTAACAGGATCACTCCAAAGTTAATGATTTTGCCCCCCACATGCCTTGGTCAAGACCATTTTTTTCTATCATTGATATAGATCCAGGATACAGTACCAGATTATGAAGCATAGTTGAGAACTTTTACTTTACTCTTTAAAAAAATTATGTTGCAGGAGACCACACCTGGCTGAACATAGCTGATTTTATAAAGTTACCAAGAATCAGATCTGATTGATGTTTGGATATGAGACAATAAGGATATCTTAGTGCTATAGCCTAGGCTAGAAGAAGACGAGAGCAAACCAGTTTTGTATTACTGTCAGGATCAATATATGGATTATCCAGTTATCACCAGAAGTTTCACTCTTCTTAACGGAATTTTGATTTTTTTTCTGTATGGTCCTCTTCTAGAACATATTTTGGGATAAAAACTCTTTCCTGAAATTCAGACATTAAAATAGTTCCAGTGCATGAAAGAAAAATTCAGATGGGATTGTCCCAAAGGTACATTTTTCAAAAGGCAATTGGACTTTGTTTTTTCCTTTAAGATCTTTCATTTCTTAGTTCTGAAGAACTGAAGAAGCTTCTTGGATGAGAAGTGAAACATCTTCAAGGAAAAACAATGTCCAAAGTTGACTTTTGAAAAAAAAAAAACATCTCTAGGACAACCATGACCTAGATGACTGAGAATCTCCATAGGCATTGGGGTGGGATTGCTTATTTTAATATGATTGTTTTCTTTAAAAATAAAAAGTAAAGCATTCTCATGAGGACAGCTGTTTCCTCCAAAGTATAGAAATATGAAGTATAGAAATAATATTATATCACACAGAGAATGATGTTCTCAATGTTGTTCTAAAGTAACTTGAAAATAGACAATAACTGATTATGGCAGACTAACCCAAAGCTAAAAAAAAGAGAGAAATAAATAGTTCGGCAACTTTCAGAAGAAGTCAAGGGAAGTTTGAAGTGCTTTTTTACACCTTCACTGAATAAAAGAAGCCTGGTGAATGAAGCACAATGACTTGATTTGACAGTTGCAGTTTTCCTAGCAAGAGGAATGGATTTCTTCAGCCCATTGAGAAAGTTGATGCAAGTTTCTGATATGGGGTGAAGGCTAAAAGCCTTTTCCAGTCAAGTTTACAGAGCCCAAGATCAGACAGCGTGCCATAATAACAGTACAAAGATGTCAACTGCTTCTCTTGCTAAGAAATAACCAGCTTTCAATCCATTAGGATGCATAGGTGGGTGGAAGAGATATCAGATTGCAACTTAGGGATGGATGGATGAAAGGACGGATGGACAGAGATAATTATAGTTGTCATTTCCTGGTTTTCTATTCTAATTTTGTCTTTTTCTAGTATCTGTAACAAAACACAACTAAAATAAGCCATAGGAATCTTCTTCCATTTGTGAGCAGGGGCAGAGACAGGGGAATGACCACTGGGCAATTGCCTAAAGAACATATTGTCAGGGCTCCAACAAATCCACCCTCATTCAAAGCAACGTCTCTAGCCGCATCTCAGAAAAAGTAAATTGGTTTATTAGAAATTGTCATGATGGCACGTGGCTGGATGCAGACAATACTAAATCACATCATACATTTTCCCCTTGACCCTAGTTTTTCCCCCACCCTCTGGATGTGACTTCTCCAATAGAACACATCAGCCTCCAAGAGTCATCTATCATGCTCTCCAATAACCTTCTTATGCTCCAACAACTTTGGGCTGCCGAGTTGATTATTTAGGCATTTCAAAAATGCCTTGTTTTTCCTCACTCCCTTTTTCTGGCAGCTAAAAACTCCAAAGGAATACCTTTTTAGTTGACACATATCTCTATTCGCTTACCTTTCCTTCCCTTCCTCTAGATGCCTGTGTACTGTGCACTCCCATTCATAAATCAGCCCCACCAAAAAAAAACCCTAACCCCACAATTAGACATGGCCTTTGCCATTTCTATTCCAGACATAATACATTCTAGTGTATGTTTGCTATTATTTTATAAAAGGTACTTATAACTGTTCTGGCTTTTGCAAGTGATCAAAGAGCATCATGCGAATGCAAACTCACTTGCTGTATCATCTATTTCTCTGGTAACAATTGTTCCTCCCATGGGAAATGATTTCAGGAATCAGTGCACATTATTATTCTATTTTTTACTTCCTTGTTTTCCATGCAGTAAGCCACATGATACATACTATGAACCACAAGTTCTTACATATTTCCTTCCATGCATCTCTCTCCTGACAAACCATTCATTTAACCTATGCTTGAAAGTCTGAATAGGAACATAGACTTTCCCAGCTTCATTTGTCATTTTGCAAATGAGCACACCATCCCTGTAAGATTCCAGTGTGTTTGTTATTCCATTGAAGCAAAGGCCTTGCTACACAGCATATCAACAAGATCTCTCAAGCTGATAAAAAGAAGAAAAGGACTTTTTCTGTAGAAACCATATTCCTGAAGAGAATTCTCTTACTTGTCTTTGTTCTGTTTTGGAACCAGACCATGAAAAAGCTTCTGTTCCATGCAAGATTTTAGATATAATTACCCTTGTACTTTGTCTTTAAAGATGATGAGTTCCCGTTGCTAACTTCTATACCCAATATAGCATGAAAGTCTACATTTCTTTGAAAATTCAGCAAACCATCAAATATTTTAACATGAGAGAGACAGAGAGGGAAAGAGGGAGGGAGGGAGGGGGAGAGAGAGAGAGAGACGTTAATTCCATTTAACTCACATAAACAAAAATGCTTAATAATGTTGGGTGGTAGAGCAGATGGGCCATATGATGGAAAAAGATGCCAAAGAGGATAATCTGTCCCCAATGTTTCTTTACCAATGTGTCCCCAACCAGTCCAATTGAAAAGTAAATGTCTTGATAGAATCTATGTTGTCGACCAGGGGTGCCAAACTCAAGGTGCTTAGATCTAGCCCATGGGGCCACTCTTGAAACAGGGAAGGAGTGGCCCACAGTGCCTCTGCCAGTGAAAACAGAGCTTGGGAGGGTTGTGTGTGGCCCCTCCAAGCACTGTTTTTTGCTGACAGAGGGTTGCAGAAGGCCACTGCAGCTGAACACAGAGCTCACTACCTATTTATTTAGCTGTACATAATAGCACAGTCACAGTTCTGGTATTGGGAATCAGAATTGAGATGTTATCCTGTACTTCCTATTTCCAACTCACTTACTACAGCCAGGGGTGGGATTCTACCAGTTTGTACCTATTCACTAGAACCAGTTGTTAACATTCTTAGCAGTTCGGAGAACCGGTTGTTAAGAAGAAATTACTGGTCTAATCCTGTAAGGAAGGCAGGAAGGAAACATTCTGGTGTTGCTTACAGAAACTGCCTTTCCATTGACCCTTATTACATTCTTGGCAGGACTAGACTTCCTGTCTCAGGAACTTCTCTGGAGTTTTTTCCCCTCCTTTACTGGTACTTTGCTTGTGTGGAGTGATCATTCAAAGTTACAATGGCACTGAAAAAACTGACTTCTGACCATTTTTCATACTTACGACTGTTGCAGCATCCCCACAGTCATGAGAGGCCAGGCAAGGAGATGAGTACCTCGATGTGAGTGATATTGAGTTGGCCATGCCCAGCCAATATCATGACCACCAAGCCACGTCCACCCAGTTACATATCACGAAGCCACGCCTACCACCTAAGCCACACCCACAGAACCGGTTGTTAAAAAATTTGAATCTCACCCCTGACTACAGCTAGTATATCATGTAAGCTTTCAGATTCAACAAAGTGGTCAAATGTTTCTATTCTGTGTTGAACTACTTTCTTTGCTGCAAGAAGGCAAACACTGTCTATTAGGCACAACGAATCAAATGTAAGACAACTCAGATGTCACAACCCATTTTTCTAGTCTAGTAACAATTTGCATTTGGCTTGTAACCCAGACCAAAATCTCTAAATAATTCTGGCCCCTATATGGTTTCCAAAGATTTAGGAAGGGTGGGGGGAGACTACTATTTATCACAAAATGCAAGATGTGAATTGTTATTTGTAGATGTTCTTTTTATAGAAATAATCCATCGTAATCTTATTCACAAATATATGAATAAAATCATATATTTCATATATAAAAGCACTCTTCCCTAAAGTTTATTCTCTTATAGCTTATACATAATTATATTTTCATAGTAATTAAGTTCTTATGCACACTAGTCCTGATATTTGGCTGAATAATTTTCAGACCATCTCTCTATAATGGATATGTCGTAATTACTGTATATCCTGGTTATTAGAAAAAGAGAGGTTAAACAGGGTTTTTTTTTTTCTATCAATACAAAAACAAAAACGTTGAAGGACCAAAAAGCTTTCCAATAAAGGAGAATATTTGTAGCTCAGGGTTGAAATGAGGGATCCTTGCCCTCTCTGAGCTTTAGTGGTTTTCTTTGGTTGTTTTCTTACATTTCATTATCCTCACTAGGTAACATCAACAAGCAAGCTCAGAGAGCATCAAGGACCCCTCAAAAAGCTTTTATCTGAACACACAAAGCTATCAATCATATGGAGAAAAAAAGAATACTGATAGGAATTCTCAGAAAAAAGGAAGAACGAAGAACTAGTGAACATAACAATATAAAATGTGACACTGGTAACATTATTTTTAGCAAATTGTAGACAAATTCTATGTCTATAGAAGTTTGGAAATTCTACCCAATTTGTTAAAAATAATGTCATTTTACTTATTTGCCAAGGAGCTTCTTCTTCTTTAACTATCACAAGAGCTGCAATAATTGATTTACAAAAGATCACTAGGAATATTTATAAGGGTGAGAAGGTTCCAGAACAGAGGAAGAATAAAATCTAATGCTTATCCAGAGTGAGAGAATGGTGATAAACTTTTTGAATCACAGCCAAAAGGGTCTTTGCCAAAGTCACAGTAAGTGCGATTGAGAAAATAATGACACTATTAATAGACTAGTGGCTTCTTGGGGAGATAATGTTTATGTACGAAGTATTTGTGGTCTAACATGATAATAGTGGAACTTTCATCAAACAATTCAGAAAGATTAACTGACTAGTAAAACATAGTTCAACATCCAAGAAGTTGTTTACAGTGTCCTTAAAAAGCTGCTCCCTTGTTTGAAAGTTTTATAAAACAGCTTGGGAAAAGAGGCAAATCCTAAAATACCAGAAAATAACAAGAGAAGGGGAGTACATTGTATTTGAGAAGAAATAGCTCTTTGCATTTTAAAATGATCTGGTAACCGGATATTATCACAAGATAAAATCCTGCTGATGAGAAAAAATATTCATCAGTCTTCCTCAGCTACCTACCAAGAATTTATTTAGAATAAATAACATTCTGTACTGGAATTTATTTAGAATAAATAACAATCTGTACTGGATTTGGCTGTAAAAATTACAGCCTCTCATATTTTATACAGGTCCATGAAAAAACCATATACCAATGGAAATAAGAAATGCCATTATAGCAGAGGTGGGGGAAGAAAAATAGGTAAAAATTAAACTATGCAGGTGGGAGTTATCATATGTGTTCTCCTAACTGTGTGTAATTTGTTAAACAGAGAGTGTTAGCCTGTATGTTTGATTTATTCTAATATTTCACTCTTATTTGGAAACCTTTTTATGTTTTATCTGCCATGAGATATCTGCCAGTTACATGTAGCACTTAAGACACCGAGCTAGAAATCAGGGGTGAGTAAATTCCAGTCCTGCCTTAGGTACAAAACTAAGTGGGTGACTTTGGGCCAGCCACTCTCTCTCAACCTTCAGAAGCAGGCAAAGGCAAAGCATTGCTGAAAAACCTTGCCAAGGAAAATGAAAGGAGTTTAGGAATAAAAAGCTGAGGAGATTTCCAATTGCTAGGAGTCATCACTAACTTAAAGCACAAAAATAAATAAATAAATTGCCCATATCTACATGCACAGCTGCTCTACTTTTATGATTGCTAAATTTTAATAAATGCTGTTGGATAAATTATCTGTTTCTATAAATGTTTCAAATGCAGGCTGAGCCCAAATGCTTCAAATATTATAACTGTAAGATAATCATAATATCCCTGGCTGCAAATATGGAGAATGGCATGAAAATCCAGCAACACTTCAATTATCTTAGCAATGGGACTGTATTAACCTTGCTAGCATGAAGGCGTTTCAAGTGATCTGAAGAATAATTTAATACTACGGTACAGGTAAGATGGGTGTGAAAGGGGAATTTATATTAAACCTGTTTCCATTTGTTTTGATTATTGTCAACTTCCTGATCATTTTCACAAACTGTTACAATTTTAAAGAATATAAATATTCTTGATTCCTTCCTTCCTTCAATACATTTCCTTCAGCCAGTTTCCAGAACAGCTATAAATCCTACCATAAGTTTGATTTAAAAATAAATTTTAAACTATCCACTTAACATCTTAACATAAAGTGATGAATTATCTGGGCAGAATAAAGTGGTCTGACCTCCAAGAAAAAAAGCCACCTAATTTTTCTAGTAAAAGTGAAATTTAGGATAGTATTATTCCCATTACTTTGCCATTACATTCCCATTTCCCTGTAGTTTGCAAGCAGCCTCCTTCAGTTCAGTGAAATCCAAGGTCTCAAAAGTACTCGGAGCCCCAGATGACTCAACCCTTCTCCGCAACTAAAATTCTGAGGGCAAAGGTACATATTCTTTAAAACACAAGACTAACTCTGCTTGTTCTTAAGAGTGCAATAATTACAAGAAACTCAGCCTGGTGCTACAGGGCAAGGGTGCAGGAGATGTCAAGTCAAATCGTCTTTATTCCTTCACACGACCAGCACATTTCAAGAGATAAGAGCTCCAACATTTTGCATTCCTTCACAGGGCCTGTGCTCCTTGAGTTCATGGATCACCCTTGGTAGTGCAAATTATAGACATTGACAATAAATGCCACCCTTGGCAATGTTCAATCTGAAAATATAACAGAATGATCACATAAAATGCTGTATTCAATTTCATAGCTCAATACTGAAATCCCAATTATTTTGCTTTTAGATTTTTTTTTTCTTCACCATGATGGATGGGTGGATAGATGGATGAATAGATGGATGAATGGATAATAGAATAGATGGATAGATGAATAGATGGATGAATGGATAAATGGATCGATGGACAGATGGACAGATGGACAGATGGACAGACAGACAGGTAGACATTTTTGAAATGATTAATTGCAGCCTTCCGGATTTCTAGAATCAAAAAATAATTGGCTAGTAAGTGACTACTAAGTCAATCAAGTCCAATTCTTTGTGGAATCAAAATTAAAATATCTCAGGCAGTTGGTTGGTTAGCCTCATTTGAATGCATTATGCAAAAGGCAGTGGTTTTCTGGATTGCTGACTGTCACGTTTGTTTTAATTGCAAAAAAGATCCAGTATTCTACTAAAGATGTTCTAATATATGCTTCCATGGTTCTCTTTTAAATACTGGTTCATTAAGTGATATTTACAGTTGTACTGTCAAATGGCTTATTAAGATCCAACCTGTACAGTTCATCTGTACCCATGCAGTCTTTCACACTCAGTTTAAATAAATAAATTTAACTACATGTGTCTATTTCTTGGATTCTGATTAATCTTTTGACTTATTTTTATAAACTCCTGATATTAGTGATTCCAAAATAAAAATAATACTCCCACAATATGTGAGCCTAACAACAACAACAACAACAACAACAACAATAGAACAAAGATAGGCTAATGTGAATGTTTGTCTGCAAACCACTGCCCCAGAGCACACTACATTAGCACAGAATATTATTTATTACAGTATAAAAAAATAACAGAGTTGGAAGGGACCTTGGACATCTTCTAGTCCAACCCTCTGTTCAAGCAGGAGACCCTACTGTATATCATTTCAGAAAAATAGCTATCCAGTCTCTTCTTAAAACCTTCCAGTTATGAAGTACCCACAACTTTTGAAGGCAAGTGATTCCACTGAGTTATCATTATCATTACTTATTACTATATTCTTTATTACTTATTTTAGTCATTTTAAAATTCCTTGGTGTGTTTTATTTATGAATATAAAGCAGTTTCTCTATAAAAATATAATGGTTTATATATATATATATATATATATATATATATATATATATATATATATATATATATATGTATTAGTAAACAATGCAGACTTTCTTTTGTTTCTTAGTAATTACACAGCCATGTAATACCTCATATATGAGGCATGACATTATTAACATCTGTATCTTTCTGGCCTAAGAGCTTAAGAATAGGAAACTAGATTGTATCCATCCATCCATCCAATCATCCATCGATCCAATCATCCATCGATCCAATCATCCATCCATCTTAGATTTAAGGCACTGATGCTGTTTTTGTATGTGTATAGGCAATTAGATCTAAGACAATCATGGCTGGTCTAGTGAAGAGAAGGACCAGGGGAGACATGATAGTAGTCTTCCAATATTTGAGGGGCTGTCACAGAGAGGAAAGAGTCAAGCTATTTTTTAAAGTGCCTGTAGGTCAGACAAGGAATAAAGGATGGAAACTGAACAAGGAGAGATTTAACCTGGAAATAAGGAGAAACTTTCTGACAGTGAGAACAATCAACCAATGGAACAGCTTGCCTTCGGAAATTGTGGGAGCATCATCACTTGAGACTTTCAAGAAGATATTGGACTGCCATTTGTCAGAAATGGTGTAGAGTCTCCGCTTAGGCGGGTGATGGTGGACTAGATGATCTACAAGGTCCCTTCCAACTCTGATTATCTGTTAAATCTGCTAAATTCATAATACATATCATACATATGAAACCTCATAGATAAAATTTCTCATCGTTATTTATCAAAAAACTTGGAGTTGTCTTAAAAAGCTCAGTGAAAATAATGTCAAAGGCACACAACGGCATTTGGCACACAAATAAGGCGATGTAGATTGGCTGTTCAAGCATGGACCAAGGACCTGATAACATGTCTCCAAAGCTGTTATTTCTTCTGATGGGGTTTGAGGTTCAGCAGGCTGGATGGGAAAGGCATTGTAGTCTGAAGTTAGTTGGAAGGTTGCAAGTGTTGCACCCCAGGCTTTTGAGAAAAAAAAGTGGAAATTCCCATTGTTTTGGAAACATAAAGCCAATACAATTTGAAGAAGTAATTTTTTACATGTAGCAGGTGCTTATGTTTCTGCATACATCTCTCTGGGTGAGAGTGAAACAGAAAGCAGCTTGTATTTTAGAGTAAACAGAAGCACTATTTTGGGTCTTTGTATGTGAGAGACAGAAACAGACCGACAGACAGATAGAAAAAGCATATTGTGCCTGTCAAATTGTGCCTTGGGGTTTTGATGCAGAGAAGTCCATCTGCAATTTTATCTCATAGCCAGATGACTCTTTCTAGGCGGTGCTGATAAATAAATAAGGATTACCTAAATTCCCAGTACACTTACCATGTTCTGTCATCCTGCCCATCCCTGTCTCCAACCCCAATAAAATATAGGTGGCACTTCCATCATAACATTGTATTGCTCAATAGAACCATAGAACTGTAGAGCTTCAAGGGACTTTGGAGATCTTCTAGTCCAACCCACTGCTCAAGGCAAGTGACTTATACCATGGTTGTCCAGCCTATTCTTGAAAACCTATCAAATGGTTGTCCAGCCTAAACTTATCAAATGGTTGTCCAGCCTATTCTTGAAAACCTCCAATGATGGAGCATCCACAACCCCTTGCAGAAAACTATTCCATTGATTAATTGCTCTCAGAAAATTTCTTCTTACTTCTAAGTTGGATCTCTCCTTAACAAACTTCTATCCATTACTTCTTATCCTGTCCTCTGACATTGTGAGGACTTCATGTCAAGTGAAAACCAGCACTGAGACTAGTGGAAAACCATGGCAAGGTGATTCTTTAACAGATCATTTAAACATTCTTACTGCATTAAAAGAAAAATACTGATAAACAAAGGAAAACTTCCTTTTTGGATAATATAGTGCCCCTTTCCATAATTCCTGATGCTAATCAATTGTTAGAAAGAAAGAATACTTCCCGAGTTAAAATGCTTAATTCTTCCCCATGCCTCTTGCTTTGACATTCTGCCAAACTTTGGTTTAAAATTCTGCAAACATCCTTTTTATGAGGAGTAAAGTAGAACATCAGACTCACTTTGTTAATAAAAGATAGTATTACTGAAAGCCTGGATCAGCCTCTTGTAGTACTTCAGTAATTTGATTCTTCAGCTATAGAATATTGCAAAGGTAACAGAGACATTAGGGGGGAAATGTATTTTAGCTCCAGATAATCTATATTAAGAACAGCTCTGCCTATTCCATACCAAGGGTTCAAACTATAATTTCAAATAACAGTGTTTCAACCATGGGTAGCTGGGGAATTCTGGGGTTTAATATTGGTACATCTTAAAGTTATCAAGATTGAAAAATCCTGATCTCATTTTATCCCATGTTGCAATAGTAACATTCTATGTGAAGAGTTGCTACTTCATTGAGTTCTGCACTTAAAAATGCATTTTATGTGAATTCTTCAGATTTTTATCTGGAACTTCAAGCACTCATTCAGATTTTAATCTGGAATTTCAACTATTTTATTCCTGTTTTTAATTGTCTTTTATTATGATATTTCTATGTAGTTTTCATGTTTACGTGTCTATTTGCATACTGCTCAGAGTTGCTTTATGAGAAAGATGGACAGCTTTTAAATACGATATAGGTAAAGATAAATGTCCCCCCTCCCCCGCCGCACATATGTGCTAGTCATTTCCAGCTCTAGGGGTGGTGCTCAATTCCATTACAAAGCTGAAGAACCAGCACTGTCTGAAGATGGCTTTGTGGTCATGTGGCCAGCATGACTAAACAATGAAGGCACACGGAATGCTGTTACCTTTCCACCAAAGTGGTCCCTATTTTTCTACTTGCATTTTTACATACTTTTGAACTGCTAGGTTGGCAGAAGCTAGGAGAAGTAATGGGAGCTTACTCCATTACGTGGTGCTAGGGATTCGAACCACCAATCTGCCAACCTTTCTCATCGACAAGCTCAGTATCTTAGCCACTGCACCACCATGTCCCTTAAAAAATACGATATATCAATATATAAAATAAATTCCTGGTCATGGAAAGACAGCAGTCTGTACTCACATATTTTCATATTCATAATAGAGTTGAGTGCCCAGATGTTTCATAGAGCTTCAGGTATTAGGATCACAAATAAGACTGCAGCTAACAGAGATGAAATGATAAAGGGGATTGAAGTTGCAGGAACTTTGGGGGAGAGTGATCATATCACATTGGAATTCAATATAACATAGATACAAGCAGTAGAACAAAATCAAGCTATTGTCCTTCATCCCTATAATACTTGCCAGAGTATGATAATTCTGTACTGCCATAGTATGATAATTCTAGGATTTTCATATTTCAAGTGGCAAAAAAAAAATCTAGTTGATTTGGATTTAGTTTTACCAAATTCTTCAAAATACCTGGCTTCCGTAGACTAAGCAAAATGTTGAAGATTCACAGGTTGAGATCTCATGCACATCCTGTCCTTTGGTTAGGCCTGAGCATCCAGCATGAAAATAGCTACTCCTACATTATGCAAAGTCAGACAAATAGTTGACATCAGAAGGCCTTCAATTTTAACTTCATGGATTTACTCATTCTCAATGTGTCTTCGTCAAAGTCAATTTGCCCTGAAATTCTTGCTTCAGGAGTTCCAGATATCTGTCATTAAGGATAGAATGGCACAAACCTAAATTGCCCAAATCTAGAGAACCATCTGCAATGCAGACTTTTATACAATGTAGAACCAGTCTCCTGTGTTCAAAATGATGTCCATTATGTTATGAATATTCAAGAATATTCAGTGCCATTTCTATCTTTCATTCATGCATAAACTACAATTAAAATGAAAAAAACTAATTTACATTTCCACTTTTCAGAGTGTGCTGGCTGACTCAGTCAGCTTCATATTAGGGTGGGGTTTTTTTAACAAATTTTTTCGTCTGTGTGTTTGCAGGTGATGCATCATGTCACAGGGCTGCCAACCTTGAGTGATAGTTTGGAGTGAGACACTGCGAGGGAGCGGAGTGACCAAGCCCGAGGGAGCGAAGTGACCGAGGGGGGGATGGTGTGGAAGGGGGGTGTCCCCCCTTCCACGGTAGGGAGCTTTGACAATTTTACATTTTAAATGGTGCAATCTGATGCATACTTTAGTCATGATTTGGACATATACATACATACATACATGCAAGCAGCACCAATGTACTTGAACTGGATTTGTAAGATATTAATAATGCAGTTCACTGACCATGAATAATTGAAGTTCCTGACTTGTAACTGCAGTATTCTACCTCAACTGACTTTATTAGCTTAGTGATGTACTATAGACCACTATAGGATGAATTCAATGTGCAACAAAAAGACAAAAAACCCGAAACAACTACAGAGATAATGCAAATACATCAATGGGTATTCTTTCTGTATCAAATACCATACTACATGCCAATATCAAATGCTATAGTCTCAGTCTTTAATTATATACTAACTTGTTGACTGAAATAGGGGTTCATAATTTCAGACATGTATAAACTAAACATTTAATCGAATAATGAGTGCTTCATATAAATATACATATTGTTAACTGTAAAACTCATCCACTGTATTCTGAAGCTTGGCCCTAGCTTTCATCATAGAAGCTATAGAACCAAAACAAAGCCCTGGTAGAGACTAAAAAATACAGCAAGTGCAGCTCTTGATTCACAAGGAAACTCTGGAATAGTAGTTGAATGCCACAGGTTAAATACTACACTTCATCACAGATGAACTGTCAACTCTAATAATTTAGCGGGTTTCTGGTGTGGCGGCCTGCTGTGCGGCCGTACAATGTACGTACGTACAGCTGTACGTACGTATTCTCTCACAGTCAGTGTATGTAAAGCGATGTAAAGCACACGTCATAGCCATACATGTACTGTAATTTGCCAAAAGTACAAGCTACGTTCACGTAACTATAGGTAGAAACCAATCGTAATCCAATAGCTCGTCTTCGCGCGCGAACCAAAAACGATTATTATTGGTTAAACTTTATACCCGCACGGGAAAATCTCGAAACTTTGGGCTTGGGCATATCGATATTCGGAATATCAGAGAATGTAGAGATATATTTATTTTTGTACATTCCATTTTGGGGGTTTAGCGTGAGATTTCGTTTATCAGAGTGAGACAGTCAAAATTGGTTGAATTGCGTGAGTCTCACTCTGATTGCGTGAGAGTTGGCAGCACTGCAATGTACATAAAGTTCATCATTTATGTAGGTGCATACAAAACATGAGATATAAATGAAAGGAGTAGTTTGTGTGGGGAGATCACAACTTTTCCATTATTTTCCTTTGTGTACATTCATGTTCTAATAGACACCTTCTCAAAGATAATAATTATGGTGTCCACCCTACTCCCTGTTCCATAAACTAGCAGATAATATGAAACTAGGTAGACTAAACCATGAGGTTTACCATGGGTAAGCATGGCATGCAAATATCACCCCTGCCTGTGACTTTATATGGAGTAAGCCTGGTGAATTCCTTCCTGCAATGTCTACAATCAACAGTTGCCTGACCAAAACTTGCTGGTTAGAATTCCCGAGGTATAAGTTTATCCCATTTAAACATACAGGAGAAATACTCACAGTATTTAGGAACTTTAAGCATAGGAATATGCTTATCTTCCCTTGACATGATAAGAAACTGAATTGTTGTATGTCAGTCAGTGTTCTCTTATTGTGATGTATTTTTTCCTTCCATATTCTCTTCCAGCCAGTCTTGTCCCTAACTATCTCTGGCATCATCGGAGTAATGGATCCAAAATAGCACAGTGAGGAAACAGTATATTATTTATTGGGTAAGTTTAGATTCTGAACTTAATGGTCTTACTGTTCTTTGGATGGTAAATTGTGTTAAGATTAGAATATGTTCTAGTTGAGTCAGGGCTATCCCAATTTGGGGCTGAGAAGCCTACTGGCATCAAAAAAAGTCCTTATTGAGTCCTTATCTAAGGGTTTGAAAATATAATAATGTAGTACAGTCCTGTCGATCTGGTGCATGGAGACCTAGGATTTAAACTCAAAGGAGAAAGAGGAAAAAGTGATTCCTTCTTCTGAACAAAGCCATTACGGAGTGGCTTCCATTTAACCACCAAAGATATTTCTTTATTTTCTCTGGCTGGATTTCTGACCCAGGGGAGAAAGACCATTTAAAAAAGCAAAATGGACAGAAAGAACAGAAAGAACACCAAGAAAGAATGGGACAACCCCCCCCCCCAAAAAAAAAGAGATCCAACACAACTCTGAATAAAATTCTGTGAACATTATATTTTGCATCAGTCTTCTTTTCTTCCATCTTCCTCTCCTTTCCTTGTATCTTACACAGTGTAAACCCCAGGGTGGTGCTCGTAAAATTACTTTTTTTAAAGAGCCATTATAGCAACTTTATTTGGCTGAAGAATTAAGCAGATGTTTAATTAATTACCATTTGGAGGAGACTGCTTCCAATATTAGAAAAAGGGAAACCCTAACCTTGTTTTTAAAGTATTTTCAAAAATGCCGTCTTGAAAACTCACCTGCTACCAAGGCCCAGAGTAAACCGGAGGGGGAGAGGGGGAAGGTTACTAAACCAAATCCAAGTTATTAAAGGAACCCAACTGCACTGTCAATGCTGGAGTGTCATGCGATCGCTTGGAAATACATAACCTTTCATCCTGGTTGATCCCATTGTCCTAACAGAACATTGTCCTAATGCTTTTAGCATGTGGGTATATGAGCAAACTTCCACCACCACCACCACCCCTTTACACGCCTTATGCTCTCTTTTAGCTGATCCAAAAGAGTCTTCCCAAACCAGCAAGGTGAGAAGCGCGCCAGGCTGATCTATAAAGGGGCTGGGCAGCTTTGTGCAAAATAGAAAGTTGGAGGACTGACAGGATGTGATCCTCTGGAACAAATGTCTTTCAGAGAGAGAGAGACGCCCCAGCTTCTAGTTACATCTCTGGCAGCGGACAATTCTCAGCTTTGCTTACCAGGGTTATTACTGGCCGAGGCTGTTGCCTGCAAAAGAGGCTTTGCCAGCCCCCTCGTGTCCTTCTTTGGAAAGGGCAGCTGGCTTGTCCTGGAGGACATTGCAGAGAGGGAGAGCGCGGGGCAAAGTGGCTGCGAGCGCCCCGGGCGGGAAGAAGCCTCTTGCTCTTCGCTTTCCTGAAGCGAATTTGCTAATCGGCATCATGCACAGTTACGGGACGCCAAGGCAGAACGAGGATTAAGGCGGGAAAAGAGGCGCGGTGGGGTGGCTGGGCAGGGCGGGGCAGCGCTGGGAGCTCATCCTTCTCCTAAGGGGAATATTTGGAATATCAGAGAATGTAGAGATATATTTATTTATGTACATTCCATTTTGGGGGTTTAGCGTGAGATTTCGTTTATCAGAGTGAGACAGTCAAAATTGGTTGAATTGCGTGAGTCTCACTCTGATTGCATGAGAGTTGGCAGCATTGATGTCACATCACTTTTTGCTAGAATGTGCAGCATGAGTTAATGTTCTGAAAACGTGTCTCATATGCCATCCTTCCCCTCACAGATGTTGTATGGAATGCAACTGCAACAATCAATTAGACTGGCTAGGTGAAACTGTTATCACTGATAAAAAACCCTTTAGGACAAGATTCAGCAGTCCATCTGCATTTGAAAGACAAAAGCCGCTTTTTTGAAGAACAGCAAAGACCACATTTTGGACAGAGAGGACTGCTGATTTGAAAGAGGGGTTAAAAAGGCCATCTATGTCAACACCGAACAGGCCTCTCCTCTCTCTCAACAAAGGGGCAGGGATACAACATCATCTATCTCCAGTCTACAACAAAGTCCTTTCAGCAGTTCCAAGAAGGCTCCACTCTTATTTGTACTATTCAGGTGACCCCCAGGACACAGATAAACCTCCAAATGGCCTCTAAAAGAATGCAAATGACCAACTGTCTGCAAGGAGTATAAATTCTTCCATTCTCCACCATCCAGTCAGAGCTGAAGAAGCTTCTTAGATGAGAAGTGACACAACTTCAAGGAAAAACCAGAAAGTCTGTTTCCCCTTGAAAAAGCACCTTTGGACAACCATGACTTGGATGACTGAGAATCTCCATAGACATATTACTGATACAGTATACATTTACAAAAATATATTACAGCTGATATCAGTGCCCAAATCTAATTTATAGAAGTAATAGAGGCAAATGCTAGGTGATGAAAACCAAAAATGTGCTAGAGTTTTCTTCTGGCATGTCAGCATTATGCTTACCAGCTTATATTCCTTTTACTTTTCCCAAAAAACGTTGACATTTGTCTTTCTCTGTCCAAATCCTAAGGGTTCAATTATTTATCAAACCCTGTTGCCTATTGGCTTATTTAGAGACAAAGAAACCTTCTGCTTCTTCTGTCCTGACAGGCCTATCCCTTGAGCTGGAAGCTATTTATTCATAGAAAGTGACTTCAAGCCATATTGATCTACACGGTAAAGAGAAATCAGAGGTTAGATTGGCCTACTTTTTGTGTTGCTGTTGACTGATCTTTTTTTCCTTATTGAACAAATCCTTGTGTTATGGTTCCTTCAATCTTATGCGACAGGAGTGGCATGTAAAAGGAACTAAAAAATCTTTGGGCAATCATTTTTTATTTTACTGACTTTTCATTCCTTTCTTTTTGGATAGATGTTTTAGGCATCTGCCAGACATTCAGTGAAAAGAAGGACTGCTATTGATTCCATTTCAGGATGATAGCATACTGATTATCTTGATACAATTTCAAATAATATTCTGACATCAATCAGATTTTGGTTTGATTTTATACTTCTATGCAACATACAAGGATTGTCTCATTTATAGGAATACACTTAATCATTCCAGTTTAGGATCTTACTTGATCTCTTCAAAACAATGCTACATTTGTATTGCACCATCTCAGAAAATAGGTGATGTCTGTCCTTATTACCTCTATAAAACTTTATTTAGTTGACACAGGTCTAGGTTTAAATTGCTATGTTTTATGCTAAGTCATTTAATTTTTGTTGTTGTTCTGATACGAATTCTAAATGCCATGAACAATTTCCCCCAAGGCCAGACTCCATCAAACTGTTGCAGTGCTATAAAAGGAAAAACACACACACACCTCCTCAATATGTAGCAGACATGGTAATTTATCTATAAATATAAAAGTGAAATACCACTCATGCATAATCACAAAGTTCTATTCCCTCTCCGCACCTGAAAAGAAATCTGTTCCAAATGCAAAACACAAGCAGAGGAGAGGAGTTTTCGATTCAGTTTGAGTTTCACAGCAGCAACCAGCTTTAGTACAGAACAGTTGAGCTAAACCACGCCCAGGCTCCTTGCTGTCTCCTTTTTGCTCACACAGCAAATATTTCTTCAGTTTCCAAACAGCTCTCAAATCTCTCACACACTGACAGGACGCTAGCCGGATGAATACCGATGGATGCTCATAGGCAGAGACATAATTTTTCCCCTTATTTTCCTCTCCAAAAGCTAAGCCCGATCACAATAGTTTCATAGCGAAGCATGGGTATAGAGCTAGTTACGTGAATATAAGGTGAAATATTCAAAACATACCTGTTTTGAAGTAATCTAGAGTCCAGT
The DNA here is from genome assembly GCA_033807585.1 of Hydrophis major. Lineage (NCBI taxonomy): Eukaryota > Metazoa > Chordata > Lepidosauria > Squamata > Elapidae > Hydrophis > Hydrophis major. The sequence continues at coordinate 167,303,825 of CM066328.1, forward strand.
GAAAATATGAAAGATTTTCATAAGGCAAAAAAAATGAAAACATTAAAAACACCATTAATCACCTTTTTTGTTTTTTTGGAAAGAGAATGAGGAAGTCTGAATTCAGGTCCCTAATTCTGTTCCTGGGGGTGGGGGCAACCAATTATCCACACATATTTCATTATAATATAGAAAAAGGATGTATGAATTTCCAGTTCTGGAATTGGTCAAGGAAAAAAAAAATAATTTTCTTTGTGGGTGCTTAGATATGTAATTCTTCATTCAGGTTGGAAAAGAGTCCCACAACGGTTAGTTCCACAGTCTATTGAGGCATTCAAATTTCAAAGACTTAAAGGTCTGGTTTTATTGCTTTTTTCATGCTGAATAGAATTTCATTTTAGCATTGTCATTTGTGAAAAGATGTAAGCCCTAACATTCGTGCTACTTGTAAATTCATACAAGTTTAGATCTTTAATATTATCCTTTTAATGTTACCATTCTATTTGTCTTATCTCATTGGGCTCTTCAACCCTATTTCTTTGGACTGAACTTTTTTTTAAAATAGCAACCTCTGACTTGAATTAAATAACTTATCTTCATCTCTTTCTTCTCCAAGTACATTCATATGCTCCATGATATAACTCTGTAATTGACTCACCAGGTATTTTTAAATGCAAAGATTCCTGGAAAATTAAGCTTTCTTTAGGGCTATATTTTGAACTAAAGAAAGACAAATTCTAACAAGTCAATTTGTGGTTTAACACAGAATGAAGGCAGGGAGGAAAAGTTATTATTCAATCATATGTTTGGCCTACTTTTCTGAAAAGTAAAATTGCCAGTACTTTCCTCATAACATTGTAAAATGTACATTATTCTTATGCTGCTTTTACTGGGCATTCAGAGTACATTTTACAGAATAATCTTAAACTACAATTATTCTATGAGTTAGAAGATGGATGCCAGCTTGGTGCAGCCGCCATCTTATATGAATTTCCACAAAATGCTGGAAACAGAAAAACTGCCCGCCTTGAAAAATCCCTGAGTGATGCAAAAATGTTACCTGACAACTCTCCCATACCATGTTCTTGAGAACAGAAAACAAAGTTGAACCAATACTGTGCCATCAACATACAATAGGGAACCCATAAGCTTATAATGGTGAGAATAGTACCAGAAGAGTTGTGGCATGCAGAATGATCCCAAATCAGCTCTAATTAATTAACCCCAAGGCAATGGTGACCCTGGTGACAGCATCTCTACAAGCAGTGCTTCCAATCATTTTGTGCAATAGTTTGGAAAAACAGCACAAAAAGGAAAAGGCGGGGTAAATGATTTGCAAGAAAGGCCTTGGGGAATGTTCTTTGTAGGGAATGGTGAGATAAGAGAGGATGTAGGCCAGAGCTGTATAATGGATAGAGAAAGAAGCTCAGAAGACAACTTTCCTCATTTAGTACATCTCCTACTCTCCTGGAAATTGACTGCTTGATATAATCTCATAGAAATTGACCATGAAATATGGAGTATAGTCACCATTTTCAAGATCTCAGCTTGTTTTTAAATTTTTGAAATTAAAACAATGAGAATTAATTTATTCATATACTGTGCACATAAATATATAGTTTCATGTCAATCCACCAGGCAATCAGTATGAGTGAATACATTGATATGAATGAAATACAATACATTATCATATACAATAATACAATACAGCTATACAAATTCCTTCGTTAACTCTAAATTCCTTTCTTAACTCTAGGCCATTATCTATAGCAAATATATCAGAGGTGGTATTCAGTGGGTTCTGACCAGTTCTGGAGAACCGGTAGCAGAAACTTTGAGTAGTTTGGAGAATCGGCAAATACCACCTCTGACTGACCCCGCCTCCATCTATTCTCTGCCTCCCGATCCCAGCTGAGCAGCTGGGTCTTCTTTTGTTGCCCTGCACAGGAGAATGGAGCTGGAAAGCAAGTTAGTGGGGTGGGGAGGGAATGGAGATTTTGCAGTAACCTTCCCCTGCCATGGCCACCAAGCCATGCCCACAGAACCGGTAGTAGAAAAAAATACTACTGAACTATATGAGATTTAGTAAATGTCAACATTATTCACATGTTCTGGAATTAAGTCAAAAGCAATTTTTTTATCTTGGCTTGAGGAAGATACTGAACTTTCTTTGTCACATATCTCTCTACTTGGAGAGTTGTCCAAATAGAGGTAGATACATACAGTAGATATATCATCTAGAAATTCCAGAATCTAAATTTTTTGTACAGGACACTGCATATACTACCTGGTATGTGTTCAACTCCTTCCAAAAAAAAAAAAAAAAAAAAATCTGTATACCATAAATAGTCAACAATTATAAGCCTAATCATTTGTTTAATATTATTGTTACTAATCACCCTTAAGAGTATACAGTTAATTAGCTCTCAGTGATTGTTAGTTAGTTCCAAATGATTCACATTGAGACTTTGATTCCAACATTAATCTGATGTCTGCCAGTATCACAGGGACATTGCATTCAATTATATTTGATATTATCCAATATAATATAATGATAGCTGGCACATTATATTTAAATCATTATATTACAGAGCGATTTTCTAAGATGGTGTTCTTTGAAAGAGTTATATGGCTATTCCACTTATTTTTAATATCTCTTATTGTTATGATTAGATAAAAGCAGCTTTTTTTATTCCTTCCCTGGAACAAAATATGTACTATGAAGTAACTGAGCTGTTGGAATTAGACTAGGAAATTCCAAGTGCAATTCCACCATCCACTATGGTCACTCTTTCTCATTCCACCCTATCTACAATTAGTGAAAAATGTTTTGCATACACCTTAAGTTCCTTATGCAAATGTGAGATAGTCACCTAGCAAACCAGGCGTTGTAATAAAAACCAAGAAGGTGAACTACAAATAGGTGGTTATTTGACTTGGGACTACAATGGGAATTAAAAGAATTCAGGTGGTCCTTGACTTTTGACTAAAATTGAGCCCGACATTTCTGTTGCTGTGAGACAGTTGTTAAATGAATTCTGCTCCATGTAATGACCTCTCTTGCCACAGTTGTTAAGTGAATCACTGCAGTTGTTAAGTTAATAATCCGGTTGTTAAGAGAATCTGGCTTCCCTAGTCACTTAGCTTGTCGAAAGGTTGCAAAAGGTGACCACATGACCCCAGGACAATGAAGCTGTCATCAACATGGGTTAATTGCCAAGCACCTAAATGTTGATGACCTGACCATGGGATGCTGCAAGGGTCATAAGTGTGAAAAATGGTCATAAGTCATTTTTTTTCAGTGCCATTGTAACTTCAAATGGTTACTAAATCAACTGTCGTAAGCCAAGGACTACCTATCCAGGATAGCAATAAAAGTTAGGAGAAAGTATTTAGACAAGAAAGCAATTGCTGATGACAGTCAAAAGCAAATACTAACTGAAAGATTAGGTCAGGGGTGTCAAACTGGTGGCCTGCAGGTCCATTCGTGGAGCTGGGGTGGGCATAGGCATGCACAGGCCATGCCCATCCCAGCTCAGCGAATGGGAAAAATGCTGCGAAATGTCATTTGACAGCAAGAGGAGAGGCAACATGGGGATTGGGATGTTCTCTGTGTCCTGTCAGCTCCACCCAGCCTAGGGAACCCCTATTGGTTTTAAGGCTCTTTCGCAAGTCTAGGAAAGTGGGAGAATATCTCAGAGGGTGGGAGTGGGGCACAGTCGAAAAGACTCATCTCTCGAACCCTGCCAGGGAAAATTCTTGGGAAGACCAGATCTGAAGTAGGCTCTTCCACTGGAGTGAGGGGGATGGACCAATTCCATTGGGTAAAATGGCTTCTCAGATGCTCTGGACCCAGGATATTGCTAAGAGATTGGCAATAACAATTCCCACTGGTTTCTCCAGATGTCAAAGAGTAAAAGCAGAGGATGATGTAATTGGTGGTAGCTCTTCTTTTTCATACTTCCAGAGCACTTGCTGGTGAACAGGACATTGGAGCAGCGTTTTACCATGATGATGAAGAAGATGATGATGATTGATGATGATATCCATTCACTCATGTCTGATTCTTGGCGATTTTATGGGCCAGGTCTTTCTACATCTTCTGAACTTGCACTACTTCTTTGTGTTGTTCTACTCTCTGGCTGGTCTCAGCTTTGTTGGTGGCCTCTCCACCATGATCTTTAGTAGCCTGGCTTCCTTTTATTGCTAACCCTTCCCAAAACAATTGCTTTCTCCAGCAAATTCCCCTGCATGACATGGCCAAATTAGATGAGATTTTGCAATGTTGTGATTTTTATCTTCCAGTGCTGTGTCTGGTGTCTGCGCTTCAATACTTGCTTGTTGGTCGCTTTTACTGTCCAAGAAATAAGCAGCAGTCTTCTCCAGGACAACTGCTCATTACCATTATTAATATCTATCTCTAGCTACCCCCTCCCAGTCTCATTGGGATGCAGATCTTGCCCTGGAGAGATTTTCCTTTTGCTAAACCAGACATTTCATTTTGACCAGAACCTCCAACTTGATCCTATCTCTGAATACTCAATTGTCAGCAGTGCACCTCTGATACTTGCAGGGCTTTTAAATGATTTCTGCTCTATTGCTATCATTTTTTCCCCATAATGGATTGCATTGTATTTTTAAACCTTGGTGGGTCTCACTGTTCCTCTTGCTCTCCCCAAACAAGGCAAAATGAAAAGTGATCTTTATGAACAATTCTAGCTTCATGTCCAGGCTGAGAATGAAAAGGACAATGAAAAATGAAAGGCCTAGCAGTTGTGTCATCCTTGCAACATGCACTGGGCTGGAAAGGAAGGTGACAAACTGGCTTTGTTTCTCCTAAAGCAATTTCTGAACTCTTTTTCCAGCTGCTAACTCCTCTCAACCATTCCCAGCCTAAGGATCTATAAATAAGCCATTCAAGAGTGACTGCAACAATTTGAAGCTGAATAGCTACACCACAATGAAGGGGAATGCCTGCAATTGCCTACATGGCTTCAGTGAATTCTGAAACAGCCACTTATGGAGGCGAAAGAAAAAAAAAAGGGCAATAACCGTCCTCTCAGGAGTCTCACTTTTCTGCACAACTCATGAGGTTCTTATCAGAATCAGGGTCTTTCCATAGAAAAAGGCTTCTAATTTTATTTGCTTTCTGAAGGGGAGAGCTAAGAGAGTCCACTAATTTCACTTACAGCAAGGGTGGGCAACTATGGCCCCTGTATGACTTGTGGACTTCAACTCACAGAATTCCGAAGCCAGCATCATCATAGAGAAAATGTATCTATGTAGTTAAGAGTCAACATCAGTTTGATAGCAGATAATCAGTTGACCAACCAACCAACCAACCAACCAACCAGTGTTTAGGTTGCAGCCACTTTTCTTTTCCGAACTGCATGGATTTTTCTTTATTCCAGAGTTTGCATTGGCTTGAAGTAACCAACTCTCTAACTGGAAATTAGTTTCAAAACTAATTTTGAAATTAGTTTATTACTAGTGCTTCTGTGTCTCCCTTGGCACTGGCTTTATTCATTTTTTGACAATTGTATATAGTTAAGAAGGGGGATTCTCATAGATACCCCAGATTGTCACTTCTGTCATAGATCACATAGGGACGTAATATTGTTTTAAACAGTTTTTACTGGGCTCCACTTAATTCTAAGTGGCTTTTGAAAGAAGCTACAAACAGCTGACTCATCTTCTACAGAATTCCATTTCAGGGTAGGAATGGCATAAAACTCTTTGTCTCGCTCCTAGGGAAGCTTTTGATGCTTTTGTACTTACCCATAACGAACAACTGGGAGTACAAGAAATACCATACAAATGGGATGTTTTATTCCAAAATGAAACATTGTTGGTCATGATAATAGTCTATCCCTTTTTTCATCTGAGTATCTGAAATGAGAGTTCTGGTTCGGTATATGGTCAAGGCATCAAGACTAGAAACTAACAGACCGTGAGTTTAGTCCCCACTATGACGCAAAGCCAGCTGGGTATTCTTGGGCCAGCTACTCTTTGTCAGCTTTAGGAAGGAAGCAATGGCAAGCCACTTCTGAAAATCTTGTCAAGAAAACTTCAGGGAATTATTGAGGCAGTCACCAGGAATCAACATTGATTCAAAGGTGCAAAACAAAACATCAAGTGGACTTCTGAAGACTTAAAACACTCTTTAAATCACCCTGGGCTGAACATTGTTGAATATTAAATTCAGGCATTTATTGGTAGTGTCTATCTTTTGAAAAGTCAAGGCTCTAATGGTTTTGCTTGTCCTGGATATGAAAGGAGGAGAAAGACTCTATAAGCAATGATGGAAAAGCTTCAAGTAGATGGGAAAGTTGAAAAAAAAAATCCCAGACGAAGGCAATGGCAAATCATCTCTAGCTGTACGTGAAGTGACTCTATCCCAGCAATGAACAGCTTTCTATTGTCACTCAGTGACTGGATGTATGTAGAATATTAAGTCCTAACGTGGGTTTGTTGTTGGTTTGGTTTACTTTAATCTGAAACCTATTCCCTAGGAAAATGTTGTAAACTGTACAAATCAGACCAATGTGGGTTATTCAATCAATTGCTTCCTGCTTTGAGGTTGTTCAAAAGCTACAAAAATATATGGGTGTTAAATTCATATGATTTAAACCAGTGGTGGGATTCAATTTTTTTCTACTGATTCTGTGGGCATGGCTTGGTGGGTGTGGCAGGGGAAGGATATTATAAAGTCCCCAATCAGAGCTGGTATTCGTTCTCTGAACTTCTCAAAATTTTCACTACCAGTTCTCCAGAACTGGTCAGAACTTGCTGAATGCCATCTGTGGTTTAAACTATCTTTTGCTAAGTATTAGAAGTGAAGTAAAACCCACCTAAATGAAGACTTTTCAAAAATAGTGCTGTAGAGAAATCCGTTTTTGTTCTGTGACAAATATAGATAGTGTATTCATTTGAGAAATATTCTTACACATTAAATGAAAGAATAAAAAGCACTGTGGAATGTATAAACTGAGGATGAATATGAATAAATCTAATAACATGGCCAAAATTGGGGCGGAGATAGTTAAGAAGCGAACAGCATATTAAATCTAGTTATTTGGGAGATTGCTGAAAGACAAATTATGTGGGCAGACTCAATTAAAATTCTTCATGCACAAGTGTTACCATTTCCATTCCACTTGATTCCTTTAAACCAACTTCCCTGGAATGTCCATAAAATTATAAACACAGATAAAGAAGTAACACCTCTCTAAAATAGTATAGGGAATCTAACACCCTTGGATGGCAGCTGCTAATGAAATAGTTGAAATGCCAATATGTAATTTCTAAATTTTAATTAATTAATGTGATTCTCATTATATAGTGATCTGCCAGCCCACATATAGCATTCTAATTTGTATTGTCAGTTATGGCAGGCTGACAACCTGAAACAAGGTAGAGGGGTCAACCCACACATAATTTATATCATTATTAAGTTATTTATAATGTTCAATTATTTATATCTTGTGTTTTCATGATATACCCACACAGCCTCCAATCAAGCAGAAAGAAGAAACCAAGAGCCATTCAAAGCATATGCCAGAGTCTAGTTTCTCAATATTGCACTTTTGAATATTTCCCTTAATACTTATCAGATCTATTACCTATCTGATATTTAATTTTTTTTGTTTGGTTCTTCTTCTTCCTCTTCTTTTTTTGGTACCTTGGAGTCACTCAACTTTTGACATCTGCCAGGACAAGTCCCTGCAGTTTTTTTTGGCATGGATTTTCAGAAATGGTTTGTCCTTGTCGATTTCCTAAGACTGAGAGAAAATGACCAGCTCAAGGTCACCCACCTGGCTTTGTGTTAGGACTTAGAGGTGGTTTCTAACCTCTAGCCACTATTCCTAACTTTTTTATTTTAAGAATCTTTGAAATTAAAAAAAGAACAAATGTCATGTTCACACATAAAACGTTATCATCAAAAATGCTTTCTGGCTTCATATACAGCCCAAGATCATTTGAGAGGGTAGCAGCCTGAGATGCTAGTTGTGGGGAAACATTCATTAGTTGTATAGAAGGCCATATTTATCTTGACAATGGTTTTGGGAGCAAATCAAATCCATAACTTGTATCAAATTATCTCTACTGACCCAAGATCTATTTTTACATTTCCTAAAAATCAAAGGATCCTTGGTCTCCATGGTGACAAGGAAAAGGAATAATATTAGTGGCCCATCTTATCCTGCCTTCTAGAGCAAGGTAAGAAGCTCACCTGCAACTTTCTCTAATATCATCTTTACTCCAATAATTTAAATTATCATTATGTCTTACAATATAAAATCCACTATTTTCTTAACTCACCTATACTTAGTCTTTCTTTTTCTCTTTGCTTTGTCAGAGCAGGGCACATTTCTGTGTAATCTCCATAGTGATAGGTTTGTTTGCATTCCAATTATTAGCCTATTTTTCCTCTTGGACAGGATTATGCTACGAACAAGTTATTAATTTATCCACTATATACTGATTTGTATGATTAAAAATATTTAGTTTAGTTCTGTTTTCAATATGAGGCAGTACCCACTACAAAAATTGAAGAATCATCAGTTAATCTTCCCTGATTAATGTATAGCTAACATACTGGATCCAATCATGGTGATGATAAAAATAAACTACCTTCCAACTGGATTACAGTAGCATCAACTAATTTAATCACAAATATGAAATAACTTGCATGGAACTTCATTCTTATTTCACTTCGTGATTATTATCCTAAGGAGTATTTAATATTTTTTTTCATAATTGACATATTTATATAAACGTATAAAATGTTTTAAATAAATAACTTATATAGCAAAATTGTTTATTAGTATCTATTCTGATTTCTAGATTATTTTTACAAATAACATTTTCCTCTTTGTTTAAATTGTACTGAATTTTGTGTTTATTGCTTTGAAAATTAACTGTATCAAAGTAATATGAGGAATTGCTAACAAAAATATTAAAAATAATCTCAGTGCAATCTACGTAAGTACATTTATTTGTTAGGAAGAAGATAAGGTACCAAGTCTTCCAGTAGCATTTTAATACAAAATTGAAAGTGGATAATAGTTTTATAATTATTTTGAAAGAGATCTCCATTTTGCATAACAGAAAATAATATTCGTTTTAGCTGAAAAACTCAACACTGAAAAAGGTCTCATTTCAATAGGATTAATTGGAAAGAATTATTTTTACTTTTAAACAACAAAGATTAGACTGAATTCTGCCTAGAATGTAAGAGATTGTTTAGAAAATGAAAAAGGAAAATACGAAGAGGTGGAAACAGAGGGAACTTCATAACAGATACAATGGGAATTTAAAAAGATGACAATATACAAATGGACAGTGGAAAATATATGTGGTTGAAAGTGTTAAGTGTGGAGCATGGGTGCGAAGAATGGATACGAGCTGGTGAAAACAGTGAACTTCAACTATTTACATGGTGTGACAGCTCAAACTGGATGGCTGCTATAGCCTTCCTTACATAGGCAACTTATTAACTATTCAACCAATGACAACCTGGGAGTACTAGCTCCGTTGATCAATGAGAACGGCTCATTAATGGCCAATCAGACTCTCCTGAACAGACCAATCTGATCTCACCATTAAACAGCCAATCAGAAGTGCAGGGCCAGAACCCTGCACTTGACTTCAAGCTCTAGATAACTTTATAACACATTTATTCATTCACAACAGAAAGGATTGAAATTTACATTATGTTCTGGCCTTAAAAGGAATGTTGATAAAATGATATATTATCACCAAAGAAACTGTCTAGAATGTATAAATGTGTGAGTGTGTGTGTGTGTGTGTGTGTGTGTGTGTGTGTGTGTAATATCTACACTGAGATTATTACATGCTCAAAAGTGGAAAGGATTGATGTTTACCTACAATGGAGGAATGATTGTTGAAGATGATGGAACTTGAGGAAATGGCTAAATTATCCTCTTTGATTAGAGAAAAATATGATATCTACATTTATGATTGACTGGAAACTCCTTATAGAAGATTTGCATGAAACAGAAAAATGATTTGTGAATTTGAGGATGAACGAAAAAAAATCTGGGTATTACAAATAAGTGAGTAAATGAGTAAGAAATAATTTTATAATTATATTTATATTTGCAGCAGAGGAAATCAAAATCTTTCTTAGTGTTGTATTAGTTTTTATGTATTTAGTATTTAGTATTTGTATGTATGTATGTATGTATGTATGTATGTATGTAAGTATGTACTATCCTCTCAGATGACTTATTCCAACTTTTAACTATATGTTAATGTATTTTTAATCCTGTTTTTCTGTTCAAAACCAAGATGTATTTCAACAACTTCTTCAGATTTCAAACTAATTTCTATGAATAAATCTCTGCTGCTTTTCTTATATCAGTTTAATTTGTTTTGCATCTTTTCTTACTCCATAATTGAGTTTAGATTCTGTATTTATTGTTAGCTTCAAGCTAATTGTTGATTTAGAAGAATTTCTTCATATTTAACAGATTTTCTTCTAGCTAACCCATTCATATTTTAATTTATTTCACTTTTGAAATGTCATTGTGAACAACAGAGAAAAAAAAATCTATGAAAAATGTCTTAGGCAATATTATGAAGGAATCAGTCATTGGTATTGCTCAATGAGTTAATTACAATAATTTCAGAGCTACATAAAAAGTATTGTTTTCTTCTTTCCGTAACAATGCAGAGAAAATAAATCTTTTAGCAGTACAAAAAGGTTACAGCCTAGAAGGAACCAAAGTTAGAATAGAGTTACCACATCTAGGCAGTAAAAATCCAGATGGCTACTAGATGCCAGAAATGACTTAAATGTTCTCTATCCCTTAGCTGCTGCTGGTGGCTAACTGGAAATACGCAGTTCAAATATGATCATCTTATTCATTAGCAGCATATCAAAAGTACACATCAATTATCACTGTAGTATTGAAACCAATCTATTCCTGGAGCTTTAAAATGAAAAATGGCAGATTTATTTAGTACCCAGCTGAGCACTACATGCTGGTAAACATTGATAAATTCTGATAATAAAATGTTAGTTAAATAGCAGTCAATTATAGAGGGCACTCTTTGTAGTCTCTGTGAACACTGTGTCCTTTGTTAATATTTTAGCTGACAAATTCTTTTACCACCTTCATCAGGTTGGATCTATATTAGATCCATTCCAATTTCAGCAGAAATGATATGCTGTAATGAATTGATACAACTGCACGGAGGAGCTGAATGAACAAAATTTGACTTATGAATATGGAAGGAATTCACCCTTTCTCTTCAGCATTTCCAGAGAAAGATGCCTCTACATTTTGAAAAGAAAAAAGAAAAAGAAAGAAATAATGTGTGCAGAACAGGAGACAGGATGACTACATTACTACAGTCCAAGAAACTATAACTGCATGCTTTGACCTTGTGGCCCTAGATATTGTATTGATTTTTTAAAAAATAAATATTATGCGGGGTGTGAGTCTGAGAGAGATGGCATTTCTCTGACTGACAACAGAGGAGACAGTGGTATGTGTGATATGTGACCTTGAAATAATGCATAGATAAGGTGAGAGGAAAGGAAAAAAGATAACGTTAAAAAGCCCATCTGAGCTTTTCCTGATAAGATTAACCACATAAATTTCAGACAATGGAGATCTCCTTGCTATACTCCATTGCTTTTTTTCCCCTAAATACTTGGGGACAAATTTTATTTTGTTTTCACTGAGAATATGTTTAACATTGTTTTCTCTGCATCAAGCAAAATATTTTTCCCCCTCTAAGAATTGAAATTTTAATGTAAAAACCCATGTTTAAAATGGCATGACTGTGTTCCTGTTACCCCAAGTGACTTCACACACACACACTCTTACAAACACTGCTACTGTTGGTACAATAGCAATCATTATGTAAATGCAAGAAGTAGCACTACAGGGAAGTATTGTGTACTTACCAGAAATATCAATATGTAGCAAAGTAATATTACATAAAACCAGGCTAAGTATTGAAATCTATATAAGGTAAAGGTAAAGGTTCCCCTTGCACATACATACTAGTTGTTTCCAGCTCTAGGGGGCGGTGCTCATCTCCCTTACAAAGCCGAAGAGCCAGCACTGTCCGAAGATATCTCCATGGTCATTTGGCCAGCATGACTAAATGCCGAAGGCGCACGGAACGCTGTTACCAAAGTGGTCCCTATTTTTCTACTTGCATTTTTACATGCTTTTGAACTGCTAGGTTGGTAGAAGCTGGGACAAGTAACAGGAGCTCACTTCATTATGCAGTACTAGGGATTTGAACCAGTGAACTGCTGATCTTTCTGATTGACAAGCTCAGCATCTTAGCCACTAAGCCACCGTGTCCCTCTTTGAAATCTATATACAGAACCCTTTTTAAAGTAAAAAAAAAATAAAATCAAATATCGAAAAAAAAATGGAGAGAGGTCATAAGACAGGTAGTCCTCAACTTACAACTATTAGTTTAGTTACTACTTGAAGTACAACAACCCAGGCTTAAAAATAGTGACATGATCATTTTTCACATTTATGACAATTGCAGCTTCCCCTTGGTCGTGTGATCAAAATTTAGATGCTTGGCAACTGGCATGTATTTATGACAGTTGCAGTATCTTGTGATTATGTGTCCATCATTTGCAACTTTCTGGCAAGCAAAGTCAATGGGGAAGCCAGATTCACTTAACAACTGTGTCACTAACTTAACAACTGCAGTGATTCACTTAACAACTATGGCAAGAAAGATTATGAAATGAGTAATACTCAGTTAACTGTCTTGCTTAGCATAGAAATGTTGGGCTCCATTGTTGCACTTTATGGACTATCTTTATGAGAGAAGATCTATATTAGGTACATGATGGACCAGTCTTAATCTTCCCTCATGAAGATCCATGAATGTTTATTGCGACTTTATGGAATTAATTCAGACAAATTTATTTTGATTGTCATACACAAAAGGCAGTAAGTATTCCCATTGGAAATATAAATTAAAGGCTTAGGAGCTTCCATTCAAGAATACTATGCAATTCCATGCTGAAAATAATCAAATAAAGAAAAGCAATTGAAATTGTGCGCCAAGGTATATTTCAAGTTATGCCACATCGAGATTAAAAGCAAGCAAACAAAGTCCACTCAGGTCATACTTAGAGCCTTCTTGAAGTTGTCTCAGATGGGATAAATGGCCTATGAGGTAACACAACAAATCCCCTGAATTCAATCACATTGTCTTTAAACTACAATGAGCATGCAAACGATGGACAGGGGTTTCTTTGCCTTTTCTGTCTGTGACATTGCTGTGGAATGTTTCCCACTGAGTAATACATGCTCATTATATGATGTCACAATGCATTATCCAAGACAGGCCTCAAAGGCTCAAGACCAAGATCTTATATTTATTCTATTCGGGTGTCTTCCTTAAAACATCAACAAAACTACTGTATATACATTTATTCTTCAGAATTGTGTTTCCCTCATGTTAATGTAATAGCTAAGGTTGTGCAAAAAATTTGAAAGAGGTGTTGTTCAATGCACAGGATTGCAAGCGGCACCTCTTTTTAAAAATAACCTTAAAGGGATGGGTATGCTTTGAAAGTTGCCTTGTGCACAGAGGCATTGGAAAAGCTTCTGCAGCAGCTTGGCGAACCTTTCAAGAGACACGTATGCTTTAACAATTCAATCAGAGGAGCTTCATTTTGCAGTCCTGAAAGCTGCAGATGCTTTATATTGTCCTAATAATAGCCACAATAAGGGAATGAAAAGAACGTTTACATAAAGTCAGAAAGGATCAGACAGCAGATCTACAAGAGACTAAGGGGAAAAAAAAATCTTCTCCTTATTTAGTACCTGCAATCTATTCCAGTAACTTTTCATTAAATGACTTTGGAGAGAGAGGGGAGGGAGGAAGGGAAGGAGGGAGAGGGGGACAATTACTAATTGCTGCCATCTCTTTCAGATATAATTCTTTCATAAGGTTTCCTGTTTTTTTTAGCTTTTTTTGCCCCCTTGCAGGACAAAGAGATTGATTGCTTAAACAAATAAAGTCTTCCTGAGCTGCTTTTCTCCACAAAGCAGCACATTCCACAAATAGCACAAATTAACAAATTTAGCTCTGTGGCTGATAAGTCCTGAGCATGGGCGCAAGGAACGGAGATGAGACATCGAAAGGTGACTCTTTATTGTGAAAGAAGAACAGAGCAAATACTTGGGCAGCAGCAACTCTTTTATAGAGCTGGCTGCTGTCAAAACAACCAATGATTTGAGTTTACCGCTTTCACAAGCGTCCAATCAGAGAGGCCCGTTAACAGCCAATCAGACTGGCCAGAAACGACCAATCACAACTCGCTATTCACGGGCCAATGAGGAGTGCAGGATTACGAGCCTGCTGCAAAGTAAAGCTATTTAGGGTTGTTACTGATGCGTTGGCTTAGTCCATAACACCCCTCCCCCCTAGGTTCCGTCTGAGGGGTGGGGTGACGTATTCTCGTAAATAGGCAGGTCGCTTCACCTGTCTGCTTGACCTGCGCTGTTCCACCAGTTTCTGTCCTGCCTCTGGTTCCGATGGGCTGCTAGCTGGGCTGGATGGTGAAAACGGTCCCGCTGTTCCTTCGAATGGCTCTGGGCTGTTCTCTCTGCTTCCGCCAGTGCTGTCTTCCGGGTTCCCTGGATTTGTTTCCATTGCAGTGCTGTCATGCGGCGAGGCCACTCCCTGGCTCAGTTCTCCTTCTGGCGGTGAGTATCCCCTGGTTGGTTGTGTAGAGTGCTGGGTTTTGATTGTTAAGTCATCTGTTATTTCTTTTTTGGCCTCCTCGATGTTCCTTCCCCCCCCCCCAGTTAGAGATTCAGGGGCTGAGATAGGACTAGGTGCTAGTCTGGAACGGAGTCTGCAGTTTGTAGGTGATAGGATCGGGGTCCTGTAAGTTGCGTTATGGTAGCAGGAACCCACAATGGGTCACCCAAGAAGTTTTTCACAAACACGGGGTCACCTTCCTGGAATGCCCGACACTTGCTGCTGGATACTGGGGGTTGTTCAGGCGTGTAATTTGGGTGGAGGCGATCGAGATGCGAGCGAAGTTTCCGGCCCATCAGGAGTTCAGCTGGGGTACTGTTCGTGGTGCTGTTTGGGGTTATGTGTTGGAGGAGAAGCATCCAGTTTATTTTGTCATCAATGTCGCCGTGGTCCATTTTGTGCAAAGTTTTTTTTACAAATTGAACCATTCGCTCAGCCCTACCATTGGCCGTAGGGTGAGCTGGCGATGTTAAGGCATGGCGGATGCCCCGATCTGCCAGGTACTGTTCGAATGCCAGGGCAGTGAATTGGGGGCCATTATCAGAGACCAGGACATCCGGCAACCCGTGGGTAGCGAATAGCTTATTCAGTTTTTTAGTGACCACCTCTGTGGTGGTGCTTTTCATCTTGTGGACCTCGAGCCAGTTAGAATAGGCATCCACTGTTAGGAGAAAGTGTGTCCTCTTTTGGGTCCCGCAAAATCGATGTGGATATGGGACCAAGGGCCTCGAGGCGTTTCCCACTGAGTTGGGGGAGTTTTTGGAGGAGTAGAGCGAGTCTCCTGGCATTTGTTGCACTTTGCTACCCAGGTCTCTGTCTGTTTATCTAACCCAGGCCACCATGCGTAACTCCTGGCCAATGCCTTCATCCGCACGATGCTTGGATGTCCATCATGCAACATTTTTAATACCTTATGTTTCAATTTCTCCGGGATTACAACTCTGTCTCCCCACAAGATGCAGCCCTTTTGGGAGAATAGTTCTGTCTGTCGATTTCTGAATGGCTTGAAAGTGTCATTAGGTGCGCTGACTGGCCAACCCCGTTCCACCCAGTTGAGGACTCACGCCAAAACAGGGTCCTTTTTTGTTTCTGAGGCGATGTCTCGAGCAGTCAGTGGCGGCGATTTAAGGGTTTCGGTTTGCAATACAGCTAACATTGGAGCTGGGTCCTCCATGACATCTGGTAGTGGAGAGTGGCTCAGAGCGTCAGTGTGGAGAATGGTTTTCCCCGGGCGGTGTTGCAATCGGTAATCATAGGCGGCTAACAATTCTGACCAACGTGTCATTCTTGGTGATAAGATATGGGGAGTTGGTTTGTTTCCCACCAAAATACCAAGTAGCGGCTTATGGTCTGTAATTATGGTAAAGGGTCTCCCATACACATATTCATGGAAACGTTTAATTGAGGATACAATAGCGAGAGCCTCTTTATCAAGTTGACTAAAGTTCCTTTCAGTCTTAGACAAGGTTCTCGAAAAGAACGCAATAGGTGACTCATTCCCATTTGGTAGGACATGGCTTAAAATTGCTTCCACTCCGAATGGTGAGGCATCACAGGTAACCGTTAAGCGTAGAGTCTCATTGTATTGCATCAATACAGCATCAGAGGTTAAGAGGTCTTTTACTTGTTGGAATGCCTGTTCTTCACGCCGTCCCCAGACCCAGGAAGCCTTTTTGTCGAGAAGTCTATGTAGGGGCTCGGCTACCGTCGCCTTCTGGGGCAAGAAGATGTTATAAAAGTTAATGAGTCCCAGGAAGGCTTGGAGGTCTGTCTTATTCCTAGGTCTCGGGGCGTTTTTGATTGCAGTTAGTTTTTTTTCGGTGGGGTGGATTCCCTGTCTGTCGAGAAGGTATCCCAGGAACTCCATTCTCTCTGTACAAAGTTGACACTTGTCCCTTTTTACCTTTAGGCCAGCATCTTTAAATTTTTGAAGAACCTTTCTGAGTCGTTGTACTAATAACTCTTTAATGGAGACAGCTATTAAGACGTCGTCAAAATAAGGCACAACGCCTTTTATGCCTTGTAATAGTATCTCCATCAAACTTTGGAAAATGCCAGGCGCCATACTTACTCTGAATTGGAGTCTATTGCACTTGAAGGCGCCTCTATGTGTAACTATTGTCTGGGCTTCTGCAGTTGTCGCATCTACAGATAGTTGCTGGTACGCCTGAGCTAAGTCCAATTTCACAAATATTTTTCTGCCACCCAGGGAGTGAAGAAGGTGTTGGACCACCGGTACTGGGTAAGTGCTCTGTTGAAGAGCATGATTAAGGGTGGCCCGGTAATCCCCACAAATTCTTAACGAACCATCTGGCTTCATGGGCGTTACTATTGGAGTTTCCCAGCGGGCATGGTCAATTGGTTCCAACACGCCCTGGGCTATCAGTTTATCTAACTGCTCGTCGATCTTCGGCTTGCGGGCAAAAGGCACCCGACGAGGCTTAAGTCGAATGGGAGCTACATTGGGGCTGAGATTAAATGATATAGGGGTCCCCTTGTACTTGCCTAATGTTCCTGTGAACACGTCCTGGAATTCCTGGATGAGGGCCTCTTCCCAGTC